>CM052138.1:6871241-7491056 GCA_028454255.1 Halictus ligatus
CTCTCTCTCTCTCGGCCTCGGTATTCGAGCGGCTTCTAGAGGCGCACCAAGCCCAGCAGCCGGCTGTTTCCTCGCGCTTGTACGCGCCCGGTATGCATGTGCCCGCCGCTCTGGCACAGAATCGCACCAGCCAGTTTCCAGGCGACCCGGAGAGAGATGCAGAGGCTGGCTGGCTCTCTGGCTGGCTGCGTTTCTAGCATCTATCGATCCTATCGGCGAAGCTTAGGCGACGTCGACGGCCACGCCGAATACATTTTCACGCTCGCCGCCGACGAAAATATCCGTACTCGCTGGGAAATTTAAAGGCACGGCTGGAGGACTGCCCCACGACCATCAAGTGCATCCGGATTCTGTCTTCCGGAGTTGCGATTTTAGAAAATTTCCAGCTTTGCCGCGGGATCTTGCTAGCAGAAATGCCGAATCATCTCTGATCGTGTTGGTCATCAGACGGATGGAATGGTTTGCGATGTCGACCGTGAGTAAAATAGCAGAGAAAGTGCTGCTAGCTGAAGGGACTCTTGCTACTGTTTGTGTACAAAGTTATTCTCCGGACCAGGACGTCGCATATGAACCAACCTAGGATATTTTCATTGTATACGATTTTGCTATTGGGTGCATATGAATTTGAGTGTATTTAGTCACATTGTTATTTAAATTTTTAGGGATTTATTAACCTTCAGATGGCAGGGGTATTCGTTAGGTCCCATCGCGATCCGTCTGCTAGTATTATTCCTAGTATTAGTCCTTACACCTAGTTGATAGTCTCTAGTTTCTAGTCACTAGTCCCGAGAACCTAATCCTCAGTTTCTAGTCCCTAGTGCCTAATTCATATCTTAATCCCACTAGTCCCTTTTCTAGTTGCTTTCCTAGTTCCTATTGTGGTCGTCAATCCCCAGATCTTAGGTCCCCGGTTCTTAGTTTGCAGTTCCTATATCTTATATCCCCACTTCCTATTCCTTAGGTCCCTAGTTCCTAGCCCCTGGTACCTACTGTCTATTTCATAGTTCCTAGATCCCAGACTCTATAACCTAGTCTCTAGTCCTTAGATCCCCAGTTCCTACTCCATAGATCTATAGTTTCTAGTCTATTTCATAGTTCCTAGTTCCTAGCCTCTAGTACCGAATCTCTAGTTCATAGTTCTCAGTTGCTAGACATTAGATCCCCTGTTCCCCGTCCCTAATTCCAAATTGTTCGACTCCTGGTTCCTAATTCTTAGTTCTTAGATCCTTGGCACCTAACCCTCAGTTCTTAGTACACTGTAAATTATTAACTATATACATTACGCCCAATAAAAGGATTAAGTTCATCCTCAAGTAAGTGGGTCTTTTAGAATGAGATTGTTAGACTCTTCCTTTGGCGATTCCTATGAACAACGATTGTTTTTGATTGTTTAAACTTGTCAACTGTTTCCAGGCGTAGTTGTATTGGTGATAGGGATTTTTATTCGTCGCAATCGTCCGATAGCAGAGCGACAAGTCGAGTACTCGGAGGTGCAGGCGTGGATTAGAGCTTCCAGCCGGCATCGATTAAGCGGAGAATTTCGATTGACGTACGTACCCGTTAATTAATTGGTTGCCAGCATGTAATTCACCGCTTCCGCATTCTAGATCACGATTGTATCCCATCGGCTCAGGATTCTTGCCGCATACCGTCGGATGCCGCGGATGTTTCTTACACGCGTACCTATCCCCGATATCTGATTGCGGATCGGATTACATCTCCGATCGAGCGACAAGCCGCGTAAATCGCTTCCTTTCTGTTTAAATAATGAATTTGTAACTGTACCAACGGAACTCGCGTCGCAGTCCAAGCATGCAAACTATCAGAAATACATACCGACACTGTTAAAATCAAATCGGTGATTTAGGTGGTCCTCCACTGAAAAATCACAGATTCGCTAGAAAAATCAGAGATTGACAATTGCGCCAGCTTTTCCTAGATGGTAAACACTTGAAGAATATATTGGCATGCCTCGACGATGTCCCTTGAGCAACCTAACACCGAAACAGTTCCCAGTTCGTACTCCTTAGGTCCCTAGTTCCTAGATCCTGGTACCTAGTGTCCATTTCATAGTTCCTAGTTCCTAGTTTCTAGTCTTCTTCTCTAACCTAGTTCCTAGTTCTTAAATCTCTTCTCTCCCCAATTCCTTTTCTTCCCTAGCTCCTAGTCCTTTTCCCATCCCTAGTTCCTGGTCCCCTTTCCTTTTCTAGCCCCTAGTTCTGAGTACTCTTCTCTAACCTAGTCCCTAGTCCCTTGCTCCTAATTCTTTTCTCTCCCCAATTCCTTTTCTTCCCTAGTTCCTAATCTGTTTCCCTTCCCTACTTCTTGGTCTCCTTCCCTTTTCTAGTCCCTAAATCCTAGTTCTCAGTCCTCTTCTCTAACCTACTCCCTAGTCCCCTGCTCCTAATCCTTTTCTCTCCCCAATTCCTTTTCTTCCCTAACTCCTATTCCCTAGTCCTCTTTTCTAACCAAGTTCCTAGTCCCTAGATCTTAAATCTCTTCTCTCTCTCTTTCCTAGTTCCTAGTCTCTTTCGTTGTCCATAGTCCTGTTCCCTCCCTGTCCATCCAGCGAGCAGCAGTTTGGTGATTCGCGGGCTCCGACTGTTGAACGAAAAATCCTGGTAGTAGTGTTGGTGAGGTAAAAAAAAAAAAAGAAAACAAAACCAACGGTCTTTGGTGCTCTGTCGTCACCGGGTCGCGTGGTCGCCCCGTGCCGGAACGGCGTCGTATTATTTCGTGCGAGCGGGAAATTTCCATGACAAAGCCGAAATTGGCCGGGCTCGGGCTCGGGCTCGGGCTCGGGCAGAGTCCTAAGCAACGGGTGCTCGGCCGACGAGATACCGGCGTGACGCTCGTGTGTAGTGGCGCATTGTTGCACGGCGACCGTTCGCCTAATTGCAGGTGACGGCCATTGGAAATCCGCCCTTTGGATCGGCACATACGCTTCCTCTACCGATCGGGCCCGAACAAAACCGTCGAACAGACAGAGATATATGGTTTGTTAGAAAACATTATGAACAACCGCAGTGATTTCTCTATATATGTCGCCAAGGCGTTGGTGATAAACGTCGCGGAATTATCCCCACTGCCGCGGGGTATATCCAGTGAGGAATATACTCCTATATACTCCTACACCCCGAGTGGTATACTCCTGGACGATATATGACACTGGCAAGACCCGTGTTGATGACATATATCGAGAATTCACTCTATTCCGAAAAACGATTACCCTAAAAATTGAGAGATCAACCATAGAGACCTAATAGACTTCCTCGTACGAAATTCTTCTTGTTTTCTATCGCACGAAAGCAGGTGAACAACCATAAATAAGCAGAAGTGAAAGAAGAACGTTACCCAGGTAGAATCGCAAGTTAAACCACGGCTCGCGTCACTCGGAGCCGAGAATTGCCACGTTGTTGCCGGCAATACGATCCAGCTATTATCCCGGCCGCTGCAAACACGGTTCAACGTGCACGTCGTTACCGCTCGGGAGACCGCACTTTTGCGACGGAGCTGCAATTACAGTCGAAGATTTTCGTGGCGAGAGATCGGAACATGCCCACAATGAAACGTGTAATGAACGACGAGATACGCGCGTTCCGTGCCGATCCCTGATGAACGGTTCGCGGTTACCGCTGGTTTTTAGCCTGACCTCGGAGGTGTTCGGATTTCGCCGCATTTAAGGGCGCCGCGGTGTAATGAGTCCGTAAATCCTATTAGATTTATGAAGCGCGCTGTTGCCGACCTCGTCATCCGCGAAAATTCCTCCTATCGATCGCCTCTCGCACCTTGCAAAAACATACATCGGAACTAACTCGAATATATACATTGGAAGGAAATACTTCGTGTGGTGCACGGTTAAATTAAACTAAATTTTCATTGGCAAAAGTTCATTCGATGTAAGCAACATTGATTCTATTGTTACCAAACGCTGACACCTTTGAACATCCTGCAATAACTAGGATTTTATTCGTCTTCACTATGGGCAACCAAATATTTTCAACTTTTTTTTATACGATCCTACGGATTTTGACGAGAAAATGCCAAGAATGTAAGTTTTCATGACCGCGGTTCACTGGTGGAAAAGTTATACGTGTATAAAGTATCTCGGAGAGACTTTTTCCCCTCAGTTCGTGCTCCCTCTCCTCATCCGGCAATATTGGTGTGACGTAGCAGCTCTGCTCATTTGGTAACGCGTAAGTGTCGAACAATGCCAGGAAAACGAACTGTGGAAATTCCGTTGCAAGACGGAACACTTTGGGACACCATGGAGTACTTTGCACTTTATTCGGCTGAACTTCACTTTAAGGGACCAAATATTTTCAACTTTTTTTCATATAATCCTACAGATTTTAACGAGAAAATTCCAAAAACGTGAGTTTTAACGACCGCGGTTCACTGATTCAATAGTCATACGCGTGTAAAGTCTCTCCGAGAGACTTTTTCCCCTAGATTCGTGCTCGTTTTGTGGGCAAAACAAGGTAACCTCTGCCGTATCTTCGAGATGTGTGTGTATTAACGATCGAGCGGTTAGGTTTGCTCCCCTTGCAGAATGAGTGTCCCTGTCGGGAAGTAGGTGTATTGTGGATACGCAACGGGGGCCAAGGCGCGTGTGCCTCGCTACTTTTCTCTTTCCTCGTTCTGCGTTCGTCGGAGTAATTTCCACTCTGTACCGGCGCGGCCTCGCAAAGGTATGGTTGCTCTGCTCTTGCTCTCGGAAGGTGGGTGTACATCGCGACCCGTACGTATGTAGACGAGTATATAGCATGTGCACGAGCATGTACATATACACATACGGTAGATACATACTCCGAACGAGGGCTTCCACTATTCTCAAGTTGGCGGCGCGCCTCGAACCACGATTGGGTACAGCCAGCGACACTGATTCTTGTTCGACGGTTCTGGCTCTCCTTAGGCTGACTGTCCACTTCGATGTTAGGTTACACTGGACCCTACGCTCCTGTTTTCAGTATAAATCTGCGGGCAGTTCGCTAATAATTCGATTCCGGATTTTCGGCAGTTGTGGCATCCAGTATTCTGTATCTCCGGGCCTTTATATTTTGGACTTCCTTAACACTAGGACCCGTGAAACTATTGAGATTGTAAAGATGCATCCATGATGAATTATTCCACTAATTTATTTCTTTGAATACATATTATAAGAATATGGCTACATAGTCAGAACCAAAAAATGAAAAATCTTGTTTGCTTACTAAATGGCGGTATTTTGAAGTGCCTGAAACTATAAATTTTTCTTTGTATATCTCAGGCTCTAGCACGATAAAAAATAAGGAAAAGATTGACTGATTTTCAAAATTCTTCGTGTGTGGAATAACAGACTAAGTGCTAAAGATTTTCTGAAAATTTCGAGTCAATTCGTCAACTTGGAATATCGTGGCAAGCGTTTCGAAAAAAGTGGTTTTGAGCAAGTTACATTCTTCATACGCCTATACGTTAATTTTACGAGTTCGAACAAATCCTTCTGCACACGTATTTTACAGCAGTTATACTGAACGAAAATGTGAAAAAAGAAAAATTTGTTCCCTTTTTCAGTTTGTTTGCTATCAGACGAAAAATTCGAGTCTACGACAACGGCGAAATGAATAGCAATTTTCTGAAAAGTCTATACTGAAAAGTCTACACTGTTCAGCTTGAGGAAAATCTTCTTCAGTCAGTGCGCAGTCCGGATACGATATGAATGCGATACACGTGTCCTGGTGCTGTGCACAGAGTCTCCTCTTGTTGCGCCAGATTGAAAATTCGAAATCCTCCGCGGTGGGAAAAGTCGATCGTCCGTTCGTTCCTTGATCGGCCCGCGCGTTTATGTCCGTCCAGCTCCCGGTTATGTCATAAACGATAAAACGATTACGCGCTCGGAGCCGAGCCGAGCCGAGCCGAGGAGAGCCGCGAGAGATTTAATCGACCTTCGCGTGGCAACTGTTGCAGCAACTTCTTTGACTCCTCGCACAGTGCTATTTCTGAACGGCTGTCGTCGGTTCCGTGGAAATCAGTCGCGAGAAGACGCGTCTTCCACGCAGATCGATCTATCGCTTCGATTCGACGTTGAATAACCAAACGAACCGGTAAAATACAAACAACGGACGATCTTCCGCACACTACTTCCGCGAAACCACTCGACTTTTAACCCTCCGACGATTCTTATAACTGGACTGCGGTTCTTCGTGCAAAATAAAAAATATTTGCATCGATTGCAAGACACAGCAGCGAAATCAAAGTTTCTTTCTTCTTTTAATTATTTTATTAAGCTAAAACCCATACGCTGGTGCTCTTAAATCTTTTTAACGTGTCCACTGGTTTAAATTGTGCTTACCCATTTTTGTCATAAATGCATGAAATCCGCAGTCTATTCATAACTAAGGAATTTATGCATTTACGATAAAAATACTGAAATACTAAACTGTGTAGACGTTAGACGAAATTGAGAATGTTGTTGCATTCTTTGCAATTCCTTTCAATTATATTTTAATTCAACTCCTGTTTCTTGTAACTGATGGGGATCATTTTTATTTCGCACAATGGTACGCAGTTTACTGTATAATTGATAACTTTTCTAAACATATTGACGGCGCTCTAAACGCTCGAAATCGACCAACTTTACACGCGCACAACTTTCGCGTCGATGAACGCCAGCCACTAAAAGTTTTCGACATTCTCTCGTCAAGATCTGTAGGATTATATGAAAAGACAAGTTGAAAATTTTTAGGCTTTCGGTGGATAAAACGGAGGAACGTGTTCTCGAAGCAGTTTCGACAAACAATTCCGAAGCAAATGATTGCTTGTTCGAAAGCAAACGACTCGTGTTTCGGGGTCGCAGGACAAAAGAAAGGAAAGGTCCGCGGGAGAAAAAAAAAAGATTCCTAGACAGCACCTAATTCGACGCGAACCGTAATTTGCTCTCGACTTTCACGGAGATCAGCGAAGAAAGTGCATCGAAGAAATGGGAGCGCAAAAGGCGTTGCCCGGGAGAGGATCTAAGTGGCAAGTTTCTCGAATAATCGAGAGGCTCGGTTCGAGGTGGCATCCGAGGTTGCAACTATCCGAGTTGATTCGCTCCTCGCCGTCGAAACCGTAGTTTAAACATTAACAGGAAAACACGGGAGCCGCACGACGACGAGGTCTTGGAAACGAAAAAAAAATCCCGGGAACGATACAAATTAAATATTATCGGGGATATCGAAGAGACTCGTTAAAGCGTGTCGACAGGCACCGACTCCGGCGACAAGCTCTCCTGCCCGCCTTTAATTTTGCGAGTGTTACCTGTCCAGTAAATTCGGTCCGATTCGTGTAAACGACGCAGGTGTGCCACGAGAAGTCATTAACCCTCATTATCGATACTTATTTTTTATGATAAATATGTGGAAGATGTTATTCTCTTTTTAGAGAGCCAGTTCGACTTAATGTGACACATAACGATGCCGGAGGGATTGTATGTACATATGTATTTAATTTTATTAGTGAACGAGGCGAATGGTATCCTTTTAATCGCTTAGGCTGGAATTTAGTCGAAAAACAGAATTTGCTAAATATAAGAGAATCTTCCAGAATGGATTTGATCAGTTCAAAAAATGTTACACGATAAAACAAAGAAGTTAAGAAGGTCGCGAAGATAAATAAACAATTGTTTCATGAAATTTTCAGATACATATTCGTGACGTTCTTCTGATTAAAATGAATCCGAACACGATATAATTCGGAGTATTTTTAGAACCTCGATTATCCGAACTGGCAACTGAATTCAGTATTATACGAATACACGTTTTCCGTGCAAATAGTTTATATTGTGCAAGTCAAGTCTTAATCCAGCATTGTTACTACATAAAAAAAAACCTACAGGGATTGTGAGATTAATTTAAATTCGATTCATTTAAATCGTGACTCCTTACAATTTTTAATCGAACCAATTTAAATTAATCGATTATATTTCATAGCAACCTTGATCGATTTCGGCGAAACTTTGTGCCTGTATTTAACTCGCTTAGATCTACAAAATCCAATCGTGACCGATAGCAATTTAAAAGAAAATATGTATTATTATTTATATAATACTTAAGCTAATCCTTTTAACACCTAAAAATACTCAAGGTACAATTTTAAAAACCACTCGTTTTTTAAGGATGTACAAACACTACTTTCTACTATTCCAACGCTCACGTTCCATCGATCAGTTCGGATAATCGAGATTCCACTCAACCGTGGAAATAGTGTCGTGTTGGAACTCATTTTCATCAGAAAAATGTCACAAATATGAAAGCAAATGTATCGTAAAGAAATATCGATAAAACAGTTATTCTTCGTTCTAAACCAAACTTCGTAAACCAAACGTATTATTCATTGCTAGATTGTGAATCTTATAAATAAAAATTACTTGGATCGGGACTCAAGAACCAAACATTCTTTTAATCCGTCTCCTGCTCCAAATCTCCATTTTTAAATGCACAGAATCTGCACTACAGTCACGAAATCAGTGATCGCGGAGCTCGCGTGGGCCATCTTCCTGTCTGCGGAGGTGTAAGGAACTGGTTGAGGAAATCGCGCGAGCTCCGCGTCTCTCGTAACGATCACGAACAGAGCGACGCGTGCAATATTCCGCGAATTAATTCGACGCATAATTGCGAGGCCGTTCGCCGGATCGGGGAAAAGGTTCCTGCGCCGGGCAAAATCGGAAAGGGGGTGCCGATTCGTAGCTCAAAGCTCACAAACGCCGGGGAAATCGAGGGGCGCACTCGACGTGGTCCAGAAACAAATCGCGCTAATGAAAATTGAACGGCAGATTACACCGAACCGGCGGGACAAACAGCGGAGCTTCGTAACAATTCAGCGGTGAAATTGGGCACGGCTCTGTCTTCCTCCCCATTCTCTGCCCTCCCTCTCTATCTTTCGCTCTCTCTCTCTCTCTCTCTCTCTCTCTCTCTCTCTGTATTTTTTTATTACTTTTCCCTTTTCTTTTTTTGCAGACGTGCACCACCTCCATTCTTCCGCACGCTCTGAGCTTCGCAGTCGAAACTGTTCTTTTTTCTTTCCTCTCCACTCTCGTTTCGTTGCGCCCCCCCCCCCTTTTCTGGTCGATGCTCTTTTCCCTCGGAACTGACGAGAACACAGAGACCGAGGGAACGAGATATACCACCAGAGAAAGAGAAAGAAGAGTGAGAGGGGTGGGTGGGAGGAAACGCGCGCAAGCTCTCGGATTTGCGTGCTGCCTCTGCCCATGCTCGAATGATGCTCGTCGCTCAGAAACAGCGACTGGAAATGTTCACGTCAGAAAAAACTGCTTCTTTTCCACGGGTAAAAGCGGGTAACTCCGCTCGCAAAATTCGTGCGGGAACGATGTTACCGGGCCGTGGATCGACCGCCGTGAAAGCATGCCCGACATCAATCTTTCCCCGATTTTTGCGCTTCGCTTTGCATTGTTCCACCATACCCTCCCCCCCCCCCCCCCTTCCCGCCCCTCTGCCGTCGTCGAAAGCGCTAAAAGCCCCCGCGAAAATTCGGCGACTCTAATGGCTCCTCGATCCCCCCCCCCCCCCCCGGGATCCTCCTCGTATCGACCCTTAAAATCTCGATGCGCGCTTAATAATTACCGCTCGTTACCGTCCACACCGTTCTCCGGCCGCCATTCCACGACCTACATTTCGAACTTCCCGCCGCCAGCCTCGTTTAGAGCATTTTCAAGCCGAAAATGAAAAAGGAGTAAAATCGTACGGAAAATTCGAGCACGAGCCGATTGTACGGTTAGAACTTTGTGCTATTATTTCGGCGTTTGTTAAAAATGAAGACTCCGTACATTCGCGATAAGGTAGAGCGACCACGTTACCGACGAAAATAGGCGAAAAATGGTTTTTCGTAGTGGTTTTAATGGCTTTACCTGGCAAGATCCGTTTTGTTGACGTATATCGAGAATTCTCTATATGTGGACGCAGAACCTCACATCACTCCTACCAGAGTCGCCAGACTAAAACTTGTCTCCCCACTCTACCTTCCCCTTCTACAACGATATTCCCCCCACGCTTCTGCTGCGGGCCGATCACGTGACGCGTTTTACCACTGTCGTGCATATGTACCGATGTCACGTGACGAATCCGCTACTGGCAGAGAGAGGGTAACTTTTCCCCTGGATTCCCCCGATCTGGCGACTCTGGCTTCAAGACTCCGTAATTCACGATAAGGTAGAGTGACCACGTTACCGACAAAATTATTTTCATACATTTTCGTTTTTATATGAGAATATTTTTCGTTGGCAGGGGCTCATTTGAAAGAGGGTGGTTCAATCTAACCGCAATGAATAAACGAACCTTTGTCCAATTTGAACGGAAGCTTCCACTTTAAGCCGAAAATGAACACGGAAAGCTCGATTCCTCGGCGAAGATATAAACTCCGACGGAAAATTTCAGCACGAACCAATTGTATGGTTTGAACTTTGTGCTATTATTGCTGCGTTTGTGTAATGATTGTTCGAAGAAATCAGTCGAGAAAATTATCGAGGAAAATGATCTTGTTACCCAATTACATAAAAATCGCAGGCTTGGCGTTTGCAGAAATTTCGCGTTCGACCCGCAATTTTGCGTTGGCCAGGCTCGGACGCCCACGATGAAATGGTTAATATTAAGTGTAGGACGTAGATCAATTAAACCACCCGCCGTCGGCGCGCTACCCTTTCGCTGCAAAATGGTATCCAGTCCTGTGGAAAGAGAGACTCGCTGAAATGTCAAGCTATTTTTAATGACCTCGAGTGGAAGAGATCAGCAGAGCCACGTTTCTCGTGGGTAGCATCTTCTTTCAACGTTGCGGGGTAAAGATCCACGGATCAAAAGAGACTCGATCCAGCTGACCGTGGAACCTGAAGAATAAATTCCATCGCGGCGTTCCCGCTTTAACCGCTCCGATGAAACAATCCCTACCCCTTTCGACGCACGCAGCCCTTCCACCCCACAAAACCCAGCCTGAAAGTCCATTCTTGGGATATTTATTACAATATTTCTACCCGAGGCCGAAATGATAAAAAAATGTCCTAAAACAGGTTACTCGGAAAGAGTCGCCGAGGCTGGTAATTGTTCAAGTCTGTTGCTGAAGGGCCTGGTTGACAATGAGCGAGCTTAAACCGTGTCTCGTTCTCCCTGTCTGTTCTTGATCCCCGTTCCGAGCATTGCGATTTCCATTGAAAAATTTTTAAGTTGTCTTCTTTTCCGGAAAAATTACTTCCTTGCATGCGATGCGCTTATCCAGAGTCGTCAGATTAAATGTTGGAAGTTATTTCCTTGCGCGCGAAATATATCGAAAATAACTAAAATCAGTGTTTGATAATAAAAGAAACTTTATCCTCATTTTTCGAGAGAACGCTTCACTTCAGACCCACGGTTCCTTCTGCACGTCTCATCCCTGTGACGAGTAGAATAAGACACAACGAAAAAAAAATTGTTGACCTTCTGACCTTGAAATTAATTTCCCGGCAGCTCTCTTACGTGAATTTCCAGCAAAACCGAGAGCGTAGAATCACGATAGTCGTGACGTATAATTTCTTTGCAGCCTGTACACTGGCGCATTGCGGTGCCTCTGTAGCAGCCTACAAAGGCCCCGAAGAGAGCTGAAATAAAGGAGAAGATTCCGAGGAGCCGGTAGAACGCGATGACGACTAACGATCGTGATTTACGATCGATTTTCGCGTGGCCAACGAAAGAGCAAGCACGAATTAATCGGCGCGGATGCGTGCAACCGGCTCGTTACTAACGTATCCCGGAAATCTAACGCGCGATTCTAAGGGGCGTCTTCCACAGAAGGGTTAGAAGACGGGGTCACAGGGTTCAAGGGAAAGGCTCGAAAGGACGATGCTCGTTCCATCGTTCTGTGTCCACCTGCCGGACCGCGTCTTAATTGCGCCGTTGGGAAGTTCTCGTTAGCATCGACACACACCGGTCGCTCGTACGAACGCGAATACCGATTGGCGAATGGCGAGTGCGCGTACGAACGAATATTTTAACGAGCAGCGGGGCGCGCGATAACGATTCCCGTGGAAACGGGATTCGACTGACATCGATGACAAGGATTCACGCGGGGAACACTCTCCCGTTCGTTCGCCTCATAAATTGCCTGTAGGGCCGCCGCGCCCGTAAACCTGATTGCGATCGATAGCGCGATTTTTTTTTCCCGCCTCCCTCCGCAACCCCAAATATGAAATCGCCGGTTCGGAGTCAAAGTCTTTGCGACGTTTAACACTAAACTCAAAGTGACGATTTTACATTATTTTATAAAAATAACAAGAATGTGCTGCCCAAATTCGTAGCCATTTGCTTTTTAATAACATATACCCGAAAAAATAAATGTGTTGAATAGTTCCTCAGGGACTTATCTTTGGAATCTTAATAATTGTAAATTAATAATATTAGAACCCGTCATATTGACGGGTCCCGCAAACCTAGTGTTAACAGTGTCATTGTATAAAAAATATCAAGATATCTTGAGCTGTTAATCCTCACCTTGATTAAATTTGAAAATTCTACCGAACATATAATATCTATTCTTTAGAGATGTGCGAGAACCCGAAATATCGGATCGGGTCGGGAACACGAAAATTTCGAGATTCTCGAAAGTGTCGGGATTCTCGAAATTTCCTAAAGGGAAATCGAAATTTTCGGGAAACCCGATTGTTTCGGGAATCTCGAAATTTTTGGGAACCCGACCCGACCCGACCATCAGGTTCCCGATATTTCGGGTTCTCGCACACTCCTACTATTCTCATAATAATTGAATAACACCGATCGCGTTGTCCCTATTCGTATGACATACTTGTAAATTATGTTTAACATGGTTTCGATACATCGCGATACTCCAAAAAACGCAAAAAATGTTATTAACTTTCAAAGGGTGTTCACGTAATTTCGTCCCCGACCGCATACAGTCACTTAACTGTAACCTGAATTTTTCTCGTAACCTACTTGTTGTATCGAGAAATGTTTCAAACAAAAGTTGTTAGACATTAACCGATACAAATAATGTAATAATTGGTTTTTTTATATTTCACTTTATTATTGAGATATGAAAGCAACTTTGAGTTTTTGCTTCATAATGTGTAATATTCGAATACGCGATTTGGAAGAGTATGGAATATTGAGTAAAAAAGTATTAAGGCATGCGGAATGAAAAAGTAATAATTACCGAGATATTCCTTAGTTTCGGTGAAACTATGATGACGAAACCTTTTTAGTTCGAATTATTTGTTTGCAGGTCTTTTGCTGATGTATTTGTGACGTTTTTCTGATTAAAACGAGTCCATACACGGTACAATTTGCATCACGATTACTCGTTCAATCTACGATTCAGTGGAGCCTCTATTATCCGAACACTCACGTACCACTGACTAGTTCGGATAATCGAGTCAACACGATCCAAACAGTATCATGTTGGGCATCATTTTAATTGGGAAAACGTCGCGGTCATATTGGTGAAAGTTTCATTAAAAAATAATTAAAAACTGACTCTTTCATAACCAAAAAATACTTCTTCACACTATATACCTCAATACTTTTTTACTCAGCATGCAATACTCTATCGAATCGCATATTTAAATATCACACGTTACAACACAAAAAGGTCACCTTTACGTCTCGATAAGCTATCGACATCAAAAAATGAATGACCACATTACATGTCTTATTTGACATAAAGGCACTTTTGTTTGAAACTTTTTATTATGCAACGAGCAGGTTACGAGTAAACTTAGGTGGTGCGGTTACGTGACACCCTGGATACAGTCTTTTCAAAACAATTTTTCCATCGCATTACACTCAGCTGTAATTCTGCTGTTAATAATTAACCGTTCCTTGGATTGTATCGAGCATGAAGATCGATCGATAACATTAATTCACGCAATGAATTCGCAAATTAAAATTACAGCTGTCAGTGCACCTTCGAGCGACAGAGCGTAGGTCACCGACTATCCCGTTGACAGAAATCGAAGCTGTCTAAGACCATAATTTAGTGGTAGCGTCACGGTGCGTCGCTTGTAAACTGCTCGTAAAGTGCAGCGTCCGCGCGCTCGATCCCGGGGCAGCTGCACGTGTAATCTGATAATGCAGGTGCAACGAGCCGACGACGATGTCGGTGACGATGTTAATATACAGGAATGATCACAAGCGGCCGCGCATTAGCGCCGATTCGTAACATACCGGGTCCCGACTTCACGGACTTTACCGCCTGGAGACAATTATTTCTCTCGGACAACCAGTGTCCGCTAATTTACACACCTTTCCAGCCGTTTGTCGGTCATATCCACGACAACGATCTTCCTCAAATTGTTCCGCCATCAACTGTGCTATCTGTGGCATGATCTCTTAGCAAAACTGCCGATTTTCCGAGCGATTTCTGCTTGTGCCAAATTTATTTTCACGGAAGTGGAATAATTTCCTCACCTATCGAACTGGGAAGACACGTTCACTCGTAATTTGTACGCATCCGTTCTACAGTTCTCTTTCGATATAAGACGACGATGTTTTGTTCGAAATAAGAAAATCTCTATCCCCGTTTGAAGTTGTCCGGCTGGACACCGCTCAGTGCCACCACGAGAAGGACATATCGCCGCTTGAGCACAAAGTTAAGTCGCGTATCTTCATCCGAAATACGACGGAAGCCGCGCCCGAGTAATCGTCTTATATCGAAAGAGAACTGGGCTGCTTGTATTTAAAAGAGAATCCATCTAAGCAAATTTTAATCTACCAAATGCATTTATGGCAAACATAACTGCAATTTAAAACGGTAAAAAGGTTAAAATGATTTACGAACGCTGTAATTCTCAGCTTGTTAAAATTTAAAATGAGAATGAAGTGTCTGCTGGCTCGAGGCCCTCGCAATTGACGCGGTCAATTAATTTAAAAATTGGATCGGTATATTCTTGTTATGTTTGCAAAGTAATATAATCAGTCACTTTTAACGCTCCGTAAATAATATAATTTACTCACTGGGGTACCTAAATATGCCTGTACAAGTAGAAATAATACCTCCAGCTTCAGAAATAAAAGAAAAATTAACGAAGGGTTGATATTAGAAGATACATAACTGTCTGTTGGCCCCAGTCCCTCACAATTGACGCAGTCAATTAATTTAAAAAATGGCTATTTTCGATCGGTACATTCTTGTTGTTTTTGCAGAGTAATATAAAATTAGTCGATATAACGCCCCGTAAACCTAGCGTTAATAATATAATTTACACACTGAGGTACCTAAATATACCTGTACAAGTAGAAATAATACCTCCAGTTTCAGAAATAAAAGAAAAATTAGCGAAGGGTTGATATTGGAAGACGAAGAGTCTGTGATGATCCCGTGCAAAAATCGGACATGTCAGAACGCTTCCTCTGTTTGGTTATTACCAGGGATGAAGAAGAGTTTCGCGAGAGGCACGCGCAGAGGGAACATCGTCGGTTTCTGGGTCACGGAGGAAACTGCAGCGTGAAATTCGCGGTCGCATAGTGCGCCGACCAACGGGAAACTTGCGTGGGTGACACCATAAAATATCTAACGAATGGTAGATCCGCGTAGCCTCTTCGCGGCGCAGACCGCATTATGAAAATGCATCCGTCAAGCCTGATATTTCATGAATGATACCGCCGCTTCTCCAGCAACGCTCTGGAACTTACGATCTGCCATAAACCGAGCACCTACCGCCCGTACCTGTTCTCTCGAGTGCTATCGCGGGAATGCTCGCCGGGGGCATGGCGAAATATCCCGAAATGGGAATTGCGATTTAGGATCCGCGAAATAAGACTTCGACCGTTCCACCGGATCGATCTCGAATCGATCCTCCATAGGTCAATGTTACAATTACACATCCCGTCGAATCACTTAAAAATTTTCTAACACGAAATTAACATTCGGATACTTTTCCTAGAATGCGGATTTTATAATAGAAATGAGTGGATACGATTTAACACTGAACCTATTATTTTACAATTATCGAAATTATAGAGATACCTCCATTAGAAATTCTTTTATTGATACTCCGATAATCATGGTGAAAGCAATACGCGCTATTTAAAAAAAAATAAAAATCAAATAAATAAAAGTAAAAAATAAAATCAAATAAAATTATTAAAGGAAGAATTTCTACCGGGCTCCTCTTTGACACCCAATCCGCCATTTTGACCAGCTCGGTAGTTCGAGTGTTAAGATTAGACGTTTCCCGAATTTTATAGTAAATGTCACGAATTTCGGTGGACGCTTTAGTACTCGATTTTCGAAATCGCTCTAACGCTACCACCAAGGCATCCTCGATTTTTGCTTGCAAGCAATCCGGGTCACGAATTTCGTGTTACGTCTGCAGGCAGGTCCTATCATCGGCATCTCGGGCTCCTGTCGATATACTCTCTCGGCGGAGGCGGGGGCGGCGACAGGGGATTCGGAAATACTCTTTCGCACTTTCCTTCGGGAAGAAAGTTATTTCCGTTCTCTTTCCCGACGTTTATCTGCGGGACGTGTCAATAAGGATACTCCTCTATTAAATCTATACACGCGACGATGATTAAGAGCAACTCCGTCGCCTACGTCCTCGGGGTAAATGTCGATTCGTGTTAAGGAGACCCTCCGGCGCGTTAATATCGACAAGGATGATCGAACATTACTCGCTAAAGCGACAAGCAATCTCTATTAGTGCGATGAAGACCGCCCGGGTGACGAATTTTCAAAGACCATTAGAATCTAGAAAATGCCGAACACGAATTTTCTAGGAGCATTAAAATCTAGAAAATTTCAAACACGAATTTGCTATGACCTATCCGTGCAATTTTCTACCGAAAATTTGCGGGCTAAATTGCACCGACTACGAGAAATGAAGAAAAATTTTATATAGTAAAGAAGTGATAACATTCTGAAAGGAAAGTTTAAGGAAAAATTGTTCGCGAATAGGACGTTCACCATCGGGCGGGAAGATCGATCCGAAATTATGAAAATATACGCACGGCGGACTGCTACGTAAATTAATTTGCGTTTAACACGACGTTACGGCGCAGTAAAACACGGCTACGGCAGCTCGGGGGAATCGTTAAAACCGTAATGCATAATATCGCCGAAAATTTCGCGTAATCCAGCCGGGTGCCCCGTTAAATCACGAGCCGTCAAAGTGTTCGCCAACAGTATCCGATTCCACTCGAACAGTCGACATGGCAACGTACCTTTTTATGTACGATTCTATTTCATTTTTCGCAAAACGCGAACGTCGCTGGTCGTATCAATCTACCTCCTACGTCTTAGAATTACAACAAAATTTAAATCACTGTGTCGAGCAATTTTTACCTTCCATACAGCTCAGACATGAATATCCATTTAACTCCTGTGACTAATAATTACTCTAGAATTGAAACGACTGCGTCGTGCAATTTTTGCATACAGTTGGGAAATAAATATCCATTTAGCTCCTGCGACTAATAATTAATGCAGAATTTAAATTACTGTGTCGTACAATTTTCATTTGCCTTAAAATTCAGAAGTAAATATATACATAGCTCCTCCCTCTCTTAAAATTACTGCACCACCGTGCAATTTTTATTTAGTATAAAATTTAGAAATGTCTGTGTAGCTCTTGCATCTTACAATCACTGTCTCACAATTTTTATTTTGACTAAAATTCAGAAATAAAGCGGCTCTTGCAATCTGTATTTCGTTTGCAGTTTAACAACGAATGTTTAAAATTTTCCTAGTTTCTTGCTCGATTAACGTTTGTCCAGTTTGTTGCTGTAGTTTGTATACGATTTTGTTTAAAACGAATATTATTTTGGTTCTCGCGACGTTGAAAGGGTAATTTGCCACTCTGCAGGGAGACGAACGTTTTCGAAACGTTAAGCTCGAAGAGTGGACTTTCGGGAAGAAAACGTCGCTTTCCAGAGCATTGTGAGTGGCCAGGATGTTGCGACAAAATCGCCGGAGCCCGAGGTTTCTTTCTCAAGAGCCTTTCCACCGTGTCGTCAATTGCAAACGGGGTCAATGTTTACGACGAAGACCGCGGAGGCGCGGCTACAACGTTGCACGCTACAACGTTGCACGCGCGAAAAATACACCGCCGAGAATGGAATCGCGAAAGTCGAGATGTCCACACTGTCAGCTTTTCCCGCCGCGGAGAAAAAGATAAAGCAACTCGATTTTTCGATCAGTGCTATTTTCATCCACTCAACCTTTTCCTTATTTAAGGGGGCCGGCAGGCATTTGGCCTTGACTGTCTCGCTATGTTACGCTGTGCCTTTTTTTCTAGACATTTTACGTCTTAAATAAGTAGGTAATCAATTAAAAATGCATACCACCGTGTTTGTACATGTCTTTACTACGTCTGTCCAGAGCCTTTTTTCGATATGAACACTAAATCTCACGAAATTAAGAGAATCTCTCTGCGGCAGCCATCTTGTGACGACATCCTTGCTTCAGAAAGCGAGATTTCTGCCGAATATTACAAATTACTCGACGATGAGGTAGAAATTCGCAATTTGGGCTCTGGACAGACCTAGATTGGACTTTTAGGAAACACAAGTGATCATTATTTTAAACTGCTCATTGCAATATTGAAGCGTCAATTTGTCAAAATTTTGACCCTTGCAAGTTCATATACGTATATGGATTTCATGTATGTGTCTCGTTACACACAGTCGACTGCCGGCCCCTTTAAGCACTCCAAAGTGTGTCACTTGCACTTATCGCGCAAATGAAAAAATTAACAATCATTTATAAAGAGAATCATCAGTAATTATTAGTTCTTCTTAGTCGTTAACTTTTTTATCGGCAATGAAAATTTTCAATATTTTGTTTCGAACAAGAAGTTGAATTATAAGAGGATTCACAGACGTGTGAAGAAAAATTACGTTGTAAAAATTTGGATGAGTATAGCTGCTGTAAAGTTGTTAAAATCGTCCACCGGGTCCAACGGTTAATTTTAATCGATACGACACAGGTACAACGATGGAGAATCCACTTTCGTGACGGGAGAGAAGATTCAGAGTTGCTCGGGAATAATGGACGAGATTGAAAATATAATTTACAGGATTATTTATTTAACGCGCTTAATTATCGGAAATCGGTAATCCGCGGAACGTCTACTCGAATGTTCACGTCGCGCCGGGCGTCCCGTGTCGTTGCTGGAGTTAATTCTCGGCAAAGAATAGAGCTTAATTATAGCCGCCGATATTCGGCTATTGGGAGTTTGCCCAATAACGTTGTTTTACCCCTTCCGCTAAGGGGTGAATGGTGAATATTTATGCTGGTACCTATTTTACAAACTGCCATTTTCATGCTGCGCGCCTAATAGCGTATGCGCCATTCGCCACGATCATTTTGGCGTAATTAACCGGATAGGGATGAACGGACTATATATATGTATATATATATGTATGTATATGTATATATACTCGAGGTATATATATATATATATATATATATATATATATATATGCGTGATTTTCACGCGCGATATACCCACTATCTCTAATGAATTCCTCGGTAATCTATCCGATTTTCGCGGAAAAACTCATTACAAAATTCCTTCGTGTGCTCTGACCGTTTAACAAACATATCTGCCTTTGCGTTCGAACAATCATTTGCATTTCAGGCGGCGGACTGTTTGCGCGTGGCGGAGATGGGTGGATAGCTGGAACAATCCTGACGAAGATATGCAATGGGAGTGTTTGAAAGAAAGCAGGATCAGTTATCACTGGGTAAATCGTCTTTATTGCAAAAAGGATCGTGATGCGCTCTTGGTGGACAATTACCGTAAACTTAGCACGTAAAGAACGATTAACAGAACGCGATAGGAGCGGTTATATTGTCGTACGTTCGAAGATCGGGCAGAAGAAAAACACTTGTCTACCGTTCGAGGTTTGGATTAAGAATGCTCCGTTACGCTCGAATCGATTCGTAATCGTAACGGATAAACGTGGCGCTGTTAATCGATACACCGGATCAACACATGGATCGAGCCGCGTTTGCATCGGTGCATGATCTACCGAAATCCGACATTTGATTTCCGATGTTTTATTTCTGAACAGAATACGATTTTCTAAATAAGTAAATAGAAATGAATATTTTTTCGTTTCGAGTGATACAAGAATTTGGAAATAATTTTTTAAAAATAAAAATTCGATAAAGAAATAGTCATTTCTTATATTAATCCTAATTCGTAAAAATACTATTGCGAAATGAGCATAGCATTCAAATATAAGATAGACATATTTGTAATAATATTTTCATCATTTTCTATTTCAAATAATATTATTAATGTGAACACTTTCTAATTTTAACACATGTACAGAGTTTTATCGATAATATAACACGTTTATTTATTTTATAAATAACAGAAAATATACCATAAAAGTAATTTATGCATGTTACTGATTTACTTTGTTTGCTTTAAACAGACCACATTTTTCGACGCAATTCTCTATTTTCTATATTCGAATGTAAATAGTAAATAGTAAATAGTGATATGTTATAATCCAGTGTAAATAGCAAATAGAATTTACTCAAGATTAAAGCATAAATCAAATAAATTGAATAAAAAATTACGATAAAATTACATAATTTCAATGTATCACCAATATCGTATTAATATTGTGAGACAACATCGGTTCGGATAACAGAGGTTCTACTCAATTATGAATTATAGAAATAAACGCAAACCAAACTGTACCATGTTTGGACTCATTTCAACCAGAAAAACGTCGCCGACACACAGACAGAACTTTTTCAAAGAAATAACTAAAGACAAAAACAGGACATAAGGATGTCAACTATATAAGACATATCGCGTCACGGCGCCTAATCCTTTTCCCGTTGGTCTCAGCAAACTAACGGCGAGAACACCGTGCTGGAACTTTCGTCGGATGGTCTCCCATGGTCCTATGGTATTTGTCGTGCTTCTCTCCTCTCTTTGACAAGCGGAACGAGACGGAAAAGCGGCTCCGCAAATTATTTTATTTCCGTCGCGGGCTGTCTCGCCGGGATTCAAAGGCCCGTCGAAACGAACCGGACAAACGAACGAGAGAACGAAACGATGGATCCGAGAGCACCGTCGGATCCCCTCGCAGATTTGTTGCGATCGCGATCCACCAGCGACGCCCCTGTTCGTCCGCGCGTCGCCCGAACATTCGTCGAGCTTTCTACTTGACACGGAAGATAACCCGGATCCTGTCCGGCTTCCGTGACGTTGTGGTTCGAGCATCAATTCTGATCGGTTTCAACCACGTGATGGACGACTATCATCGACCGATTGATCACCCGGCAATTTATATCGCGTGTTTCGGAAAAAGAAAAGAAAATTCTTCCTTTGTTTGGAAATCGTTTGATCGTCGTTGGAAGAGGCTACACAGTGATTTTAGGCGCTGCCTAGATATTTCCGAATGTTATGCAAGACAATAATTTCAATCGTACAGTAATTATGTAGGAATATTTTAAGGGAACTCACTCCTAAGTTCTGGGTGCGGCGTATCGGGTGAAATGATTAAGCGTCGGTTTCGATTAAACACTTTATTTGACGACAATTCGCGATCTCGACAACTCATTCGCTCGCGACTCTCGCTCTACTAACTGACAGACATCCCTAGCATTCGTCCCTTTTATAATAAGGCCCTCTCTCGTTCTTCCTCTCTCTCGCACTCTCATTCTCTCTCTATCAGTTTCACATCCATTCGGAAAACCCAAACAGTCACGTACGCCCTGCGCTTGGCGCCCCTAAACACTTCACTCTTGTCACAGAGACCCAAACACTCTTCTTTCACACTTCGGCCCAAACAGACTTTCTTTCACGCAGGACCCAAACACGTCGACGCCACAATGTCGCGTCCACAGTCACTCTAAACAATCACTCTAATACAATGTCTCGTTCATAACCCTACAATTATAAGATACAGGGGGTACCATAGTTATTTATTACTTGACTTCTTTACGCAAATTAAAACTTATACGACAGAGTAATTGTAATTCTGCACCAGTTTTAAAACTGAGGAGCTCCAACAATATTTATTTCTGTATTTTATGCAAGATTATCCGAATTTCGAAAAATCCTTTGGTCGAAATACGTGTCAACCATAGTAGTAGAAGCACGCAAAATTTCAATTCGGTCGGTCGAACGGTCACTGAGAAAAAGAAACATGAAATGGGTAATATCGTCAGTTCGGATAATCGAGGTTCTACTACATCGTGGATTAAATTGAGTGAATACGATCCAAACGGTATCGTGTTGGGTATCATTTTAATCGGAAAGGTGTCACGAATATGTTATTACAAGCTTTATTAGAAAATCATGAAAAGCAAAGAAGTTTTTTCACAGAATTAGTATTGTTCTTAAATAGATAATTCAAAGTTCAAAGTTTAATTGTGTCCCTGTTATGGAATCTCTTTTAGCAAACATGCTACAACAACTTCCCACAGAATGTTCGTTAAACAGATTCTAAAGTATTCCTACTTAACACGAGCATTTTTTAAAGACGTGGGCAATATTTCTCTCCAGAGAAACTTTAACAGACACAGATACGCTCCTAAACGAAATACACAAGCTCGAACAAAATTCTTTATTGTAACGAGGGATAACTTATTTCGAACTCGTTTATCTCGATCTCTGCTGCCGTACAATCATTTCTGGCGTCGTCCGAGGAACGCTATTTGAAAAGGGTTAATCCGAGCATCGAGATTCGTCGCTCAGCAAACCGTAGAGCCTGACGGGCTCAGAAAATTCGCGTTGGCGCGTCTCGGTGGCGATCGTCATCCCGAAAATATCAATATGCACGGAACGGCTCGGCCGGTGATACAGGAAGCTGACTCACACCACGTCGCGTGTAGGTACCCGCGCATCCGCGCGATATTGCACAAGCATTTACACGTTCACGGGTTCCCCTCGCTGTTCAAACTTCCCCCGATTCCCCTGCAACCCCTTTGACACTCCCACCATCCTCGGCAACCCCCTCTAACGCGTCACTCTCGCCGTATCCACCCCTCTCACCACTCTCCCCTCTCCGGCGCCCCACCATAACGATCCTCCCCTCCCGCGATTCGACTGTCCCACCTGCGGTGAACAACACCGAGTCCTTGTCTATGAACTCGTGAGTTCGTCGACAGGACCGGTGGAATGAGGGGCCGGGAGGAGTAGGGAGGAGGAGGAGAGAGAGAGAGCGAGAGAGAGAGAGAGAGAAAGGAGTATGCAGAGAACCAAACGCTACCTTTCCGCGTATCCTTTCTCCGCGTACAGTTCGCGTCGATTTACCGGGGAGGAAACCTGGTCGACCGACGATCTTGCAGAGCATTTCTCGCTCGTTGCTCGGTGTCCTCTAAGAGATTGCAACTGATCGCATTAATTTTCGGACACGATACTATGAATGTTGGATGATTTCTTCAGTTCTGTAAAACACCTCGAAGAACGAAGCTGCGCTATCTCGAGCGGCAGGAAATAGTGGAAACAATATCTTCTCAAGATCATTCTCTAACGAGATTTCAAGGTCATTAATATTTTTTTAAATGGTCGTGTTTTCTTCTTGGATATCGATGGAGAGCGTGAAAAGCCAAATCCAATGACCGACATAACCATACCGTTTCGATCGTCCAGTCTCGAGATATTTGTGTCTGAAAGCATTAAAATCTTACTTTTCAGACGCAAATATCTCGAGACTGAATGATCGAAACGATACAGTCATGGTAGTCGTTGGATTCGTCCCTTCACGCTCAACGAGAATGTCTAAAAAAGAAGACACGACCAGTTGAAAAGATACAAGTGACCCTGAAATCTTGAAGAAAAAATATCGTAATATTAATAGAGAATACCAGATAACAAGAAAAAGGAAACCGAAGCGTGCACACTAAATCTAATAAGACGACTAACATTCGAAAACATGTAAAAGAAAATTAACCCGTAAGGATGTCAATGGATCTAGAGCTACGAGCCACGAGATCGCCAAAACACGCTAACTGACGACTCCGATCAGACGAATCAAGTCTGTATTATAGTATTTCGTTGATAAACTTCTGGAGACAGAACGGTAAACTTCAGTCCACGACAAGTGAAATGCCCCGACCAAAAGAGATCTCAATACACCGTCAAATCCATCGAAACTCTCCGAGTTTCCTCTCTCTAATTATCGAGATCACGCAGGTGCTTTCGCACGGGGAAAATTCTTACGGCTAAATGTACCGGTTCACGATCTGGTTACAAAGCCGCGGCTCGAACTCGAGCAGCAGTTCTCTCTCTTTCTCTCTCTCTCTCTGTTTCGTGCAATATTTACAAGAAATTACGATCCGCTCTCGCGACACGCAGGAAGAATGTAATATAAGAAAATCGGCGAGTGCCGCACGCCGCCGCCGTGGGAATCCCACAATCAAAATGACCGGCATTCCGGCCTCCGATAACATCTGCATAACGGAGACCTATTTCACGCTAGGCGAAAGGATTATCCCTTCGGTCCTCGGGACACAATCTTCCGCGCTAACGAAACCCCCGACCAGGCCGGGACGCGTCCAATTAAAACGAAAGGAGGGAGGGAGGGAGAGAAAAATCGAATTCTCCGATCCACCGGTGTTCCAATTATCGTTTAATCATAGACCAATCGGAATTACTCGAGCCCCGGCCGTTCCTCTACAAAGCGGCCAAAAGAAACGACTAGAACGCGACGAAAGAGACACAGTGGCGCTGTTTCTCGAAAAACTGCTCGAAATTCCGCTGATCGATGCTGGAACAGCGTTCGTGACAATTCCCGGTATCCATAGAAACGTCTATAAACGTTTGGGAGTTCGATATTTGTTCATAGAAAAGCATCAAACTTTTTAATGTTGCAGACAAGCTTCCAGTAACTTCATCGCGTGGACGGTAGTTTCTCGATTTTGTGCGATAACTCCTCGGTTTTTGATTATTTTTGTACGAAATTTTCAGCAACACATGGGGGATATTCTTCCGATTAAAATGATACCAAACACGATGAAGTTCGGGTCCTATTTACTCGTTTAATCCACGATATAGTAGAACTTCTCTTATCCGAACCGACGAACCACAACCGCTTCGGGTTGTTTTTTCTCAGCAACCATTGGACCGATCGAGTTGAAATTTCTTGTGCTTTTAGTACTAGGTCCAAGGCATCTTTTAACCAACAGATTTTTTAAAATTCTTTCTACAAACCGATTAGCACCGTTATCTAGGACCTGGACACTAGATTCAAGAATGCAAAAAGTCTACACATAGATAAGGTTGTATAATCCTTTCTATTCGGTATTTCAAAATTCCCGTTGACCAAATTGCACTTCCAGCAGTACACTAGATGCTCTAAAAATTTGAAATCGATATCTGCAATAGAAGTTTATTTAGCCACATTCTCGAGTCAGACTGAGAAGCCAATAAACAAAGCAATTTCGGCAATTTCGAAGAAGTTTCAAAGACACGTAACGAATAATTTTGTAAAACGTTTTGAACGAAAAGAAACAATGCGTTCTCGTCGATTTGCGTAGTTCGAGGCTCTCAGTTCCAGGGTTAACAACGCGGAATGTTGCAGATTTGTAACGATACGCACCGAAGGGTTAAAGCCGAGGTAAATCCGCGAATCCGAGATGGAATTCTCTTTTTTTCCCCGTTCGAGTCTGTTTTAAAGCTGGCAGTCTGGCGGCAGTGCCTGGCGTTCACCGATCGATCCTCTTTTTTCCAATTAAGAGATTATCGACGGGGAGGTTAAGTTGCGCGCACGGGAGCGGGTTGTTTCAATGGTGTGTACATCGTTCTGCCATGGTTGTGCCTCTGTAGCGTACCCAAGGAGAAACCAAAGCGGAGAGAAAGAGAGAAAGAGAGAGAGAGAGAGAGAGAGAGAGAGAGAGAGAGAGGGAGCGAGGTAAAGGTAATGGTTAGCTACCGCGCGGCATCACCCAGTTTTTCGCCGCGCTCCTTTCTGATTTCTGTAATCCCGGCTAATCACCGCTCTCAACAATTGCACGAACTTTTATGTAAATAGCGTAATGCCGGAGTAGAGAACCGGGCTCCGAGCGGGCCCCGAGCTATAGTCGGCGCAAAAATTCCGCGTGTCCCGCCGTTCGCGATCGCCGCGAGGCCCCATGTTGCCTGTACACCGAGCGAAAAGTACGCCGCGAGAACGACCGAACACAAATGTTGCCAGCCACGCAACGAGATCGTATCTCGTGGCATAATGCAACTTCGATCTCTCGTGGCACAGTGCAGCTTCGATCCCGCGATACTCGTGCTTGCTACGGTTCTTCGACGGATCTTGAGGGCCGATCGAAATTACCACCTTCTGGCGAGGCCTTCTTCGCGAAAACGTCAACGCTCCGCTTCGATTTCAACGCTATCCGAGCACAAAACGCGACTGGTGCACGCTCTGTTATCAAAATTGCAACACTGAATTTATTTAGATTTCTCACAATTTTTGTAACAGCGTGTGCCTGCACAAAGAAGAAAGTTATGTCAGAACTTCCAAAGGAAGCATCTTTACAAGAACTGATGCCGCGTTTGACATAATGGATACAATATGTCAAATATCTCGAGAAGACCTTTCGATGACCTTGGGTTAGTATTTTTACACGCAGGATAATAAACCGGATCGATTGGTTTAACAAGAAAATTGGGGTGCATTTTCCTCTATCATTTGTTTATATTCCCATTTAAAGAAGAGCGGTAACCAGTTTCCAGAGTCAGCCAGTACAAAAGATGCAAAATTCAGAAAATTTCTATGGTGCCACCTCTTCTCCCTAAGCAATTGTGCTAATTTTGCTTATTGATCCAGCACTGATTCTCCACAGCGAAGAGTCTTCTTTCCTCGGAACAAATTTGGCACACGATCGAACGAATCCTAAACGGGAGCCAACGGTGTCAAAACAAGAATTGGAGCCGAAGCGACCGGAAGAGGACGAACGGCAAGACTAAGAATGATGACGCTATAGTTCTCGACCGAATCGGAACCGCAAGTTTCCGCGGGATTCGGCGGTTCGGTTATCAGGCGTGGCAAATTGGCGAAGAAATCTGCGCTCGCGTTGCTCGCGTTTCGCGGCCCCGAGACGCATTTGTCACGGGCAGATTATCATCTCGCGGCGGCTGCCAGTGTCCTTGATCGATAAAACTCGAATAATTCGCCTCGGAGGACAGAGGATGCAGAGAGCTGGCTCCGGCTCCGGCTCGGCTCGGCTCGGCTCTCGAGGACGATATGTATCGTTCTGTTGGGTGTTCGCTACGCGGGAGAAACGTTTCTTCGGGCTTTCTAGAACGCGGGCTGCTGTAAGGTAAGAGAAGGTGGGCGGCTGCAAGAGAAGGTCGATTCGTTGTTATTACGTGGCACCGTTACGCAATTCCGCCGCCACTGCCTCCGACGACGACGTTTCTAGAGCTAAGCTGGCCGAGCTGACGTCGAAAACGTTCAATTTCGATCGCGTACTGCTCGGCCGGTTTAACAACCAATTATTTGCCTAAGTAGCAATAAACGCGAGGAAACCAGCCGAGCGCTGTGTACGCGAATGTTGCAACCAATTTACAAGCACTCTTTCGGATAACTATCCGAAACGTGGTCGGAGCCGTTGACCCTTCGACAGCGAAGTTCCTGTAACTATTAGGTCCTCCCATAAGTTCGTGCCGTGGATATGTTTATATTATTCACCATTGAAAAGTATTTTAATGAAAAACCGCGGAAATTTTATAGCGACGGTATGATGTCTTTGCCAAAGAGGTCATAGGAGGTTGTGGAATGAAAGGGTGATTACATATTTTATTTTTAGAATTTAAATGGCACAAGAGTAAACGGCACGAACTTATGGGACGACCTAATATAAGCCGTGTTTCTCAATTTTTTAAATATACTTCCGGAGACATTCTCGAACACAGAATAGAAGAAACATTAATTTGATATTACATCACTTATTGAAGATTATTAAGAGAAAAAATAAATTTTTATACAACTCCGTTTCCTCGTAATCGATGCAGACAATTTTTATTCCGAAGAGCGATCCGCAGTCTACTCGTAAAGAACACTAGCCTCTCTCGAAACCTCATCAGCTTCCAAAAGTTCCTGCTGTCTCTCCGAAGCATCCAACAACATCCCCAAACTTCAAACACCAAAGTTAAACAATTCTAAGAGTGTCATCCCCGGTACAATTTCCAAATTGCCCATCCAAACCCCACCAATCTGAACCGCACTAGCCTCTCCACACTCCGACGCCGTCATCGGCCTTCAAAAATTCTCGCGAAGAACATCCTCAAGCTTCGTGCATCGAAGTCGAACAGTACAGAAGGGCAGCGTCTTAGTAACACATCACTCAATCAGTCCCCGGTCTGACACATATATGGCAACATTGTTGACAAACCCACGTGACTTCCGGGTAGTATTAACCTTCAAACAGGACCTGTCAAAATTTCATAGCATTCTGACCGTTAGTTTAGAGGTTACAATCGTTTTAGTGACGCCAGTTTTGTAATTTTCAAGACAATGGATAGAAAGGAATTTTGTGTGTTGATTAAACATTGTTTTTTGATGGGGAAATATACTGTTGGAGCCAAACAGTAACTTGATAAGCATTATGGGAACTCTGCAACAGGTAAATCGACTATTATTGACTGGTATGCTGAATTTAAAGGCGGTCATACAAGTACCGATGATGCAGAACTCTCTGGTCGCCCAAAATCGGTAGTTGTTCCGGAAAACATAAAAATGTCCACAAAATAGTTTTAAAACACTGTAAAATGAAGTTGCGTGAGATAGCTGACACCGTGAGGATATCAGAAGGTAGTGTCTTTACAATTCTACATGAAAATTTGCGCATGCGCAAGTTGCTGTCGAAGTGAGTGCCGCGTTTGCTCACACCGAGCCAGAAACGACAACGCGTCGACGATTCAGATCGCTGTTTGGAGCTGTTCAAGCGAAATAAAAAGGAGTTCTTGCGTCGATATGTGACAATGGATGAAACATGGATCCACCGCTATACGCCTGAATCAAAAAGATCGTCAGCTGAGTGGACAGCAGCCGGTGAGAGTCGTCTAAAGCGACAGAAAACTGAAAAGTCGGCTGGCAAGATTATGGCATCCGTATTTTGGGACGCGCATGGAATTTTGTTTATCGACTATCTCACTCTTGAAGGAGAATATGTTGATGAATAATGTGGAATTTCTAAAAAAAATTGCGTTTCTTAATTAGACCGGAGACTTATTGAGTGATGTGTTACAATTTGCAAATCGTCCATCCAAACCTCTCCAATCTCAATCGGACAAGCCTCTCCATACATCGACAGCCGTGACCAATAAATGCGGCACGACGGGATATCGCGAGGCCGCAAAAATCCTGTCTGTCTCCCTAAAGCGAGCAGCAACATCCCCAAACTCTAAAGTAAAACAATTCCGAGGGTATCCAACGATTTCCACCCTGCTTGCGATCGAATCTCGTTTCGATCGTGCACCCAGGATCGTTCTCCGGGAACGAAGGAGGACGAACAGGATAGTAAAGTGCATTCACCGGATCCTGCCCGGTAGAGAGGAAGCAGAAGAAGAAGAAGAAGATAACGAAGATGAAGAAGAAGAAAGAGAAGAGGATAGCGAACGCGTGTAAGCAGATAAGGAGAAGAGGGCGAGACGCGGAGGAAATGTGTCCGGAGGAAGGGGTGTCGTAAAACGGAGGAGCTAGACGTCCGAAGCCAGAACGAGGGGAAGAGAGAAAGAGTGAGAGAGAGAGAAGAGACTATTGGGAATAGGAGAGCCGAGAGGCAGGGGGCAGGAAATAATAGAAGGAGGGCGCGGCGGTCGGTCACTTGTTGCGATCCTGTTAGTTCACCTCTTCGCGGCCGTCTCGTCGTCTCGTCGTCTTCTTTGCAGCGGGACAAGGATGAAGCAAGCTGGCCAGCTGGGAACGACAAGGACGAGACGGCCCGGCCGAGAGGGAGCGAGACGGAGGGAACCTATTTCGCAGGGTGCGCCAACACTCCGGAGAACTATAGCTGGCTACTATGAGGGCATCCTCTCGAGCGACCACGACCACGGACAGCGAGGCTCTCCTCTTCCTTCCTTCCTTCCTTCCAGATTCTCTCGAACGCCCGACAGATTCACTGGTGCGCGCTATACAGGCTGGCTTCTTCGGCCACGATCCAGATAATTCGTATGCATTCAGAGCACGCTGCAACCGCCACCGACTAGAGTCTAGACGGTTGTTCGGGACAACTCGATTTTTCCCGGGCTTACGAGCTACGGGTCTACGCGATCCTCCCGGGACTCGCGGAATGCATCGTCCTTGGGATCGCGAGGCTGTTAGGAGAGCGGAAAGATTGTTTGCGGATTGTCTTCGAAGTGTTGCGGAAATTTATGCCGGCTGGCAGCGCGGCTGGCACGCCGGGTGCAGCGGTCCGGCCTGCAGAAGATGCACTTTTCAGCGACAGAAAAATTGAAGCTTCGGTCATCCTGAAGTACGGACAACTCTAATGCAGAGGAAGACTTTTCAAACAAATTATATCTATTCTATGAAAATTATACAAATTATATCTATTCAAGTTTCCACAGAAAACTTTCGACGCAGTGACCCACAAAACAAATATTCTGATCATCTTAAGCACAAAGGAAATCATAGTGCGAGGGGCAAGTGTATCCAAAACTGCAGTTTGCAATTCCTGCGATCTGACCTTCAATAGGAAAACAAATTTTCGATGCAGTGACCCACGAAAACAGAAATTTTACTCGTTTTAGACATTAAAGAAAATCATAGTGCAATGGTAACATTACCTAACACTGCAGATTTGCACTTCCTGCGAACTGACCTTCGAAGAAAACAAATTGTGGATGCATCATCACCCGAAATAGAAATTCTAATCATTTCAAGCACAAAGAAAATCGTAGTGCAAGGGGTAAAGAATACCTAACATTGCAGGTTTGCGATTCCTGCGATCTGGTCTTCGAAAGAAAAGCAAATTATTGCAAAAATGGAGGTTCCAATCATTCGGGACATAAATAAAAAATCGTAATGGGGAGGATAAAAATTTTCGAAAGCTACAACTCGTAATTTCTGCGATCATGACTGAGAAAAAATTGTCGATGCATCGGCGAAAAGTGAAATGGAGGATAACGGAGGTGCGTTTCCCCCGATTGCATGTGCTCGTAGAGCTTTTAAATCATCGTCGCGTTCATTTACATGAGTCTATGGTGCGCCGTGGTTCAGGAAGCTACGGTGTCCCAACACGTATTGTATAACAAGTCTTGCACTGTGTACGAGAGGTCTGTACATGTACTGTATATATGTGTGTATATATATTATATACATATATATACTCACGGTACTCACTATAATCGGTTACAGAGATAGGCGGCGACGATGGTGTACCGTTATGCTTAGACTTACCTGAAACAAAAAGGAATGCGTGCATTAGAGACGAGAGAGCTATATACATTGCGCCTGGCAAACTATACTGAAAAATCTCGTTTCGCTCCGCGGTTGAAGAAAGAGCGTATCGCTTTACGGACGCAAAATAGCATGATGTAACCTGCTTAACGGAACGTTGGCGAATTCATGACAATCCCCGGTCGACTGATAAATAATCTTTCTCATCTGTTTTTAACCGAACATTTATTCGTGTCAGTTTTCATTAATTCGATCAATTTTTAATAGATTCTTTCGTAATACCGATTACACAAAGATTTTAATACAACAGCAATTACAATAGGCGATCAAATTTTTAGAACTGCTTGCATAAATTAACGAATTTATGTTAATACTCTGTGTAATGAAAGTGTAAAACCCGCTGAAAACTTGGTTTATTTTTTCATGATTGTACAGTCATGGTGAATGCATCCATTTGGGATGAAGACAGAAAAGAAATGATTTTACCTGTGTTTCTTCAGTCGAGGATTTAAATGAATTAATTTGTGCATGAATGTCTGGCAACATTGAATTTTTCCGATATTTATAAAATATTTTATGAAGTATAAGAAGCTTTATTTGGATAAAGGTTTCTTTTGTTTTAGGGACACAACTATACATATCTTCAACCACAAATATAGCCGCAATAAACCAAACCGCAAAAACTCGAGTAGAGCTCGAAAGAAGGAAAGTGAAACAGCAGAATGGTACAAAAAACAAAAACAGAAACAATACAAAAGGAAACGAAAGTGTTCCGAGTTAAAATTTCGTTTGAATGAAACATAAGCAGCAGAAATTGCGGCATCAACCGCAAAACTGCTGGGGATCGATAAAAACGTAGGTATAGTAGACCAGAAATAATTCGCGCCGCTTGATGGATCAAGGGCTGGAAAGTTTGCATTGTTTCACCGAAATGTATTTCGTCCACGTTTCGCCCCCGATAACAGCGATTAAACGTCCACGCCCGGAATGCTGTTTTAATTTTCAGGATCGCGCGCCGCAACGCGCAGCGCCGCGGCGAAAAGTTGCCGGCTCGGACATGTAATTAAGTAATCTCATTATGAGCGGCGTATCGCGCGGCAAACGACGCGAAGAGGCTGATACGCGTGACGGGTATTACCGCGTGACGCGGTGACAGTGCTCGACAAAAGTATTGGTAGTGTACAGTCTTCGCAATATGTACACACATTCGTCACTGCTGTGAATATGATAAGAGTGGAATTCCTCTTATCATAAAAACACGGCCTTAAAGAACGGAGGAAAATAGTATAAAAACTTGGAACGGTGAACTTAGGATATATTAGGGTGACCTATAAGTAATCAATTGTTTTGAAATCTAAAACAAACTTTGTAATAAATTCAAGTTTTTATTTCTTAATTTATTATATAATCTCCGACATTATCAAGGACAGCCATCTTTCCTGCAAAATTTCGATCCCCCTCTTATAAAAATCCAGGGTTCGTGAAGCAAAATATGACTCAAGGTGCCTCCTTACAGAAGTGAATGTTTTATTTCTTAAATAATGCTCCACAGATATGAAAAGATGATAATCAGAGGGACCAATATCCGGTGAGTACGGGGGTGCGGTAAAATTTTCCATTGCAATTCTTTGATTTTTTCCTGAGCGAGTTTCGCTGTATGGTGCTGGGCATTTGACAATTTGCAGTATTACACCTTTTCTGTGGCCTAAAAATGCCCTCTTTTTCAATAGTTCTGAATACAGCCGTTGTAATTGCTGACAATACAACTCAGCAGTAACTGTGTCTCCAGATTTCAACAACTCAAAGTGAATTATGCCACGACTGTCCCACCAAATGCACAGTTTGTAATTGAATAAGCTGAAAGGAACACCTTTCTAATTGATAAGCTGGTTAGTGGTTGATACTGCGGTTTGATTTGCAGAAAGGCATTGCTCGGAACGCTTTAGGTTATCATAAAGAATGCATTTTTCATCTCCGGTAACGATTCTGCTAAGAAATGGATCTCTGCGAAATCTGGATAGCAATGAAGTGCAAATTGATGGACGAATATTCTTGTTGGTCTCAGATAATTGATGCGGTACCCATATTCCTTGCCTATATGCTTTTTCCATTTCTTTTAAGTGCCTTTGACCACATGGACCCAAGGCTAATTCTTGTATACTTAATTTTGTATCAACTTCCACTAGAGATTTTAGGGTGCCATTATCAAATTCAACTGGTCGTCCACTTCGAGGCGTGTCAGAGAGATCATAATCATCAGCAGCAAACACCCTGAATCAACGTTGACACTTGTTGACCTTCAATACATCTCCATAAACATCGCAAATTTTCTTTGTTGTTACCGTTTCATTAAGTCCCGCGTGAAAATGATAAAGTATGCAATCACGAGTATGATCCGCAGAAGGTACGGACGCCGCCATTTTATTACATATATACATTCTGATAGTGTGTTTCAAGACGAAAACAACAACCTAGTCTGAAGGTAATTCAAAGTCACATATATCATTTTTAAATAATAATCGCAAACGTAGAAAATATATATTATATTCGAACTTTCCGATAAATAGACGCAACAATTGTACAAACAATTTAATTATGTTTGTAAACGGTTTAATTGTGTTTGTAACCACAATTTTGTGGTAAATTACGTTTGTATTGGAAAGATTGTATTTTCTATGTTCGATACTTTTGTTCAGTACTGTATACGCGCATGGAGCACGCGATAAGAGTCCACGCGCGATTATGGTCGTTCGCAAATGAAGACGCACTCCCGCGGAAAGTCTCGTAACAATATCGTAACTGTATTCAAAGCGAGCGATAAGAGCGCGTGCCACCTGCTCAACCCGAGATTACGAACGATCGATACAACGAGGAGATCGTAAAGAAACAGATCCGATCGAGGAACCTGCGTCTCCGCCATAGCTCTTTGGCAACTACCTCCGTATTCTGTTTAACGCGCTTAAAAGTTTATTATGGCAAAATTTACCACTATTGATCGAATTGCTGATTTTAGATTCTCTATTTCACAGTTGTTCGAATTACCTACACACTCGAAATCTACTTATTCGAAATCTACTCGAAATCAACTTATTCGAAATAACTTTTTCCTCCGTGAAAATGTTCTCCACGTCTTTGTTTTCGAGTTATTAAAGAAAAACACAAACCAATCAGAGCGCGGCTACAGCCGAGCGTGGCGTTGGCATTGGCCGAGCCCGAATCCGTCCGCTGTAGCCGCACCCTGATTGGTCCGCGTTTTTCGTTAATAACTCCTAAACAAAGCCGCGTAGGAGATTTTCGCAAAGGGAAAAGTTACTTCAAATGACGTCGAGAATCATCCCCTCCAAGGATGTACACTTTTTAGACAATTTGTGTTAGAGCAAGTACCGAAATAAAAGAGAACATCGGACCACAACGGGCTAATGTAGCATAACAAAAGTCGATCAAACTCTCAACAAATGCCCTTCCACAAATTTCCAGGATAACAAGTCAATGCACATCGATTTCTAGCCAACTGCATCGCGAAAAAGACAGAAGGGAAGTTTTCCGGAGCATTTGAAAGAAACCTGCGGGCCGCAATTGCGCATTGATCGGGTCGATACCGAGCGGACAATCGGCGAGCGGCGAGGCCGGTCGAGGCGAGTCAACGTTATTACAAAGTTATTAACAGCGCGTAAACGGATGCGCGCGGGCTGCGCGTGAAAGGAAGATTCGGCTCGGTGTATAGTCGATCGGCCATCGCTTGGAACGCGCGCTTGTCGAACGAGCGAGCGAGCAATCGAGCAAACGCGTTTCCCGTTCGCAAAAGCGCGGGATCGGGTTGCGAAACTATAGGCGCGCCGGATGCGTTTGATCGCGGCACAGGTGCCGGTGCTTGTACGGTCAATTGATACGCGGCGCGAGATCACTATGAACTATTGACACGCCGTCACGGGACTGTTATTGCCCCGTCGGGCCCCGGCACACGCCCCCACGAACAGGGACAATATATTCGCTGGCCCCGTGGCTCGGTCGCTGCGACGTCGTAGTCTAGGGGATCTAATGCAGGCCGTATAATTATTGCGTAATTAGCAAATTTGAGCACCACGGCTGGATCGATAATCGTAAATTATTGGGATTGGTCAGCCGAAGCTGATGCATTGCTTACGGCGATGCGCGCTCACCGCCGCCGCCGCTGCAATGGCTACTGCCCGATGCAACCTACCGACAAGCACTGCTCTGGAAAGCTGGCTTAAAACGGCAAATAATTGTTTAAAATTGTTCCGTGTAAATATCGGTCGTGTAATGACGTTACTGCTGGGTCTCCTGCTGGTACAACAGGGAAAAGCAGCGAGAAAGTGAAAGAGCATCGGGGAGACAATTTATTGTTATCAATTGTTTTGCTGTTCTTACCGATTTTTCTGTGAAACTTTTGCCGACGTATTCGTGACACTTTTCTTATTAAAATGATACCAAACACGACGCAGTTGGGACAACATTTGCTTGCTGAATCCACGATACAGTAGAATCTCGATTATCCGAACCGATGAACCGCTACATGTCCTTTTTTCTAAGTAACCAGTTGAACGATCGAGTTAAAATTTTGTGTGACTTTAATGGTATTACTGACACGTATTTCGGCCAAAGACTTTTTTGAAAATCAGCCTAGAACTGGACTCTTAGCAATATTTCCACACATTAGAATATGTCCACACATTCTTCTTACTTTGATCCCTTCTAGACGCCACTCGATTTAGCAGTGGATGTAGCCAGAGGTTAAACGAGGTTTTACTAAATCGTGAGTTAAACAAATAAGTGCGATCCAAACTGTATCGTGTTTGGTCTAATTTTGACCGGGAAAATGTCGCGAATAAAAATAACGCAGTAACATTCAGTAACGTTCAGTAATATTGTCGTCCATCTTCGTAGTCGACTTTGTTCTTCGACTTCGTAATTTAATGTTTGTGTCTCGAGTATAAATTAATTTGTCCAAAAAAAGTAGGTCGTAAAAGACTTTTAGTTCTCGATTTTTTTAGTTCTCGGTAAGAACACGAAGAAAATGATAAAGATAAAATGAAAGTCGGTACCAGGTAATGCAAGGTTAAATAAGTTTACGAAAAATTTGCGAATATTCAGTTAACACGAAGCTCTCCGCTTAAAATGCAAGAACCTCCCAAAGACGGCGAATCCAAGGCGGATTTCCATAATTCCAGCACGAACACAGCATGACGGGGGCCAGTTACCCGATCACTGTTTAAATCCTTTTATATCTCCGGAGGTTCATATCGAATATTTCTCTTCTCGGGAACTTATCGACAGCCGTGGCCAGCATCGCCTATGCTACTGTTCGAACCCCATGTTTGCTTATGCTAACGTCCAACAAGCACTGATATTAAGCCGCGAGGTGGATCCCGTGAATCAAACCGTGGTGTATAGCCAGGCACACCATCGGTCCGACTCCAATATTGGAAATCCTCCATGAGAATGCAGTCCTCTGGACATGGCATCTCAACGCGAGGACTAAATAGACAGGGTCCATCTGCGCCCGCGATATATTTCATTCTTCTCTATCCCTGCCTTCCCTTCTTTTTTTTTTTCATTTTTCGTTTACACGTTGACCGTTCAATAACACGTCGAACAGCATCGTCACAACGAACACGGGCTTTCTAGCCTCGCGAAACCAAAAAGAGAAGCGCCATTGTCGAACGAATCGCACTTACATTTATTTAAATTCTAGAACGCTTAGTGTTGATTGATTTTCCAATAAAGACAAAAATTCGACGCGCGTTGGTTCACTGAGATACAGGGAATTCGAAAAAATTGGATTACCTGATATTTTAATAAACTATGAATATAAATAGTGTGTTCTTTACTGATTTCGGCAATTTGAAAATGGGGTCTCCAACTCTCCTGATCTTGTCACCATACTTGAAAATTTACCCTAGGGGACGGAGTGTAAACGCAACAGGGCTCGGGGTATGTCTCCTGGACGATATATATCGCTGGCAAGACCCCTGTTGTTGACATATATCGAGAATTCAATGTAGATTTTCTACAGATTTATTTAAAAAATATGAGAGAATATACAAGGGCTGTCACTGTGGTGTGGTCTTGGTTTGCAACTAATGCGCGAAAAGATCCTACCCTCCGCGTCGCGTCAGTAAACATTAATCGAGCGACCGAGGATTGCAAACATCGCAGCGATACGGGATTTAAAAATAACTTTGGCTATCTTAATGGTCCTTAGCTCGGTAATTACGTGTCGGGCCGGGTCGCTATCAATCGGCGAACATTCGCGAGACCGTGGCGAGCAAACACTCACGCCACTGTGTCCTTAGAAAACGATTGTGTTCCGCGTGTTCAAACACTCCGGAGAGACGTCCGAGGACCTGAAATATACGTCTTTGACGGGACATTCGGCTGTCCACTTCGCACTGCTTGCAAACACCGGTTAAATGTTACACGTGTAAACTCGGAGAACTCGCGAACCTGAACAGACGCAAACGGAGGGACGCAAAATTCCCGCGACGAGGAGACCTTCGAATTAATTGGCCTCGACCCTTGCTGGAGATCGCTATGGTTCGGACTACTTTCGCAAAATGGTGCTTAGACTGTCTGGAATTGAATCTACGAATTTTCCTTGGGCTCTAAGAAATCTGAGCTTCGAGATAGAGGATGATCAATAGATTAAGGCCATTATTGTTTAATAATTTTGATAATTCGAAACCAATCGAGCCTCTTCAATTCTTTTATACTTTTTACAGTCTGAAATTGTAGCTATTAATTAATTGGCCCCGACTATTGCTAGAGAACGCTATGGTTCGAACTACTTTCGCAAAATGGCGCTTAGACTGTCTGGAATTGAATCTACGAATTTTCCTTGGGCTATAAGAAATCTGAGCTTCGAGATAGAGGATGATCAATAGATTAAGGCCGTTATTGTTTAATAATTTTAGAAAGTCGAAACCAATCGAGCCTCTTCAATTCTTTTATAGTTTTTACAGTCTGAAATTGTAGCTATTAATTAATTGGCCCGACTATTGCTAGAGAACGCTATGGTTCGGACTGCTTTCGCAAAATGGCGCTTAGACTGTATGGAATTGAATCTTCAAATTTTTCTTTGGCTCTAGGAAATCTGACTAAGGACTTTTATGCAAAAATAGTCTCTCACTCTCTCTCTCTCTCTTGCTAGAAATAGGGGCCATTCTTCAATTCTGTTATACTTCTTACTACTTTAAACTATAGCTATTGATTTTTCCCATAAATGCATAAAATTCGCTAATGTCCAAATTATTGGAGCAATCTGTTATAAATTGTGGAATTTACGTTCAAACAGTCAATTTTCAGGTGCAAGCCTGCCTAGACTGAATTGAATAGGTACAAATAAAGTTGTTGAACAATTCCGCAAGCGACGCAGATTTTCGCCTATTTTCCGAGGGTCGAACTGTTCATTTCGTATAGTTTCGCGTCGAAATGGAAGATAGCGGGCAGGAGGGAATTTCGATTCGTCGTAGATAGAAGAGAGGGCGGTTCGGTGGCGAAGTTGCGGGTGTATTGTGTTGGGTGAAATTAAACCGGATTTCACGGGGGATTAAATGGCATTTCACGACCCGCGGGGATACGGACGTCCCCGCGCCGCTTCTGCACTGCTCCTGCTCCTGCTCCTGCTCCGCGCCCCCTGTTTTGAATTTGGGCGTGAATGTGACAGTTGGTTTATACGATTTTCGGATTGATGGGCTCGCCGTGCGGAATGCCAGGAAATGACGAAAATAATTATTATCCGCGGAGTACTCGGGAACCACCCGGTTGTTCGCCGAGGGTTTGCGCGCGGTCGCGTTTTACGCGTGTGCGCGACAACGTTCGAACACGTTCGAAACCCCGGGAAACATCGATACCCCCTCCCTCCACCCCCTCCCCCGGCCTTCCGATATATCGTGGATATTAACCCGACGGGGAATCATTGCTCCGTGTGCCACCGCGTGCCCGTTCGTGGTCACCGAATTGGCAAAACGCGAATTCACTTGTTTCCACGATAAAAGTTCGACCACCCCGCTTGTCCGGCTGGAGAACATCGGGCGATATCGGGCTCCGCACGCGTCTGACAACTGTATTTTTTGTTTTGTTGGATTTTTGGAATTGTGCATTTCATACCCCAGCTGTTGTGGTTTCTTCCGTTTCTCTCTTCTCCCGGGGAAATTAATATTACTTCGACGATCTGCAGATTTGCCTCGGTTTGTTCGATTCAGAACAGGTTCATCCGATTTTTGTATCTTTTTCCGAATATTTTTCATTTCTTCCACTCCCATATCTATATTTGATTATTGCCGTCATTATCTTCATTTCTCTTTTCTTTTGCTCGCAAGCATTTTGAATCTCAATTGAACTCGCATTAATTTGACTTATATAAACTTGAATTTTTAGTTCAAAATATGTACCGGAAGAAGTGTACTTTTAAAGATTCTTAATTTAAAAATAACTCTAGTAGTCAATTGTAAATCTGAAGTCCGCCATTTCAACAGGATCTGTAGTTATAGCGTTAACGTTCTCATTGACAAATTGTCATAGATTTCTACGTTTTTAGACAACTACTTTGTATACATTCAAGGCATCGAAGAAACGTAATCAAATTCTGAAGTATTGTTTAACATCGTAGAAAATGTTGAGAGTTGGCGTAAGATTGTTTTGACGTATGTCGCCCAGAATAATGAAATTCTAGGCAATTCTTCCGATAGATTTTTTGGAAAAGCCGACTGTCCAAAGGATTAAACGAGTCAAGTCCAAGCACCATAAAGTATTATCGTATCTGGTGCCGGTGTAATGACTAATTCCTGGTTGATTAAGCTCGCCGAGCTGTGTGTACGTTAAAGCGAATTGCTCGGTGGCCATTTACCTGCACACTGCACGCCTCGATACGATGCAACTTGCCGAATTGCCTTCCGAGCATCCCCGAAAATAGAATGCCTTCCATATGAATTCGGATCGATCCGTATCGAGAGAAGAGTTCCAGAAATTCAACCAATCGGCGCCGAACAAAATCAAATGCCTCGACCAAAACTCAATTCTTCATCCTCTATATTCGAAGGATATAGATATTTCTCTGATTTATTAAACGTGCAAGTTTGTTAAATGTACATATACACATGCACCAAGATTTTGTAACATAATATATGTATTTGTTAGATACAGTTATAATAGGCTGTTCATTCTCCTGTTACACCGATTATATTTTGTAAGTTCAACACGTTGACTGCCATGTCATCCATATGTGAGTGACGGAATTATTTGTCCAGGTTTTAAAATTAATTTTTACGTTAATATATTCATTGTACCAAATTCAATTAGGATCTGTAAAATGCAAGAAAGTCGGAGGACTACCCAACGTTTAAACATACCGTAAGTTTAATTTTTTTCAATTTTTATTTCATTAAATAACTTACTTTGATTTTATGGAATTTTTTAGGTTTCTAGTTTGGCACTCTAAGTGTTAATAGAACAAAGAATATGTCGTCAACACGCCTTGGATCATTATGCAAATTAGAAAATGTTTGCATTAATTGCAAAAAGTAGGAGTTACGTAAAAATGTCTTACTGACTTTAATAAGTCAAATATAAGAACGTTTTGAAATACTTCCTAAATGTTTGCTGTTGATGTACACTGCACACTGGTGATGTCGACGCATCAACTTTGGAAGTTTATATGTCGAAAATAGTTTATACAAAAATCATTCTAGTGTTTTGAAAACGTCTTGGTGTCACCTTCAAAAATACGGGGTTTCAATGTAAATCTCAATTGCAATCTCTACAGACAGCTTTTCAAGGTTTCTGCAATGTCAAGCAAATGCAATCATCGTGTACTCTCCTCTATATCCTGCAACATACAGTAACGAGCAAAAGTGAGTCTACACTACTTGAAGCAACATAACTTTGTAAAAATTAGATCAAATGACTTGAATGTTATTGAGAAGTTAGAAGGATTAGTTTATTAGACGAGATGTAAAAAATTTTTTTAAAAAGTTTGAATTGGTCGGAATCGTAAAAGAAATAGTAAAAATTGGCCTTTTTAGCTTTTTTATCTGAGCCTGTATTGAAAATTTAAAAAATGTGTTTGATGAAAAGTGCGATTTTAAGTCGAAAATCATGAAAAATGGCAATTTTTCCACTTTTAAGCGTTTATAACTCGTAAACGAATTAACCAATATCGGTGAAATTTTCAGCATGGATATAATCTATTCGAGCGAATCAAATAAATTCTTTAAATTTTCAATACAGGCTCAGATAAAAAAGCTGAAAAAACCAACTTTTACTATTTCTTTTGCGATTCCGACCAAATCAAATTTTTTTCAAAAATTTTTTACATCTCGTCAAATAAGCTAGTTCTTCTGACTTCTCAATAACATTCAAGTCATTTGATCTAATTTTTAAAAACTTATGTCGCTTCAAATAGTGTAGACTCAGTTTTGCTCGTTACTGTACGTCTGAAATATTTTCTCGTATAATTTTCAAGTAATAGAATTTTGTCCAGAAAACGTACGGTGCGCCGTCGACAACGATGCACCGGGATGCACCGCGCGTTGCAACGGCGCGACAGTATTGCGCAGAGCGGCGCGACTCGTCACGTCGCGTCGCCGGCTGGTGCACGTATCGCCTAACGAAGACAGACAGATCAAGTAGGTGAATGAGCGAGAGTAGGAGAAGAGTCAGACTCGGAAGAGAGGGGAGAGCGAGCCCCACCCCTCCCGTGCCCCTCCGCCGGCGCCCCACTCAAACTTGGCGGTGGAAGCGTGGGAGGCGTGGTAGGGGAAGCGTGGATTTGCGACGTTGCCGGCATGCGCACGCTGCCGGCGACAGGTCAATCGCGTGTAATCGTAATCGTAATTGCAATTGCATTCGTAGCCGTGCTCCCAGAGCAAACACGAGTGGACCGCGGGATCTACCGGCACCGACTGCCAACCGGTACTGCCAACCGGATAAAACGTGTTAACGGGAAGAGATACAGAGGAGGATTCGGAGGAGCGACTTTTCGGGGGTTGAAACCGGGGTGGGGTTGGAAACCAGACTGGGAGAAGGCCAATTGAGGGCACAGAGGGTGCTATGCTACTCTGCGGCGAGAGCTACCCCTACGCTAATGCAGTCGCTCCACTCTCTTCTCTGTTTATTAACCGGAGATCGTCGACACCTGCACCAGAATTTCCACTGACACTCGAGAGCACGCTCTGCGAGTCTCTAGTATCACCATTTCGAGTTGCAGCCATCTGCACCCTTGAAGTTAGATGTTCGTGGACCAAGAGTCTTTACGTTAAATTACAATTTCCTTCGTCGTTTGCTGCGTACAGGAGCCGGATAAAAGTTTCTTTAATTTAACCTATGTTCAAGTGACCGGTTTGCTATTTCACAATTATTGAAATTGTAAAAACTTTCATTGTAACATGAATCTGTTGAAAGCACATATTATAATGAAAACCTAAACACGAACAAATGTGTTCCCTAAATACAAAAAGAGATTGGCAATAAAGATGTTACATTTGTAGCTGACAATGCAAATGGGTTAGCAAGCCCCGACAATAGGCTCGATGCAACTCGTCGCAAAATCGAGCGGTCCCGGCGGACCGTTCAGAGTGGAGGGAAGAAGAAGCGGCAAGAAGACAAGAAGACAGATTTGTAGATTGGTTAAGGATCAAGAGGAGTGAGACGACGGAGGGCCAGATAGTGGGTGGCGACGCTCTCGGGCGCGTTACACCTGCACGAATGCAGTTCGCCTCTTACATCGGATCGTGTGGGCGCGGTGGTGTCATCTCTCGGCGATCTCTCGAGTGACCTGTGTGTGTCCCCTCCCCGCCCCGATGCCGGCGGTTCCGTTCTTCGGAGGCACGTCTAACCTAAGCTAACCTAACCTCTCGCCGCGCGCGCGTCCCGTCGCTTCCCCCTCCCGCCACTCTCCCCGCGGGCTTTCTTTTACCATCGGCGTGCCCCGGTGTGTCTACGATACCACGAACCTCCCCTCTCCTCGCGTCACGCTCTCTCGCTCAGCCCCCACTCCACGGTCTTCGCCTAGTGTCCACTCTCGGTGGGAACCGATGGGTGGGGTAGGCGCACCAGAAACTGGAGGGAGGGGGCAGAGGGCGAGGACAGAGATACTGCTCCACAACGCTGTCTTGCTTTCCTGCCTCTTCGTTCACGGTCACACCCGCCGTGGCGCTCAAACGGGGGGCCGAGCGTGCTAGGCTGACGCGACGCTACGGAGACGCACCGTTTCCTCAACGCTATTAACCTTTACAGAACTTGCCACAATAGCGGCCGTGGACAAACTTGCGAATTTTGCGTAACATGTTGCTCATATGTATATACAAGTTTTCCATGGAAAAATGCCGTCCCCCGAAAGGTTAACCCTTGGACACTCGAAGCTGTTTAACTTCAAAACTAATATGCTGTACATGATTCATGCACATTACTATGTATTACTCGTATTTATATTTAAATTTTTATAAGGTTCCTTGATACAAACATGGTGATATGAAAATTGTTTTAAATAAAAGACAATTTTAAGCGACGCTTCAGTTGCTTAGTCGTCATTTTTGCGCTACATCGGGACCATGTATTTAATCGTTAAAGTTGTAAATGAAATAATTCATTCATTGTGGTAGTTAATAGGATTTAGCTGCCTAAGGAAAATATTGACAACATTTTAAAAAATCGTCGTCCACGAAGGTTTAACATCTGGGAGCCGTTAGGTGATGCCATCTTACATTGGCAAGGGCGGTTAATTATTAAATAGGCTCTGTAGTGGGGTGATTGAACGAGCTGCATTGCAGAATGTATACTATATACTTTTACCTAGAATCTGGCTCTAAACTCCGTTTTGCATATCATACAGGGCGGCCCAACCATTTTAACATTTTATGAATTTTTTTCATTCTATGCATATGATACTGATACAATTTACTCGTACAATACTTAAATGTTCAGTCATTTATTGGATACGAACAAATTTAATAATGTAAAAAATATTATAAATAACAAGGCTGAACAAAATCAGAATAAAATAGTGAAAATGTTTTCTTTCTATTTATTAAAATATCTAAGAAAAATAAATCTACATGTAGTTCCTATATTTTGTAACGAATCCCGATAATGTTACATTCGTTGAATTGCACTGAAAAAAATATAAAATTCTAAAACCACGCACACAAATTCCACTCGAAGGACACTACTGGCAATCCAGACACGAAAACGTAAAACTTTCGCCAAGTACCCACACGTGACCGATCGATCACATCGGCAATGTATGCGTTAACAGGTTAAATAGCCGAGTGACTTTCGAACGATTCTGTGCATTGCCAAAGGGACGTGAAACAAGACGAATTCCAACCGTCCACGAAGCATCTGCTCATAGAGAAAGTATTCGCGCAACTCGAGGACAATAGTCCTGAACGACGTGTCTCCGTGGATCAGGGATCCGTGGATTGACAGCCACTGAGGGTACAGTATCAGACCGGCTCCACCTAGCATAGGGTGAGCGGGTCGGAGGCCGCTGGTTCCTCATAGAGTTGCTCTCTTCTTATTATTATTACACGAACGCGAGCGCACACGGGCATGCTCGGCTCGTCGCACCAGCGCACACGGTCTGCGCTCGCACGCACGCACCGGTCGGACGCATGCGCGGGCCGATTGGTGGGAGAGACGGTGAATAGTGGGGAGGAAACGGCGGAGTGAGAGGGGGAAGAGCGTCGCGGGGCACGTGGTGGGGTGGAAAACAGGTTGAATCGCGGGCGAGGCAGCATGCTCTGACCGAAACTGCTCAGGGAAGAGGGAGAGGGGACGTCGCCTCGTGGTAGGGCAAATCACAAACCGGCGAGAGTCGGGGAGTGGGAGGATGGTGGGGACGAAGAAGAGAGTGGGGGGACAGGGAGGAGGTTGCCGCACTTACTCCTCGTCTTACCGCGGATTACCATTATCATTATTCCTGCTTGTCGAGCGCCACTGACAGCTACGTGTCAGAGCGACCGTTATGATCGGGATGTTATGTATATAAGCGTTATCGTCGTCGTTTTCGGGCTATCTATTCCTACGTATATCGCCGCCTTTGTCCTTGTCTCGAACGCGATTAATATAGTCGACTTTTCTTCGGTACGTGTCGAACGATGTAAACAAGCTTAGTTCGCGGGATTTTTCGTTGTGGAGGAGGTGTTATAGATTAGGAGGATATAGAAGGGAATGATGCGATTGAATGATCGAATGAAATTTGATTTTATAATGTATCGCGTTTGGTTCGTATCAAGTGTAAAGTCACGCGTCCGTTATCTGCGTTTTTACGTCTTGCTTCACTCTGCCGAGAGAATTTAGCGTAGCGTTTTATCGGATTAGTACCTCGCCGTGACTGACGGATTTCTTTACAGCGATATTGTAGCTTAGTCAATTATAATCATTTTATGTGTGCTTGAATTTTTATCTACGAGATTGGTTGCGATTAAAATTTCGTTACATAATTATATTAAAATGTTAAATAGACGGTCACAAGATGCTTTGTTAGAAAAATTACACGATATACACCAAGAGCCAGCTCCCGCTGAAGTTTCATTAGAGTACAATATTTTACGAAACACCTCAAGAAGAAGAAGAAGAAGAAGGAGAAGCATGAAGAAGCACAATATTGAAAATCTACCTTGTGTTAAAGGGATAGCTTATGCTCATGTCCTACCCCCATGAATAAACCTAACAGTTAGCATGGTTCATAATCAGATGACTAATTTACTCATAAATAGATTGCAGATTTTCATGCAAAACAAAAATTATCAGCATCAAACGACGAACTGAACCAAAATAAAAATTGATTTCCTTTCGTTATATGTTTAAAGTTCAAAGTTCTAAATACTAATAATATTTTTTCTAATATTCCCTCCTCCTCATTTTTGTCACTAACAAAAGCCGCAGTCCAAAAAATTAGTTTTTAATTATAAATCAAAGAAAACTAAAATGATCGTTTTTGTTAGAGGTACTTTTGTTTCTAGAACATGGAGGACTGTTTGATTAAAGATGCTGACCATTTTGTACAAGAAACGTGAAAGTTGCGCTAATTGTTGCCCAGTATGCGGAAATCTTAGATGCTGGAAGCGCAGTATCGTCGATTAATTAGTATAGTTTGGTGTCTCTCCGTTTTCCCGGCGAAGAAAGCGTCTTTTTTCGACGCGTGCCAGCGCAAAGGTCGCTTTGTCGCGCGAACGATTATGGAAATTTCGCTTCAATCAATTTGCTTATGGTAAACAGCCTGGAAAACTGTAGACGGTCTTCGGGAGCGCCTTCCTCTTTCTGGATTACACACTGTAACTTTCCTTTGTCTCTTGTTATTCGTCTTCTGACCATTATCGTGTCATTTTTCTTGCGCTCGGCAGCGCGGCCACGAGCACGTCTCCCTCTCTCTCTCTTCGTCTCTCCTGGTTTCTCGCAGAGACAAGCTTGAATTATTATTAGACGTAGGTTTGATAACGGGCTTGGTGACGTTTTGACGAATGACAGCGTCTGGAAGACGAGCTCCCGCGTCGGATATAGCCATTCAAGAAGTATGGCGAAATCATAAATAATAACTGCAGAGACCACGCTCCTTTGGTCTTTGAAGACGTCGCCATTGTGTGTACATCGGGGATTCTTGAAATGATTGTGGCCAGCTTTTTCTTACTGTTGATCGCAAGATTGTTGATTAATGTTAATCGCAAGATACAGGAGCTACATACATTTTTTTCTTTCCTGGTTAATTTTAACAAGCTACATGTAATGGGGCAGGAATTTTAAATATAGTTTGAACAAGTGTTCACTGCTTTCATTTGACCTATTCGATCTGTTAAAAATGTATAAAATAGACTAGACTACATATGTTCACATAAAATATCCACACAAACATTTATTTTTCCGTTTAATAACCCCAACGCGTTACAAGTAATACGACACTCGAATCAAATTCATGTTCTTGCCATTTTGCAATCTGCCCATTTCTGTCAAACATGCATAAAATCCAGTAATGACGGTTAATGGCAATCGTCGGTAGCAAACATGAACGCGGACCCAACAGCATCCGCGCCATAGCAAAGCGGCAAAACAGGGTGGGTAGGCGAGGTAGCACGAAGAAGAACCAAATTGAAAGGCAGGAGGATCAGAGAAGGTCGCAGATAGTTAGAGAGCAACCGCTGATGAAGCTACAGTTGATTGGATTGCATGTTCAAAGTCGAAGCAGCTATCAATTGGGCTCGTAGTTACATTCAGACGCAACGTTAAGTAAACCGTGATCGGCCCTAATTTAAGGGTTGTTTCCAGGGCTCGCGGCGAACGAATCGGTGTCCTTCGATCGACGACAGCCTTGGGGACCGGAGGCGAATTAAATCACTGCGATCTGCGTCGAGATCCGGGAAAAATATAACCGATGATAATTTAATCGGGACATTACCGAACGGTAATTGTTAGCTATCTAGAAAATGTGACTTCAGACAGCAGGCGTCGGCTGAAAACTTGCCACTCGATTGGCGCTCTTCGATTTTAATACATCTTGCGCGGAGCTTCAAACCATAAAAAAAAAACATTATATCGACGTTACAAAATGACAATTTTGACAATTTACGACATTTCAGGATTCTCTTTGGGTGAAATATACATCAAGCATGGTACCGTCTATTCCCAACATGTGCAGCTGATAGTTGCATTCGATCCCGAGAAAAAGAAAGAAAAAGTTAGCGTTCGGATAATCGAGATTCCACTAAGTCGTGGATTACACGAGTAAATACGGTCCAAATTGTATCGTGCTTGGTCTCGTTTCAATCAGAAAAGCGCCCCGGATATGCCAATAAAAGTTTCGCAACAAAATAATGCAAAACAAAAAGGTTATTGCATAATGTAGTCTTACGCTTTTTCCTCGAGCGAGCATTCGTGGTTCAGCCTGTGGTACGCGTGGCAAATTGTCCGCAGATATCGTGGAGATCTCTTTCACGTATGTCCAGGCACTACTATGATAACCTGAACATTTATTCAATTCGGTCCGTTCGCGGTGCAGCCGCACCAGATCGGTTTCTGGCCGGTCCCCCTCGTTCTGGCATCGGAACCACGGATTCCCTCCGGGAGTATAATCGACCACCGGGCTAATACTAATGGTACGAGCCGGGCCATTGAGGACCAGTCGATAAATACACCCCAACTGCGTAAATCCACTTTGTTCGGGTTGGCACGCCGAGACGCGCCGCCGCTGACTTACGAGGCGGCCCGGTGACTTACGATCGTTATTTAAAGTCGGCGAGTTTCGCGCGCGTAGGCCGGCCACGGCCGGCCACGGCCGGCAATAAAATCTCTTAGCATGCGGCCACGGTACGCCTAATGGGCACCGGCTTTTTTTATATATATAAACGCGCGCGTATTTCTTAAATTACCCGCGAACGAGTCCTCCCTTGATTCACGAGATTAGTTTCTCCCCCGGCCGCCGGCTTGGGCGCGCGAGTCTGCGCGCGCGCTCGTACCTGTACGGAAGCTGTGCGGGGAACACAACCACTATCACCCCGTTTATTTCCAGGGGGTGGCTGATCGCACGGCAGGATCTGTTTGTTATCGCGCCACCGCTGTCGCGTAAATAAGCCTGTTTACGATCTTACGTGTTACGCGCCCGCGTGGATCCCGACGCGGCGCCGAATACGTATTCGTAATATTTCTGCGAAGCCGGTAGCCATTTTCCGCCCGAGAAATAGATTACGATGTCCAACAAATCTCGACTCTTCCCTTTGTACGGCTTGATCACCCGGGGACGATTTTTTAGAGCCTTGCGAATGCGAGTCTGAAAGTCGTCTTTCTCACCGTCGCTCATCGGGCCATCGTTTCCAATAGAAAATTTCACGTTGCTGTTTCTCAGACGATAGTGGAGCTATCAACTTCACATTTTCAAAGCATCTGGTATGGTACTAGACGAGAATTTCTACCGAATAGGATATCGAAGTACCGAATGGAAACGATTATTCAACCCTATCAACGCGTGGCCAGTTTGCAGTTTTCGATATAGAGTCTAGGTTGTAGATGATACTGTCGATCCGGTTGCAGGGGGAATTTCAAAAAGTACTTTGACTAAAATACGTGTCGCCTCCAGTACTAGAAGCTCACAAAATTTCAACCTGATCGGTCCAATGGTTGCTGAGAAAAAGTTAGACGAAGAGGGTGGATATCATCGGTTCGGATAATAGAGGTTCCTGTCTATCGTGGATTCAACCGTAAAAGTGTATCGTGTTGGGTATCATTTCAATCGGAAAAGCTTGGCGAATATGTTGGTAAAAGTGTCATTAAGAAATCATTACAATCAAACGTGTATTATCAACGAATTAGCGTTGCCTCACCGCGACGCTGACGTCGATACTTTGGTTTCCGCGTTATCTGATTCTAAAGAACAGCGTCTGTACACAATATAGAATCCATTTTGTTAAAGGAATGGCACAGTCATGGTAATTAGAACGATTTAAGCTTTACCGAACAGTGTTTACAAATTGAGCCATGAAAAACTTGGAAAATAGTGTCCGCCGCAAGTGGGTAGCAAATACCGTAGCATAACTCTCGCACAACCAGAAAGAGAGCAGAGAACGGTCTCGCGACTGGAACCTCTCCTCCGATAGGAATGCCGGATGCCATATTCGTTAAATCATTCGTGGTCGGTCATATAGAACGGACGAATGCAAGCGCGCAATTACCGTCCATTCTGAACCAGAGTCATCTCTGAATCTCTTGGACCCCACCCCCTCTCTCTTTCTCTCTCTCTCTCTCTATTCCCCCCTTATTCTCTCCTCCCTTTTTCTTTCTCCATCGATGGCCCCTCTTCGCCCAACCTCCCCCGCCATCGATGTTCCACACCTTCGAGACGCTACTCGACCTTCGAAGAATTCGACCTTGAGCCACCGGACCGCCCGAACCCGAACGCACCTTTAAGTGGCGACCTAGACGATCCTGTCCCCCCACTCTATCTCTCTCCGCTCCTCTTCTCGGGCAGCGACCAATGTAATCCAACTTTCAATTAGGCCGAGTCTAATTGCCAATCGCCACCGACGACGCCTGTGTTCCCTTTCGGTTCCCCGATCGAGCGATCGAGGATAACCGCGCCGCGATTGTTAGCGGACAGTCTCGTAACGGGGATATTCGATACGCTGTTGCGTCACACGGAGAACCAGTTGCTGCTGCTGCTTTGCTGCCTTCTTGCCTCGCTGCCTTGTTGCCTTGCTGCTCGGTTGTTTGTCTAGTTGCGAGAGTCTGTTGCTCCTTTCGGAGATGCGGGGGCGTTTGAGACTGCAGTCGTTCGCCGACCGCGTATACACTTTGACGGTCGCGTGTACACTGGCATTAAGGGCCCGGGCCACGTGACTTTTTCATTAATAATTTCCATTCACAGCCTTCAGACACAGACATAAGATCCGTCTTAAGTCACATTTTTTGCTCTGTATTATCGATATTATGAATTCTGACGCCAGAAACGTGCTTCAAGTTTTTGGCTTTATTTCGCAGGTATTCAAGACAAAATATAGCTCAATTTGTAGCTGGAGATATTTTCTAGTACGCGCTGCTCTCGATTTCATCCAGAAAACTCATCCAATGGCAAAAAATGCTTGGATTCCGCGGCATGCACATCGTCAATTTTTGGCCTACTTCTAACGATTATATTACCAAATATCTGCATAATCTCGGCAGCTCCTGATCAGCGCGCACTAGATTGAACCTTCTTTCTTAGAAAAACCGTTTTCGGTTTTTCGACCGGTAATGTAGTCACTCTACCTTATCGCGAATCTACAAAGACCGGGCCCTTAATATGAAAAAGGACTTTTTTAATATTGGAAAGTACGGGATTTTTTTTTAGAAGTTAGAACACTTTACTACGTGACACGAACAAAATTTTTGAAAAAAGTGCAACTGGTCGGAATTGTAGAGAATATACTAGAAGTTGGTTTTTACAACCTTTTTGTGTATATACAAATTTTGCAAATCTCATTAACACTAGGTTTACTTAATGAAAATTTTGATTTGAAAATTTGATTTTCATATAAACTCGGCAATTTATGTAAGTTGCTCCAATAATATGATCACTGTCGATCTCGATCAGCGCTCGTGATAGTCCCAAGGAATTGATCGCGTTATTCGAATACTTGAAATACAGGATCTAGTTCAGTTGGAATCCAGACGAAACCGCATAAAGTATGCTTATCATTTTTAGATGTAAGATTCATTTATAATTTCTCGTGAAACTCCGATCTCAATTTTAACGTTAACTCTGTCACGGTCAAATGACCGGTTTCCTATTTTGCCAATATGCGCTTGCAGCTCCACTCCTCTGCTGATTATATCCAATATAATTTGTATTTGCATTTCTCTAATGGCCATCTAATCATAATATATTTCGATTCCGCTAATCAATGTTAATTCTGAATTAAGCGAGACTATTGCATTCGATAATTGCGTAGATATTTTAATTGTTAGATAGTCAATTGTATACAACTTCAATATAATTAGTGAAGAAAATTGTTTAAAGTTGCCTTTTGAGGTACATTTTACAATAAACCACTTGAAACAACAGGAAGTTGTTGGGATGAAAATTTTTAAAAAATTCAGAATGCCGAGGATTAAAATTGTGAAGAGGCTTCCGATGAAACGACCGCATAAATTTCATTATTATTGATTATGCCCGGGGTTCGTTAAGAGTTCGCCTGGGCGACCGAGCCGCGGATCATCCGAGCAAATGGCCGCGATTAGGGGCGATCACGCGAACGTAGAAGCATAATTCGGCGGCGCGGCGCGGCTGCCGAAGGTTTGCGTAACAAACAGCGTACCGGGTAATGAGATTGACGTAAGGCAGGCCGTGCCGCGAAAGCGGAAGGATTAATAAAGTTAATTGGAGCAGATCGGAGAGAGAGAAGAGTCCCGGCGACAAATGGCACGAGTGCTGGCTCTCGTGAACGCTTGGATTATCCCTTGTGTACGAAATTTGTGTCGAACTGCATCCGGTTGTCGTCTTAAGGCCTCAACATCCAAAATTGTTTACAATGTTCAGATGATGCTGCCATTCCGGCTGTGAGCTGAATTTCAAAAAAACCTTCAGCTAAAATACGTGTTCTACTCACTAGTAAAAGTGTACAAAATTTCAACTCGATCGGCCAGATGGTTATTGAATAAAAAGAACATGAAGCGGCTGTGAAAAATCGGTTCGGATAGTGGAGGTCCCACTCGATCATGGATTGTACGAGTAAATGCTATCCAAATACTGTCGTGTTGGGTATCATTTGAATCAGGAAAGCGTCGCGAATACGACGGTGGAAGTTTCGTAAAGAAATAATTAAAAACCAAAAAATTATGTCACTAATTAGTATTATGTGAGTTTCCCAAGGGTTGCATCTAGCGTTTTGGGGGCTAAATTCTTGCACCTCTAATTAAATACCGTGCACATCTATTTCACACATTTCAAAACATTACTGTAAATATTAGGTACTTCTTGACAATTCGAAAAATTGTCTTCAGAAGCGGTTTAGAAGTGGAAAAGTCGCTGATAGAAGGTTGTGAGAAAGAAAAAGGATCGGACGGAGAGGAAGATCAAGTTTTCTACTGTCACAACAGAAAAACAGGCTAATTTCCGGACCTCGAGGTGCGATTACATATTTACACGCGTAACGCGCGGCGTAATAATGGCGACGATTTTCCATAGGGAGCACGAGCTAACCGAGAAAACCGTGCGAATCCTACGGGGACGACAACCGGTTATTCGACGGAGCATTTCATCGAGTACTGTCGCTTTTTAATTACGCCCGTATCGCCGCTGACACTGAGCAACTGCAAAGAATGCGTCGGAGTCGTTGGACAGGTTACAACGAGCTTCTAGCTTTCTCCGCGACGGAAAAACGCGCGTTTCGTCACCGCGGGGAGGAATTCGCGTGCTAGAATCTCTGGCGAATTTATTTGCAAATACAAATAGTGTGAACGAATCTGGTCAATTTAACCGAGCCATTTTGGGTGATCATCGTAGAATCTTGCAATTTTCATTAATAGTTGCTGAAGAAGGTCTGCAATGACTGTGAATTTACGTAAAGTTGCTCATCAAGCTATTCGACCACTTGCACTCTAAATAATCAATAAATAAAAAACACGTGTTAATCTGAAGTTTTTAGCTGAATATTATAATTAGAATTATATACAAGTATTGAGAATGTATAGACAAATTTAAACGCAAATCTGACAACGTATGTATGTAACTGGCATAACAGTTTTGGCACCTATGTGTTTACGTACTTGTCACTGTTTGCATTAATTAGATATCATATCATTTTCATTCCATTTTCCAAAGAGCACCACTTGAGCCACTTTCCTATATATTAAATTTTCCTGCTCATATTTTTATTTATAATATTTATAGGTTTATTTGAAAAATTCTATAGCTCTTTATTTTATTTTTTAATCTTTTCTTCGTTGATGTTTCTCCACTTTTTAATATACCCAAGCTCCATGAAACAATATTTAATAAATAATAAAAAATAAATAAGAAAAATTCATTGCAATAAAATGTATATAATGAATGCTGTAATTGAATCGTCCATTTTGAATTTTGTCTAGATTGACAATTCGCCACATCGTGGGTTGTGCGGATTTCCCCGTATTATCAATTTTATATAGAAAAGTGGAACTTACTTTTGAAGTACGCAAAGTTTAATAAGGAGCTCAACTTTCTGAATAATTCATGGCTCAGTATATTTAACGTCCGACTGGTGGGCTTTCACTTGTCGTTTTTCTCTCAATTTGCATCATTTTAGAATTTTCATGAAAACAAAGCACCTACTGTAACACAAGCATCCTGATTTTGTCCACTTTTAATCATATTAACAATAACTTTTTTAACCATGCATGGTAGGAATAGGTATACAAGATGTGTCGGTAGGTTTAGTGTTAAGCAAGAAATTTTTATCTCAACTTTGAATAAAACATTCCGAGAAGATAACGATCAAAATGAATGGATTCGCATATAGAGAAACGTAATTATAAAATCTTTTTGTTTTTTTTTTTTTAGTTATTTGTGTGCGAAACTTTTGTTGACATATTTGTGACATTTTTCTGATTAAAATGAGCCCAAACATGATATAGTTCGAATCTTATTTGTTTGTTTAATTCACGATTGAGTGAAACCTCGATTATCCGAACCAACGAGACCAATCTACTGCATGTTCTTTTTTCTCTGCGACTAGTGGACCAACCGAGTTGAAATTTTGTGTGCCATTACTACGAAGGTTGACACGAATTTTAGCCAAAGGCTTTTTCGAAATTCGCTGTACTGTCAAAATAGCAGCATCATCTAAACCCTAGATTCTAGGTTGAAGAGGGCAACAAGTTCACACAGTAATAGGGTTGTGTAATCTTTCAGATCTAGCACGGCACTAGATGCTTCGAAAATTGGAAGCTGATGACTGCAGTAGATACGGAGAAAAAGGACCATGAAGTCCGATCGAACGATCAACGGTGCGATCTAATATAGTCTACAAAAATCTGCAACTTGCTATTGAAACAGCAGCTATGAATATTCCTGTAGCAGAGGTTGATGAACCAAACTTCAGGCTAGCAGAAACAACTAAAACAACAACAACAGCCTTGCTAAACCGTGTATCACGAGCTTACAGGTACTCCACCTAGGTTCTGCAGTTGCTGGAATCCCACTCGGCCGGTACTTTCGGTGCACACGTGAAATTAAGCAGCATTACACGAGTGTCCACCTTCTACGATTACCTAGAAACACGCTCGCTGCGTTACCAACAGGTACGCTCGATATTGCCGCGGTTATCCCCCGCCGCTAGGATAATTGCCACTTAACCGTGCGGATTGTATAAAAGACCCGATAAAAAGGACGGTTTAACTGCACCTCCTCCTTGAATCAGTCACTTGCCTCGAATGCTTCTTCAGCATCGCAAAAACCGACTCTACAAGGTTCATATTGGAACCGAGTTTTCAGGAAAAGTACTCCTCGAATCTATTATAGATACGGTGCATTTTTTCCATTTCAGCCTCCAAAATTCCGATCGGGCCCGATTTGAAAATAACAACAATTATTTTAACTTCCAATAACTTGGAAGATTTTACAAGCTAGGGGATTCCTTTTTTATAAGACCTACGTAATTGTTCTTAAAAAGTCTTGCCGCAAGACTCTTGAAGCCCCCGAAAATCGGGCACGAACGTACATAGAAAATAAACGAATTTCATGTTGCTTGGTCTCAAAAGCTACTGCAGCCATCAACATCAAATTTTTGGGATACCTAGTATCATACTATATGTTCAGTTTAGCCAAAGTGTATCTCGAAATACTGAATGGAAACACTTATAAAACGCTATCAACGGGTGGCTATTTTGAACTCTTCAATCTACAATCAACGTCATAGATGTTGCTGCCAATCGGGCTGTAGGTCGAATTTGAAAAAAGTCTTCGGCTGAAATACGTGTCAACCTTAATACTAGAAGTTTCCAAAATTTCGATCCGATCCGTTCAATGCTTTCTGAGAAAAAATAACATGAACAGTGTGGGTACCATCAGTTCGGATATCAGAAGTTCCACTATATCGCGGGTTACAGGAGTAAATACAACTCAAATTCTATCGTGTTGGGTATCATTTTAATCGAGAAACTGTGAGGAATATTTTGCTAAAACTGGCATAAAGCAATCATTAAAAACAAAGGAGTATTATCAACGAATTAACACTGTCCCATCAGAAGACTGCGAAGGCATTAAAACTACTTTCGGCTCATTAAATTGGTGAAAAAAAAATTCGGTCGCGTCTAACTTCTGTGTCTCGGAATGAGGTTACAAAATTTTGATTTTGCAAAGAGATCCGTAGTCAGCTCATTGATCGTAAACCAGCTTGACCGATACAATGTAAAATCAGATTGTAGAAAGTTCTTCGACGAAAGAGAGCGGACACTGCGGACCAGAATGGTTTAACGAGCCCGCGGAATGAATCGAACTATCACCGTGGCCGGAGTTTGCGCGCGCGCGAGAGAGTATCGTGCACCTTTTACCTGTCATCCGCGAGTAATAATCTTGTAAAGGTACGCTGTGCTTGGGTTATGGGAGCAGGGAGAACGCGAGGAGGATCGAGAAGAAAACGAGGAGAACGAGAATGAGAATTCAGTGGAAGAACGAAGAAGAATATGGCAACGGGAGGAAGAGGAGGAAGATGAACAAGAGGCGGAGGAGGAGGAAGAACAGAAGACGAAGAAAGAGAAGAAAGGATCAACAACCTGCGGGCACTCCTCTGCATCGAAGGTGGAATCCTCCTCCGGCGAAAGCAATGAGCTATCCTGACAACGGCAGATCTATCCGCGCCTCGTCGCCGCCGTTGCCTTCATGCCCCATGCCTTATGGCTTATGCCTATAAAACGCGTTATCCACCCGAGAGCTTCTCCGTGGCCAGGCTAACGGTCGCAAGGAACTCGCGAGAGCATCATTGCGCCGATCGGCCGCGCCGGGGTACCTGTTAACGCGTAGCCACGCAGATATTCACCGGGCTTGCCGATCCCTTAGCAAGGTCAATGCCACCGGCTTCGGGATCGAGCGGGCTCGAATCTACTAGTTATCGACCACACCCGATTTCTGCGATCTTCTGTGCAATCTGAGCACTTCGTTCAATAACCAACGCGTTGCTTCACTAAATACATGAATTTATAAATGCTCATTCACTCACAGGGATACGAAGCTATCTAACGTCGCATTGTACTGTAAATCGTACGGCTGTTCCTTTTCTGACACCTTCACCAATATATTCGTGACAATTTTCTGATTAAAATGAGTCCAAGCTCGATACAATTTGGAGCACATTTACCAGTTTAATACGCAATAGAGTAGAATTTTTGGGATACCTAGTACCATACTATATGTTCAGTTTAGCCAAAGTGTATCTCGAAATACTGAATGGAAACAGTTATAAAACGCTATCAACGGGTGGCTATTTTGCACTCTTCAACCTACAATCAACGTCATAGATGATGCTGCCAATCGGGCTCTAGGTCGAATTCCAAAAAAGTCTTCGGCTGAAATACGTGTCAACCTTAATACTAGAAGTTTCCAAAATTTCGATCCGATCGGTTCAATGCTTTCTGAGAAAAAGTAACATGAACAGTGTGGGTACCATCAGTTCGGATATCAGAGGTTCCACTATATCGCCGATTAAAGGAGTAAATACGACCCAAATTCTATCGTGTAGGGTATCATTTTAATCGAGAAACTTTGAGGACTATTTTGCTAAAACTGACAATTTTCTGATTAAAATGAGTCCAAGCTCGATACAATTTGGAGCACATTCACCAGTTTAATACGCGACAGAGTAGAATAGACTCTGTTATCCGAACCGACGATACTCGCCCTCTTCGTGTTGTTTTTTCTCGGTACTCATTAGACCGATTAGGTTCAAATGTTGTAGCATCATTGAGGACTCAGATACTCGGTTGAATAATGCAAAACGGCCACACATTGACAGGGTTGTATAATTGTTTCCATACGGTATTTCAAAAACTTTCTAAAAAGTTAGTGACTGCGGTAGATTCGGAAAATACGGAAGATCAAGTTAGCGTAAAGAGAAGTATATCATAAGTTTGCATGATCAAAGTTTTACTAAATCGTCAATGGAACGAGCAAATGCTCTATGAACTATATCGTGTTTGGTCTCATTTTAATAAGAAAAGTGTCAAGAGCATGTTGACAAAGATTTCGTACAAAAATTACATATTCGATATAAGAAAGTTTTTGGGAATTTTTTCAATTATGTTTTCTAGAAACGGGCTGACCAAAATTTACATTTATATAAAAATTCACAGTCCATTAATCAATGAGATCAATTGTGACATTAATGCTAATGAGCATTAATGCTGCAAGCATTATGCAATGCTTGTGACTAATGCTATTAATGATTGACATTCTAATAGAAAAGTAAATAGAATGAAGTACTATACTATGCTTAACGTTTCCATAAGACTGGGTCTACTCTTTTGCCGAATGTTCGATACCGATTTCATTCGGCCGATACTCTGATTCACAACTCTAAAGCTAGGACATACCGAGCAACGAAACCGAAATAATCGTTTTTTAGCAGTCCACATACTCATTCTTTCACGGTGTGACTCGCGCGAGCTGCGAGACCGATTATTCACCGACTAATATTAGATTCGTAATGTTCACTGGGAAAGTGGACCTGCAGAGAGCGAGCCTTTACTGGAAGAAAATAGGGACACTACAATAACTAAATTTTTGCAGAAAACCTCTTTACCACCAAGATGAACATTTTCATGAAAGGGGAAACAAACAAGATCGCAGCTGTAGGCTGAACATAACAAAGAACTGTAATTATTATTATTTTAATCAAAGCAACATTTCCAATTTTCTTCGCGATCACGACCGAATACAATTTTTCCAAAATTTTCATTATTGCGGATTTCATGCATTCACGATAACAATGAGTAGATCAAACACAGAACAATGGAAAGATTTAAACCATTTAAAAATAATGTTCCATCATTTCCAGAATTGTTACGAAACGAAATTAATGTCTGCGTAGCTCCTGTATCTTGCAATTAATTCAGAGATGTTTTATTTTAGACACAAATCCGCAATCTAGTCTGACATCGTAAATTAACCCTTAGCACTCGAATGGTGACTGTAAGGCACCACTAAAAGTTGCTATACTATTATTCAAAATATTTTTTACATTATTAAATTCGTTTGCATTCAATAAATTACTAAGCATTTCGGTATTGCACGAGTAAATTGCACCATTTTCGTGTGTATAACATGAAAAGAATATATATATAGAAGGGAAATATTCTAGGTCGGAAGAAATGTTTCGTTTTGAGGTTAAGATAGCTTTGAGTGCAAAGTGTTTCCTCCAGCTTCGCAGAAAAATCTACTTATTTGGCCCACGTTCGAAAATGTTATTCTTATTTATGGGTGTTCGAATAATCGAGTCACTATAAATCAGCCCTTGTGATCAAAGTATTTCCACAGGTATTGAAAGGAGGAATATTTGTTCGAATAGTTGAATGTTTGAATAGGTTTTGAAGTAATCTAAAAAATTGAGAACCCCTGCGGACGGAGGGTGCATAACTTCGGGACCATATTACACGGTAGGTCCGTATGGGTTTCTACACCGAGAGACTTGTCTCCGCGCGGGACCAGCACAGCTGTTTCGAATCTGTCTCTCTCTCTCTCTCTCTCTCTCTCTCTCTCTCTCTCTCTCTCTCTCTCTCTCTCTCTCCCTCTCCCTCTCTCCCTCTCTCTCTCTCTCTCTCTCTCTCTCTCTCTCTCAGCGTTCATCCCTAGCATCAATCTGTCCCCTTCTATTTCATCTTGTGCGCCATCGACCCTTCCTGCGTAAACGCAAATCCTGCGAGTCCTCTCCTCACCCCCCACCCCCCATTCGAGGCCCAACAAGTAGGAAAAGCGTGGAACGCAGCCTGTTCAAGGTTACGCGCCCAATCGTAGAAACCGAAACAGACGACTACATTCTTCCAAAAGTCCTGCTCGCCGGACCGCTTTGCCGTTTCACTCTATTATTTGGCGATTTTTACCATTTTTAATCGTTTACAACTGATAATCTGATTGACCAGATTCGATGAAATGTTCAGCATGTGTATAACTTATATGAGGCCACAAAACGCATTTTCTAAATTGTCGTTACAAGCCCAAATAAATAAGTTATATTTATAAGAAAGTTATTTTGAATAAAAGTGTGTGTCATAGATTATGGGACTGCCTGTAGCTGTGTTCAAAAGCATTGTAGGTACTCTTAGTTATCTTGGTTTGGGTTAAAATTGTGCAAATACTTTGATCTTGCATTCAAATGAAGGTAGTCATGTCGCGAACGTGAATCAATATTTCGTAATCTAATAATGAGCACGTAATATCGATATTGATTAGCGTCGCGGAGGTTTGACCAAACAGTGCCCAACCAAGGAGGCAATAATTTGATTGATTTCACCATTGATTTACGACGGCTACCCGTTGATTCACTGTTGACAAACTTCATCGGTAATTAGATAGATGTTAGACGGTCTTGGGATCGTCATCAATGTTTCAGAACGCTGCCAATGTACGTATGCCAAGCCTGATCACGCGAACCGTGACTATCGATTCGATTAAACCTACATAAGTAATTTCCCCGCTGTTCTCCGTCGTGCGTCTTGTTATAATACGATCGTTTATTATAGACAACCTTGTCCGATCTATATCGTCGCTTTGTCTATAAGACAATGGCTTCTTTCAGACGATGACCGTACAAATGTGCCCATAAACTCGCGGTAACAAGGATTATTGCTAAAAATTTGTGTCTACATTACCAATCATTACGGCTCATAATTAATTTTTTCATAGGCGGAGGCGTCAAGTAGATATGAAGGTCAACTCTGTTTTCTTATTAAATGAAACGGTATGGTTTTCGATTTACTTTCTGATAGTGTGTTTCAAGACGAATACAATAACTTATTACGCAGGTCGTTCAAGGGCACTCAAGGTGAACTGCAAAAGAAAATAGACGGTCTAGTACAACGGGTTAACCGTGGTAACCACATGTTTTCGTTTGAATCAGAATTCATGTAACACTTGGAAAAATATGTTTCCAATTTTGCCAAAAATTTTGCAAATAAATACGTATTGCCAATGCTCCAAAACGAGTATACTCGACATAAATAACGGAACACTTTCGATCGCGGTAGTCGCAACGACAATGAAGAGGGTGGGGGGGAGGGGAATTCGCGAATCGGCGGGACACGCCGCGATTTCCGGCGGGCATGTTCCCGTCGCGTTGTCGAATCACTATGATTCGCAACTTAAACAATTCATCCGAGCGTGGACGGCTCGCATTTGCAAGTGCAAGTGCGCCGGAAACGGTGGCGTACATGTAATTTCGAAAATCTGCACTCCCGCGTACAGTGCGGTGTTTTGCAGGCTTCTCGAAACCCCGGAAAGAAGGAGTGGAGAGGGGAGGGGAGGAAGAAGGTATGTAATGCCGGTTTTGCGTTATGTGCGCGAGTATGTGCGGCCATCGGTATCCGCGGGTACGGTGTGTACGAACGTGTAATTCACTTAATAGCCTTCTCTCTTTCACTCGCTCGGCTCGGCTCGGCTCGCATGTTTCCTCCGCCTCCTCTTCCTCCGTCTTCTATCGTCTACCTCCTTTCAACTCTTGCTTCTGCTTGGGCTTCGATTCGTGGTTGCGTTTCTTTTCCCTTCTACGCGAACGCAACGACTAATTACCTGTTACACACTCCGCAGAGTAGAAAATGTCAGTCTCTAATTCCCGCGCGCACGCAGCGCCGGAAGCTCGCGTGAAAACCGCTTCCAAAACCTGGACGATTCGGGGAATGGTTCTTATGGAGCCGCTTTTACTCGGGAATCGAGCTTGGACGACTTATGTGGGCCAGAAGTACGGTAATGTTACGACGCGAGAAATTTGGGATTGAAATATTATTTATAGACTGCTCATCGAATTTTCTATTTTTGTAGGTGAATTTGAGGAAAGTGGAATCAAACGAAATCGCATTTTCAGTGGTGACATCGACGCCAGTATATCGGTGAGACAACACTGAAATAATGGTAAAACTGTTTTGTTCCAAATTAGTTTTTCATGAAACCATTACTAACATGTTCATGACGTTCTCCTGATTAAAACAAGTCCAAACACGATACAATTTGGATTTTACTCATTTGTTTAATCCGCGATTAAGTAGAACCTCTACTATCCGAACCATGATAGCCCGCCCGTTTTATGTTTCTTTTTCTCAGCAACCATTGGACCGATCGTATTGAATTTTTGCAAGCTTCTAGTATTAAGATTGACACATATTTCGGCCAAAGACTTTTTTGGAATTTGACCTACAATCCGATTGACAGCATCATCTACGACGTTGATTTTAGGTTGAAGAGTGCAAAATGGCCACTTGTTGATAGGGTTGTATGACTGCTTGTGTTCGATATTTCGAGGTTCTCTTTGGCTAAAATGCATATATAATATGGAACTAGGTATGCCAAAAATTTGAAGTTGATAACTGCAATAAATTCTAAGAAAAAGGAACATGAATATACTATAGGATCTCTGAACATACTATGACTTTGGACAACAAAATGTGTCAAATTAATTTGACTATTCCTAAGTGGATTGCCAGATTGTAGACGTCATTTTAAGCGTCATAAGGAAGAATAAAGAATAACGCTCTCATGATCAATCTTTTAATCATATTTAAACAGAACAATTTCGAACAGTAGAAAGATATTTAATTATATTTGAGAAATTTGTCTATAGTTGTTATACTTTTCAGGACGATAATGCGTGCATACATATGCTCCGATAGTAATAATTAGAATAACAGCTTGTATGTATCGGTAACGACGCAAACGGTTTAAAGGAGGTTTCAGAGGCATAGGGGTTCGAGTAAGGTTCGCTTAAGTGTCCCAGGGCTCCCCGGGATGAGCGCCGCTGTGCACAGGAAACGTTTGTAGCGTGATTAGTACGGAGAGGCGTGTACTACCTCGATCGCGTACGTTTGCTGTCAGCTGTCGTTGAAGAGGGTCCAGAGCAAGCGAGCATCGTCGCGCGAGCAACCGAGCAACCGAGCAACCGAGCGAGCTAGCGAGATCGTGCGGCGACCTTGCCAACCAGTTGTCTTCGCCCGAACCGACTAATTAATACCCCGTAACGTAGCTCTCTCGCGACGAATGTGTGTGCGTGTGTGTCACGCCACCAACTATTGATAACACACCGCCGAAATGCCGAACGCCTTATCAACAAACTCGGTCGCACACCGTGATTCGCGGTACTCGTCGGTTTTCAAGTTCTCCTTCGACGACCGCCGAGAACGAGAAGAGACTTGTTGACTCAGCTCGGATACAATTACCAGCCCCGGAATTCCTCTCGATCGAGATTCGCCCCGTAATTTAATCGACGTAATCCAAATTAATTTGGATTAATTGTCCCGGCGTTTAATCGTTCCTGCGATTCGATTGCGACCAAGACGGAACAACGCGCTGATTCGAGAGGTGGGGGGAGGGAGAGGGAGATCGATCGAGGAGCGATCGACCACACGGAACCTTTGATCCTGAACCTGCGATCTTTATAGGCCGGTTTAAAATCGCTCGAGCTTTTTTCTTTCGGCCGATTTATGGCCCGTTTTTTCGAACGATATATGCACTTGGTTGTGGACCATTTTAATTCGAGGCTCGTAATTAAACGAGCCGGCACGGAGATTTTCAATTTAAATGTTTGGGGCGAATGGAACGTTCCATTATGAGATCCTGCTTATTTATGTAGCTTCCGGAGTTGCAAATAATTAATACGACTATGTATTTAAGCTTTACGCGATGGCTGCTTTTGATGGTTTCATGACCGGCACGAGTAGATCGTAAAACGAATGTAACCGGAAGTCGTCCGAAGCCGAAATACCTGAAGAGTAAATAGATGGTATCGAACGATTGTTATTAACACGCGTGCGTGGTCAAAATGACCGGTTCTTTAAAAAAGTTACTGTTAATATAATTAAACGTGGATAATAGTCAATTTGATGCTAAATGAATTAGTAGATGAACAACTTCCATAAACTGACGATACAAATTCATTTCTGTATAATTGCAATTATATAAAAAATACTGCGATGGCCTCTCCTCGATTTACAAAATCGATAATCCAGCAAAATTATTTCATATTATTCTGGTTCAGAGGGTGTTGAAAAAATTCCATGATTCACTATACAGTCTTTTTTGGTTGTCTCGAGCATGCACATAATAGTGCCTTGAATAACTGACTATGAATCGTCCAGAAAACATAATGAAACGACTGGCAGGACCACAGTTTCAGTGTCGCAGGATTTACGTTCGCCGTACAAGAGCCGCTGAAAGCAATCCTTCCGCGTTCGTTGTAGCTATTAGTGGTCTATTTTCACAGTCTACGGTGAAAGTGTCGGTTGTCCACGAGGAGAGGACAGGAAGCGTCAATTTCTCCGCGAGATCGTGAACGACCCGGGTCACTCGCGCCCAGGTGTTATCACGAAGAGGATCACCTCGTTCGCCCTGCTTTCCAATGCAACGATACGACGTTTGCAACTAGCATCCGCCCTACCAGTCAATGTTCCGTGATCACAGGTTACGTAAAAATAGAGACACATATTAAAACGTTCAAAGTTAGACTTCGGATGTTTATGCAATTTTCAATTTTTGTCGAGAAATTTTAAGAAAGTGGTCCTATTTTCATTAGTCATATTCAATTCTCCCGACGCTTTTAACCTTTCGTATTTCACACATATTTGTGATAGATGCAGAACAATCCACAGTCGTAACTTTTATTGCAGTTTTAACATAATCGCGCCTTCAATTTTGGAGGATTGCAGACGGCGGAGAAGAATTCATAGCGATTTCGCAGAACGAGATACGCGGTCGACGATGGTATCCACCGGTCCTGCATATTAATACGTGGAGTTTCGTTGCGCAATTCGTAGGTTACTCGGTTGCTTTCTACTCGATCGACGAGTCTCTCTCTCTCTCTCTCTCTCTCTCTCTCTCTCTCTCTCTCTCTCTCTCTCTCCGAGAATTGTCTCGATCTCGAATTCCCCGTCTGCACTCGGTGCAGAGACACAAGGTTACCGTCTGCTCGTCGTCGTTGTCGACGGTCGACGTCGGCAATTACCGCACCTGTGATTCGATAACGAGCAACCGCTGATCAATCCTATCCACCTCCGTGGAGAGGATAAAGGTCTACGCGGACGAGAAAGTGAATCGACGCCTATAAAACTGGTCCCCGATCGATCTCCCGATAAAAACGGCTATTTTCATCGTATTAAACGAAAGAACGTTCCGTTTCGATTGGACCTCTTTGTGCGAGACCACTGCGAGAAAGAAACTACGGTAGATCCATACGAAATTGTTCTCTCTCGAAATTCTTACAAATTATTAGCACTGGAACGACCGGAGCAGTCAAAATGACTGGTTCCTAATTTCTTCTTTTACAATTACTGAAATTGTGAAACTGTTTTCGTCGGAAATTTTTTTAATGAACCTCTTCTTTGAAGCTCATATTACAATAAAAGTTGTATGTACCCTGAATGGGCACAGTCTTCTCACTGTTACAAAGCAATAACGTCAGTCGCATTCATTGCTCGGTCGTTCTAGTGTTAGGGAGCCCATAAGTAATCAATTATTTTGGAATCTAAAACAAACTTTGTAGTAAATTCAAGTTCTTATTTCTTAATTTATTTTAGAATCTCCATCGTTATCAAGGACAGTTTGCCATCTTTCCTGCAAATTTTCGTAGATTTTCTTTGTTGTTACCGTTACATTAAATCCCGCATGAAAATGAAAAAGTATGCAGTGACGAACACGATCCTCGGAAGGTACGGACGCCGCCATTTTATTACAGGGTTGTAAAAAAAATACACTTTTTAGAATATTTTGAAGACTGTAAAAGAATACGTGTTTCCTCTTCAACGATCGGTACAGAACTGAAAGCAAAACAAATTCTTTGCAAATAATTGATTACTCATGGGTACCCCTAATATTTTAGCTCCTCGTTACAAATTGAAATTTCGAGTCGCAGTCCTTGCCATCTTACAGTGTCTTTATTTTGCAAATAACACTCTCAATAAGCTAAATAGAAAAATGCAATTTCCATTAGATCTAGTGACGGAGTTGATAGTTTCTTAAATTGTTCGAAACATATTTCAAAAAATTGATTGATCCAGCTTTGCAGAACAGATTGCAACGAATGTTCGTGCAGAAATATGTTCATGAGAGTATTATCGTGTTTCTAAAAGGAATCTTATTTGACGAATAGACAAACGAAGGGGAAGATAATAGTAACTGTTTGGTCCGCTGTTTCATGGCTAATTAGCCAATCGCGTCGCGCATCGCAACAACGATCCTTCGATGATAGTGCCCACGTGCTCCGAGAAAAACAAAAGAGAACCGAGTCGACACCGAAGGTCGTCAATAATATTTCTTCGACGCTGTTACTATGAATCACTACAGCCATTCTCGAGGCCTAAATTGTGCTCCTACCTGTTCTGACCGCTCAATTACTACCGTCTCGAAACAATTTTTTCTATTGTCAACACACTCTGTGTCGATCCATAGAATAGGTCGTGACACTGTTTATGTTACGTTTAGCCAACTCGAATTTTCGTAACCCTGCAGAACTGTTCTAAAACCGTCGCGAGACCTCTTTCCAAAAACTTTCGATTTGACGTCCCGTAAATTGATTTAAATTATTCGTTCCACAGCTGCCCGCGTGTATAAGCGTTCATGCGATTACTATCGTGTCCATTAATTCCGCAGTTACATTCCGCTGGGACTGTACGCAATTACTGATTATCAGATACACGATCTTCACGCGTTTATGCGAATTATAAATTTGTCAAGAAAAGCAAAAAATACGGTTTGATAAAATTTTGATCAATTATCAAGAACGAAATTTGATTTATATTCATTACTATAGCGTAGACGATTAATAATTTTTGAGTATCGAATATACTATATGTATAAAATCGTTAAAGAGATTTCTAACGGAAGAAATTTTCATTGCTCTCTTTCATTACGCTTCCGTATTATACCTTCCGGAAATATCGAAGAAAATTCGCATTGCCCAATAAATTCATAGATCTCTCTAACAGACGGTCACGCACTTTTCCCAAGTCGAAGTGTAGCAAACGACCTCTGTACGTTTCCGAAATGCACCTCGACCTCCTCTATCTACCCGTTATCTCTCCGCAAGCCTCGACGACCAAAAAAAAAAAAAAGAAAATGATCCAGATCTGTCAATCGAGTAAGTCACGGGAATAAATTAAAAAAGTTTCTAGCCCGTTAGGAGACGGAGTTCACGGAGAGACCGACGCGGCGCGGCGCGCGGACGCGATTGGAAAAAGGTTTCATTGTCGAGCGGCAGGAAGTGTAGGTGCAGGTAGTTTATAGGTTTAGACGCGAGCAGCGCGACGGCCAGAGAATGGGAGACAAAGAGAAATGGAGAAGATGATGGAGAGAATGAGCGACCGAGAAAGAGAATTAGAGGAAGTGAGAGCGTCTGAGAGAGAAATACTGAGAGACTGGAAGAGAGAGAATGAAGCACACAAACGAGAGAGAAATGGAGGAGTTCGTGGAGTGAACGAAAGAGACCGCGTAGGAGAGTAATAGAGAACGAGAGAGCGTGCAAAAGAGAAATAGAGAATTAGAGGAAAAGGGAGAGAGAGAGAATGAAGCACAGAAGCGAGAGAGAAATGGAGAAGTTGGTGGAGAGAACGAAAGAGAACTGGAGGAAGAGAGTCCGCGTTGGAGAGAAATAGAGAACGAGAGTGTGCAAGAGAGAAATAGATAATTAGAGGAAAAGGGAGAGACGGAGTGGAGCATAGAAGCGAGAGAGAAATGGAGAAGTTGGTGGAGAGAGCGAGCGAAAGAGAACCGGAGGAAGAGAGACCGCGCAGAGGAGGAATAGAGAACGAGAAAGTAGGAGAAAGAGAGAGAGAGAGAAGGAGAGAAGGGGCCCACCAGCGTGCCGCTGCTCGAGTCTACACTGTCGTCCTGCAATAACCGTTCGCTCTTTGTCCGCTCAGCTGCCTGCTGCCCGCCAGTGGTTCTCGATCGGATCCATCGATCCCTGTTCCTCCAGCGACCCAGAACCTTTCGCATACAGTCCACTAGGTTGAGTAATAAGACCGTTCGCATTTCTTTGTAAGAATGTTGCTATCAACGGTAGGGAACCTTCCATATCTGCATCGGTAGCGAGACAAAGGTAACCGTACAAATAAACGTTCGGATAATAGAACAGCTATTTCTTCTACGCTGATTCATCCGAATAGGAATCAGTTGGTAACTACTTCGTTCCAGTGCTTGATGCATCGGATAAGCAACTGAACAAATTTGTAATGGAATTTATTGATTTTATGCGAAATAAAAATTGTCTGCTTCTATCGCAAGAAATAGGAGACAGGCATTTGATACTTACTCTAATTGTTTTAGCAAGTTGAAAATAATACATTGGCGTTCTTAAATCAGTTTAATCTTACTATTTTTTTTTATGCACTTACTCGTTTTAGCTGTGAATGCAAAAAAATTCCGTCTAATCAGTACTAGACTGCCAATTTTACGCATTACGACTAGACTGTGGATGTTTATGCAATTTCTCATTTTTGTAGACAAACTTTAAGGAAATAGAATGAAATTAAATTCTATTTCTCATGGGAACAGCCTCTGTGGATCCAAAACAAATGAAAATCGTACTAAATTCCATTGAATTTTGTATTATAGCATTTTTTGATAATCTTCATAAGCCATAAATGCATAAAGATTCGCAGTCTAACTATGACAGAATCGACGAAATACAAGACTTGTGAAGACAGTAGAATAATTTAAGAGCACTAATATATTATTCCCAGCTTATTAAAAGTATTATACGAAAAAAGTGCACTTTTCTGTCATTTCTGCCTCAGACAATTCACCTCGAAAATATTTGTTTTGCATAAAAATCTGCAGTCTGATCACTGCCACTAGCTGCTTGGCAAAAATTTATAAAAATCCTTTATACTTCCGTAACTGTTACACGGGTACCACCGAGTTAGGATTAACACGGACGATCGATTGATGAACCGAATCGAAGCCGAATCTGAGATAGATCGCGGCTCGTGCCCATAATATCGTAGATTACACGCGGGCTCGGCTACAAATTATCGCGAATTGTATCGTGGTAATCACGAGGCCCAGGATTTCTGTCAAGCGCGCGCCCGGCCGCTTCCTGCACGGTTGATTTACGCGTTAATTAGCAACGGCGAGATTATTTATTGGCCGAAGGCGGCGCAATGTCTCCGCTCGCCTTGGCCGGAATAATTATTAACAGTCGGGGATAATTAGCTGGAACGTACGCACACATACACCGGATTGTTTATGGGACGCTGGGCCACGACTCGCGACCATAATGTTCCGCCAAATATACTATTTTCAGGGCCGTCATTCGCTAACAATTAGCGAACGCCGCGATATTTGCCGAAGTAACGCGTCTTCAAGGCGACGAGTCGCGATTTGCTCGCAAAACTCTACTAGTGTGATACCTGAGCTGCGAATCATGGTGCAAAAACATCTGTGTCAGTCGCAAGAATTTTATAAAAATTCATTTCTCCTTTTTCCATATTTCGCATGAAATTTCTCACTCTGTTAATTTGTAATTCCTAGAAATAAAATCTGAAATAGAAGTAGAATCCGTGCCGTTTCTGTCTGCGTGAAGAATCATTCGATTATTTCGAAGCGTTTAAAATAATAACGTGCTCGTAACAAAAGAGTCGGCGCTCCAGGTGGTTGTTTAATTTCCAATAGTACTCTTTTTCCCGTTCGTTTGCATTCTTCGTTCGAACGTGTGCGTATTTTTCCCGGCGTGCAGCCGCTCGGATCACAATTGCTCACTAATTCCGCCTGCATACAACCACTCGAACTGGTCCGCGGTAATTACTTATTGCCAGTTTACTAATAACGACCATTGGCGGTGAAGGGTAATTGTATTATAAGGTGCTCGACGGGATTATAACGTTGACAAGGAGGTGGAGAAGGGTTCAGAAGCCAGAAGAGCCAGGGGATGGTGCATCAGAGGCAGGTCGCTCGATACTGACCACCTCACACCTAGTGCACTCTGTTGCACTCGGTTGCACTCTGTTGAATTCTCTCTGTTCTTACTGCTCCCGTCGCTGTTTGCACCTCCTGCTATTATTTACTTGCAATTTTTCTGATGACCACGAGGACCACGTTTCTATTTTTAAATTATTTTTCACCAAGCTATATTTTACACAGTCGATCAACAACTTCCGTGTTATGCTCCAGTGTCGTGCCAAGGAGGGCAACACTGTTTTTCCCTGTCCTTCGATAATCCCGCGACCCTCGAACCCTATCGTGGCTCTCTCTTGTCGGGCCAGCCCTCTGCCAGGTTCTAGAGTTACATCAGAGTGCCTAACTGCGGGCATACAGCTACTGGCATTGAATCAATAAATACCCTACCTGGCCACGTCGAGGACACTTGGCAGCTGTACTCGATCCTTCGGCGCTCAAAGGTGCACCGCACAACGAGATTTTCGAAAGTCCTACCTACAGACACCAGCCACCTGCCTTTCGATCGGCGGTTTTCGAATAGGATTCGCTAAAAAAAAGTAGCCCAGCAGAATCTGTATCCGGAATACTCCACAAACGCTTCGACACAACTCCGAAATTCGATGTTTAAAACTCCCTCGATCACTGTTGACCTGCGGATTTATATGCCAATAAAATTGTAATATACAGGACATGGACATTTTTCTCCTCATAATTCGAATGAGTTGTAAATCCTTTGAATATCACTTCTTCCCTTTTTATTCGACATACTCAGTTTTATCATAACTGGATAAAATTGTCTAAGCATTACATTAACTTAGTTTCATTGTTTTATTGGCAGTGTTAGGCCATTTAATAATTCCAGAAACACGTGGATACTGATTCTCAATTTTTCAATTCTTCATTTTTCGATTTCAGATTGCGTGGAAGTGTTAGGTCATCTCTCAAGCCTAGATACACATGGACAGTCAATTCCTTATTTTCTATTTTTGATCCTAGATTGCTCGTAAAACAATTGACGATTAAAGCTTGAAGTGGATTAGGAGAAATCTGTTGAGCAATCTCTGGATGTGTTTGTACGCGAGGAATGAAAATTTGAGCGTCGCTGTCTTCTCGACATCCCCTCGTTCGCTACCTTTGCCATAGACAGGATGCTATGGGGTCGAAGCAGAGCCCGCCACCATGTGGACCATACATCGCCGCGCAACCCTTCCTCGGTACATAAAACATTACCACAGACACCATATGGTTATAAATGTAGCTTTCTACGGTGGCTTAACCTGGTTCTGCAGGCTACGTGTTCTTGGAACCTCGTTTCTGCCCATCGATACACCATCGACTGCTGTCTTCGATTATTAACGCCCAGACACTCTAAACGAAGCCATTTCTTCAAGCATTCTCCTTCTTTATACAGGTCCAAGTTATTACAAACAGATGGAAAACTTACACTTCGTTTTGCTCTTTACATATTGATACACACTTTTAACTGAAAATTGACGTTGTACCAAAGCATGTATAGTTAGTGTATTAAGTATAATTCTAATTTATAGATTGATAGTTTTAATATAAAGACACGAACAATTTAATCACCCACTTGTGCATGCTCTTTCATAAAAATAAAAGACGTCATCATACGTCACCAAAATAAAAGAACCGAACGAAACGTTTCGCAAGAAAACCAGTACCAGCACAACCGCATTTTCAACTTCATTCCCGACCAAATTTCAAATAACAATATCGGAGTTATTCCGCCTAATTGGACTGCACATGACAACGAAAGAAACGGCAAGTGGATTCAAACTGACGACGGTGCAAAAGCGGATTCTTTTTTCTGTTTTTTTTTCTTTTTCACGAGCCCAGAGTAGGGAGACTTGCTGGAAGTTCCGCAATCTTTCCGCAATTTTTTTTTTAACGCGTTTCTCACAAGCACAATGCGAGAGCAACGAGCGAACGTTGCGCAACCGCTATACTCCGTGTTACTGGATCATGTAAATCGCGCGCGGACAATAAAGAAACATTGTGAAATCGTTCATTACGCTTCGCCACGGATTCCGGGGACTGTGTGTCCGAGCGTATTGTCGCAATTCGCAATATAGCAAACGCACGCGGCCACTTTTTGCGCGCAACTCGCCGCCTTGTAAAAGTCTCGGCGACGAGGAAAATCCCCTAATCGCATTACGCGAGATCATACCCGGGATTTTTGCGACCGATGTTCTCCCCCTGGGTTCGAGACCTTCGAAACGCAAATTGTTCTTGCGGAACCTGCGGTCGAGAAAAATGAATTTTTTCACACGTGTATCTTAACCTTTCGATCGGACATATTAATTAATTGAATCAATCCAATGAATAAATCATTCACTTGCGTTATGCTGTTCATATAAACTATTGCGTTGTAACATGAATTCTTTCGCAAACATACATTTTAACTGTAATAGTTTAACTGTGACCTTTAATCTTGCTGTATTATTGGTTAAAATCACAAAATTCTCAATTTCTCTTTCAGAAATGGAAATACATCCAAAATGAACATGAGAACCACTGAAATACACTCGGCTCGAGCATCGTCAAAACTGTTTAGAAGAGAGAAAGCGGCAACAGCGCAGCGCCCGTAGCGCAGGCGACACTGGTCCATGCATAGGCGTAGACGCAGCACGCCTTTCGAATTTAAATTGGAATAACTTCTTTAAAATTGTGTCGAACAACTGGAACTCTTTTCGAAGAGCTAGAGAAATTAGTTTACAATACGACGTGTGAAACAATTTTTGAGAACATTGACAATTTTACGTGTGAACTAATTGTTCTAACTTCCTGAAAACGTGCAAGTTGTATGGTTCAATATTAAAAATTTACTGTTTAAGAGTGTCCGAATATTAACAAGCGTCACTGTATGTGACTTGCACGACTGTGATTCTTAGCCCGCCAATATAGTACTCTCCGCGCCTTAGAAGTCTCGCGGGACGGTACAGGGGCAAAGGGGGTCCTCGCTCGCAGGCGCTGGTTAGGCTAGAACCGAAAATGCGTGTGGAATGACCAAATCGGACGGATTGTTGCCGCATTCCTGCCGTGGGACTTGTGAAGCTCCAGCAATATTGAATGAGAAGAACGAAATGGGAACCACTGGTGCACGCTCAGCTGGAGCTAAGCAGAAAACGGTGGGCAAGGAGAAGAGAGACGGGAGGAGGTGGCAACAGCGCAGCGCTCGACGGACGGGTGGCACTGGTTCGCGCATAGGCGCAAGCGCGCCCCTTCCGACGGAAAAAGAGAGGAAGAGCAAGACAGACACTGCCGGGTCGAGGGGATACGCGGGCCACGACACAGACAAAGAGAGAGGGGAAGAGAGGGAGAGAGAGAGAGAGAGAGACTGACTGACAATGAGAGACGGAAGAGAAACGCACGGCCACGGTACGAGCAACTATGCGTGCGTGCGTGCGCTCGGACCGTGTGCGTCGCGTGAAATGCACCGCGGTCGCAGCGAGGCACGCGCTTCTGCACCGAGTACCGCTCCCCTCCGCCAATGTTTTTACGTACACGCACCGCGCCGCGAGCCTCTGTAGTCTGTACCAATTGGTAAACCATCCGACACGACACCTACGAGTCGCATCTGGCCCCAGAGAGAACGTGCGCGACGCTAAGGGGGGTTTCGCTTGCAACGACAGCGAAATGTGATTTTTAAAAATTTCTTTTCGGAATAACTGCTCGATATACGGGACTGGACCTTTTCGGGATGTAAATAGATGGTCCTGGAGCACAAGAAGGTCTCTTTTAGTTAAATTCTTGTTATTATTTATTGTATAGTACGCACGTTTCGAGGAACTGTGTCATCTAAATCTGCGGGCACCGATAACCGAGAAACTAGTGAAGTAATCGATAATTATTTCTTCCAGGATTGGACCTAAAATACATATTTGATCTTTTGTTTATAAAACATGAAAATGTAAACTTTTCGACTGAACCCTTTTCCAACTTTTCATATTGTTCTTTGAAAATAGGTGCAATCCCTCGTACTGGATCTTTTCGGGATGTAAATAGATGGTCCTGGAGTACAAGAAGGTCTTTTTTAGTTAAATTTTTGTTATTATTTATCGTATAGTACGCACGTTTCGAGAAACTAGTGAAGTAATCGACAATCATTTCTTCGAGGATTGGACCTAAAATATATATTTGATCTTTTGTTTATAAAACGAGAAAATGTAAACTTCTCGACGGAACCCTTTTCCAACTTTTCATATTGTTCTTTGAAAATAGGTACAATCCCAGCACAGGGTATTTAACTTGAAGAAAATTTATTTGAAAAAATAACGAATTATTGAATGGTAAAAGCATATTCGGCGGGCTCCGAATGACATTTATGCGAAGGCGTCTTGTTCGCAGCCGAATTGTGTCGAACGGAGAAAGTTTCTCGAGCGTGTCATACCGAGACTAGTGGGAGGATAAAGACGACGACCGGGTGTCTGTGTGCAAACGGCACGCGTTGGGCAACATCCGTTTCGCCGGGGCTCATTGTGAAGGGAAAGGTAATCGTGACTAACAGATTTTTAACCAAAGGTATCGCCGTTCTATCTACCGTTAGCCCGAAATTTCCTGCTTGGTAATTCCCTTTTGACTCGCGTACGACGGGGTGCCTCGAACTGACCAAAACTATTTTAACACTATCTCGATGCTCAAGGCCACAGAGTTAGGCTGCGTGTCCATTTGGGAGTCAAAATGTCGTGAGTTATTCTCGAGAGACAAGTCTGTCGGTGTTTTATTTTGCACGAAAGGTATAGCACTCTCAATAGCTTATACACTGACGAATTTGACTCTCGAGAGTAACTCGCGACAATATGACGATCTCCACTTTTCATCGACGAAATGAAAATTGACAAGGATACCAATATTTCGCTGAGCAAGGAGTTAGATGACGTTATACAACTCCGCCATTTTATAATTTTATGTAAAAAAAGAAATATGAAAATAAAGCTAATATGTTGCTTAATGTTCCCTAAAAAGATCTTTTTTTTCAGTATCTTTATACGAGAAGGAAAATGTTAGATTTACTCCATTTTATTAGGCTCACACGGTTGCATACCCCCTTAAGTCTTCATTCATTGATCAGATCAACCAAGTCTTTTAATTGGGGTGAATTTCTTTCTAGCGTGAAATCCTTATCGATTTGGATATTGATGATTTTGGAGAAAATTGAAATTTGATTTTTAGCCAGGTTTTCGGACCGATTGTAAGAATGAGAAAACAGCAGTAACTGAAAACTCGAGTTCGTGGAAACGGTTTTGAGGAAATAGGAATCGAGCAGAGGTATTTTTGTCGAAGGGGTAGCAAAGCTGACACTCGATCGTAACAGAGACCCGATGACTTCATCAGTTCCCCTCTCGTTTTCATTCCATTAATCATAACACCGCGCGAGGTTACCCGTGCATCGGTGCACACTGCGACAGATCGATAATTTATCCGGCGTGCGCCGATTCACCCAGAACGGAAGCAAATACGCGAATCAGTCGATCCAGAAGTCCTTATCTCAAACAATGTATCGCATTTGGATGCATACAATCCAAAATTTAAGTCGGCAAACTCCGAAAAGACTCGAATCGTATTTTTAAAATGTTTGCGGACGGACTCCGGAGTTTCTGCACTGTATCAATCGTCTAAGAACTGGAAAATTATGAAGTGGAATTGTCATAAACCAATTTTTAAAAATCGTTAAAGTTATTAGACATGTATGTTGTGGGCCCATCCCGAAACGAAGCCACGGACCGGGCCATGTTTATTATTCAGCCGGTCGGTTTGTAGCAGCTAGTATTCGCCTATCCCTCGGCACGCATGCGAAATTATTAACATCGTTGATAAATGTCCGGCGCGGACGTGAGCGGGCCCGGCTCACGTACGAAGCTGAACGGAGCTGAGCGAAGCGTAGAGGCGCGACAATAATTTTCATCTAGCACCGGGACCAACCGATCGCAGCCGGACCACCGTCTAAATAGGAATAAATAGCCCATTGTCGTAATAAACGTATTCTGCGTTACGTCAATACGCCGGAATACATTACGTCCCGAGATACACACGGACAAGATGGCTGACCCGCGCACCGTCAACCGACCACGATGCATTGTTAATGGTTCCGATCGGGTCGATTAACTTTCAACACCCTGCGGTTTCGTGACCCACCAAAACTGCAAAAACCTCCGGAATCATCCGTCACGCAAAATCAAACCAGACCATTGAGACTACCTAACTCATTTTTGTAAATTTTTCCGATTTCTTAATTTCTTCTTCTATTTTGTCCACATTTATTGCGATCTTTTTGTACTGATACTGTAATTCTTCTTCTTCGTTTTCCCCATAGTTCTTCCCCTTTGTGCGGTAAACAAAATTTATCATAACCAGACTACAGACTGCCTAATTCCGTTTTGTCAATTTTCGGAAATTTTTAATTTCGTCTATCTTTTTGTACCGATAGTTTTCCCTCTTCGTTATGCGGTAAGCAAAATTTATCATAAATAGACTACGGACAACCTAATTCATTTATTACTCCTCTGACAGCTGCATAACAGAGATCGTGATCAATTTGATTTCAATTGAACAGAAACGAATAACACACATGTTTAGTGCATTTTGTTAAAAATCTTCGTCAGCAGTCCGACATGATATAAGACAGAGGGTTAGTACATTGCAATAAAAAATGATTTGTATGTTCGATAAAAAAAAATTTGTTCATACGATCGACAGGAGAATTGTTTAAATGTGCGACCAATTAGGCAGAAAATAGGTTCGAAGGATTATCAGATTTCTGGGAGGGGGTTCGAATTGGCCCGGTCAGGGAAACCATTGATATTTATCAGGATCGCGAGGGCGGGAGGGGGTGTCGCGATTATAGCTATCAGAGGAACAACCAATCGGAGCAGTTGACCAAGGTTAGGTTTCTACGGGTCGATTTCCATTCTCCGGTAGAAAAGCTGTGTTTAACGAATAAGGAGCCACCGAGTTCAGAGAGCCGCGTGAGCTCTTTGTCGCGCGTGCCATCGACGAACCCCGCGCCGGAATCGAAGAAAGGAAGGAAGGAAGGCTATCGGCCATTGTGGAGATTACCGTCGGGAATAATAATAATGCAATTGTCGTGGTGGAGAATGCCGACTACGTTCTTCCTCCACCGTTTGGCGTTTATAAACTGCTGTGTTGCGTGTTCCCGTACTCGCCACTTTGTTACGCGAAATTTTACTTGGATCGTACAACCCTTCTTAACTGTATACCGACTACAGTTAGATTGGTATTCGATGGATTTATTTTATAATTGTTGGAGCTGTTGAATCGGTCTTTTATCGCTGTACACATTGTAAGAAGCATCCTGGGTTAAAATTAATTCAGTAGCCACATCTGTGCCCCAAGGAACCATCCGGCTTATAAATTGTTCCTGAGAAAAAGAAGAGAAAAATAAGTCTCTAGGTCTCGCATATTTGACGACAGAAAACTAGCTATCTTCGTGGATAGACTAGAGTGGAATATACTGAGTGGGCGTGGCCTAGTTGCCCTGAACGCAATCGAGCCAACGAATTGCCCCAAAGGGTCATTCGTATGCCTAGCTCACCCTAGATCATACAGAACCTGCAAACCAATTCTCCATTAACCTAAATTCCTTAAAAACTTGAAGACCAGGTATATTGTTAAGTAGTGAAGAATGGAGAATCCCGAGTGGGCGTGACCTAGTTGCCCCAACCGTTAGCACTTCCTGAATCAACCGAAATCCCCCAACACAAGCCCCCATCAATATAAACTTTTCAAAAAATTGAAAATTAGCTATCTTGCTAAATACAATCAAATGAAATATCCCGAGTGGGCGTGGCCTAGTTACTCTCAACCAACTACAGGACTGTACAGAGCCTAAACCTTACTGCCCAACAGGGCATCCATGTGACCAGTTCATCCTAGACCAATCAGAACCCTCAAGACAATCCTCCATCAACCTAAATACCTAGTGGGCGTGGCCTACTTGCTCTCAAGCAACTATAGGACTCTACAGAGCCTAAGCATTGCTCCAAAGGATCAGCCGTGTGACTAGCTGATCCTATACCAATCAGAATCCTCACTACAACCCTCCGTCCGCTGAAATCCTTTAAAACAGTAACAACCAAAGTTTGAGACGTTCGATCGACGGTCTCCTCGAGCGAGGTTCGTTCGCAAAGATCCATTCAACGGAGCCGGGGATCCAGAACGATACGATCTCGATTGCGCCATAGAGCGGAATCCTCCGCGGCATCATATATTCGAAACAATAAGCAGTCATGCCGGTAAACCGAGCGAGAAGTAACTTTTCCTGGTACGGCGCGGCGTGCGTGTATTTGTGCGAGCCATCCAACCGAGACGTGACCGGTGACTAAAATGTCGCTCATTACCGGGCCACAAGCTCCGAAAGCGAGCGATACGTGTCCATGAGCGAGAGAGCTCTCTCGACCGCGCGATTGGGATCTACTCGAGGGAGACGGACGCCGCTCGTTCTTCGAGGAAGAAACGCAAGGCGAGGCGACGCGACGCGACGCAACGCGCGCCGGGAGAAGAAAGGAGCTTCTGATCGTAATCGTCGGAACGGAGAGCACTTTCACGGGCATAATCTTTCCGAGTTACGCTCGCATTAAAACCGACCGGGACTTGCGTACCCAGGTTCGTGGCACGTCAACGACACCGCTATGGGACCCCCTTAACGTGACAATTTCAACGAGCACCGCGAACGCGCGAGACGAGAAAATTTTTCGCGCGACTGAAGAAAGAGTGCTCCTGTAATTGGAACACGTGTCGCTGGCCGCTTCCTTGAACATGTTATTAACCGCGAAAATTAATAAGGCGAGACTTTATTCGACCCATTACACGATGCTTTCGAAGTCAACGTCCCGGCGACGTTTGTCAGAGATTTATAGTGAAATGGACAGAGTGTGTGAAATAATCTATTACAGTAGAATTTCTGTGTTTATGTCAGCGGATCGAATGCAAAACAGTAGAAATATTTGAAGATGTTGAATATACTTATTTTCGACTTATTAAAATGATTAAAACAAGAAATGAATGTCTACTTTCGTAACGAAGCTTCCATTCGCTCTTATAAATGAAATGGATGGGAACGTTATTGTGTGTCACGCAATAACGCTTGATAAAACAAGAACGTATAATTTCAGGAAACGTTAGGAAACACAGTTTACTTCACAAAGATTGAAGATGAAGGTCCTGATTAGTATTCCAGAAACGTTCCATCCTCGGTTGGTGAGATTTTGATCCATTTCGGACCAGGGAATATTTCGAATGTTTCCTGTCACGAATCTTCCATCTAAAATCTAACTTTCTACCAGTCAAATGATAAGATATTTACGTAGAACCCCTAGGAAGATCAATATTAATCTCGAAGAAGTAGGTTGAAAAATTCATAAAAGAAAATCGATTAACAAAGATTGCAACAACTCAATAGTAACAGAACAGCTACGAGCCTTCGTGTCACGAGGTCGAAGCCGATCGATGCGAAGACTTTCTCGGGTTTAACGTTTGTTTATTTGTTAACTGACACGAGCAGAAATTTCTACGTGCAACATTGTAGATGTTCGTGATAGTCGAAATGGAGTTGCTGTCTTCAGACTTTCTAGAACGCTTCTAGACTGAGTGGCGAGCGACAGCTGTGATCTACGCGGAGATCTTGCTGCAAAATTATCAAACTAAATAAACTGGAATGACTTAGAAAGAGTTCAAAGCTACCATACTAGGTTAATGCACGAAGAATCGTGTAGTTTCATTCTATATACAGGGTGCGGTGGAGTAACATTTTAAACGCGAGAGGATATTATTTAATGCCAATCCGGCTGTAGGCCAAATTTCAAAAAATTTTTTTTACTAAAATCAGTGCAAGCCTTAGTAGTACAGCTGCAAAAAATTTCAACTCAATCGGTTTAATGATTACTGAGAAAAAGGTACCTGAAGTGGATGGGACATGATCGGTTCGGATAATCGAGGTTTCACTTTACCGTGGATTAAACGAGTAAATATGAACCAAACTGTATCGTGTTTGGTATCGTTTTAATGGGAAAAGTGTCCCGAATATGCTAGTAAAAGTTTTATGGAAGTATCATCAGAAACAAAAAAGTTACGACACGAAATTCGCAGAGTCTCGCCGATACGCTGGCGTCGATGTTCTGTTTACTCGCTATTCTTTGTACTTTTCAATTGGCTGAAGATAAACAATCGAAGGATAGTTATTGTATACGATATAAATAACACTTTGATTCCGAAATGTATCGAAGCATTACTCCAATTAATTGCTCAAAAATCGGGTAAGACATTCAATCCTAATTATCTCGAAAATTAAGCCCGATACTGAAAAATGTTATTCTACATATCTTCCTGCATTTTTCCCCAACGAATCGCCTTCAACTGCTAGTTACGTTTCCCGGCGGTAGGCTGTGTGGCAAATCGCAATGCTCAGAGGCGTATCTTTTCATCGAAGCGTTTTGCAACTAAGCAGTTGCGCGCGGGGATCGAATATCGACTACCCCGATGGAAGCGTGGGTTCCCGAGGCGGAACGTGTTAATAGAGGCAGCAGGTTTGTCAGAGATTCTTATTGAACTCTGAAGCAGGGCCTCGGGGGGCCAGGGAAAAGGAATCGTGGCGAGAGTCCGTGGCGTGCGTCATACGTCCGGAATGTAACACCCTGCGTCTCGTCGGAGTGCAACCGCAAAGGGAACAACGTCTGGAGAGCATTTCGAAGAGAAACTCCGAGCATTCGAGGCCGCGATACAGGCGACAAGCTTCTATCCGTTCGAGAAGCTGCGACGCTCGAGAGGCTTGCGCCTCGAAGATCGTTTGTTCTTCGGAACACTTCGATTTCATTTATTCGGGTCGTCGTGGCCAAAATGGCCGATTTGCCGAACTTGCTGAGCTCCAACTGGTAATTAGGACTTCTCTGCACAATTGTCCGCATTACAACAAACGGGAACTACGTATAAATTTATTTTTCCTATTAACCATTTTAACCCTTCGTGAACAAGCTGGATGTGTACGACTAATTTTTATACTAGGCTTCCAAAAATTTTAAATGCGTATTGAAGTTCACATTTTAATAGATAGGGTATTCCAAAGATGTGCTTCCTCGAAAGGGGCGATTGCCAAGGTCATTTGAAGTAACTTTTCCCTTTGCGAATATCTTCTCCGTGGCTTGGTTAAAGAGTTATTGCAGAAAACACACGGACCAATCGGAGCGCCGCTACAGCGGACAGACTCCGGCTCGACCAACAGGGCTTCTCGCCGAACCGGAATCCGTCTGCTGTAGACGCGGTCTGATTGGTTCGCGTTTTTCGTTAATAACCCCTTGACGGAGCCGCGGAGACCATTTCCGTAAAGGAAAAAGTTATTTCAAATGACCATAGGAATTGCCCCTTTCAAGGAAATGTAACATTTGTGAGACACAATGTTTTACCTACGTTCTACTAAAATGTTTAAAGGTACACCATTTAATGAACCGTATTTTTAGATTCTTGGAATGTTGTCACTATTTTAATATTGATCTACCTATTTCTATCATAAATGCGCAAAATCCGTCGTGTACTGATAATAATGAATTCTTCTCTCTTAATTTGATTACAGCTTTTTGATACACCGTGTATACGGTGGGTCTCTTCGAATATACTTTCTACGGGTATATCTCAAGCCGTGGCCTATGAAATAATTGATCTTTCGCTTTCACTTCAGGAACACGGTCACAGAAGCTGAAAATTGTTCCCGCGTCGTTCGGTTATCCAATTTGAGAGTCGGACGAGTGTTCCATTGCGGTACACTACCGGCCAAAAGTTACGGCTCGTTCGCGTATAATGTGTCCCGTTTACAACAAGAAAACTCTATTAATAGTATTTTCAATAATTCTGATGCGTCAAAAGGAAACTTAGAAACACATGGTAATAATAACCGAAGTTACCAGTTTGTTGAAGGAGACTTGTTGCGCCACTTTACCATCGAAGTTGCTATTACTGTTGAGGGATTCATTCAGAAGTGGTGGTAGGGTTAGTGTTAAACAATCTCCGTCGATTTCTTGATCACGCGTTTCCAGCTCTAATAACACTGTATATGTTAACTTCATCGACGGAGTTGCGCTCCGAAACTGGTACACCCGTAATCCTTGCAGCAAGTAAAACTCTATCCTTTCGCAACTACCAATCAGTATGACTCGTTCTCATGAAAGCCGTCTATTACAGCGACAATATCCGTAATTAATTAGTTGTCGGTTGATAAGCGACCATCCATCAGAGGCACGGGCGTATCGAGATCGCGGAATCTCGTTTACATAATCTAGACGACGGGACTGTCCCTCTAGCTGCATTCCTGATCGTCTTGGGCTTGGAGTTCGAGGTCTTCAATCTGTTTCTAAATTGCCGATTGAGAATCGTTGCTCTGTGTTAGTCGATTCAAAATTTCTGGACGAATCTGGCTCGAATCATCCAATCTTTATATTCCTAACTCTGTGAGATAGAAGGACAGACAATTCGAGCTTAGGATAGGACACTTGTAATCCCTTTTAAAATATTAGTAACAAATTGCTGCTGTATCAATCTGTATTTTTAGAAGATCTCCTAGATAATCTGTGGGAACAGATTCCAGTCATTTTAAGACTAAATCTCTGTGTTCCCGATGATTGAAATTCGACTCCAGAGGATTCCCCTGGGAATCTCAAGATCAGATGCTTGCAGATGTTGTCATAATACTAATTATATATTCTTACTCTATATTAGCAAACGATCTCATACATGACTCACTACATACGCTGGGGTTGGGTCATTCTAGAATTAAATTCCTGAAGTCTTAATCATCCCTGACCTGGAATCGTAGGTTCCCCATCATTGAGTCTCAGAACTGAACACTTTCGATCGCTTTCAAAGCACTATTGCAATGAGAAATCGTTATTGTTTAACTATTTCGCTATCGCAGAACATTTTCAATCCAGTGGTTTGAAATCCAGTGTTTTCTCCAATGGTCTGGATCAGTGCATCGACGAAACACCTTGCAAATGATCGAGTGGTTCCAGTCAGGGATCCCGGGTGATTTTAGTCTGGATTTGGGCGCTCCCACAATTACTCGTGGATCCGAAAACCGGGCCCAGCCGAGCGATTACTCGTCCTTGGTTCGAACGGTCGATCTTCTTGTCGGAAGATGTACTCTGGTGTTTATTATACACGCCGCGCCGGGAGATCAGCCTAAAGCTTCGTACAGACCTGAACATTTCGACGAACATTGCGCCGAAACGCAGAATCCCGCCTTGCGTTTCGGTCACTGTTCGGCGCAATGTTCGTCGAAATGTTCAGGTGTGTACGAAGCTTAACCGTTTGAGTGCCAGACGGTGCGATCACACTTCTAATCGTTGCCCAAAAATTGCCAGCATATACGCACAATTTTCTCAACGCGTATCATTACTATCGCTGTAATAAAAAATAATTTCTGATATCATGAAATTTGTAGCTTATTCGGAACATTTATTAATTAACTATAGAACGCCTTTCAACGGCTTGAAGCTCATACGATTAACGAATACAAAATACTTATATTGTATTATGCACCACGAAGACCAATTGTTCTTCAACAATTTCTCAGTCTAAACACCAAAAGTTCAAATAAAATGTCACTTAACTTCCTGGATTGAGTTCACAGCGGATCGGGCCTGAGTCGGGCCTGACTCGGACCGCGTCAGTTGATCTCTCTCGAACCTCTCAAAACCGAATTTGACTTATTAAGTTCAACTTGTGCTTCAAGAATACGATGGCAAGATTAATTCGAATGTTACATTCGATATTACCCATTCTAAAAATCTCAATCGGCCATTTAAAAGATTGAATAACTTGTTGAGTAAACTGTGCAACGTAGAAAAATGTCTCCCACCCAGGAAGCACAAACTGCATGATACACCATTGAAATCAATTACTTTTGAGCAATTCCTGAATCCGCTCTGATATCTTTCACGCTTCAGAAGTTTCAATAAAGTGTCATTAGACTTCTCGAATCGGGCCGAAAGCGTGTCGAGCCGGGTCGGGCCGACTCGGGCCGCGCCACAGCCCAGCGAAGGTCGATCTCTCCGAAACCGAATAAACTGGTGCTTGCTCGGGGGGCCCGGTCCCTCACCCACATACGGTGCCCCACGCGCGACGCACGCACAGACGCAGGCCTCGGGCCCCGGAGCGCGCGACCCAGCGTTTATTGGGATCTCGAAACGACTCGAGCCACGGCTGCCGAGGGAGACGGACGGTTCCTGGAACCGTGGGTGCATTTCGAGGCTTTTGTTGCCACGGCTCGTCGGCTCGGGGACCGATATGCCCCGAGAACGTGGAGGGCTACGAGGCAGGAGAGAGAAAAAGAGACAAAATGAGAGAGTGAGACAGAGAGGGAGTAGGGGGTCCAGGAGGCGACTTTTCAGGATCATATAAACGACCTTCGATAGGTAACCGCCGGGAACCAGACGCTGGCTGACGCGGATTTATGGCTGTTCGACCTAGACGATGCTGTGCATCCATGGACCCATTCACTGTTACCTTTAGGTAGCAGTTCAGACTATGGACTCGCAGCATTCGTACACTGCCAAAAATTGCGAAAATCCTTGCCAAAATTAACAGGCGTGACTAATGTTTTCACATCGAATAACGTACGAGATAAATAAAGTACGAATAAAGGTACGACGTTCGAGTAAATAGGTAAATTAAAATGAATTTTTACCGCTCTTATTATTGATGGAGAATAAAATAATTTGTATTGTTGCTTCGGAAGACGAAGAAGAGACCAGAAGTTGAACTTCGAAATAGTTGTACCAACACATGTAAAATAATTCACTGTCTCAATTTTTAGTTTATTTCAACACTCGGCACTATAGTATCGAATCAAACTCGTGACAAAGACTTGGAACACAATCTACTACATACGAATGTAATTAGTTTCCTTTAAATAAACTTAAAATTCGATGTTGTTGTGGTCAATATTTATCCATTGGAGAGTACAATAGGCATACAAAATATTGTTTTCTTTCTGGAAGGTTGCAAACGATAAAGATATTAAAATTGCTGTCACAGAAAATCATCAACGGGTTGATTGGAAATTCGAATTTCGACAGCGAGCTGCATAAAATGCAACACCGTTAAAAAGAAACTGTATTTAGTCTAACAAATAAATTGAATTTTGTACCAGAGTTTCACGATGGTTGTACATATTAATATTCGCTATTATTCCGAGTGGGAGTCGGCCAGTTAATTAAAAGCTCGAATCGAATGGCACGAGAAACGGCTCCAGAAAGAAAAGAAACCGTGAAATTGGACCTTCTCGCGGCCAATGGCGATTCCCTGTCCCATATTGTACCATAATACCGCGTGATGAACGTGTGTGTCAAGATAAGAGGACCGCTAATACGAAGTGCACCGTTTTATGCGCACAATTATAGGTGCTCCGCATCGAATCGGGACATTGTATCTTTGATATCATCTACGCCCAGTGAGTCCCTCTTCTCGTTTATGACGCACACGTCGATAAACTTTATTATAAATGCACTGGCGAGCGGCTCGTAAACATAATCGAGCCGAAGAGAGATGGCGAAAGCAGAGAGAGAAAGAGAGAGAGAGAGAGAGAGAGAGAGAGAGTGCGAGAGACACGGAACGATTTAAACGCGCAACCCGTTCGAGACATAGCATACTCGGTGAAGCACCTTGGGTGGCCAGGACATAGCAAATTCCAACCCTTCGGAATTCCAAGAAGGACCGTTACATACAGGGTGTTCTCCTATAGTTGGACGAAAATTTCGGGGCTAATTATTTAGGGCAATCCAATGCGAAAATCGAGATTTAACCCTTTTCGGTTTGAAGAAGGTTCCTTCACTGCACTGAGTCTCAGATCCTTGAATTGAATTTGTTTCAATGTTCTTTCAATTATCTTGGAATTGCTCAATGAATTTTTATTTTTACTAACAGTAGTTTTATGCAATAGAGCAAAAATTATGTAAGAAAAGCTGTAAGTTTCGAGAACATTTTTCAAGAACATTATTTCTTTTAATTCGTTCCGTAAGGCACTTTGTTTTTATATGTTCATCTTCGAGATAGTGTACACTTCTACAATTTTCAGTATTTCGACTCCAAAAAATTATGTCACGGTCTAAATCATAGTAAATATTTATGCAAAACCTCAATTCAAAACAGTCGTCCGATTTCTTGACCAAAATTTCCGAACAAGACTTGCAAAACGATGCTGAAGACCAGAAAACCCTCTAAGATTTATTATTCAACTGCGGATCTTTATGCAAAATAAAAATTGTTTGCGTCAATACCAATAAATAGGGGCGAAGAAAAAATGTCTTCCCTCCTCTAATTTTATTAAGCTGAAACAAATACGCTTTGAAATTCTCTTAATGTGTCCACTGTTTCGAATAGTGTCAACTAATTTTTACTATAAATGCATAAAATCCGATTATTATCTTTCAGTGTTTCATTTATCAAAAATATGGAATTTGTATTATGGTACGATCTAATACTAAGGTTTGTTTGCTGTTTTAACGTAAACGCTTGCATCATGAAGAACAGAATGAATTTCTGTTTTCGAATTTCTGCGTTCTTTTCAGGGATCATCCCTTAAATTTTCTTGTTAAATTTTTTGGTGGCCACCCTGTATATGACAGTGTGGCACGTTCTCGCCACTTTGCTGCCGTACACTTCGATACCGTTTACGATCGTCGTCAAAGTCCGAAAAATCAGTCCCATTAACCGTGGAAAATGACAAAAGAGTCTCTCCACGAGCGGAGGATTCCCCGCGCGACCATAATTGGACGCGTTATTCTCTCACCTCCGGATCGTAAATATGAGCTTATGGTCCCTCCCGCCGCGATTTACTCCGCTTTTTCGAAACGTTATGTGTCTCTCAAAATTACTTCTGCCTGCCCATACATCCTTCCGTTATTCAACTAACACTTTATTCTTTCGAATTTGATTTAACTTCGATCTTCAATAATCTTCGAATTACTGTACATCACTTTAACACGTTCTGAATATCGAATACAAATATAATATTAGATAATAATTTCATTGAATCATAGCATCTTTAAAGTACAGTTCAGCTTAAGGGCTAAAACAACGAAACTTTGCCCGGCTGTCAGAAATGACGCGAATGCGTCGCTCGCGGACAAACGAATATAAATTGTTATCCAGTGTAATAAACAAATTATAATCAAACGAGTCCGAGCATAAAATTCCGAAGCTCCTATTCCGTCGCGAGAGAATAAAATTGTAGAAACTCAAATTTCCGCAAAAATTGCATGAAAATCCCCAAGCACAACCCTCCAACAATATAAACTTCTAAAAAAATTGAAAATTAGCTATATTGCTAAATACAATCAAGTGAAGTATCCCGAGTGGGCGTGGCCTAGTTACTCTCAACTCTACACAGGCAGAGCATTTCTCCAAAGGGTCACCCGTGTGATCAGCTCATCCTAGACCAATCAGAACCCCCAAGACAAACCTCCATCAGCCTAAATACCTCCATCAACCTAAATACCTCCATCAGCCTAAATACCTCAAAAAATTGAAAGCTAGGTATCTCGCTAATCAGAATAAAAATGGAGTATCCCGAGTGGGCATGGCCTAGTTGCTCTCAACCAACTACAGGACTGTACAGAGCCTAAACCTTACTCCAAAAGGTCATACATGTGACCAGTTCATCCTAGACCAATCAGAACCCCCAAGACAACCCTCTATCAGCCTAATACCTCAAAAAATTGAAGGTTAGGTATCTCGCTAATCAGAATAAAAATGGAGTATCCCGAGTGGGCGTGGCCTAGTTGCTCTCAAACAACCACAGGACTGTACAGAGCCTAAACCTTACTCCAAAAGGTCATACATGTGACCAGTTCATCCTAGACCAATCAGAACCCTCAAGACAATCCTCCATCATCCTAAATACCTCAAAAAATTGAAAGCTAGGTATCTTGCTAACCAGAATAAAAATGGAGTATCCCGAGTGGGCGTGGCCTAGTTGCTCTCAAACAACCACAGGACTGTACAGAGCCTAAACCTTACTCCAAAAGGTCATACATGTGACCAGTTCATCCTAGACCAATCAGAAACCTCAAGACAATCCTCCAGCAACAAAATAATATAAATTGTTATCCAGCGGAATAAACAAATTGTAATCAAACGAGTCCGAGCACAAAATTCCGAAGCTCCTATTCCGTCGGGAGAGAATAAGATGGTAGAAGCTCGAATTTTCGCAGAAATTGCGTAAAACTCGGCTGAAAAATCGGCGACGGTTTCGCAAGCGTGTCCCACCTCGATCACGCAGCAGCGATCGTTCGCGCGGCGTGTAATTTCCATGGAAAAATTGCAAAGCAAGGGGTTAATGCGAACGTATCGGCAGAAACAACTCACGGCAGGCATCGGCGTCGCCAGAGCGATGCCAGCCTTGAGATTCTGCGAATTGAACACAAGGCAATCTGCATTTCACGAAGATAACACCTTCGGCGGCCGCGAATATTGTCGCCGTTTTGCCGGCGTATGATACCCGGGGTCTGTCGATCCCCGTCCCGTCGACGTTGTTGCTCATTTCATATTCAGATGAATGGCAAATGAGTGAGCTCTCCGAGAACTCCGTGATCTCGTCGATTGGAACAGAATCGTGACGGAACTTTCGGAAATCTTCTTCGGACGCTATCGAGCGATAACGATAAATCGATGCGATCTCTCTTCGACAAGGCTATTTAGCGACTCATTTCCTAATGCAGCGTGCTCGTGGACGCGAGCACGAGTATTTACATACAAATGGAAATTCATTTCCGAGAGGGAAATTGGGTCGAACACTGGCCTTGCGAGTTATGTTGATGATGCTCTCCTTAAATAGAAAATATCGTTCTAAATTCTTCCGATACACATTGTCGATTGTCCAGAGGATTCTAACGGACTGCAAATTGAACAAACATTCACAGAAACACAGGAACACCACGAAGAGCAATAAGAAACAACGTAACTCGTGGAACGACCTAACAGATATATTCCTTACAGAAATACTTGATTTTCAATGCATCGTTCAAAGGGTTTATATCTCGTCTCCGGTATCTCCGCCCCTCTTCAGTCCCGCTAATCTCTTTCGCCGTCGACGAAGAGAATGGACTCACCCTCCAGTGTGTTCATCTAAAGCGTTAATTCGATCGGTTACAGCGGTCGTTCAACACAAATTTGATGTTCCCTATATTCAGCTACGGACTCTGCCGAGAAGGATAAGAGCAGGCATGACGCAGCAGCTGTCGATTGAATTTGAAAAAGTGGATAGGAACTAATTCGGCCATTCGCAGTTCGCGAATGGGCCGGCCGAAGCTTACCGGATCACGGCGGTCCACGCGAACAAAAAGAATCCTTATTCCCCACTTACCTGTAACAAACAGAACATTTTCATTAGTGGAATGAACGTGGTAGAACATTTGATCGAGATTCGCAGCAGGGAGAAGGAATAACTATAATTTTTTCTTTTGTTTCCTTTCGCGGTACAGTGAATTCTCGCTATAAGTCAGTCGCGCGGTTCTGGTGAGGGACATTTAGACGAAATCTGAGGTTCTCGCCGGACGTTGCATTTGAAATACACAGTGCACGCTGGAAACGCAAACGTCACTGTCCGTCGCTATGTCATAGGTCTGTGATAGTGACAAGAAAGCTGAGAAAATGTTTTTCTCTGATATAATGTTGCACGTAGAACGTTCTGTAACAAACAGAACATTTTCATTAGTGGAATGAACGGGACTGATCGAGGTTCGCAACGGCGCGGAGGAAGCTGACTGTGCAGCTGACTATAACGCGGCGTTGCTCATTATACGCAGAATCGAACTCGAGGGTAATGCGACCGGGGAGAGCGAATCTTGTTATATAGTGAATTCTCCGTATATGTCAACAACACGGGTCTTGCCAGCGTCGAGTATCGTCCAGAAGGCATACCAGAGCTTCGATCTTTCGACCTTCGGTATAGACCGCGGTAGTGGGGATAATTCCGCGACGTTTATCATGCAGGCCTTAGCAACATATATAGAGAAATCATTGTACAACTCGGTTTCTTTCTCGATACTTGATTTTGGTATGGGGCGGCTTAGAAAATTTGTATTCGACACGAGGTTGAAATCTTTGGCTATTCTTTTGGTAGAATATGCATTTGCGGTTCGGGTGCGTCGATCAACTGTTTGGAAAGATCTCCAGCGTTACAATGAATCGAACAGTTTGTAAACGGCAACACAGTAATTTCACCAAAAGAACTTTCTCCCGGGACAATCGTCACGTTCATCCGACTGTAAGGAATCGTTCGACTGTCCCCTGGTACCATTTACACTGTACGCGGCGATGTTGCATTTTTAATCCTCTCGTTGCTGCTCCGAAAATGGCGTACATTATTTTTATGTGCATTTACAGTCCTATAAGAAAGTTCGGAACAGTGCGGTATTTGTCAAAATCGTAAATGGGATTCGAACGGGTACCGTTATATTCGCTACGACTTAATAACAAATTAATATCAAATTAATAACAGAGGAAATAAAGTTCCATTCGTGCGTTTTCAGGAAGTTTAAATCTTGTATAAAGATAATCTTGTATTTACTGTCAAGTATAACACTATATTATACATTCAATTTCGAAAATGGCCTCAAAAATCTAGCACCGTTATCAATCCACTGTGTGTATACATGTAAAAATGAATTGTACCATCAAGATTGAAAATGGCCCCGAAAAAATGGCTCTAACAAAAGATTCATCTAAGAAACCTGACACTGTCTCTCTTTCGAGAAACCTTCATTATCACCAAGTATAAAAATGGCCTATACATTCAAGATTGGAAATGGCCCTCAAATATAAATATTTCTTTATTTTTATCCCTTATAAAAATCACGCACCTACACATTCAAGATTGAAAATGGCCCAGAAAATAACAAAAGATTCATTTAATGACCTAACACCATTTTTGTCGAATATAAAAATTCTTTCTTATCAACTGCAAAAATCAACTTACCTATCCATTCCGAAAATGGCACCAAAATTCTTATCCTTTCCTGCGAAGTACAATAACATAACATAGTCTAATTCTCAGAGACCCTGAATCTACTAGCCTCGAGCTCGTACCTTACGATGTAAGATAAGTTCCGAACAGATAAAAAGGAGAGGACAGGTGCGATGAGAACCGCTGCATGAATCCGGCCAATCGGTGCGTGACACGGGATGCAAATCATGCACATAGAAAGACGCGTCAGAACCTTTACTCCCTCCCGGGGTCCGGCATGTGTATCCTTCTACACTACCTTTTCTCTCGGTGTCCTGTCAACTTGTCGTCCAAGGTGAGCAAACCTATTTGGCGGAGGTGGCTCGGTCACGAGCAGACGAGCTCGTAGGTGGAACAGAACCCAGACTGGCCTCTTTCTCCTCTCTTCAACGCCGATCCGCTTCTACTGTTTCTCTTCTTCATTGTTGCCCTTACCGGAGGAGACGCCGGGGGCACAGGCCAGTCCCAGACTCGTTCCAAACTGATTCCCAGGGGGAACCGAATCGATGCCGAAGAATTGAAACCGATCAATGCCGGCGCCGTTTCGCTTTCGATCGACCGGAATCGGTCCTGGACCATTCAACATCTTTCCAACTTCCACAGCCAGACTGCGCGTACACTGTATGCAGACTATGTTCCTCTTTGAATGAAAGTCGTTTTTCAGACAGAATGATATCTTGAGAATGATATGATATCTAGAATCTCCTGAGACTATTAAAGATCGTCAAAAGCGTCCTAATAAAATCAAACGAAATTGTTAACGTTCGTTAAGATTAGTCAATAATCGATTCCCATTGTGTGGACAAGAGTTTTATTTACAAGTTCTCGCATTAGTAAGATGTGAACAATTTTTTATCACGATTCTCCGATTCTCAAATGCGGGAAGCTTCATGGCTCGCATAAACCAACCGATTCCGTTCGATCAGAAGACATAAAACTGTCAACGATAGCGTAATAAGGAGCAATTCCTGACAGTGTCCCCATACCTCATAACCAATCGAGAACTCAACATTCGTTACAGCGTTGTCATTACAATGGCCCGACAACTCTTATTACAATCTATTAGTCAAACGCCCACGGACAATTTAGAGCGTCGTATCGGTCGTCTGCGTCGTTTCAAACAATACAGATATCAGTAAATGGTTTATCCACTATACATCAGTGATCCTACATCTTTCCACCCCATACGTATATTCCATGTAGAGTAATTTTAAAGTTCACGAAGAAAGGACTACGAATTAATTTATACACCCGATATATTCAGAATAATTTAGAGATTCATGAAAAAGGGATACGAATTAATTCGTACACCCAATATATCCGATGTATAGTAACTGTACTGGATTTTATGCGTTTATGGGTAGGTGCAACTTAAGACAGTGAAGAGAATAAAACTTATATTATTCACAGCTTTATAAAATTTTTAATGAAAGAAAGAAATTTGTATTTGCCTACTGTGACTTACAATTGACGAAGAAAATTTGTAGTTTACACAAAGATCCACGTTCTAATAATAATTTTTAAGTTCACGAAGAAAAGGCTCCAATTAAATTGGGAAGTTTTCGGGCACGGTGGACCAAGAAGAAATGAAATCATGGATATCAGGCCCGTTTTCGATCATCTTTTTCGCCGTGTCGTTCCGGTCCCAGGACGAGCAGTAGCCGCAAAGCCCGTCGGGGCCTGACCTTTCGCACTCGAGATAGTTTCAAGGATATCTTGTGCTCGGCTCCTGCTTCGTACACGTCGCTCTCCGTTGCTTCGAAAGGCGCCTAACCAATTCTGAATGAACCTTAGCTACCCCCGACAATAATCTCCAAATCAAATTATCTTGACAACAATCCATCGAATTTTTAACCAGTCAAGTAAGGAAACCTGTCTGCATTTCTGCTCTGATTGATTATGAAATAATCTTTGCAACGAACAAATATTAAACATTGAGGATTGTTTCCACCCTTTCAGCAAGGAGCAAATACTTTTTTCGAGAACTACCCTTTCTTTGCATAAATTTCATCAAAATCGTGTCCAGACATGTTGCATCGTACACTGTATTTAATGATAAATCAAATTTGAAGATTTTGTATACAGGGTGTCCCGAAAATGTACTTCCTTGAAAGCGGTGATTCCTGAGGTCAATTGAAGTAACTTTTTCGTTTGCAAAAATATTCTCCGTGGCTTTAGTAACAAGTTATTAACGAAAAACACGGACCAATCAGGGCGCGGCAACAGTCGGATTCTGGTCTCGCGACAAGTCCCACTGAGCGTGACGTTTCATTAGCCGAGCCGGAATCCGCCCGCTTTTGCCGTGCCCTGATTGGTCCGTGTTTTTCGTTAATAACTCCTCATCAAAGCCACGGAGAACAATTTCGCAAAGGAAAAAGTTACTTTAAATGACCTGAAAAATCACCTCTTTGAAGGAAGTCCATTTTTGGAAATGATACGTAAGTCTCGTCATTAATGATCTAAGACATTGTCCTTTATTCAAAAATACAATTACATATATTTGAAAATGAAATGACATGAAAGCTTATTTCAACGTCGATCGACGCGACTTTCGTGGATTCCTTTCACATCTGTGAAAAAATAACTTCTTGACGATGGCATTATGTGAGTTTTGGTAAAAATGCGATGATCAACTAACGTACTATTAAAAAGGGCTACGAAGCGGAGATAACAATCTCAGAAATTAAGAACGTAAATGATCGGTTGCTCACAATGGGGCTCGCATTTGTGTGTTAGAAATCGGATAATTCGTATGCAACAACCTAATAGCAGGATCGCTTAGGATCACCCGGTATAAATCGTGCGTGGCTCGAGTACCACTGCGACTGATCCCGTCAGTCTCGGCGTTCAGCATTCAGCAAGTGAGTCACTCCCGAGGTTGCGTCGGATAAGAATGAACGCGAACAAATAACCTCGAATCCTTCTCGCGTTACCGGCTCCGAGGACTTTAGACATCTCTCTTTCTCCCAGTTCCTCCTCGTCCTCTTTCTCTAGGCGTTCAAACAACGTTCAACACTTGATAACCACCGGCAACGCAGTCAAACTTATTCTTCTTCGAGAGAAGATGGCTCGCTTATCACGCGCCACCCTCGTTCCTAGAGACAGGAGAGCTCGAATAAAACTAAACTGTGGAAAAATAGCGACAAATCGGCTTGACAAATAAATATTTATTTGTGCCAAACTACTAAAATATTTAAATCGGTAGGAAACGAGTGCGATTGGCCGGTTTGTTTGCTGATCGAATCGTTGTCCACGGTGAGTCGTATTGGTTCGATCTAATGATTTTGCTGATGACCAAAGTCGCGTTATTTAAATAATTCAGAGAAGAAATCAATTTTTATATAACTCTCTTTCCTTGACCCTGACGTAAACAATTTTTATGTTCCGTTAAAACCGTAGATTAATAAACTTGCTGCGCCGATTGTGCTGGTTAAAAGTTCTATTCGAGCGGTTCATACGGGGTGTCCGAAAAGTCCGCGGCGAAGATGCGTAGAAACGCGCGAAGAATATGCAGAAACGTTTGATCAAACTTTCACACGGAGCTAATGGTTCCTCGGCGGAATTGTTTCCCCGGAAAGGGATAAGTTGCGTTCGCGTTTAAGCTGATTATGAATTGCTCGAACTTCCTTGATAGAAAGAAAAGAGGGGAACGGGGCGGGAAAACTGCGGAACGCATCTCGCACACGCGCTCACGAGAGTGTGTGCATGTTGGCCGCAAATAACACGATACATGTGCACACAGGCACGACATTCCGTGCGCAGTCGGGCTTGCACACGAGGGACCGGTCGCGTGTACACATCCTCAGATTATGTGTAACGAAGTAGTATTCGTTTCGCTCATTCATAATCATGGCGACGCGGCTGCTCACTACGAACAATGAGCCAGCCCCGTACTCGTAGACCACAACACGGGGAAAGCTGTGGGAATCGCGATTTCCGTTGGGAAGTCGACTACGGTGAACCAGATTCTTCTTCTTGCGCATGCGAGTCCTCTCATAAATTTACCTACCACCAAGCACCTGTTTCTCCATTTTGTTTCACGATTTTTTAGGCAGGCCTGGTGACAGATTCTTGATCCAGATCAGCATAAATCATTAAGTAACACCAAGGAATCGAGTGAGACGATTTGCATTTTCTTTCTACTCTACTGGTGGTATCACTTGAAAAAATGATCAAAATTGTTTGTTTCTAATGAATTTATGTCTAGAAAACTTTCACCAACGTATCGCTCACACTTTTCTGATTAAAACGATACCAAACACGATACAGTTTGGATTGCATGTGCTTGTTTGATCCACGATATAGTAGAATCTCTATTATACGAACAGTTGTCATCTGGATTTTCCCGAAGAAACGGGAATACAAAGTCCTCTATTAATTTTGACCAATTATGGAGGACGAAACAGTATTTATTTTTCTGAAGTTTCCAGTGTTTTATGAACTAATTTTTGTCATGAAATTCGCAGTAATAGGATACGATAAACGATGACCCGAATGCTCTTGAAACGAGCGGCAGTGCTACTGGAACAAAGATTGTTCGAAAACATTTCCGTCCCCTCGGAAAAGGAACGACGGTGTTACGAACTTTATTAATAGATTCGGTGATATTTCGATCGAGCGATAATGCGACGAGCGTTCAGTGATAATAGAAGATGGATATTAATGAGACAGAAGTTCGCAGGAATCGGGGACACGGTCTGCGCGACGATAATCCATCGCGATAAAAGGATGATTAATTTCAGGCGAAAATCGCGACCCGATAGGGCTCGGGACACCGTCGTAATCAATGCCAAGGCGAATTATCGACGTGCGACTACAAACACGCACTCCCGACGCGTTTTACACCGCAACGTTCCGAATAAAAAATAATTACTAATAATGCTCGTGTTTCTTTATCGCAGCCGGAAGAAGTTTCACTTGTTGCTTCGAGTCGTACTTCGTGTCTCGACTCGAAATTAAATATTCCATTGCGCTCTCAGATCAAAAAGAAAAGAAGACACGAAGAAGACCTTGAGGGGAAGATGTGAAGAAGACCTCGAGAAAAAGAAACGATGAAGACGTCACGTTGGAGATAAGGAACAGCTCTTTGTGGAGCGGTTAATCCTGAAGTGTAGAAAGTATGGTATAAATTGTGTCGTTTTTTAATGATAGGTTTAAGTGTAAAATAATAACGTTTGTATTGAATTATTCCTGCTAGATTCTTTTCAGTAACGTACTTCTATCAATTCACTTTTTGATTTCCGACAAATCTTTGCGAGTTTTAATTTAAAAATTTCACTATTTCAACCTAAATTGTCACACTCTTGAACAGTTATAAATTTATTTACATTTGAGACATAATGAATATGTTATTGAACAAAACGTTAGGTAATGACATAAGGGCAAGAGATCAGGGAATAGCGCCTTACAGGATTTAAGTGCCACTTCAGAATTGTTCACAGAATTTGAGACATTGTTATACTTCGTGCCCGGCATGATGGCGTGTCAAGATTGCCAGGGAAAGAGGAGCGCCGATTGAAACACGAGCACCGCAAGGAATTAATTTTCCACGCGGATAAAGAAAGGATAATCGACAGAGTGTGACGTCAGCCTGACGCGTGCACCGCAGATACACTTATCGCTTATCGGCTCTGCAAATAGCGCATCAATGCATTATTTTTGCAGGCACGCTGCTATATCGAGAAGCGAGAAAGCTATGCTAGCACGATGCATCGGACAGATCCTTGCTGCGAGGACTCTGCATTCATTTTACAGGTCACAGGTGACCGAAATTGTTTCGGCAAGTTCGGAAGAACGTGCTGGGAATCCGTATCGATATTTTCTACTCTTTGCTTCCAACTTTACGAATATAATCGACAGCTTTCGATAATAAATGACTTGCAACTGTATATGCATCTATAATATATTATCTGAAAATAAAATTGACCAGACGGTAGATATTTAAACGATCTAAAGGGTCTTCTCTGAATTAGTTCTGATTTCATTTTATTGAAAAATTTTTATTTAAAAAATTGCATATTGACATAATTCTGGGTTGAACACGAGCTACATTTGGAACGAATAAAAGTATTGTTTGATTGCATTTGTTTGTCTTGAATGATTACAACAGTACCAACGTATAGACTTACATTTACGGTATCAACGTTATCGCTTACATTTTTAATAATAACACGTACAATTGGTATTAAAATGTGCTGAAAAAATTTATGCTGTAACTTCAAACATATGTTAATACATACGTAAAATTTCAGGTTACGAATTTGAATAGTTTCCTTGAAGATAATTCGGAAATAATGCAGTGAAATCTTCTTAAATTCATAAGAAAATCTCGCAGCTGTGGGCATTCCAGAAACATTTATTAACAACTCTCACAATTTTTATTAAAATGTTTTGCAAAAATTTGTGTCATTACTTCAAACATCTATTAATAGACACGAAAAATTTCAGATTTCTAGCGCGAAACATTTTTTTCGCAATTAATTCCCAGACGTCGCACTGCAACTTTGCAATGTCGATTGATTTCAAGTATTTGCAGAGTGCAGGTCTTTATCGAATGCGACAGATGCTTTAAGTAGAGATTGCCCTAAGCACTTTATCCACCTGAGTGGAAGCGACACTAAAGTGATACTTGAAGTCAGTCATTTCGAGTGGAAAGAAACCGTCTTTATTTTCCGAGATTTTCGTTAGCGGCCGACATGAAAGGCGTTCAATCTTGCCTGGCGTTAGTACGCGCATGCATGTATTCGTTACCATTGCTAAAAACAGCACTTGACAAATGTGCATCCGTAAGAACGCAATAGTATGCAACTCGAGAGAGAAAGAGAGAGAGAGAGAGAGAGAGAGAGAGAGAGAGAGAGAAAAGCGCGACGTTTGTTGTCACTTCATTCACGTTTCCAATTTCTTTCCTTCTGTTCAGAGTATGAACTTCCAGCGAAACGAATGCAAATGCACCCGGTGACTGCACAAAAGCACACAGCTTGCATAACGGACGCAAACGTGGCGAGTTTACCGATTCATGGAGACAATACCGCGTTACAGATTATTGTGTACCTTGTAATCGAAATTTAAATCAATCATTTTGACGTTACCGATATTACCGTGCATCATGAACAATGATATAACACTGATTGTTCTAACAAGCTTCCAGTCGTTGTAAAATTGATCTATCGAGCCCTTCGAATATCAATCATAGACACTAGTTTGTGGATTGATTCTGTAACAAATGCGGACTCTACAGTGCAATTGTTTCAACGAGTCTCTAAAATGCAATTCCAAATTCCAATGATAACGCTATTAACAGAATTGTTGAAATACAATAAATCCACAATCTAGTAATTACTGCGTATTTTTATACGAAATAAAAATTTTCTATGGTAATTGCCGCCTAGACATTTATTTATATTCTTACTAATAATACAACAGTATTTTTATATTCTTTATATTCATATATTATTTATAAAATAAAAATATATTATAGATTTATAATAATATATATATTATAAATAACAATTATTTTTTATTTATTTAAAATTTTTTAATATATATATTTATTATTTCGCATTTGATTTACTCATTTTTGTAAGAATGCATGAAATCCGCAACGTACTGATTAATTATATTCGACCTTTCGGGACATATCGAGCACAGAAAAATCCGAGAAGAAACAATAATTGATGCTCGTTTGAAAGATTGAGGGGAACCGCTGGCGCATGGAGCGCGATCGATGAAATATTTATAAACGTTGGCAACTGAATGTGGGTGGGCGCCTCAAAAATCGGTCTAAGGGAGTGAGAATAATTCGTGTTCGAACAACGCAAGTGCGGAATATATGTACGCAGCTACCCCGAACGTTCCAGCGGAACGGATAAATAATATTCGCGTGGGTGTACCACGGGACTAAAAATGAAAGGAGGGAGTACACAACCCCGTTTTGTTTGCGGCAAAGGTTGTCAGCAAGCGTTTCACGAAGGTCGGGCATAAACGCATCGCGTAGAAGTTCGTGACAATGACGTTACACGTATACACGCCGGGCGGTGGCACGCCCCTGCATTGACGTAAATCCAAGGTTAATATGGAACGTCTCGAATCGAACGAACGCCTACAGGTAAGCTCGGCGTAGGCAGAACCTACGACTCTCTCGGCGATGTGCCACCTCCGCCCCGGATCGCTATGCGCATCCACCTGTTTCATCTTCTACCCGAGAACGACACAGACGTCCTTATACACCGACAACAATGGCGAAAATTCTCGCCATTTTTCCACATAATTCCCCGGAAAGCAACAGTTCCGTTTGAGGCGTTACGTGGATACTTTTGAACGGTTCAAAAATAGAGGAAGTTCGATCTTTTTTTTTACATGTAAGATTATGGTTCTCTGAAAAATCAATATGTACGTCTTATTGTGTGATGTTTGAACAGTATTCACTGAAAATTTCAGTCACATAAAACGAACTAGAAGGACGTGGCAGCCATTTTGATATACCAGAAAAATTAGGGGAGGTCAACAATTTTTTTATACATAAAATTGTAGTTCTTCAAAAAAGTATTGTGCTCATTTTATCGTATAATGTTCTTCTAACTGACTCAGAAAATATCTAATTTGCACAATGATCTGCAGTCTAATTATTGTGACTAATGAATTATAGTATATATGAGTTGCACAGACGAGATATACTATTTCCATAATTTTAAATAAAAACGGCACCACAAAGATTGCAACCAAAAAATCACATTCGGACCCAAATTCCCTAAAAATTAATTGTAATTCACTCTCCAAAGGGTTAACAAATGAGCTCTCAGCCGGTGCATTCGCTGACGACACCGATGCATATTTCCACACCTGCAGTCCCCCGGGAAGCATTATTTATTCGTGAAAAATGCTAATTGTGCACTGTTTCCATGCTCGTATTAAACTTAATATTTACGATGTTCTTTTGTTTGTTGTCTTATTTTCAAATCTCGAAACTCGACGACCACGTTCCTCTCCTCGCAGGTCGATCGAGAGGAACGAAAGATCAGGGGTTAAGAAAGTGTCGCGTGAGTACTAATTATAAATTACAGGAAACGAACGAGGAGAATGATTTGCACGAAACATTTCCACCTTCGTGGATATCTGATTCGTTCGTGCATTGCTGCTAAATTAGGGCGGATACATTTGGCGAGGATCCTTCGCGTGTATTACACGAAATAATCTCGCAATTATTTTTCCAGGGTACCATTAATTTAATCTCGTTCTACTTTCCAATTCGGTCTACGAGTTCCACTTTCTTTTCTCTCTTTTTTCTTTTATTCGTTCGGGAGAATAAATCTCAAGTACACCGAGGAGGTTTTAATTCGAATGCGAGAGCAGAACCGCCAGATCAAGACTTGTTCCCCCACTCCAATTTCACCTTCTACCACCCTACGGTACCTTCTACCCCACATCAATTTCCCCTTCTACCGGTCACATGACACGCTCGTCTCTGTCTGCTACTGGTAGAGAGAGGGTAACTTTTTCCCCTCAGTTCCTGCTCCCTCCCCTCATCAGGCAACACTGTACAAGATACGTGATCTAGATTCAAAAGAATGAATCGCACGATTCTTGAAACCGGTCCTTTTCGGAGCTATTGCTGTCGTTGTTCTAACCTAGCGAAAATGTGATATACCATCCAGAGAATTTGTTCTTTTCTATCGATCTCTAAAGTGACATAGTTTACTATGTCATTATTGTTATGGCAACATATTAGAAATATTTTTTTTTACAGTAAATTGCAGATTTGCAAATTGAGAATTTCGATCGATTTTTATAGAAGAAAATTCGAAAATTTATCCTTTCTACTATGAAAATAAAAAGTATTGCTGCGAAGAAATACGGGGAATGTGAACGCACTCTACTGGAATGTATTCCCCCGTTTCTCGCAAAAAGGAACTGCGAAATTAAAAGTCGTGATAAGATAGGTAGAGAAAATCATCGATACGGCGACAATCTCAGACAGAAATCTCAGAAAAGCTGCCGATATGAAAAATATTTCGGCTTTATCTATTATACTATTACACGCATGAGATTCCAGCTACTCTTGCAAATACGTTACTTTCAGCAATAATATTTATACGGGTAACATTCTATTTTTATGCCAAACAGACTTTAAACAAATCTATCTGAAAACACTGCCGAGTCTGGGTATATTCAAAGAAACATTCTTTGAAGAGAAACAATATTCTCTTCTGTTATCCTATGCTTGATATTTAATAGTTGTTCTATTTCACTTGCTTAAATATTGGTTGAATAATCTCAACGAACGGTCCGTGATTGCGAGTACTCTATTGTAACAGAAATAGGTGATTTCCGTTGTCGCGTATACATAGTTCTTTTCGCTTGAATAGCCTCGAATAAGAATATGGCAGTTCAAGTTAGAGAACAGAAAACTCTATGCACCATTCTTCTATTATAAGCTAGATGTACGTCCGCCTGTTTATATTGTGTCGCGAACATTTATAAAATACACAACGATCTTATACAGAGAAAACAAAAATATTGAATAGACGATTATTTTTATTTATTTCGTCGAAAAGCAACAAACTCTTATGCAATGTTCTACGTATTAATTTACAAATGATTGAAATCGAATGAAACCTCAACTCTTGCCCTAAAACTAAAAAAGTTTTATTAACAAAAGTTTTTCAGTATAAAGAGCACTGTAATATGGCGATAACAGTTTTTGTTTTTAGGTAAAAGAGTATCCCAGATTTCAAGGTGACCCTCATTTTTCTCAAAAGAAACATATTTTTCTATCCACTGTTCGACTGGATCATCTAAAATGAAAAACCAAACGGATTTCGTTAAAGTAATGTATAATCTTGTAATTGATCGAAGGTTTTTTCTCACCGATAAATATTTCTTTTTTTATAAACAATTTAGGGCCAAAATTTTGGTGAAAAATCGATTTTTTTACAGGCCGCCATTTTGTCAAAAAATTTTATTTTGCTTATTCCTTCGATTAATTACAAGATTATTCATTACTTTAACGAAATCCGTTTGGTTTTTTCGTTTTAGATGATCCAGTCCAGAGATATTGTGGTCACCGCAAGGCACCTTTTTTGAGAGGAGCTTCTGGAGATCAGCTGTAGCAGCTTTCAAAGTTATTATTTCTACAAATAAAAAATGTTAAAATACAGTTAAAAGTTACCATAATATGTGTACTAATTTTTACATTAATAAATGTAGAAATGTTTTCAGGTAAAATTCTTAAAAAATCGCTTTTTTGGACCTCCTGAGTGTATATAACCCCTTAATGAAGATCCAATGGTACTCTGAAATACGTTTGATTCAAAGTTTTTCGAAGGTCGACCAGTGAGAAGGCGATTCGGAAACAGAAACGACACGGCTCGGGGATCACGCGATTGAGAACATCTAACGCCGTAGCGTGTAGACAGAGTAAGCGGCGCTCGGCAAGTTGCCGGGTCAAGACTCTACTACACACAGGTTTCGAATCGAAGCGCGGGCGTAATGAAATACCACGGCTCTTTAGACCTATCGCAGCTCCATTTGCAAAGCGTCGGAACGCGACATCACGTGCTGATAACGACCACCGAATTTTCCTTGTGACGTTATCTTACGTACTCGAACAGCCATCGTTTGTTGTTCTCGTGACGCTAGACGAATCGTGGGATTAATGCTTGTACACGAGTAAAAGCCACATTCAATTTACTGCTTCAGATTGTTACTCAAACGGTCTATTAAAAAAAATAATAATTCCTTACCTAAAAATATATGATGTAAACCCTCCTAAACCCCTGAAACACCAAAAAACCGTATTACCCGTAACTTTACAGGACCGCGTAAGAAGAACGATAGAATACCCCTCAAAACATAAACATATTCGTCAAAATATAATCCAAGTAAGTCTACTATCGCTAATGTCCTTGTTAGGTACGAATTTTTTAAAAAATAAAACGGTTATACCATTTTCAAATGGCCTAGTGACTTTTCGACGAAAGTTTCCTTTAACATGCACAAATAGCAATGTCTCGAGATTCAAGCACTAAATGAAACAGTGTTTTCAAATAGTATTTGATACAAGCATTGAATGAAAGTGTAGAAATAGGAAATATCGCAGTTGTCAGTATTTTACCTCAAACTATTTCAACTTTATTGTTTGTTTGGTTCTCTACGTATCGAGAGCAATAGGTAGGGGGAACTTCATGGCCGTAGAAAATTATTCCTCTGCAGTCCCGTATACCGGGCAATTTGGGAGAGTATTGTGTCTCAGATAACAACAATTTCACGTCTCGCGCAAAATTTTCAAATTGACATTTTACCGGCTTTTCAAAGCGCAAAGCGCCGCACAGTGGTCTAAAACGGAAAATTTAGTGATATTTTGGTATAACTTCTAAACTATTAAAGATATAAAAGTGATATTTGACGTATAGAATATTAATAAGTCATCTTTTTTAATGGTGCCTAATGTACCATACCTTTTGTTTATTTAATAGCTTTTTTTACTATTTCTTAAGTATATTTCCAAATGTAACAACTTTTAAAAACACATTCAGCTTAGTAAATATATTATTCGTCTAAATTTTTTTAAATTCGCTCTTTAAATAAAATTTGGTTTAGTGCTTAAATGGCTTAGAAAATATACTGAACTAATGGACAAAGTATACTGTTGGTATCCGAGGATCTATGAGCATAGCCGCACGGACGCGGGCGACTTTAAACAATAATAACTTGTGATATGGGACGAGATGGGAAATAATTCTCACATGATTGTGTAGAAGAAAGTATGTTGAAAATACTCCATTTTGTAAAATTCTATCTCGTATGATATAGAAGATATTCTTCGCGAAGTATTAAGAATTTTGAAAATTTTCTACATTGCATTTGGCATAACATGTTTGATACATTATGAATAGTACTTTTTAATCGACAATGGTAATTTACAATTTCTCAAAGAAGAAAAGCAATTTTTTCCATGAGAAAGGCTGTCTTCAAAACTTCCAACTTTAACCGTTTATTATAGTAATGGTATTTATCAAATTTTATTAATTTGTTCATTTTCAAGGTTAATGAATATTTAGAGAGTTGATTTTTGGCAAAATGTCACTAAATTTCGCGTTTTAGACCACTGTGCGCCGGCGATCTAATAGTACGCAAAGGAAAGTAGAGAGAGAGAGAGAGGAGAAGGAAAGTTTAGCGAGAAGGTTGACGACCGTCGCGCGGCAGCACCTACGCCAGGAACGGCGCGAACGAACGAACGGCCCGAACAGATCCGAGCGAGCAAGCAAGCGAACAAACTAAACGAAATCCGACGAAGGAGTCCGACCGAGTCGGAGAGCGCTAGATCGAAATGACTCACCACGTGAATGCTGGATAGCCCGACGGGGTCGTTCTGCTTCTTATCCGTCTTCTTGGCCTGTCGTTTCGCCTTGCTCTCGAGGAATCGTTGCTTCAACACCAGCGTGTCCTGTATGTTCTGCTCGCACAGTCCGTTAAAGCTCTGATCGAATCGCGGTATACAATCTGTCTGTCTTCTACGATAATTCTCGATCCTACGCCGTAGACGATCGACGACCGCCTGTCTCTTGGGGGTGAGCACCTCACCCATGCCAGGTGCTTGACCCATTTGTTGCTGCAGCTGCAGCTGTTGACCGGTTACGTTCAACTGTCCGGTCGCGTTCAGATCATGGATCCCGGCCGGTTGGCCGATCACGTTGCTCACCACCACGTTGTTGTTGTTGGCGTTCGGTGGTGCCTGGCCCACGCAAACCGAGATCGGGCCAGGCGCTGTGCCGGGGGGGCCTTGCGGGGGCTGGCGGGGCAGGAGCCCCCCGGCCTCCATACAGCCCCCTAAATCCACCGCAGGGTAAGCCAGCTCAGTGAGAACCCCTGCTACCGAAGCGCCTGACAAGCGCTGCTGCTGCTACTGCTGCGACCTCGTCTCCCGCCGCTGCCCTCGAGCCGAGCATCCTCTGCCACCCTGCCAATGCGACGATCCTCAACTTCCGGTCAAGACGCATTTGGAATATCCCGCTCCACCTCTCACTATCTCTCTCTCTCTCTTTCTCGATTCTCTTCACTGTTGCGCACGAACCAACGATCCACTCTCTTCGGTAACAACCTCGGCGTCGTCGATCAGTTCGGCCGGTCACATACCTATACACAGAGACACACGCGCACTTGTTCCTGTATCCACGTGAATATCCTGTACGTCCCCTAGTCGAGCTCCTTACCGATTGTAAACACTGTCTGTCGTCACGCTTCTCACCGGTGCGATCAGCAATGTCGCGTTCGTAGAAAGACACGCGAAGGTTTCTCGCTCGTGCATGGACGCGCGGTTGTTGACATCGGGCCCCGGGAGTATCGCCGATAGATTACACACGGCTCCTGTCTTCACCGCCGTTTTATTCCCAACGATGCCACGTGACCGTACGGTATGTACACCGTGAAGTCCGTGTCGCACGGACGCGACCAGTCACCGACCAGTTCTCTCGGCCTCCACGCGAACGCGCCTCGCGCGAGATTGCCGCCGTCTTGTTTCGCGGTCCCGCTATTATACACGAAACACACGCACCGTCCAATAACCGATGCACGCGGCGTGCGTGCGCGCGCGCCACCACCTCCGTTGACAACCGGAGGATCCGCTGTGATCGCTCGCCGAGACCCGGCTCTCTCCTACTCGTCTTTAGGCGAAAAGGTTTTTCGAACTGTCACTCTCGACGAGACGCGCGCGAAGATTCGACGGTACGACGGAACGTTCACCGCGCGCGACTAAGTTCAGGGCCTGGAAAACTACGCGCACACCGAGGCCGGCCGAGCCGACGCGACCTCTGCCGACGAGCGCCGAGACTGAGGCGCGGTGGCGCCATGTTTGAATCGCGTAGGGGGGAGGAGGAGGTTCAAATGGTGCGGAACGCGTTCTTCTCAGACGGTGTTTTCTTATAAATACGATTTTCTTATCGATACAATGCTTCGGTAATGTTTCAATTTTGTTTATTTTTGGACGTATCGGACTTTCGACCAATGTGACGTAATACGTTATTGCTATTTTCGGAAGTTTCCAAACAACGTTGCATAACACGTTATTGTTGATATGATGTTTGGAGGGAGTTTAAAACAGTAGAAAGAAGAAAAATGTTTAACTTAGGGAAATAGTTTAAAGAAAGATCTATATTTTCACGTGATTTTTATTTCTTACAATTAACACAGGAGATCGTAATTTTGTATAATAGCCTACAGTTTAATTATTACTATTAACGATCTATTTACGAATAATGTATAATACCTACTGTGCATTTATAATTGCTCAATGTTATTCTATGATCCACATTCTGGTACGTTCTAATCAATCTGTTCCATCTGTTTATTTCAACGATTGTTTGAACAAAGTTCACAGAGCAGACATATTGGATGCGTCATTTCGCATGTATGTAATACCGATTACATCTACCAATCTACACATATTCATACTCCTATAATCAAAACGACCAAGTACAAAACATTTGGCCTGTACTTACATCAAAATCCTAACAAACCTCCGCCGTATACTTCAAACAAAACTTTTCAAAAGGGTCTCGAATAAACAACGGAAGCATAACCGTCGAATTTCCAGTCTAAACCGCGACACCCCGAATGAAAGAAACAACAAAAACAGATTTACAAACTGTTTATCTTACGATAAATAATCCGAAGAACAAACCTAGGCCATGATATCCGAAAAATGGCATTCTGATTTATCAATACCACGGTCGATGCAAAACCACAGTCTCGGACTTCGCGAAAGTCAATATTGCCCTAGCGTACGACCTGAAATGTGTTTCGAATGCCCTCTTTGGTCGCTAAAGCCCAACTAAAACTTCTGGATAAGAGCCCCTCTCTCTTACTCTTCTTCTCGCTCTTTCTCTCTCTCTTTCTCTCTCTCTCTCTCTCTCTCTCTCTCCATCTCTCTCTCTTCCTCGTTCTCGGTTGTCAGTGTTGTTGCTAAAGCGAGAGGGGAAACGAGGTAGTAGGTAGTGGGAGTGTGCGACAAGCCTTTCGCGGTTTAATATCGGGACTGGCTCATGGATCGGGCACACGCTTCGTCAACGGAAGACTTTCTTGCATGGGCCCCTGCAAATAACTGGTGGTGAATTATCGATGACTATCGATTATTCTATATCAGTTATTCACACCGTAAATTGGGCACATGAAGGATTGAAGCACGAGTTTGTTTTGTAAAGAGAGGCCCTCTGGTATGTATTTCTAAATGTATTTTTCATAACTAAGGATTCATTTTACTAGTGCAATCAGGAACCAAAACCAACCATTAGTCTGACCCTCGCGATCATTCAAATGTATAGGAGTCTGTTAGTAGACATCTCTGATTTTTAACACTAGATTTACGGGACCCGTCAAAATGACGTATTCTAATATCTTTAAATTCCTAATATTGAGATTGGAAAAATGCATCCATGAGCAATTATTCAACAAATTGATTTCTTTGGGTACATATTATTTAAAAAATGACTACAAACTTTGATCGATAAATTCATGTTATTTTTATAAAGTAATGTAAAATAGTCATTTCTATGCTCCGTAAACCTAGTGTTAAGCAATTCACGAAGGAATCAGGAAGGATGAGTATATACTGGATAGGTGCCGAAATAATTTTTTTTTTACCATTTCGGTAGGTAGACCGCAAAAATATTCAAACCCGAACAGCCTCCTGAAATTGATCAAATCGACATTAGAAGAATTCAATGATATCGTTACGTTACTCTCGACTGATTAAAATTATTCAAAGAGATATTTTGCATAAAGATCTAGAGTCTAGTCATATGAAGCGAAGATATAGGTGCCAAAAATAGCTGATGTTGTCAATGGGACGTTAAAGAGCAGAAGAGAAAGAAAGAGGAGATATTCCTGCTTCGCCGGTGCAAATAGCGAAACGGCAGCGCACGGATCGCGCGCTGAATCTTTTCGATTGTCCGAGTGCGTCGTCGAGTGCGCGTTGGACGTCACAACAGGTAGTTGTGAGCGAGGGCAGCGTGCTCCCGGTGGAAAGAAAGGAAGAGACCCGTGAGAGGAAGCGAGATGTTCGATAGACGGACAAGAGTGTGCTGAACAGAGAAAGAGAGGGGAACGTGTCCCGGACGGTGGGGGTAACGATGGGGGGAGAAGCTGCAAGGAAGACGGAGCCATAACAGAAGGGGAGAAAGATGGGATAGTAACAGGGAGGGGTTCTCCACTGTTTCGCCGGATACCTCCGCACTCTGCCTTTGCACAACTGCCCGTGCTACGGAGCTTCGAATCTAACATGCACGAGACGGGTTACTCACGCGGCTACCCTCCCCTCACCCTTCTCCTTCCCTCTTCGCTCCCCTTTTCTCCCTCGAACTCACGTATTTCACTCTACTCACCCGCCCCACCCGTGATCTCTAGCAGAAGGACGCGTTTCCGTAGTCTGGCGTCGAGCAGTTTTCGAAATTAATATTTCAAGACTCTCGGAATTAACATATGTACCACAGACGAACGGTAAATTATTTATCCCAGCTTTTTCCAGCGTTACAATTTTTTTATCAACTGCATTTTTCGTTGTGTATTTGCAACAGAACTCGGGAACTGTTATAATGTCGATATCGAACAATTTTGATTCCGACCAGCGTAAATGTGTCTTATTTCAGGCTTCCACAAAACAAATTACTTGAAAATGAATATCTACTAACTGATTTATTATTAGATATATTTTTCTATGCACTATCTAATAAGGCGTTTTAAAACGCGTACAGTGACCTACGGGTTAAGGTTACTCAAGATCATTGAAGGTCAATTGCGATGGAAGATAATTAAAAAATATTTTTAAAAACTATTAACACGAGATTATACAATATTAGAAAATCAACAATGCGAAATACATGATTTCGCTTTCAGCCCTTTGGAGACGAATGAGGCAATGTCAGGCATGTGTATCTAATCCTTAAAATCACACATAATCTGATTATTCAAATAACAAAAGACCAGCACATGTTTTTCCTTTGCCTCGGTATTTAATTCTTCAAGAAAAATAGTATTAATATTTTTTATTCTGTATTATCTCCGCCAAGCTAAAAAAGAATCATTTTAAACACTTTCGATTCTGAGGTGTAGATATACATATAGGAAATGTCTATTAGATAACGAGTAAATGCGACTGCATGCAGCGATCGAGTGCATAGTGCATTCTAGCAGAAGCCTTGTAAACTATAAAAAGCTGCCGAATGCTTTACCATGTCAATACTGCCATCTTTGAGATGCTCATTGCAACTGAAAGGGTAAATACAGTCGACAAATATTTGGTTATGTTACAGAATTATACTAATATAAAACAATATTCTATTTCGCTATAAGAACTTGAAAACGAATATCAATTCCCTGATATTCTGATGAAATGAAATGAAATGAAAAAAAACCCTGCCGTAGGGTTTATGTGACGTCACATAGACGCGATTTGTGTGCACCATGCGGCGGATTATGGTAGTTATTCCTATCGTCGCGGATTAGTACTGAAGTTGCAATATCCGGCTTCCAGAGGGCTAAGGTTTTTCTTAAATAAATAAAATCATAGGCTACCATGGGCTCTTTAATAATCTAAATAAATTTTCATATTCAATATTTTCTCTCGCGTTTGAACAAGAGTCTTTTAATCATCTTAAAAAGTCGAAAATAATACAACAAGATACCGACCGTCGCGACAATAGCGTCATCTCCCCACAAACAAATATACCAGTATTTCTCCGCTCTACTACTACGTCACGTTGTCCGGAAGCGGCCATGTTATCCCTGCATCTGTCATCCCTGATTGTAGGGACACGTGAAAGAAGCTTTAATGTAAATAATGATTTTTTTAGTGATTTTTTACGGTAGATTTGTTCAGTGTAAATAATATTGTTCCCTGTTACTGTTTTATATACACATAACTTTCATACACAAGTAAATCGAATACTTTCATTTTTCTTCCAAGTATTTAGCAAATAATGCTCCAAAGCAGAATGTTTATATTCGAGTCGACGATTTTGGACGTGTACTGAAAGGACACGTGTACACGGAATCCGTGGGTGGTGTATTCGCGAATTAAGTATCCATGTGTTCTTAACGCACGTGTAATTATGCATTCTATTCTTCGTGTTCACGGATATAGAGATCCGTGTATTTTTCTGCATGGCACGTTCGTTTTCCGATTGGACTCTTTTCGACTGTTGATGTTAGACACGGGTACCATGTATTTAATATTACACGGATTCAAATTCGGATTCGTTTATTACATGTGTACACGTGTATTTACATACACGTGAAGCAGGGACCAGTTTATATCGCTGTGTACTTTGTTTCAGGGTAAATATTTAACATGGATCTGAGTGCTTTAAAAAATGGTAGGTTTCCTTTCATACAAGGAACAAAGCCTTCAATAAAGAACTCACAGTTACTTATATCAACTGGAATTCCTTCTCTTGATCATCTAATAGGAGGTGGATTGCCTATTGGATCACTGTTTATTGTTGGTATGTAATAATCATCGTAGAAATATTATAGACACTATTGTACAATATGAGCATCCTATTATATAGGAAACAAATAATATATGAAACATAATTCCAGAGGAAGATCAATACGGTACTCATGGTAGAATTATATCAATGTACTTAGTGGCCGAAGGTGTGGTCACGGAGCAGCCAGTGCTAATAGCATCTAAGGATTCGAAAACGTTCCCAATGGTATTAAAGGTCCCAACTGTTATAACCGACACCAAATCGAGCAGTCAAATGCATCACTTAGACGATCAGATGAAAATCGCATGGAGGTACCAGAATATGAAAGTAGTCGACCCGTCACCAAGTGGTGGACAATCCTTTGGTCACTATTACGACCTCGCTAAGAAAGTAGATATAGAGAAAATCGAAAAAGCAGATGTAACACAGTGGTACGACGACAGCTGCCCCACAAAAGACAGCACTTTCGAGAACTCTTCCTATTCAAAATTATTGCAGTGCATTCAAGACACGATAGAGAAAGGTCAATTCTCGATTTCAGAAACGCCTGCGAAAAGGCAGGTTCTTAGAATTGCGATTAATTCGTTAGGATCAAAATTATGGTCGAGCGACACAGAAGAAAAATCTAATCGGGATTTATTAAAATTTTTATATCTATTTAGAGTACTTTTAAGGTATTCTTATGCGGTTGGCGTTGTATCAGTGCCTGTAGAGTGCTTAGATAATTCAGTAAGTCTAACATTCGGTGTTTGTTCAATAAACCGTTGAGAAAATGAGGTTGCTCACTAAAAGAATTATTTTAGAGCGGCGTTGTAGAGCAAATCGAACATTTATCAGATATCGCTATTAGATTCGAATCGTTCGAGGGTACAAAGGCGGAAAGAAATCCTCTGTTTAAGGACTTTCATGGTTTATTACACCTGAGGAAATTACCTGCCTTGAACACAATAGCCAGTCACAATCCGGAAGCGCGAGATCTAGTGTTCAGGATGTGCCGCAAATCATTCGACATTAAGGTAATTGGATTGTCAAAAATATTCTGCTACCAACATAGTAAACTGTACTTATTAATTCCATTGTTTAGGTCCTGCATTTACCATCAGAAATGGGAGACACCGCACAAAGAGAGCAAGATGATATTGAACCCAATGGAGGGTGCGGTAGTCAGTCCCGTAACAGCTTGTTGGATTTCTAAAAAAAATATTGTACATAAACATACTTTTTGCGTATAAAATATTTAATAAATATCTTTATATACATATTACATCTAAAGTGCGTCGACTTCGAGTTTTTATTGTTTCACAACTCCCTGGGCCTTCCAGAGTACTACTAGCGCGTTTGCCAGATTATTTTACAAATATTATTTTGTTATTCGAGAACGAAACATGTGCAGATAGATTTCTCCTCAGACTCTGAACTTTTTAAATAAATTGGAAAACGTGTAGCAACGTTAAAAGCATCCCGTTCTCCTGGAACATTCTTTAAACATGTTTAAATATTTATTATGTCATTAAAACATTTACCGTTGTATTTAGAGAAGTCTACAGAATAATTCTACATAAGAATTATTCAAATAGCTCTCATGATTAAATAAGAAAAAATTCTTGAAGTTGAAAAGTTGACTTTATCTTGAAAATTAGATTTCATAGTCTGTAAGAACTGCTTATTGATCATAGAAAAATTGGTTTTGCGTTGCAGGTCCATGCACTGTTCGCGCTATTTTACCCAGAAGTGCATTCTGCGGCGCGTGAATTAATGCAGGCAGGAGGAGATAGGCTCCGTGAACACTCACAATAATACTCGTAACACATTTACCCGCTCTGCAATTTTTACCGTAGATACGGCTCTGTCGATGTATAGAAACATATTCCGAAACTCACGGTAGCTTGTAATAAATAGAACTGTACCGATAGTACAAGCGGTACAGTCTAACGAACTCTCCCTGTTATTAATTAGTCACGCCAGTTTCTTTTTTTTTTCACTCAGAAACAACGAACTCGAAACCGTGGTCCATATGACCATCTTCAAGAACTGATTTAAACTGGCGTACGGTGAACTAATACAAGCAACACAAAAATAAAAATACTTTGAGCCTTAACTGTTTACATGTATATGTATACTATGTTCACGTCTTTGGTATTATATTTCTTGTTTGGTTCGTTCATTTTTAGGACGGATGGTGATTTAAATATAAATCATATAATGCTGTTGGAGAAATAGTCTTCATCCGTTATTTCTACAGACAGATGTTGTTTACAACTACACAGTTGATTATACTTACGGCCGTTCACAGTCCCATCAATTTATTTAAATATATTTATGAAGATACTTCTTGTAAGCACGTTAGTCTCTCTGCTGTTCATAATGTAATAATCTCCAGAAAGTGAGCAATTAATGACAATTTTGGTACTTTGGGGCTAATCATTTTTATATATTAATCAATTTTTGCAAGACGCTATGTTAATGGTAAACATCATTTTACGTGTTTCTATTTCTAGATGAACTTGAAAATTGGAAAATTTTAACATCAGTTGGAATTGAACATTTAAAAAAATCAGATGAAATTAAAAATTTCAAAGGTTTAAAATTTGAATATTTAAAAATTTGAAAATTGGAAAGGTTTAAAATTTGAATATTTGAGAATTTGGATACTTGTAAATGTGAAAAATTCGGTTGAAATTGAAAACTTCAAGATGGTTGTAGAAGAGGAAAATTACGTCTGTAAATATTCAAAAACGTGTATTTCTAAGATCATAACGCCTACACTTACGGCAATAATTATAATTCTACTACTTCATCATTACCAACCACCTGTAAATATGAACATATCTCGTTCCCAGGACCCGACACAGCCGATAAGTATCATTTTATTCGTTCGGCGACTAGAAAAGGGGTTGAACTGTATTGGCCCGTGACGGTCGCCACCAAACACGTCCACAGAGAGCTTCCCCCACGCGAAATTCGACAAACCCGTCACGTATCTGTAACAATCGCGTAAGTATGCGCATATGGACATTTTCAGCCCCTCCATTTTTTTGTTCGGTGCCTTTCTATTTCCTTCCGGTTCCATCCGGTCGGTCGCGCATGAGGGCTCGCAACTCGCAACGCAAGCGCACCTACAGATGCTTGTATTCGTACGAGTACAGGCACCATGTATCACGCGCCAGGTTTTTAGTTCTCCGGTTAACGCGAGCACGTACGCTTCGAAATTCGAGGGACGACAGCCGAAAATTGTTTGCCCGCGATCCACACGATTCGAGAAAATCGCGCCGAGAATCCAACGAACGGAGGTAAACGTTCTACGCGACGATTCATGGAGTGTCATCGAAAGGGATTAACGTGACGATTTGTCACCGGTGTTGAGGAAGGATCAAAGAAAAGCTCGATGGACATTTTTTAAGTCGGGGAAAATGGAATCGAAAAGCTTCGCGGTCTCGCGAATATTCGTTTGCTGCGCCAATGTCGTCTTTTTGGTGAGTTATAGTTGAAAGTGTTCGGAAACGTTCGGTGATCGGTTGAAATTGTTTTATATCGTTGTATTGGAATTTTGAGATGATTTTAATCCTTAAGTGGATGACTGTTATTCCAATTAAACGGAGGACTTTATGCTTTTATGACAAAAATGATTTCAACCCTTAAGTGGAATAATGTTGTTATAAATAGTTTGAGGGTCGTGTGCTTTTGTGATAAAGATGAGTAAGTCTTATGCAAAACAGTAGAAACAAGGCTCGAGTATCTTGAAATTAATGCAGACTATTTTTATCTTGCTTAAAAATCTACAGTCTGATTAGAACTAATATTAATGTAGGATTAAATTGATTTCATTTTGTTTGTTATTTTAAGTAGACTGTCAAATGGAGTCAGAATTTTTGCTGAATTTATGCTCAGATTGTGCATTTTTATGCATTTATGAACTTTAGAAATTTTTAAATATGCAGTAGAAAACATTTAAAACAACAAGCATTAATAGCACTTTTACCCTATCCTTGTGATAAAGGATATGGTTGTTGAGTAAATAAATTTTTTTCTTTTTTCTGTGTCTACAAAGTAATGATTGAAAACCATAATTTGCATAAACATCTGCAGTATAGTAACAATTAATTATTCGACGCGTATTGGTACAGCCATTTAAAGATTTAAAATTGATTTCGATAAGATTGCTTCCCATTCACCAATTCGTCGAAAACGAATATTAAAAATATTAATTGAGTTCTCGCATGTTCAAGCATATTTTGAAAGTTAAGGGCTATAGAAGTAGAATTTAATTGATAAAATGGAGATTAATATTGCGAGTATGGCGGTATTCGTTCACAAATGTTCGAAAAATACCTTAAAAGCGTAGCAGGTTTAAAGAATCGCTAATTTCTTTCAAGTTTAGAATACATTGCTTGAGATAACGCGATGCTGGCAGTAATGAAAACGACTTTTTCGACTTGCAGATATCGGGGTTCGCGTTAATGACATTGGGAGCACTGTTATTAGCCGACGACGAGCGAATTCTGCTGTCACGTTTATTGGGACCAGGCGACATCCAACCCGAGCAACCACTTTTCTATTATTTGGCCTTCGCAATCGTTGGACTGGGATTTTTAATCACGCTCACGGGGCTGCTCGGATGCTGGGCAACTTGTCTCTACAATCGATGCGTTACCATTTCTGTGAGACACCCCCTGATTAAAATTTTATGATCTAACAGTCTCATTTAGCTCTCATTATCTGATGAATTCAGAACTCTCTCCATCTTCTTCTACTTTAACCATCATTATTATTTAATTTACACTGACAATTATTTTTTTATTATTACATTGATTTCGTATTCGATTTTAATGTTAAGGGTAAAAGGTCACTTTAACGTCATGTCATCTTCAATTAACATCTCTAAACGCATTTTTAAAAATTGTTTTGGTCCTAGATTCTACGATTTATAATAGTTATCAAGTCCGCGAACTTTAAATTAATATTCAAAGATATAATTAAAATATTTTTCTGTACGGTTCTATTACTTTCTGCCATTTTTGAAACTTATCATGTTATTGAATATACCTACGAATATCTTAACTGTAATTTTAATTTAAGAACGCTACGATCTTTCGTTCCAGCCTAATACAAGGGGTTTGCCAAAATTTTCGCATCGTGTAATATCGAAATCGCATTTCCAGAGCACCGTGTTCTAAGAGGATCGAGTGTAATATAAAGACGACATTGGGGAACGTTGTCTGCGAGTTTTAGAAGCTTCTACAGTGAGCCCTTGGTTTTAATCGCCGCAAACCAAGGTCTTCCCGATGCGCTAGGTTCTTCGACGAACCCTGACGATGAGTTTGCTCGGCAGAGCCAAGTAAAACCAGATTTCCCGGTGTAGCATGGTCACGCGTCGCTTGCCCGGAAACGGATCTCCATAAATCCAGGCACGCGTGCCTACGGAAGGAGGGCGAGCCCGTGTATCATTTAAAAACAGTAATTATTCACCGGTCGCTTATTAAAGGAATAAACGCGTGCACCGCTCCTGAACGAGTTTCATCGCGCGCGTACCTGCTCCCCGCGTAGAATCAAAATGGAAATGACCATTTCACCTAGAGACGACTTCTTCAAAAATATAGGAAAAACGCTAACTGTACACTCCGTCGAACATGCGATTTCTCGCTGAGTATTTCGCTTGCGTGTGCTCTTCATTAACGAACGTAATGTTTACATTTTTATATTGAGCATTTCGGCTTATATTTTCATCTGGACCTTTGTTGAAAATTTAAGAAGTACGTTTTTTGAAGTTATTAAACGAAGAAATACATTTTTATTTAACCTCTGTTTCCTAGGATCGATGCAGACAATTTTTAGTTTGCATAAAGACGCAGTCCAGTAATTACTGATAAGTAGACCGGGGATGTTATGCATTTACGGGAAAAATAAATGCAGAATTTAAGAATATTGTTGCACTATTTTCCATTTATCAAAGGTGTTAAACGAAGAAATACATTTTTATGTAACTTCTGTTTTGTAGAATCGACGGCGGACTATTTTTATTATGTATAGAAATCCACAGTCTGCTGATAAGCGTGCATCAGATTTTTCAGTCTCACAAAAAGTTTTAATGAAGTTTTGTTTCCCTGTTGGTAGTGCAAGATATAATTTGATATTTCTGTTTTGGTGTTTCCAGTATCTGATTATAATAGTTCTTCTGGTGATTGGCGAATGCACCGTATGCGTTATGGTCGTTTTTTGGCCGTACGTTCTGGGCATCGACGTGAGGCCAGCACGATTGATACGAGCCTTGCAGCGCAGCTATGCAGTTCCTGGCCGAGAACAATTCACTGCAGCCCTCGATCTCGCTCAGACTATGGTAGGTTTTGAGTTACTTTGATGTAACAAGTAAGCACAATGAAGATCAATTTTTTAAAACAACTTGTAGATTGTACGTATTCTGCTACCATCGTGGACCAGTTGTTCGTTAGATTGCACGATAATATGACGAAGATGTATTGCATCAATTTTCTATTTATATTCATGTCTCTTTAATTAAAAATTGCTTTATCTGGGAAGCATTCACCCACATTTTTCGCTCTCTTTATCAGATTATGCATTATTTATTTATTAGACTTAATCCTCGCCTTATGCCTAGGGATGACGTCCGGTTAGCATTTTACATAATTAGATATTTTGCGATTAGAAGTTTCTAGACACGCTCAAGCTTTGAATTCAGTGCCTTCAAGTCTTTCGAATTGATAAAATATTAAAGGATCATGTTATGTTAAATTATGCTACGTTCTGAGTTATAGCATAGTCATTTTTAATAATGCCTCAGAGGAGACCATCGAGCGCGAAGGATTAATAAGTTAGAGATTAAATTCTTTTAATCTTCGTACTCCTGTAACGCCCTGCATTACAATATCGAGTATAATAAATTTTGTTGTAGTCGATATACATGTAGCCCTTGCAGAAAACGTAGGCCTACAATAAATATAAACTTCTTGCTTTTTTTGTATGAAATTCTGAACAATAAAGTAGTAAGGCGTTAAATCTCATTTATTCGTGTTCGTTATGAAATCCGCAGTCCAGTGATTTCGCTAGAATTAAAAAATTCTCGATTTAAAATGTCGAATTGTACAAGTATGAAACCGGAAGTGGACAGTTTGCTGACCAAACGAAAGAGGAATCAACAGGCGATCGGGGGAGTGCCCGCGTTTTCCCGAAACGGTTCTGTTCACGATTTAATGTGTCGTGGAAAGCAATTACATTCCGCACACCCCTCCGACATCGAACACTATGAATTGCGACGACCTTTTCAGTTCGCTTGCTGCGGCATAAACGGAAGCAGCAATTACGGCACCTCCTGGTGGCGGCTGCAGGAAGTGGGACGAAGAGAATTAGTGGTGCCTCTCAGTTGCTGCACCCTGAACAACGCCAACGAGACGGACTCCTTCCTCAACCCCGAACCTGCCAATCTTACTCTCTGCCAGGCTTTGAACCCCGCCGAACATCAACACGCCCGGCACACCGCTGTACGTATTTTAATAAGGAAATGATTAAACTTAAAAAAAAAAACGTCAGACATCCTGGAACAGCTAATAACCAATGTTACCCATCGTGGATTTTCGTGGGAAGATGATTGAGCTCTCTTCGCGAAACTTGTATGGAGATCAATCGACCATCCAGTACCATTCAGTACCATCCAGTACAGTTAAGAAAAACGAATTAAAAAATTTGTCACAGTTCGGAATTTCGAAGACAAATGCTTGAACGGTATAGTTCGCGCGCGAATTCGACGAAGGTATTTAGATTTCAGTGGCGGTCGAGTCGATAGGAATGAGGAAACGCGATCGTCGATACACTTTCCGTGGCACGTACTATACGTTCGATAATGACCCGCATGTAAATGTCACCGCCTAAGGGAAACCCAATCGTATGCGGGTTGCGCAAAAGTTTGTCGAGTGTATCGTTTCAATCGGTATCGCATCTGGGAATGAGAACGATTCGCCGACAACAGAAAGGGGGAGAAAAGAGGAAATATATACAACAAAACAACGAAAAGGGGGAGAAAGGAGGAAATATATATATATATATTTATAAAGGGGTGGATAAAGTTAGCCCCGCACATTTCTATTGCCAGAGAGGAGAAAGTTTTCTCGTCTTTTGTGCTCGACGTGTATGAAATTTCACGCGTCCACGCAGAAATCGAATGTAGATTGAAACGTCATCGCGTGCCGCCGCTTTTGTTCGCGAGCGCGATGACGTTATCACGAAGCGAATTGTCCGCCGTAACGCTTCGCCGCGTTATATGGAACGATCAGTTTTAATCTATAATTGAATAGACTTCGACCGGGGAAAATTGAATACGGTGCCGCGCTTGTGCCACCCGATCTCCGAAATTGCTTGATTAACGGAACTAATGTCGCGAAAAGGATCGAGTCTAATTAAATCAACATAATGTGATTTTTGGGAATTCTTTCCGGAAAGATCCATGGACTTTTATTTCAATTGGAGAATTTAGTCAAAAGTATGTACAGCGTGTTAATTTTAACTCGAGCACCTAAATTATTTAGTGTGCATCTGATGGTGATAGAAAGCATTTTCTTGACATGCATTTTTTATAACGCGATGTGGTAATCGGAATCAAGATGAGGCTTGAAGAGACTTTGGAGTGAATATATGTATATATTTTTGTGTAGGGTGTAGTAATTTTTTGGTGCAGAATTGATAAATCTCAAATGTAAGGAGTAGAAAATTGTAAAACATAAAATAAAGTTACAATTCGTTTCTGCACCTAATATTTATTACCTAAGTGTATGTTAGTCTTCTTTAGAATTGAATAATAAATTTTTTCAAGGGGTGTTTGGAAATGCTCGAGAAATGGACACAGGATCAAGCACTGATACTGCTCACAGTCGGATTGGCAGTGATCTTCGTGGAAGTGGTCGCGATTTTGAGCACATTTTTCGCATGCTCGCGAGGACATAAGCGAGCCAAGTCCCGAGCATCGACGTTTACGTCCACGCAAACTTTGAGCCCCTTCAGCGAAAGCGATCATGACTTTGGTAAGCGTTCTTCCTTACAAAAGACATCATCAATAAGACATTCCCTGATTAAATTCTGTAACACTTTAATGGTACAATCATGTGACGGACGCGAATGAGTGGGCAATGAGAAATGAGAATTTATGTGTTTACGTTAACAATCACAAAAACTCTATTCGAGTCTACCTCATAATCCTCCCTCAAATCATTGACGATTCTCAAACTATTCGCAGGCATGGGGATCGAGAATCGCATGCACGCAACAGGCACAACATTCGGCGCCAAGTCTTGAAGGTGGCTAGAGGGCAGTGAGGGTAAATCGCCAATCGAGATCAAGACCGCAGACTCAAAAGCCATCACCAATCTACCCAGACTGAACGACGTCTCCCGCTTCAACCGTAGCGTCATCGAAGACTGGAAGAATCCATCGAAATTCTACGACGACATCTTACGAAGCGACCAACTATACGAAGAACGAGCAATTGACGTCCCCAATCACCCTTTCCTCCGAAACTGCTCGAAGAACAGTAACGACACCAGCAAACCAATCGACGACAGAAAGACCCTAACTAGAAACAAACCTTCAAACAACGGATCAGTCAGGAGCATTCCAATCAAACACTATCAAGCTTCAATCGCTCACAACATGGGTACACTAAGAAGATCCACAGCTCCACAGTCTCAGTTCGAATCCTCAATCTCTGAACCAGAAAAGAACCACTGTATCCCAAAGTATAGAACAGTGAACGATATGTCTCACGCTAAAAACGAAAGCAACGAGATTTCTCAAGTTCCTCGCCCTGTGCATTTTCTGAAACACTCAGATATCGCTAATGCGACTAGAAGATCCTGTCATTCCTGTGACTATAAACGCGAGACTTTAACAGAGGGCAATAAGGTCAACTCTAAGTTGAAGACTTTGGATCGTAGGATAGCCAAAAGCGAGCATAATATTTCCAGTAGAGATGACGAAGACGCCAGTGACTTTGAAGAGTACTTCCACAAGTCTTCTAGGGCAATGACTATGGGACGCTTGAGGTCCAATGAAGCTAGACATCATTTCACTAATGAAACAGAGGAGAATGGAGTAGTTAGGCTTTCGAAGGATGAGGAAAATAGACTTGCTAGAAAATGGGGGACTATTGATCTCCAGCAAGGACACGTTGGTCAAAAGATATCAGCGTACGAGGAAAATGCTAGACGCAGCGGTCGCAATTGGGAGTATAGCGACAGGTACCAAGTGCTTCCAGAGATCAAGAAGCACAGAACCATAGGTGTGCCTCTAGTAGGGATGCATAATGCTTGCGGTTTGCCTGTGGTTGCTTCCTGGCCCGAGCACGAGCTTCTAGAGCCACTAAGAGTCCGCAGCAGAGTTATAGGCACACTGAGACCCATTTTTAAGACCCCGAGGAATTCTGATGGTCGTCATAGAACTCATCCCAAACGGAAAGCACCTCAACCGGGCCAGATCATGTCCAGGAAGAAGTATGAAGCCGAGAAGATGAAGAGTTTCGATAAGCAAGTTGAGTATCCTTCGATAAAGTCTTTGGTGTCTTTGGATCCTGAGGCTTGTGAAGCTAGGAAGAGAAGAAGGAAGCGACCTTCGTTCAAGGCCAAGAAGATTGGAACGTTTTCATCGAAGAATTCTATGAGACACACTTGTAAATCGCATATCAAGAGGAACAAGGAGAATTCGATGGCCGAGAGTGCGAGGAAGGTGTATCAGGATGAAAATTCTAAGAGGCAGACGCTTTATGCGAGGGATGATGGAGATGATGCTGTACAGGTCTTGAAGAACCTTTGCTTGAATCCTCTGGCACGGACCAAATCCGAGTCTGATATGATTTGGTGATGAGTGGACTGCGGATTTTATGCGTTTATTAGAAAAACTGAGATTGTAAAAATACATCCATGAGGTAATATTAAAAAAATTTATTTCTTGAGGTATATATTATGAAAAAATGGCTGCAACGGACAGATACATTTTTATTTTTATAAAGTAGTGTAGAATAGTCACTTTTAGTGCTCCGTAAACCTGGCGTCAAGAATGACAATTTATTGACCTCAACTTATCAAGATTGTTACTTGCAATTTTTATTTTACACGAAGATCCGCAGTCTAATTGTGACGAAAGTCTGCTTTCTTTGATCAGTATGCAGGGTGTGTTGAATAAGGCATTGTAAGTTGTTCTATTAGAATGTAATGAAGATATTGACTCTAGTTTTTGTTTAATTAAATGATGCAAATGCGCCAATCTTTTATTATCTAAGAAATTCGTTGGAATAATTGGTATAGCGAAAAGGATTCTAGATATAAATGCATTGTTAACTTTGTCCAAACAACAGCTGAATAATCCTGAGATAAATGTTTGTGTTTAATGTCGACAATTACTGAAAATGATGTAGGCTTAGCAAAAGAGTCGAGTAAAGTTTTCATGAACAAAAATAAAGATAAAATTCCACTTAACATAATCTGCTACGGTAGTTTTAACAAAAACTTGAAATCGATATCCTCATTAAACTTTAAAAAAACTGCTAGTAATTATTTATTTGGCAAACCTGTATGAATTAGGTAAAGTTACATTGTTCATGATATACATGTATGCGCTTTGTAAATACGCTTAAGTGATATATCGATGTATTGTACTTTTCAGTGTTGAAATGAAAAGAAACCCTTGCTACCCTCGTTGAAAGGATCGACACACGTCGAGTCGTATGTTTTAACAATGATTAAATTAAGTGTTTCAAATCTGTAATATTATGTCGTTTTGGTAATTGTATAATAAAATGCCAATTTATTATTCGACCTACGGTGTTATCATTATTCAAATAATAGAAAATAATATTAACTAAAGGTTGATTGAAGAATAATGATTAGACTGCAAATTTTATAAAATACTAAATAGCTTCTCTGGTTCGTTTTAATAAACATTTTGATTTCGGTTCAAATTAATTTTGACTTTATATTCAACATGAATGGTTTATTTTTTATGAATTCAGATTGTGTGAGCGTACAATCTGCACGTTCTGATTCTCGTCTGTGATCGCATCAACTTTTTAGCCTGGCCCAGAACCTCCATCATCTTTTTAACCTGTATTAGAAACTGCATCATCTTTTAGACTGGATCAGAGCCCACATAGAAAAGCCTCTTTTAACATAGGAGTAGCATCCACTCTGGCATTATTTGGAATCAGCTGCTAATAATGCAGGTTCTGGTCCTGGCTAAAAAGATGATGCAGGTTCTGGTCCAGGCTAAAAATTAGACTAGGGGGGAGCACTATTTCGGGGACACTAAAATCCCGGGAATGAGCACTCTCATTTCCTCTCTGGTCTATGGTTCGCGTGCCCTCTGTCGCTAAACGAGAGAGTTCAGGGTGTTGTGACACGTGCTCAGTAACGTCACACGTGTCAAGTGTTTCATAACCTACCGATTAGGGAAAAGTCGAGGTGCCGTCCGAGAAGAATGTTGCGAAAGTGTCAGAGTTGGATATAGCTGATCTAACTCTCAGTTTCCTTGATTTGGTCACGGCGTTCGGCGAAATTCCGGTCCTTCACCTATGCTATTTCAGCCAAAAAATGGCACTAGTAAATAAGTTTCAACGAATGTCGAGAACGTTACTCGGCGTTGCTTCGCGTTATTCCAAGTGTAAAAACAACGCACCGTTATCTTCCTTTCAAACGATTAGGCAAACATCGACTACGCAACCGCTTTGCGAAAAGCAGGAGTAAGTTATGTCATTCACTTTCGCTCTCTTTTCTCTAAATTATTTTTATTTGTCATAATTATTGTCCAATAATAGCTTCGTGAATTTGAGGTTATAACAGTGATGAAAATTTTTTGTAATTTCATTCATCATACTTTTTTGAGCGAAATAAAATTGTCATAATTCAAATTTGGAATAAATGATCGGCTGCTATAAAATTAATCTTAGCAGCGTTTGCTTTAAAAATAGACAAGATAACGACGTAAAAACGTCACCATTAGTGAATCACATTTCGAAAAATAAGAATTTGCATTTATAGATACACATGAATGAGGACAACTATAATTAGTGACTGCAAGAGCTATACAGCATTTATTTTGTTTCTTAATAATTTGAACGAGTCGAGAATAATACAACATTATTTTTAAATATTTTCAATGTTTTTGCTATTTTGTTTAACAATCTGTGCTTGTATTTTCAGGATAAACATAACATTTGTCAAAGCAAATGGCGAAAAGATTAAAGCGAAAGGAAAAGAAGGTGATACAATTTTAGATATCGTTGTAAACAATGAAATAGATTTGGATGGCTATGGTAAGTTAAAAAGACATTTGATCATTACATCTTGTTTAGAAACATTCGTTTATATTTCTTTATGTTGTAATCTTGCATAGGAGCTTGCGAAGGAACCCTAACTTGCAGCACATGTCACTTAATATTTCCAAAGGAAGTTTACGACACTCTTCCTGACAAACCGACAGACGAAGAACTAGACATGTTGGATTTAGCGTACGAGTTAACCGATACGTAAGTTAGAATAATTTCTAATTCCTTCTTTTATTAATTCCAAGTACCTTCTAATTGAACCACAGTATATACAAACAATATAATCTTTACTTCATTTTTATCAAAAAATCTTTTCTGCTTAGTGAAAAAAATGTTTTCCTGATCTTTGTAAAACAATCTATGTAACTAGGCATTCGCATAAAGATCTACAGTCAATGTCAAAAGAATGTAAAATTCATTGTATACATCGTAGCCTCCTTTTGAATCCTTTCCTGCATTGGATCTCATGAAAGTCGAAAAGTAGAATAAATTTGCAAGTTGAAATTTGCTTGAATGTCTACAATATTAGCCCAGTTGAAATTCAAATTCTGTCTAGTCGATCCTAGAGAAAGTTTCTACACGTTTCTAAAGGTATTATCATTTTAGGTCACGTTTAGGCTGCCAGATAGTTATGACTAAAGAATTAGACGGAATCGAAGTGAGAGTACCATCAACCCTTAACGATGCGAGGGCGTAACTAGAATTTAATCTACCTCACGTAGAATCTATAAATTAATAGTGACACTAGGTATTCGAATTTTGGAATCGAAAATAGAAAATAAGGAGTGCTATTCTTTAGTATAGCATATACCCACACTATTTTGTATGTAATTTTAAGAAGCATGCTAAGCTTTTTATGATTCTGATATGTGTATATTATCATTGAATAGGTATTATAAAAGAACAGAGGATTAAAGACTTTGTTTTAGAGCATTGTTAAGAATTGAAATCAAACTATAGGTTTTATGCTTGTTGCAGATGTTATAGTTCACACAAATATGTGATAATTAAATATAAACTTCGTTACATTCAAAGATTTTTTTTTATTTTAAACGTTTACATCATTGACATCTTCGTAATCGTGTACTTAATTTTGTGATTTGATTTCCCTCCTAAAAATCTCCTGTCTTCTTTAATTCCATTTGCAATTCTTGTCAATTTCACAATATTTATGCAATAACTATACTGCGAGTTTTTATGCAAAATAAAAATTGTACAAGTCAATTGTAAGAGACTGAAATTAAATGATATTTTCTCTTTTAATGACCTTAAAAAGTCAAAAATAATGTAACAATTTCATTAAATCCTTCTAGCGTCTTTTCAATTTTGTATTTGACGTATTCTTTTTCGTCACAAGTGCATAAAATCCGCAGTTTAGTGATAGTCGGTTGAACTTGAATCTCCATCTCGTACATTCAGAATAATTTATTTTTTTCCCTTAAGTAGGTACATACCGAATACATCAGTTAAATTGGTATTTAGTAAGTACCAGTACATAAAGCTAAAACACTTTTGTACTATGCATGTTATACATGGACCCGACAAATAATTTAATTCCTGTATTGTCGCGTGTTTACATATAATATTGTTTGTATTGCTACACTACTTACAAGTCCGGTAGAAAGTACACGTTTATGGTGTTTATGAAATGTACATATTTTCACTCGCTTACCCTACCCACGTCGAATATTACTCTCGGAAAGTACATGAGATACAACTGCATAGTCTGCATCCTTTTATATACTATGTACACAAACATTGGCCCAACTTTTATAAACGTCAACTTAACAATGAACTGTAAAATAAGTTGGAAACAATCCTCAAAAATTCTACTCCATCGGTATCATTCTCTCCGCCATGTCTGATGATTTTATGATGATCAATTGCGTACAGAGTGCCCCAGCAATAATGGTAAAATCAGAATGGTAAATTCACATGAGGTTTTATAGTCCCGTAAACATAGTGTTAAAAAATTGTATGCTACATTTTTGGCATAGTTTTTCGCACAGAATTGTCTACGTTCTGCTTATACCGTGAATCCTGAGACACCTTGTATAATTAAGTACTTTTGTACTGTTATCTGTTACTGTGTAACTTTAGAATAGCGAACCACATATTTTTGTGTCGTGTAATTTCTCGCCGAATTTTTAAAAGTCATTTTACACTTTTATTGTAGTGCACTGAACTATTGTTCCACATTTTCAGTATAATACAACTAGGGCATGTTATATAAATACAATCGCATAAAAACAATGTTTATTAAGTAAGAAATAAAGATTTTCTACGAATAAAAAATACTATTACTCCTGTTGAACGATTTCATCTTCTATACAACAAATTGGTCGGCTCGCTTAAATAATATTAAGCATTTAAGTCTAAACTTACGTCCGTTTGCAACTTAATAACTGCAGCTAGTGGAAGTGATTAAAGTATAGACTGCGCGGAAAGGAACAAACACGAATTTAAGTATAAATGCTTAAGTAATAAAAATCGAGATGATTCATGCTCACTGGAAATTGTGGAGTTCAAATCTGAAAACAGAAGTATGATAATATTTGATCTATGACATCTGTAAACATTTTTATAAAAAAGCAAACTGTTGAAAATAAATTTTTTACAGTGATCAAACAATTTGTATTAAACTTACATCTCTTATTAAAATAAAATGAGAGGATCAACATTAGATACATTTTTAAAAATCAATGTACGCCACTTAATGTTATACCAGTAGAATTTTTTAAATAAAACTTATTCAAGAAATCATTTTTTGAATATTTTACAAAGAGGTTGAAATTCCTGAACAATAAAATTGGGTCGACATAGTATTCTATAGTCGAAACAACAATGAATTTATTCATTTCTAAGCAACAAGTTTGCTTCTCTAGGCACATACATTTGTTTCCAAAAAATGCCGACCGTGAAAAAGTGGATTTCAAATTTCTATGCATTTTTAGTTTGTAAAAATGTTAAAAATTTGAGATTGTCATCTACAAATTAGAACAACATTTAACACAATTATTATTTTACTTTTATTTCATGAAAACTGCTAATCAAGTGAAACACTATTTCACTCGAATATCTTGAAATTTGCCAGAAGTTTTATATTAAAATTGATTGTACATTGTTGTCAGTGTCCGCTAATTAATTAAATCCGCCACGCCTCGAGATTTGAACCCCTAACTTCGAGATACATGAACGAAGAACTTGTAATCGCTTAGTCGCGCGATAGTCAAAATCCGCAAACCTTAATCTTTCGTGAAAGCGAAAGTAACCTAGGACTAGAGGTTTCGTATGATTAAACATAATAATAATAATAAAGAAATGGCAAGATCCATGCGGGTATAAACTATACCCCAATAAATTAGAGAGGACTTAGGTGGTAAGAGAAATTTGGTCCCACTTTGATTTTCAGAAATCGTATTCAATATTTTAATGCTTTCAACGTTAAAAAAGAAAAAAAAACAGAGCTTGAAAATATGGAAAAGGACAACTCTGCAAAATTTCCATCATTTAGCAATTAGCAGGACGTCCGAATTACCCACCAAGAGCCTCATCTAACTTGTCGGGTGATTAATAGTTTCGACGTGCAAATATCCTCAACATAATCACTTGGTTTCAACGTTTCAACTGCAATACTTTTACATATACTCCTTTCACACACTCTTACCAGTACTTCCAAGCACAGAACTTGTTAACAATCGATTTTTCACGTACTGTTTAATTTCAAGCTCATAAGAAATCCTTTCGCTTTTGTTTCCTGTTTCAATTGCTGACCAATGGACGATCAAGTTGCGTTTAAAAAGGTCACTTGTTGGACAAAACTTAGCATACGTTTACAAATCTTAGTACCGAAAGGTCCGGTAATTTAGTGATCCTTTTGAAACCGGACCAGTTAGGATTTTTAATGGAAAAGGCACTTCGAAATGTAATAATTAGACTGTGGATTTTATGCATTTATGACAAAAATGTGACATTTCGAACCGTGGGAAGATTAATATTTTGAATAAATTGTAAGGAATGTGTTGATATTTTTAAGTTCTTTCAATTTTTGGAAACACACAGAGAGAATTGAGAATAGAGAGAACACAGAGAGAGAATTGAGAATATAGAGAACACACAGAGAGAATTGAGAATAGAGAGAACACACAGCGAGAATTGAGAATAGGGAGAACACACAGAGAGAATTTGGTTTCTGTGTGACGTAGTTAATGCCATTTTTATTTTAGACAAAGATCCACAGTCTAATTACAATGATAGCGACAGAGATTGACAGGTCAACAATCAAAGTTGCATTTTTTGAACGAGTAGATAACAATAAATATTGTTTTAACATCGAGATCATGAAACGTTTGAATAAGATTGTGTCCATCTCTGACTTAGCGATTCAAGGAGCCTAGGTTAGGTCCAGATTGACTCGAAACGAACGAAAGGAAAATTCCATGAAGATTACGCAATGCCTTCGTTGAGGTCTTTCTTAGGTCTAGGCTAGATAGCTTGCAAAAATGATGTCATTGCGACCGCAGGTAAAGGGGCCACGACCACGACGCCTATTGAGATTCTTCCAAATCAAGAGTTGAAAACAGTTCTATAACAAAAGATAGTGCAATACCATTTTACAATCTATTTTGAAAATTAATTATTTGAGAAACGACTTTTGGGTCTGCGTGCAGCACATTAGAATCTACAGGAATAGCTTGCTAAACATTAGAATTTGTTGGGCAGTGTAATTTCTTGAACGGTTTCAACCCCTGCTAAAAAGTCTCTTTTAACCAAGAACATCATTCAACTCGAAGCTGTTGATTTTAATAAAATTTGCTACACATATAGAGTGTTTGAAAAATATTCTACACGTGTTTTTTTTTTTAAATTGTCTGTTTACTTGTTTAGGGAATGAAAATATATTCTAGAGAAAGGGATGGTAAACCTATTTCATAATACATATTGAAAATATTAAATACAAACGCTGCAATTTCATTCATTATTTCTCATTAATATTTTCTGAACTTTTAACTACTTTTCATGGTCAATTTGTTAACGCTACACATTTAAATACAAATTTATAAATGAAAACTTACAAGTATAAGGTACAAGATCTTCGTTAACACTTTGATAGGTAATTCAGGCACCTTAACAATTCCATAAAGCCAAAGTCGTTCATTTAACACGTCGAGTGCCACGCCAATGACTATAAAAGACCCAGAAAATCAAGACAATTCATTTAATAATACAAGAAAGAAAAGACAAAGTTTATCGCAACAACAATTTATGCAACCTTATACCTTGCAGATCTTAACAAAACTTGGTTTACAAAATGTATTTGCAAAATTGGTCTATTTAGAAAATTGATTCGCCAACTTTTGGAGCTGTTCTCATCCAATTAAAAATGTACACAGACAATTACAAAAAGCTACATGTGGAACACGATTCTCTATTCTACATGTGCACCAAGTTGTATTACAAACAAACGACTACGGATTGCACGATGTCTCTTGCAAGCAAGTTCTCATAGTCCTCAACGGAATCATGAAGAGACACCAGACAACCTCTCCTAGGTTCTAGACCAAAGTGGACAGTTCATGGGGGCTGTTGGTAGTCGCAGCACTGCTGAGATCCAGCGTGGCGGCTGGTAGTCCAGGACTGACACTGCCACTGGCTTCCCTGGGCAGGTGCTGGGACCTGTTCAGCTTGTTCCCAGGGCTGGGCGGTGACCTATCCCCCGGCGTGTCCGGCGGCGTGACTATGCTTCTGTGGGTGCTGACGTTCAGGTGATTGTGCGTCGCTGCGATAGGCGCCGGCGATGAGAGCAACAATGGTGGCGGCGACATCGACACGTGCCGATGATGATGGTGATGATGGTAATGCTGGTAGTGAGAGGCCCGGCCGTGGCTCGGGTGACCGGCAGCGTTCTGTTGACCGGCGAGCGCTCCAACCTTCGCCGCGTAGCCGGCGTGGTGCGACAACGGACCTCCTCGGTGGAGCTGTTGCTGATGGTGCTGATGGTGCGACGCATTCTGGTGCTGGTGCAGCTGCTGCTGGCGTTGCAACTGCACCGCCGCCTCGCATTGCTCGCGCGCCAACGCCTTCACCGCGTTCGTCTTCTCCTAAAAACGGGAACAATAGTTTAGGGTCACAGTTGCAAGCTTTCCTCTTCAACGTCGTACGATTTAGAGGCACTAGGAGCAGTGTTGCCAGACCGGGGAAATTCAGGGGAATGGAACCCTAACCCTCCCTCTGCCAGTACCGGGTTAATCGCGTGACATGCTGAAGCGTGGGGATGCTAGCTGTCGGGGAATAGCGTTGTAGAAGGGGTACGGTATGGGGGTCTCAAGACTAGGAGGCGGTATGGAGGTAACAGTTTAGATCAGAATTATAGGTTTCCTTCTATACTGTTGTTGGGTAGTGGAGAGACAAAACAATACAAAATTGGGCAGGACGATGGGTATTAGAATGCAACGCAATTCTATCAAAGGAAGACAGCATAATTGCACATGGTGGTGGGGAAGGAAACGGGACAGTAAGGAGGGAGAAAAGACTGTTATACATTGTCAAGAGAAAATCGTACTTTGTATGGATCAGAAAAGAGTCTGAATGGTATTGAATAGAATGGTGGGGAGGAAAACACGACGCTAAGGGGGAGAGAATACAGTTGTATATAATTAAAATCGTACTTTCAGTAGAGCATAGTGGAGTATCTGCACTTCTGAATGGGAACGACGAGGAGGAGGACGCGACGCTAAGGGGGGAAAGCGCCCAATGAGACGGTATCAAGTCGAAACTGTACTTTTGGCAGTCGGGAACAGTTCGATCGGGCAGGAGAGCCAAGTTGGTCGTGGTACAGCAGGCGTAACGGGTCCCCATGGACTCGTGATGGGAATTAAAAGGTGCTTACGGTAAACGCGCAAGATATCGATGGGAATAGCGGCGTGCTCGAGACGCGGTTCACGTAAACGACTCAATCGAGAGAGCCCTTTCAGGCGAACGTTAGAGCGCGACCCGTTGCGTGTTGCTCGCGAGAGAGCTATTCCGTAATCGAATCCTTGCCTCGACTCGGCTCGACAGCCTCGCCTCGTTCCGACGGTGTCCCGTGATTATGGGAACGACGTCGCTAGTATATGACCATCGGGTAGTAATGATATCCCTAGTTGCTGGTATCAATTAATACGTAACAGGGTACACGGTGGTCTCGGGTTGCGGTAGCGTCGAGCGAGAACGACACGGTTTTTGGTTCGAATGATTAAGTTTATTGGAGGATCGAATTCTCCGTCTTCTTGGGAAGGTGAAAGCTGGTTCTCTTACGGGGAACGAAAATGTCTCGTGTTCCTGTTCTAGGAAAATGGTTGCCCTGGACAAGCAAACGGCTACGATGGGAAGCGACCTCTTATGATTTTCATGAAAATTCTCATTGCGAGAAGGAGGAAAAAGAATGCTGTTTCGAGGAGGTGGAGAATGGTTCCTTTAGGGAAATGTGTGCTAACAGTCTTGTGGAGGGAAACCCTATCTTTCTTATGTAGGAAGAAAATAGCTCTTTCGCGGAGAAAAACTAGCTTTCGCAATGGAGGAAGGAAATGGCTCTTTCGTGGAGAAAAACTAGATTCCTAATTGTTCTTTTCTTTAGGAACTTGTTCGTTTCAGAACAAGATGGAATTAGTTCTTTTCGCAGACGAAGGAATAGCTCTTTTGCGTAGAAAAAGACTGTTTCTTTGCAAAGGAAAGAAATCACTCTTTCAAAAAAAAAAAAAAAAATGGAGATTGATTGTTTTACAGAACAAATGCTAGTTCTCTTGCGGAAGGAATGAATAGCTCTCTTGGAAGGAAAAACACAAGTTGCTCTTTCGTGGAGGAAACGGTTCGCTTCTTCACGGAGGATGAAAATTGCTCTTTCTGAGGAAGGAAAAAGAGCTCATTGGAAAAATTAATGATAATTTTCTACACAGAATAGATTGCTATTTCATAGAGGCAAGGTGTTGCCCGCTCAAGGAATGATGTATAAGATCCTGAGGAGAAGAAGAATTTTTACCCTCTGCCACACGAAGACGTTGTGGACCATCGCGCAGCCACAGAAGACAATGCCGAGCCCTATGAAAATCGACGTGACAATGGCTGGCGTCGAATGGAACTGGATGAACGTGTACAGTATCATGCCTGAAACAATCGTCGTGAATATTAATTACTGCGCGCGCCTACTCTTAATAAGAAGAATTAAAATAGCAATTCAGAAGCGTGAACTAAGCGAGAAATGCGGGAAGTATTGAAGAATGCTTACCAGTTAAAAACACGGGAATGCTAATGAAGAAGCCTCCGACAGCGCAGATACGGCTGATGGATGATTTTTGCAGGTACTTGTTACTCCTGAAACAAAAGAAAAATCGATAAAGACTCGGAAAACGAGTTTCTGTGTGACTCTGTCACCTCGAAAATCTTACCACGCTATAACAATAATAATATGTTTATATATATGTTTATATTTTATGGTAAAATTTTCTTCAGAATATTTTTAAAACGGATGCAATAAAAGATGACAAAATAAAAATTATATTAAAATTAACAATATCCAAATTATATTCAATAAATATCAATAAAAATAATAATTTCAACGTTTGACTCAATAAATATTGCCTTCAATTTTAGGTTGCCTCTAAATATTAAAATATGTGAAGATACTTTCCGATCAAGCGAATCGTCTAAGAGGAGTTAGAAAAGCTTCGAGGTATTAAATATTTAAAACTGTTGCGTGCGAACTCGATCGAATCTCTACAGGATTTTGTATCACTCTCGCTGAATTCTTCGAAGCGTGCCACGTTTTACTGGTTTCAACCACGTCCAACATGGTCCCACATTACCACGAACACCGCGGTTCTCTGCTCAAGCTAATTTGGTCCAATTAAGTCGCAAAACGATTCGTTGGAATCTCGTTTACTTAACTGCATAGCTACGACTTATTGTTATGAGAGTCGAACCCTCTGCTCGATACTTTTTTTTACCATAAATTCCATTTACAATTATACTGGAAGCCTGCTAATAGTCTTTTCAGCGATCGTGCTGTACTTCAAAAGAGTTCAATCATTTATTCGTCGGAAGAAATTATTACATCACGGTAGGTGAATTATTACAATTGTTAATGATTGTTTTATTATTTTCTTTTGAGGGAGTATTGTTGTTCGCGAACTACGCATGAGAAGCATTTCAGCACACGCACGGCCATCGCTAAAAATGTTACGCGGCGGCCATCGATGGGTCTTTTTAGACCCAGACGTTTCTATAACAATATTTAGAAATGGTTGTTTGATTTATTTATTTTGTCATATATTCTACATTATTTTGAAGAAGTTTATATCAAGGACATTCATCAAATATTTTTACGAATCCCTATAGCAACCTTTCTTTTCCCGAGACACCTGTCCTTTCCACAGTTCAAAAGAAATAAAATTCATAAAGCTCAATGCTATTGTCCCTTGTACTATCGAGTTAGTTTAGTGATGGAAACTTCTAACATAATATATTAATATTTAGACATTATTAATAGTTTCCTTTGGATCGTAATAAAATTGAATTTTATCGTGGTCCATTGGAGAGACGTGCTCAAACGTAAGTCCTTTTCCTTGGTCAATTATGAGCCGCAAAGAAGTTTGAATTGCAATGGTAAAATAAATCGTAGTGCAAGCAGCTCGAGAGAATGCTCGAAGTTCTCGATTCCGTCGAAGTTTATGGGAGCATCGGCAGTCGGCTAACGAACGAAGGCGGTTCCATGGGGTCGCGGGGTCGTCCGTCTGAATTTTTCGCGGGGGTTTTCGCATTGCCACGCGAGCGTACGGTTTCTTTGCGAGCGTCGATCGAGCCGAGTCGTTCCGCGCAAAAACGAACGAATCCTCGGCTACGTGCTGATTTTAAACAAGCCCCCATCCGAACCGGCCACAATGAGAGATTCCCACGAAGCCGTTGCTACCGTCTTTTTCGAGGTCGGCGACCTCCTTGGATACGTTTCAAGTGCACCGGTGTTCTACACACACCACCGGTGAAATCATCCTAGACCTAGACTAATTCCTGCGGGCTCCTCGGCCTTCCGAGACTCTCCGCGAGCGTAAATTTAACCTTCCGCGTCCGCCTGTGTATTCCGGGACATCGGGCCCCGTGTTCTATCCGCTTTCCCAGTCTTCCCAGAATGCCTCGCGATACCCACGACGCTCCGCGAAACTTATGCGACGCGTGCCAAGTTATGGTGACTGACTGCCACGTGCCGCCGCGCCGGTACCGCGGTTTCCGTGACATGCGCGACTTCTGCTAACTCGAGACGCTTCGATCGTTTCTTTTATCGTCCGCGGTGCATTCCCACCGGCTCTGACAACGCTTAAATGACTTTTAGATGATTGACCCCTGATGCATAATGGTTGCGTATTGTGCTAAATTTTCTTTTTCACGTGGGAGGCTGTTTTTGTCAATTTTTTAACTCTCGAGAACCCGTCTGTGCTTGAGCAACATTTGGATTCTTCAGACGTGGTGTATATCGAATGTACATTCTGCTAAATTTTTGTTTTTCAATAATAAACTTCCTGAAATTGAAGAGCCAATGTGAACCAACAAATTGTCGATCTTCGAAAGTTGTATCTTGAAAAGTTGTGGCAGTGCTCATTCCAAAGGGCGAAATCTCTTCGTACCTGAAACTCGCGTTAAAATTGACATTCCCTCCTTTTTTCCCATGGACCGTTCAAGTACGTAACAAAGATGTACATTCTCAGAGAAAAACGAAACATTTAGAGAGAGAACAGCGATAGTATTATGCGTTCAAGATGATTGCCCTCGACTTTGTGAAGCTGATGGGTCTCGTAAGAATCTCCAGAAAAAAGAAGAACTGAAGAGAGAGAGAGAGAGAGAGAGAGAGAGAGAGAGAGAGAACCGAAGCCATGGGAATTTGACCACAAGAGGTCCGCCGCGCCGCGGAGCGCCGGGTAAAAAGTATTCTCCCGTAACAGATGAAAAGGAACATTGAACCAAGAGTGTGTGCAGAACCGAATGGGCCCACGAATGGCGTGCCTGTCGACCATTAAGATCAAGCCTGTGATTTTAACAATAAATATTGGGCGGCGCTCTGACCTGTATTTCGCGTGCGCCAAGTGCTCCAGAATTCGCTCGAAAACTACCGCATTCATTAAAACGTTGCCATGAAAAGCAAGCTTCCATCGCTCGCGAGCCAATTAACTTTATGATAAAACAGCTTTATCACGAATTCGAACGCTAACAATCCGCCGAAACACCTGTACCGAACTCCTCAGTTCGTGTCACATGAAGAATCTGATCAAGCAAAAACGATTAGCAAACAAATTCCTTCCGATTTTTTTAGCTGCCTCGAAGCTTCCATGAAATACAGGCAATTTGACGCTAAAAGTACACTCGATACAGAAACCGAAGACGCTTTTTCTCGAAAACGCCGTACATTCAAACGTTTGCGGGTACTTTGACAAATTTTTTTCGTCACTTTAACCACCGCGGAAGCTTTAAGCTTCCGCTTTACAACGACACTTTGAAAATTGATGCACGATGTTTTTTTAACTGTTTTATCGAGCTTCGAACGTGAGGTATTCCGCTAACTTTACGTCAGTATAAATGACGAAGGCTACCAAACTTGTTTCTCGTTTTTGTTCCATGAAACAGTGAGAAAAAAATCGTTGATCAAGTTTGAATTAGTCGTTGTAAAGGGACTGCTCGTATCTACAAATCTGCGGCAGTTTCACGTGCGAGAAAAATTTTTGGAGATGTCCGAATTTTCAGCATTTTTCAGGAAAAATGGGCCTTCGGTTTCCCACGTGCTGCATCATGCAAAAATATCTTAGGGGAAAATTAACATTGCGACAGCAGAGACTTCAAGTTTTAAAATGGGTCCAGATTTACGGTTGTATTATTATATTTTTTACGAAGTTATCACAATTTATGAATCGACCCTTTTTTTAATCGGGAATGTTGAATACTGTTTGTAGTCTCTGTATGCAAGGAAAATATAAGTTTTCTATTCACGATAATGTGATCACTAAGAAGGAGAATGTAGGAAGGAGAGCATGAATGAACGCATGAGAATATAAGAACGTATAAGTGTCTAGGAATTTTCAAGCAAAGGGGAAAATTGATTTGACGATTGGCTCTAACGAAGTTAGTTACGGAAAAATAAGAATTCATTTCCACGGATAAAATCATTGTGCCGGGGTCGTTTGCAATCACTGTAAGGTCGTTTCGCCGATCGTTATCTCCATTCATCTCGGCGAGGGAAACTATTTGACGACGAAGGCTGAATAGCTGAAGGCTCAGACGGTTTTGTCGGTTCCCGTGTGTTGTCGCTTGTATACCAGCCTCTCTCGCGATCATGAATGGAGCAGAGGCTCGTACACCGAATCAAAGGGCAAGGGACGAAGGGATTCCCTTCCTGCTCGGCGAGATCAACGAGATCTGCCTGAATGGAACCAGCTCCCTGCTAGTCACACTTTCGGTGGCTGACGAATCACCTAAGTGTCGCTCTTGTCCCTCAGATTCGTCTAAACTGCCTTTTGTTTGTGATTCAAGGGAGACTTTTTGTACGCTGCGTTTTGGGAATGGTAATTACCGTTATTGGAATTAATTTTTTTTCACCTCTAGATTGGTTACACTTGTTTTCAATCTAGCTTTTTAAGATTAAAAAGTATAAACATTTAAAACCACATTTAGGGGATGTTGAGGAAAAATGAAGAGCCATGAATAGATGAATAAGATGAAGATGGATGAAAGAAATTGTTAAGATATCTTAAACTACATTTAGGGGATCTTGTGGAAAAATGGGAGATCAATAAGAGAAATGTTTAAGGACATTTAAGGAACGCCATGTAAGGAATGTTGGTAAAAAATGTTCAGAATTACACTTAGGAGATGTTGATAAAAAATGAAGAAATAAATATAAATGTTTAAGTACGTTTGGAACTACAGGTAGGGGATGTTGATAAAAAATGAAGAAATAAATATAAATGTTTAAGTACGTTTGGAACTACAGGTAGGGGATGTTGATAAAAAATTAAGGAGCCTGTAAGCCAAAAAATTAAAGGTATACTTCAACAATTAAATTGATTAAATTGTCGGGTCTTTTTCTATTCGTTTTGCTTATTTAATAACTTCGGGAAGGAAAAGGGGAAGGTTCTTAAAAGGGATTTGTAGTTCAATTAACACGGAAAGCGGCCGAGAAAGTGTAACGAACCCTAAGAACGCATTAATTCCACGATTCTCCCATCTCCGGAGTAAATTGGTACGTGTTCCCCGGAAATGGCGGCAACTAGAGGCCTCTAGTGATTTTCTGCATATCCGCCCGACGCCGGTCACTGACTTTAAGCGCCGTGTATATTCGCTCGGGTCAATTAATAGTACACTCTACCCGCGAACCCAAACGAGAGTTCGTACACCCGACTGTGTCAACAAATCAGTTCCTCAAAAATATTACCGTCCTGTACTCCTGCAATGACGAGCATCATAAAAATCCTCCGAACTCCAACACGTACCACGACATTTTCACATTTTTTATTTTATAAACATCGTAATTCCGAAAATATTTCCATTAGAAATTATTAGATAAATTTCTTTATTCGAGTACACATTGTTATAAAAATTGCGAGAGATATAAATCAATTAAGACTTGTAATTTTTATAAAACAACTATAGCAGTTAGTGTTTTTACTTCACAGTTTTGTATTTCACTTGTGTCATAAATGTATAAGTTTGATGTCTGCAGTTTAGTCACGATAATTTGCTTTTTTTCGTTTAGCCAAGTGTATATTTAGTTGAAAATAATTTAACATTTGAAAAAACTGTGTGAAAACTGTAGTCAATGTATTAAAGTTTAATTAATTCTTCACATTTTCATGATTGTATGATGTGTTCTGGCCTAGTCAAGTGCATAGTTTGCCGAAGATAATTTTGCGATTCAGAAAATTTCATGAAAATTGTGGCCAACGCACCAAGTTCGATTAGGCGTATGTTCATGTATGTCTGTTTCGTTCTCAGACTGACGAGGTAAGATATTCGAATTGACTTCGAATTTTCCGTGCTCGTTCGGTACAATGGCGCTAAGTATCAAGTACAAGATCACGATTCGATATCAGCATGAAACGCGTTTCATTCGTGAGGAAATGCAAGCGATCTCTTGCGAAACTGTTCACCAAGCGACCGACAAGCCCACGAGCTACGCCCAAACGCCACCCAACGCAGCAACATGCAGGAAACGAGATGCCCACGACCGCGAGCAGAGAAAAATTAGATATTCTCTTGTTTACAAGCTATTTTTGCATCGATACACCTCCGGCGAAAATGATGATTGCGCATTGTTCCCCAGCGAAACGTCGCGACAGTGCAAACTGGGATTTCTCAAGTTTCTGCAAAAATAATCAGAAAATGCTCCACCAGTTCCCTTACACGCGCGGATTTTTATGCAAAATGAAAATTTTGGTCATTGTAAGAGTTGCAAACAATAGTATTTTTAAATTCTCTTTTGTTTGATTTGCTCCTTATTCCTCTTATTGTTACTCTTTATGCAAAATTTTGTGGAATTAATCAGCGTTTCAAGGTGGTGGCATTCAATTGTCTTCGTTAAAATTACGAAGGGCTCTCTATTGAAACGATTAGGAGCTCTTCATTAAAGAATTATCGAGAGTTAAAATGTATTTTGATTTATCGATTCGTCCGTGTGGTTGACGCAGAAAATTTTTATTATGCACGAAGATCTAATCTAATTGCAGCACGTGAAACACGAGATCGGTCATCTATCTCTCGCCAATGTCTAATTAGCGGAAACGAATGTGCCTGATGGGCAGCTAAAGGCGAGTCTCTCGAGATCTAGTCGAGCAGAACAGTTCGAAGAAAATTTATGACGATGCTGACGGCAAAAGGTAGTCTCTCAACTGTAATTCGACACGGTGTACGGTTAGGACCACCGAGTTAGGAGGAGTCACTGTGAAAAGGGACTGTCAAGATCAGGGAAACGTCTCTTGACTATAAATAACCATATCACGCAGTACTATGACTTCTCATTTACGAAATCTGGAGGTATGGCTCCATCTCCGAAATAGAATTACGGTAAATCCACGAAATTGTAAAACACCAAATAAAATAGCCAACTAGCATTTATAGCATTTGGAAATTTTTCAAATAGAAGAAACTATTTTCGCTGATAAATGTTACTGTACTTAAAATTTTGTAAAATACAAGAAGCTCTTTATATTAATAAACTACAAAATGTAAGGAAATTTTTTATATAGAACCGACTAGATTGCAAGTTTTTATACACACTAAAAAGGTTCTCAATCAATTACAATAGATGAGAGTTTCGTAATAATCTCAGCTCTTTCTCACCCACTCGCTTTTGTCAAAAATCCATAAAATTGATTGACGACATTCCTACTGTATTGTCACCGTAAAAAATTATTTGCTCGATGAAATAAATTTTAGGAAACGACAGGAAATGGGACAAAAGGTAGACGATCTCTCGTGACATTTTAAGGACCAGTTAATCCCCAATGATTTATCTCATGAATCCCAAGAACTAAAAAAATTCCTTCACTTCTTAAATTCAATCTTTCAATCTTCCCAACGTGTTTCGCTCGATATTACAAACAGGAATAAATCAAGAGGATGTAACAAGGGTGGTCTGGGTTAGTTGGACAGCAAACACAGTCCAGGTGCAGTGTCCTTCGTCAATGGCGCCGGTATCCGTTCACAGTTTGCAGATGTTGGAACCGCAAAGAGACACAACAAACACCACTTGGACTTTTCCCAGAAAAGGACAGCGATCCTTGAGGAGTGGGAATCGATCCGTACAGGAACCAGTAAAAAGGATCCTAAAGTCTTTTTGTTTAAATGTCTACGGAACAATGATATTTTCTCATCTAACCGACATCAAATCTCTGGAACCCTATGATCGATTTACTTCAAATGTTGACCCCTTCCCGGGCCATTTAGCTCAACGAAATCCGGACCTAAGCGGTAGAGGTCAACGTGCGGTAAACAGACCACAGTGATGCTCGAAGACTGTTGCAATACTAGCCGAAAACATTCCGCGGTCTGACTCGCGATGTTTACGTTTGGCCCGATTTTTAGACGGCAAGTCAGACTCGTGATGTTTACGTTTGGCCCGATTTTCGGTCTGCGAGTCCTACTCGTGATGTTTACCTTCTGGGCAAAATGTTCGTCTCGAGTCAAACTCGTTAAACGGGGTTAAACGAATATTCTACAAACAGTACTTTAAAACGTAGTGTAGGATCTTCTTGGTATCTCAATTATTTTTTTAGTTACACCGTATTGAAGTTATAAAAAGCGATTATCTCGTTCAAACTGTTGCCATTTCTACAAATGACTGAATTCCTTGAAAATTCTACGATACATTTTAGACAATAGCTTCTACTTCGAGAGTTAAAAAAAATTGTTCATTTCGGACGGTTCTATTTTTTCTAGAAATGGTGATCATCCCTCGATGTACCAATAAAAGGCCGTTTAAAAAAACCATTCTGATCTGAAAAAAATGGAGGTTAGAGTCAACAGTTGTTTTATAATCATAGTAAAATACCAGAATTTTTCAATCATTAATTATTCTAAAAAAAAATCCTGAAGGTCCATTCAAATTATAACCATGCATTAATGTAACAATTAAAGCCCGTTAAAAAAAACTGAATAACCCAGCCATTTGGAATGAATGGAGGCTAGAGTCAAGAATTGCGTTTAGATCATTGTAAAATACCAGAATTTTTCACACATTAATTATGCTAAAAAAATTCAAATGGTAACCATGCACTAATGTGCTAATTAAAGGCAGTTAAAAAAACCGAATAACCCTGCCATTTTTTAATATTTTGGGTTGAAGAAAATAGAGGTTAGAGTCGAGAGTTGCGTTAAGTTCATTGCAAAATAGCATAATTTTTCGCTCATTAATTCTCCTTAAAAAAATTCCCGAAATCATAATTTCTGGATAGTCAAGGTGGTCTACCCGGTAAATGCAACAATTAGCCAGTGCAGGGGGCAGGTATCAAAGCCGCGAAATCTCTGTAAGAATCAAAGGACCGAGGAATGCCAGGCCGGGATTGAGTCATCGTTGCAAAGAGGTTACAAAATTAATGCTGCCCGGTGTTATCTGATCGTCGAATTTCGGAGCGATGGCTCGGAGTGATCCGCGGGAGATCTTTCGAGGTAGGGGGTTGGAGGGAAGGGGATGGTGAGAGATATCCGAATGATCCGTAACTCGGCGATTTTATCTGTCATTAAAAAGTCCGTCGGGATGCTGCTCGGCTCGTTCGTTTTTCATCGACGGACCTGGTTTAACGTTACACGCGTGTCTGGTTTCTGTTCCCGGACGGTTTCGTGCGTCAGATCCGCGGCCGACTTCCATCTCTGTTCCTCAAGAGCACACCACTTGGCATTCCACGCCTTCGAATCCGCCGTCTGGAATCCTTTTTTTCTCTTCTCTCCTCCCTCTTTCTCCTTTTTTCTTTTCCCTATCTTTCTCATTCTCTTCCGAGCTTCGACTTTCTGTCTCGCCTGCCTTTCCTCTCTGTCTTTCCCTTGCCCAGTTGGCGTGGCGGGTTAAACGAAATAAATTCGGCGCCACCAATATCCGGATCTAGAAGGTGCGAGGACACCATCGACATCCCGACGCCTTGTAATTTATTTGTCGGTTAATTTCGAGCAAACGACTCGCTGTTCCCGGTGAACTTCATCTGCATAACCTGACGATTTCATTCGCAACCTGTGCATCCTCGCTAATTCACATTGTTTTGCTCGCTGATTAACCCTTCTCTTCAGGAAATTTGTAAAATCTTCCAACCGCATAAGTCTTTTCGATTTCATTCGTGTAAACGATCAGAGTTATTAACAAACCGCGGATCTTTGTGCGAATTAAGCATTGTCAAACGAAAGTGCCTTGACTTTTCCAATAATTTTAAACCGTCATTCAACGTCAATTCTTCTGATATCTGCAATGTCTAATGTCTGTACAGGTTTGTATTCGATCAATCCATTTTTGTAATAAATGCATAAAGTCTATTAATAATTAAATGAATGTTTGGGAGAAGGCGTACATTACAAGTTTTGTAAATGCCAATCTGAAGCTCAGATTACACTGCCTCCATTGCTACATGGAGTTCTGGGTCAAAATAGACTCAGGCTCTGCTGTCAGAGAGTTAAGTATTTAATGTACGGACAACGACTTTATTCTACTAAATTGTTTTAACATTTCGTAAACGTTACATTTAATTAAACATTTTAACGAAGAGAGAAAACATCTTTGTCTATGGTCTTTGTTTATAGCGCGCACGCGGGGTAAAAATCGAAGGGGTCAACGATGGAGCTTCGAATTATTTTGAACTCCGATCTTTGTAGCGACAGTTCGAATGAACAGGTCATCCACTAAAAGGTAGCAAGTTTACGGGCACAGGCGTGTACACGCGATTAAGGCAGTAAGGAACGGCAGAGTTTACGAGCAGACCGTATTTCGCGTTCAGAAGGTGCGACAAGACAGGGTCCCGTCGAGGTCAAGAATTAGCGATCGACCATTCGGTGGATGAAAGGCCGAGAAAGTGTCATGAGAAGGAGAGAAGAGTAGAAGCGAGTTAGGGGAAGAGAGAGAGAGAGCGAGAGAGAGAGAGAGAGAGAGAGAGAGAGAGAGAGAAACGGTGGTGTCACGGCGGTGTCGAGGCCTCGTAAAACGCACAATGCATCGGTCCGCACTGGCCCGCACCGGCCCGATCCGAGGAACAGGTGCGAGCCGGCCGCTAGTAACGGTCGCGTAGTCCCTTACGAAACGATCCGTGGCCACCCCTCATTTTAGAATCATTAAACCTCCCCTTCTCTCCGTGTTCCTGGTGTCTTCGCGCTCTGCGAGACGGGAACTAAGGAAATTTTCGGGGGAACGGCTGCTACGGACACTCTTTGTCTGTTGGACAATGAGTGTTGGTCAAACTTTATGTTCGAGCGCTGCGATAGAAGTTGGTTGGTCACTTAACCCTTGACGGTCCGGAGGTATTTCAAGTTTACTTCCCACCAGGTCCAAGCTATTTTTCATACGAAGGGAAACTGTGGACTCGACATTTTTATATCAAGTATAGAAAGGAAAGTATTTATATTTTAGTAAATTAATATACAGGGTGTTTCACCTAACTCGAGCATCTATATCTCGCTTGTCTTCTATGATAGAAGAAAATTTCGGAGGAAAATATTAGTTGGTTCAGAGAGGCAAACGTTATGATAGGCAAACAAATTTATTCAAGGTTATATTTTTTGAGATTTCAAGGTCATCGAAGTTTTTTTTTTTATGGAACGATGTATTTGTATTATCGCTATATGATAGCCGAGGTCAAGACGAATCCAACGACCTGCAATATTATGACCTTCGCATGACTTTGACTATGAAGAATCATCGTTCAACGACTCAGTTCAATTTTTTAGCATGGTCGAGTTAATTCATCATCCGTGTTTCGTGTTATCATTGAGAAGCTTTTAATTTTCTTGATTCAGGGAATAACTCTTTCGCAGAATTGTGTCGCTATAGATGTTGGAATAAAGTATTTATCTTAAAGTATAATCTTAATTAAACTTGTGTTTCGTCACGTCTTCGTAAATGTGTATAATTGAAAACTCATTAGTTAGAAGGTTAAATTACATGAACAGGAGAACTGACGTGTTTGTAAGAAATATATGTCCAAAACTATGTTTTGATACACAATCTCGCATCAATTCCAGCGAATTCACACTGAAGGGGCAAATAATGGAAAAGCGTGTTGTCGCAATGTCCACGGATTCGCGGTTCAGCGAATCCGATAGCGATCAGAATTCCAGCGGTGATTCGTCCCAGAGCGAGATGCAATCTTCATCGACTTCCGGTCGATGGAACGACTGTTTTTCCTCGTTTATGACGAATCTCTTCGAAATCGATGCGACCGCTTCCGGCGAGACACGGAAATTGAAGAGCGAGCTATCGAATTGATCGAACGAATTGGCTTCTGAACGGAAGCGCAGCCGTGCAAACGGGGCTTCTCTCGTTTCCGTCTTTCGAAACAGTGTCGACCATTGGTCAATCCAAAGTTTCACTAATTTACACATTGACGAAATTCAATGAAAATTAGAAAATGGTGTACAGCTTCAAACGAGTTTCAAAAATGTGCACGCAACTCCCCGCAATTAAAGTTCTAATTTTATTGACTCCTGAAATATTTTACCGACCTTTTAATTCTACTAAGGATAAATTGTTCGAATTTTATCGACTGTTTAAGTATGTAATTTATCCAAACATTTAATTAATGAAAAGAGCTTGTTATTCTTGGGACCATTTTCTTAAATTTCCCAGATCAATTATGAAGTGGAATTACTGAAATAATGGCAAATATTTTGCACAAAATAAAATACTATTATTTATCCAACGATTTAATGAAAGGAAGGCAGCTGACCATTTTCTTTTTCACCGATCAATCATGGAATTAAATGATTGAAATAAAGTAAAATATTTTGTACGCGATTTTGCACAAAACACCATTATTCTTCTAACGACTTATGAAAAATTGGGGGTGGGGGTTGTCTATTTCCGAGCCATCCTTTTTTAACTTTACAAATCAACGAATAAGATAAATTGGAGAATCCTGTTGATTAAGCGTACAGCAGTTCGCTTAATGTTTTACTCCGTTTCCAACGAAGTCAAAGAATCAGGAGTGAAGTTTGAAGTGAAAAGCATCAGCCTCGAAGTCAAGAGAAACCATCCAGGTCAAAGGTAACGATCCGTTCCGAGAAGAAAGCGGCCATTGTCGCTTGAGAATGAGCAACCCTTCCGAAAGCACAGAGCTTACTTTTCGGGTCTCTAGAGCGTTCACTTTCGTTGGTTGCCCATTGTCTCTTGTTGTGCTCGTCCTCCGGATCAGGAGAAAAGAGAGAGTCATGGGATGAGTTACACATGGAACGACAGTCGACCGATTACAGAGCGCCAGAGAATGAAAGACAAGCGACACTGTTAAGTGCCGGCTCATTACTTAAATGGCCCGTGATAAGGTGCGCAGTCGTCTTTCTTTATCCTTGCAACTCGCTTCTTCTTCTTCCTGTGATTTCGACGTGAATTACCTGGCGAGACTTCTCGATTTCAGCCAGCAAAGGCTTGCTCGACGGACTTCTTGTTTCCTTGAAGTTGCTTTTGTGGTAACGTCATGGTAGAAGTTTGTTGGTAAACCGAATACAATTAGTTAGTTCGCCTATCCTGTCGAGCTGCCTCGGTCTCCGAACAGTGTACAGTGAATTCTCGTTACGAGTCAGTGGCAACCTTACGATTTGGAGTCAGTGGAACTACCCACACCACCGCGGGGTATACACCGTTCTTGAGCTTCGCTGTCCGTTTCTACGTGCAACATTATATCGGAGAAAGACATTTTCTCCGTCTTCTTGTCCCTATCGGTTAGTAGTCATAGGCTTATGACTTATAGACGGATGTGACTCTTAGGTTACACTCCAGCGTGCCCTGTGTATTCGAAAAATGCGACGCTCGGCGAGAACCTCAGATTTCGTCTAAGAGTCAGTCGCCAGAATCGCGCAACTGACTCGTAACGCGAATTCACAGTGGGCTAAGATATTAAACCGTTACCGTCCACTACTACAGGTAGGGGGTGACAAAACGCCTTTTCGTATAGGTCCGAAGTGGTGACACTGTTTTGATGAGCGGCCGAGTGGATCAGAGTCGAAGAGGCAGGCCTCGTTTCACTCTCGACGCGGTCACAAGAAAATAGTAGCCCTACACGATCTACGTCACAGCACGGACCCGAGGATTGGACTTAGATCAAGACTTTACTGTAATCCTGATTTCAGATTTGTGTTTGCCAATCTTGACTAATCTTGATCCTCGAGCAATATTGACCAAGCATCATCTTCGAAAATTCGTAGTCAATCTTGTACATCCAACAATCTTGACCAAGCTCGATATTCGAATAATTTCGTACAATCTTTTCGTACAATCATATATATTACATATTACATATTTTTTCGTACAATCTTGACCACTGTTGCTCGTGCCTATGTTCGCAAACTGTTTAATTAGAAACAATCGTGATGCTGTAGCAAACGCATAAAATCCATAATTTATCCTTTAACAGGTGCAGGGATACAGTCCTTGGAATGTTGCAAGGGGATACACAGTTTCCGGAATGATGTCTGTTCCTAACAGTGCATCAGGTTAAGGCACAGAGTCGACAACAAAAGAGCCTACGAAAACCTCGATGCGACCCTGCTTAGAACTTCCAGATGTTGGGGCTGCGATTTATCGCGCCATCAAGCATGATACTACTGTGAGAGCCATCGTTTCTTCTCGTAAAGTCGGGACTTTAAGGATGAAAGACTCTTCCAGCCGCTGGGAAATGGGCTTTTCTATTTCTCAGCTAAATAAATTGTCCGAATCTATCAGTGGGACTTGCCGGTGCTTGCCTTGCCAGCTTGTTGAGCAATGCACAATGGAGCACCAGGTTGCATGGATGTAACCTTCTGACGTTGACTCCGTGATTCACTCGATGTACCCCCAAACGACCGATTTTAGAAGTTGATCAAGATCGAAGATTTTTAGGCTTGACTCTATACTATACAGTGGATTTTTACATAAAATAAAACTTACATGAACCAATCGCACGAAACAGGGGTTAAACAAAAATCTGTATTTTACTGCGGACGAGTAGATCAATTGCAAAACAGTGGCCAAAAATTGACACATATTGTTGCATTATTTTCAACATTTATTAACACTGGGTTTACGGGATCCGTCAAAATGACGGGTTCTAATATTTTTAACTAACAATTATTAAGATTCTAAAGACACATTAAGATTTCTTTGGGTATATTTTATTTTGAAAAATGGCTAAAATTTGTCACTCTTATTGATCCGTAAACCTAGCGTTAAGATGGTTAATACTAAACCTACCATCGCCGGTCAAAATGACCGTTCCAGATTTTTTATTTTACAATTACTGAAATTGTAAAAGTGCTTTCGTGGGAAATGATTAAGTAAATATATTTAGAAGATAATGTATTATAAGACAACCTGTATTAGTCGCTTTTAAGGCTCGGTAGGTTTAGTGTTAAGAAACAAATGATCAAGGTATACGCAGCTCCAGCATTTTGCAATGCTGCATCATGGATGCAATTTTTCTTCCCGACTTTTTGCAGTGACCCAATTACTATTGTTGCGTACTGTCAGGTGGAAATCGAGTCGCGCAAGCAGCGCAGCTCGCCGAGGAGAGACCATTGGTGCAGGATTCGCGGATTTTTGCGTTCGTTGGACTGTGCGCTGCGTGAGAAGAAACACTAGACAGCGCAGCGCTGATATATCGCGGCGGGATACGACACACCGTGCGTTTCAGCGGCGCGGATAGGGCACGCATGGATGACTTGGGAACTCTCATTCCGCCGCGGCGGATAATCTTGATTGAGGACGTCGGCAACGATGCGAGATTATAGAAATTAATGGTAATCGTTCCCGAAGGAAACCCCCCCGCCCTTGCGCACCTTCTCCCTTTCTTTCACGGCTACCTGGCGGACGATGCGATTCCGATACAGCGCGATGCAACGCGATGCAACGCTGACCCACAAACCGGCACGCCAAGACAATTCTCTACTTGCCACTTCGTCCGAGACCTACTGTTTTTTCTGCACGCGATTCCGTGTGCCGCATTCGAGAAACTTCGAAGATGACGATTAAGCAAGTAATTAAAATGTAATTAGTACATTAAGAGCTTGAGCGTTGGCTACACGTAATCACCAGACTGCGGATTTCTATGAAAATTTCTAACTGAATTGTAACAAACTGGAGTGAAATAAAAATTGACTTTCTTTCTTAACACTGGGTTTACGGAGCACTAAAAATGACTATTTTACATGACTTTATAAAAATAACATGAATGTATCTATCAAAATTTGTAGCCATTTTTCTTTTATAATATATATCCAAAGAAATCAATTTGCTTAATAAGTCCAATGTCCATATTCGTAAATTGAAAATATTAGAATCCGTCATTTTGACGGGTTCCGTAAATCTAGTGATAATATGTCTAATGGGCCATGACGTGATGTTTTTTATCGTTTTAAATTATACTGATTTTTGTCATAGATGCGTAAGATCCGCGATTATAATATAAATATGTCTAATTTTTTCTCGTAGAAAGCACAGTGAAATTGTTACCCGCCAAGTACATTTTCAAACGCAAGTTTGATCAAACCCAGTTATCGGAGCGTGAACCTCAATTAGCAGGATGAAAAATCACAGATGGTGAAGGGAGTTAGGCGAACTCCCATTGTATGAACGATCCAGTTATGCGAACTGTGAGTTTCTGGGCGGGTTCATATAAATGCAGTTCGAGTGTGCTCTTACGTGACGGGCCCACAACGAAAATGAGGCTCGTTACGCGCGCGCGATGCGACGCGACGCAATGCGATGCGATGGGATCGGGCCTCTTCACGGGCCCGGCCCGTTGCGCTCCCCTATCTCAGGCCCATCGTTTTCGCGGCCCTTCCAGACAAAGTAACCGCCCGGTTGGATAATTATCGCGAATGGAACCGCTCGTCTGCCCCTACGACCAACATTTTGGTGCTTTTATTACGCGCGAGAACGTCTTGATATCAATTAGCGTCCTGCTTACCCGGGATTTATTAAACCAACTTTGTTCCACTGGCTCTCTAAAGACGAAGATGGAACAATTGTAATTGTCAATTCTTTAATTGGTTCCACCAGTGGTGAGATTCTATGCGATTCTTATCGAGTCCAACACAAAAATCGTGGTTAATTGGTTTTACAATTATTAAGTTTGTAATTTCTATAATAATACAATAACGAGTGTTCTGAATCTGGGTTACTAAACACATGTGTTAAGAACCTACCTGTTTATTCTACAATTGTTGAGTTTGTAATTTCTGTAGTAATAGAATAATACATTCTAGTACGTATATAGTAGTTTATTTAATCCAACTAGATTATATATCTATAAAGCAAATTCTAACCGCATTATCCTCTATTTCTACGGAGGTCTATTTAGTCTAGCATTTTAGTAAGCAATGAGGCAAATTACGAACGGACAGGTTCCCCACAGACAGGTTTCTAGTTTCTACCGGTCAACGTGTTCGACAATAAATGGAAGCCCGTTACTTCCTTATCACAACGACAGTAGATAGCCCATCCTTATCTGGTTTTTGCATCGGGGGCTACAGCTTCGATTCGTCTCGACACGATTTTCATTTTGAGGGTTTATCTAAAAAATTCTACGGTGCAAAGAGGAAAACCTTGCGCAGCACGAATTCCTCAAATTTCCTGGCTCTGCTCTCTCGTTTCACAAACGGGAGATACAATTTTCGAGTAACGCTGACTATTCATCACGGAGAGATAACGTTGGAAGGCATTCTTGAGCCTGGACCGCCTACAGATCTTTTACGGTGTGAAAAGTATCCGATGAAAGTAGTGGACGCGATTGTTTAAAGAATTAATGAAAATGAACGAGTGGTCTTGGACATGTGCAAGGTAAATGCTGTAGAAAAGTTCACGACATTTCAAAATAAATCAAGTACAGTGTAAAACACTGTGTTTTAATAATAAAATAATACACTGCGATTATTGGAAAAAATATGTTAAAAAGATTGCTCAATATTTGCGACAGAATGAATCCGATGAATGATTGATTTTCATTGAATCCGTGTCAATTTTTCTCATCCTAAAATCTCTTCAAAAAGAAGCAAACATCAATCTTGTATTAACACTTTTATACAGAGTGTCCCATTCAAATCCCTCTTTACAATACTGAAAAAAGTTTCAAATCAAAGTTGAACGACATTATGTCCCCCTCGATAATTCGATATCAATAGTTTGTTTTGTAGGTGGAGGCGTAGAGGACATGTGAAGGTCAACTTAATTTTTTAAAATGCATTGATCGATGCAGCTCATTCCCTGTAGAAAATCATTAACTTTTTAGCAAGAGTGTGGTCAATTCCAATGTAGCTATTACGGCATTGATTGTAAAGAGATGACGATTGTATTATTAACATTATTTCGTAATGTAAAACGTTCCTAAAAATAGAAAACAAAAATAATTTTTTGGGTATTGTCTCGAGGGTTAATTCAATCGCAAAAGAACATATATTTACATAAATTGCCACAGTATAGTCGCAATAACAAATGCATAGTTCTCCCATCATTTCGCAGTGAAGTAATCGGGGGCTCGACAAAAGAATTCTCCGTTCGAAAGATCCAGCTGGATCTAGAATTGTCTGCTGAGCCCGAAGCAAGTCGAGGCAGTGAGTGAAACGTGACAGAGAACGCGAGGCTGAAATTTTAATCGTTCGCTATATCTCTCCTAGCCAAGAATGCTTGCACGAGATCATTTTCTAAAAGGTTTTAAACGGTGGTTGGCGCCGTTGATAACGCTGCTTAAAAATAGCTGTTGTGTACGATCGATAGTTGCCGTTATCAGTTGCCTCGGGGCCATTGTTCGGCCACAGAACCTGTGAAAAATTAAAATGTTCCCACAAGTTCACCTTCTCCATGCTGCATGCTCCCTAATGGATCATGCAAGCGCAAATTCAATCGGGAGACTACGACGCGTGGTTCGGAAGATAAACATCTTTCGTCGAAGCGTTGGAAAATTTTTTTCGTGGATGAAACTACCATAGATTCGAAGATTGAAGCTTTCCCTTTACAACGGCGCCTTAAAACTTGACGTCTGATTTTTTAAAATAATTTTATCGAGCTGTGAAGCAAGTAGTACCACTCTAACTTTACAATAGTGCAAGGAACATCATAGGGATTTTACGTCTCTAAAAACGTTGGAAATGTCCACGAGAAGCGACTTATGGATTATGTTATACGCCTAGTAGTGTTCGCGTCGCAGCAGGTGAACCATAGTGAACCATAGTGAACGATGGTGACTGCCGCGGTCGAAAAGAGCGTATGGCAAACGGGGGAGGACCGGTCGGGTCAGCGACATTGACACGCTGGAATCCAGTTCAATTATTTTTCAGTTCTAATGGGACCGCCGGCAACTAAGACCGGTAATTAATTAACGCAATAAGAAGACTGCTGTAGTGTCCCGATAATGCTGGCCGCGACCTCTCGAGCCACCGAGCGTCGTTACAAAATCCTTTAACGGGGCCCGTTAACTTTTTTATCGGGCCCAACTCTACCGGGACGCGGCACGGCTCGCGCGACTCGCAGGTGGATGCACTTTGCTGGAGTTAAACGCGCTGCGAAAGGGGACCCGTGTGCACCGTGCATCCTCTGCGCGTCGTCTGCATCATGCGCGCACTTTCCGTGACCATGGCTACCCATGGGATTCCGGTGGCCTGTCCTGCGATCTTTCTTTAGCTCCTTCACAGAGATCGTTTCGCGTTTTTTATCAAGCTCGCAATTTCGATGCACCTGTGTCTCGTTGGGAAACTTCTTAGCTGGAGTGTACAACAAGTCAACTATAATTATTACTAATTTTCCTGAAAATGTAGAAACTCTTAAGCAGACTTTTGTGCAAAATAAACGTTATTTCGATTAATTGCATGCTATTGGCTACTTCTCTTTTTAATCATTTTAAGCAGTCGAAAATAATGCAAAAGTGTTTTTGTATTCCTTAAATGTCTTTATCGTTTTGCAATCGATCGTCTCGTAAATGCATAAAATCCGCGGTCGGTCGGCAAATGTTTAATACATTATCTACCGGCAATTATTCCATAATTTTTCAGTGTCGTTTAGCGCTTGATAGTTCTAGTATTAACTTGTTAAAATAATTAAAGAAAATTTCTTTGTTGCAAAAAAGTTCACATCCTAACTATCACATAAAAACAAAACAAAAAAATACCTTCCAAATACGAACAGCTGAACACATCCCACCCTCTAAAACCCAGTGACCTTAATCAAAAAATGATCTCACCAGTGTCCCTGGTACGAAGTCTTGACAAGCTTCACAGTAAAAAGGAACTGAATAGCGCAGACGAGCAGGCAGCACAGGTTCAAGGACAGCGCCAGTGCGCACAGCGCTAGAGTGACTTCGTACACGATAGTATACTCTTCTGGACTGATGAGGCTGCTGGGAGTGACGGTCAACGGGGAGATCTTCAGCAGGAAGATCAACGAGAGCAGTGCCAGTAACAAAGACACTAAACACAATAGTCCCAGACTGGTGAGAGTCTCTCTGGCCCCGGCCTCTTGATCCTTATGATTCCTGGACAGGGACGAGGACCAGGAAGCGTTTAGGGGATACGCTGTGGACCCAACGCCGGTTAGGGGTACACCTGCCGTGGGTTGCTGAAGAACAGGTGCAGGGGAAGGTGTGGCTTGACTTGGCAGCCTGGATAGCCTGGAGATGTCGAATCCCCCGTTGGCTTTTGGCCTGTTGTCATGATGCAACGGGACCTGAGTGATCACCGTGTGTCCCAAAGTGGTGGACACGTTGTTATTATTGTTGCTGTTGATGTTGTTGTTATTGTTGCCCCCAGCAACCGGGCTGACGCTGTTCACCGAGTGCTTGGACGTCGACAAGGTGGACAGGTTGAGCGCATGACTGTGGTTCAACCGTTGCGATAAATTGTTCACGCTCAATTGGGAGTGGTTCAAGGGATGTCTATGGGTAGACGACGGCGTGGTAGCCGGCTGATGGTGGACGTTGCCTGTCCTCTGGGTCGGATGTACCACCACCGAGTCGTAAACGTCGACACCTCGCCCCCCATTCCCGGGCCTCACCCCTCCACTTTGGTTGTAGTGATGGTGCTGCTGGTCCTGGTGATGACCCGAGTGAACGTGATGATGGTGGCCGCCGTGCAACGTGCCCGAGCCCGCCGGATAATCATTCTGGTGATGCCTGGAGCCCGCTGACGACGGTTGCCCCGTCAGGATGTGCTTCAGCATTACTCGACACGCTGGGTGACCCGGAGGAAGAAGCTTCTTCTTCTTCTCCTTGACTTCCTGGGCCTCTACATGGTCCTCCTATCTTCTTGGACTCGACGCTGTAGAATTTCTTCCCTTGGTCAAGGGTTTTTTTCCCTTAGTGGGAGGATTGATTGTATTAGGGGACGGAATGGTTCGGCGAAGTTAGAAATTAGGTTCCTGGGCTCAAGGAGTTGCTGCACACCAGCTCCAACATGGCGACCGGCATCCACCGGCGGCCAGCCTGCAGAGCCAGCTGCAATCAAGCCTCTGAGGAACTCGGAGAGTCCCGCTCTAGGCTCGGGAGTGTTGGGAGCCTCGATCTAGAGATCATGGCTGGTGATCCGATTTTGGGGTGGGATATGCTCGCGGGGAGTTGGTCTTTGTGTTTTGGGGCAGTGGAGTAGCATCAGTCGAGGTTAGCTTTGTTACCTTCGAGAGGCTAGGAGACCTCAGTGATTAGCAATTAATGCTGGTTTGGATTTTAGGTAGATCCATGTAAGCCGATTCTTCTTCAAAAAACTCTTTCTTGAAAATGAATTTAATAGGTCTTGCTGTCCCTTAGAGGCTGAGGTCTCCAGGTATCATCAAATAATCCTGGTTGAGTTCGAATTAAGTCTTCGCGGCTTACTTATGCTTGAACAAGCTTTGGAGCAATAGTCTATCTTTCTTGTAGAAGCTACGAGTTTCCAGGTATCAACAATGAATTTCTCATACCCAGCTTATTCTTGAGCAAGCCTTGAAACAGGATTATCATCAGTCAATTAGGGGCTCTCTCAGTTCTCTGCATCCTTTCAGAGGTTAATTATGGTTGTCAGTAATTAATTGAAGGTTAGGTGTTCAACTGTGTCACCAACTAGTCCTTATTCTTTGAAACTTGATATAATAGAGTATCACTGACCGAGAATTCCTCTTTCGATCTAACAATCTTTGTTCCCCTTTAGAGCCCCCCTTTTCTAGTGCTTCCGATTATCAGCCTGATCAGTGCGAATTGAAATTCTACCTAGGTCTTCATAGTCTACTTATTCTCGAACAAGCCTTAATGCCATCACACCATTAAAAATTCCTCTTTTCACTGATCCAGTAGGTTTCTCTTCTCTCTAAAGGAAAAATCGGATCAGTAATCAGCCACGAATCCTGTATTATATTCCAAATTGAGTTAACGAAGCCTTTACTCTTTTAATCAACTTGATCGGTTAAGTATCATCAATCGATTCAAGACTCTTCTTTCTACTGACCTAGCAGACTATGCTTCTCTATAGAGTCCGAGTTATCAGCAAAGAATCCTCTATTAAAGTCCAAATTGAGCACTCAAAGCCCTTTTACTTTAATTCTAGAAGTAGAGGAGAATCAAAGAATTCACTTTCCGCTGATCTAGCAGCCTCTGCTCCCTCCTAAATGCCCAACACACCTTCCCTCGACATTAACTCGATAAACTATCATCAGTGGATCGACTGCTGCCCGTGTCTTCTTCCCGAAGAAGCATTCCACTGGCGTTATTAACGCTTCCGTCCCCGGACAAACATGGGAAAGGACTCGTGGCAGGTGGAATAATAGAGCCGGGGCGCTTCCTCGATCCTCGGCAACGGGATCTCAGGCCTCTATCGTCGATTTACTCGCCTCCGGCGTGCCGCCACGGGAAATACCATAGCAAGGTCGATTAAGTCCAGTTTTTCCGTGCGCCTTTCGTCGGTTTCCGGTTCACGTGTTGCCGCCAGTCCAGTCCAGAAGCCGCAGGTGTTTCGTTCAGGTGAAGATCAGGATCGAGCGATCGCGGAATGGCGAAGGATGATGATGCGTGGCCCAGGTGAACATGATTAGATCCCGTGCGATATCTCGGCGACCTTGTCAATGAGAATAGCGGCTCGTTAAGGCGGCTGCAGCCTCGGTCTGCCTCTGTGTCGAGTTCCAGCGAACTCGTCAGCCGGCATGGCTTCCGAGATGGTCCCTCTGGAAACAGGTATGATGGAATAATTAATGGATTTGGTCACCTGTATGTCTGCGTGCATATGCGTGTACGTGCGTGTTTATGTGAGTTTGTGAAATGGGATTGTGAAAAAGAACGATCGATGGGACGGCGTAATTCGATTTGATTTATTCGTAACAGGGAATTGTCGTGGCTTTGTTGAATGGAGAATGGAGCACGATTTGTGGATTAGGTGGGTCCAGCAGGTAAGAAGAAGAATGTGTGGTGGTGGATCGAAAAGGTATTTGTATGATTAGGAATTTTTATTAACAATTTTGTTTCGAAGATTACACGTTTATGTTGGCTGGATTTTAGAATCATCAATTTTTGTATAACATAAAGTTGTGGATTGTAATTGCTTTTTTAAGAGGAGTGAAGCATTGTGGATTCAATGATTGGTGTACTGATTTTGTTTTAGTGTAGCTTTTTATCAAGCTATACAAATTGCAGGTTATTTGTTCTATTCTGGGGAATTCATTGCAGAAAAACTAGATGTAGAACCGAATAATTCGTAGCCAGTCCACATTATTTATGATAAATACCATCAGGAATAGCATGCTGCAATTTTGTGGATTGTAAAATGCACAGTCTAGTAAATAGATTTTGGATTATTGAATCTGTATAGATCTATCAGTTCTATTTTATAAAACAGAAGATTGCCTAGCATTTATTGGCATGCAAAATTGAGACTGTTTGGTCGAACAGCATTCGAATTTGCAGGTCCAGCTATGGTAATGATATTGAAACGATTGAAAAAACGAAGGTTCCATAAAGTATAATGTATCCCCCACTTCTTCCCTCGGCATTGCTATGGCTGACCAAGGATTCTCTTCTAAGCCCTTATCTCGTTCGATACGATCGACTACCGGTCGCCGGGACGAGAAGAATAGGTCGTTGCGACGAATAAAAAGTTCTACGTACCGGGTGGAAAATAAAACCGACCGCGGAACATTTACAAATATTTAAAAGATTGAAAATATATCAATAATCACCAGGTGTCTGGATAATCGCTTCAAAATCATCGCTAAAATTTAAGGTAAACAGTTTCTATAAACAGCAAGCCGATAAAAAATATATTTTTTCAACAATTGCATAGAAATCGAACTCATTCACTGTTGCACGAAAAACATTTCAGACCAAAATTATACTGTTCCAAAGAATACGTGCAATGAGGTAACAAATTTCTTCTGAAGATCATCCCTTTTACAAAATTTCAAAGTTACATTTTTTTTTTAATGGAACTTTGTATATTTTCTTCCACATTTTTATAGAGCACACAAAAACGAATCCAGCAAGCACAATGACTATACCATTCAAATCGTTCAATCTCGAGATATTTGTGTCTGAAAGGTAACATACTTGATGCTTTCAGACACGAATATCTCGAGACTGAATGATCAGAACTGTACGGTCATCGTACTCGTTGAATTCGTCTTTTTATGTTCTACAAGAATATGGAAAGAAATATATGAGTTTAAGTTTTAAAAAATACCTGTGATCCTGTGATCCTGAGATCCCATTAAAAAGTAACTTTGCAAAAGATTCTTTGCTCTGTCGCACATATCTCTTGAGAAAATTCTGAAAATTTTTGTTACACAATAATAAATGGGGGAGGTATTTAGGTGATTTTAAGGTTTAGACGATTAAAGGTGATTCTATTTAGTAGAGACACCCTGTATCTGGTAGAGCGTGTTCAAGCTGAAAATCGCATTCACATCTGCGAGTCATTCGATCTGAATTGTAACCGGTGCCTTTTATAGTCTACTTATCCGCGTGAGCGACGTCCGCACTATGAATTTCTAATGAATTACGGTACCGCAGATTCTGTGGTTTCTCCTCTTCCTATGTACAGTGTTACTTCGCTTTTAATGTTTCCACGCGATTACCATCGAGGTACGAGCTAACTGGCGCGTGTACCACTATGTAGCACTAATTTGCTGTCTAAACAGGGCTGACCTCTTCTACGAATCCGTACTGTCTTCCTGAAGCCCCTTATCCAACGTGTTACTGGCTTGCAAAACAATAGCATTGCCATAAAAAATGAAAAAAAACGTAAAGAACATAAAGTACAATTTAATCTCCATTTCTCCATAAGTATAACATATTAGCATACAATATAACATGTTAGAATATATCGTAACCAGACTGCGTATCTTTGCGCAAAATAAAAAATATTTCCATCGATTGCAAGACACAGGAGCGAAATAAAAATTGCTTTCTTCTTTTAATTATTTTATTAAGCTAGAACCAATACGCTGATGCCCTTAAATCTTTTTAATATGTCCACTGCTTTAAATTGTGCTTACCCATTTTTCTCATAAATGCAGAAAATCCGCGGTATGATCATAACCCACTAGACTATAGTACATGTGGTGTCGCGTCGATCCTGAAATTGGGAGAAATCGTATCGCGACTAGGTAAAGGTTTAACTGGTCTTTATTGCGATGTGGCAAGACTTGACTTGCTATTAGAATCTCGGTTTTTGAAACAGTTGTGTTTTGAAGCAGTTCTGACTTGCTTACAATCGTATAGGAATTAGGAAAGCTCGGATGTGGGTGTGGTTTTAGGAAGTTGTCTATGGTTGGTTGAAGGATGTGTTTTTGGAAGGTGTTGAAAGTGGTGGAAAATTAGGAATAGTGGGAGTAGAAGGTACATTTGGTTACAGGCGGCTACGGCTATAAAACTATATATCTAGGTACTAGAATGGTTCGCAGTTCAGCATGTGCTGAGTTTTTCTCGGATTTCCCACTACGCTAAATTATCCTACATTTTTTATGGCGGTCATAGTCCTTGTGCCGCGGGTGGCTAGTTGACCTTCACGATCGTACAGATGTCCCTTCGCAGAGGGTTTTGACGACGGAACAGTACAACATATCAGAATGTATAATATGATGTATACAAATATGTTGTAGAGTACCTGAGTATAAAATAATATATATTCTTAAAATAAAATATAAAAATATTAATTAATATTTATATATACATATAGTATATAATATACAAGAAAACATAGCATAAATATTCTCTACATAAACATCCTTACAATTTCACTAATCGAAAATGAAAATCTGTAAATCTGATTTTACATGGCATTAAAGAGAATTGTTTATGGTAAATAGTGAATACAATAACAGACTCCAGTTTATTACGTCACCGGAAGTGTCGATGCAGAGAGATCGGTAACCGAGCAAGTCGGTAAAAAGGCAGCTGATTACAAGGTGTGTTCTCGTAAGGGGGACAAGTATAACAACGAATTAACTGTATCGTGTAAGAATAAGAAATCAGAAGGGAACACGGTGGCAGCGGGTCACTTCCTCCACGGTGGTCGACCGGTGTATTTTCCGGTCGTTAACTCCGCCATGATGCGATATTAAACAGCCGGGACATTTAGATTCGCCGCTTCGAGGACTATGTAATTTTTCAACCTGTTTATTATCGAGTTACCGTGCCGCGTATTATTTTCCACGACGGCGAAACCGCGCGCCTCCTCTGTTCCGGCTTCGAACCGTTTCCGAGCTTCCCTTTTCCGCAATTCTAACGAGCATGCTAACCCTTTGAACAACGGTATTGCAGTACCGGATTGTTCCCATTGACAGGAATCGCGTGCGCAATGCGTTCATTCTGCTGTTATTGCCATAGAGAACATACAGTATGAATAATTGTGAGCGACTAACATTTTACCATTTTACACCTTATTTTCTGACAAGACTACACGTTCCTCATGTGCAATATTAATAATCTGAAGTGTTGAAAACAATAATATAAGCATTAGCAAAATGTAAAGACATTTAATGTCTTGTTTTGTGTTAAATGGATGACATAAGTGCAATATTAATAATGTATAGTATTAAGAATAATAATCATATAGACATATAGTAAAGATATTACTAAAGAAGTATAATATAGACATTACTATATTGCTAGCATTTTATATTTTGATCCTCAGAGTATTCATTTCTTATATGCAACATTAATAAAGTGTGATATTACAAACAATAATATAGTTTTCAAGATAGAAATTAGATCTCGCACAGATCTAGGTTTCGGAGGGTGCAGACAGGATCCCGAGCATCGAGGCAGGATCTGAAGGATCCAGTCAGGATCTGGAGGATCTATTTCGCTCGAAGGATCATAACAAGCAGGTCCCATTGTGCGCGCGGAACACAGAAGCGTTTTCCGCCCGATCCGAGGCCGCGTCACGTTACAATCGGGTTCGTCGGTCTTTAATGACTATTCGCCAGCGGCTACGACCATAATAACGGAACGGACGATGAAGAATATCCCATCGATTTAATCGTTCCTCGCAACTATGTTCGCGATTGACTCCATCATTTCCGACGCGACGCCTTTTCTCGAGCGAATTCAAACATTTCGTCGTGAGACGATCGCCAAACGAAACGAGCACATTATTCATTGATGGTAAATGAAGTGAACGACAATGGCTACCATGAAACCAAGAAACTTGCAACTTAGAGCTTAAGAGAATTTGCAACTCAAGAAAACACATTTGTAAAAAAGCTGGTAATTATTTAGAAAGTACCACTCATCTCCGATTTTGATGAAATTTAAATATGTTATGCAGCTACACATTTTTAACAACTTTTTCCTTTTCCAATACACGGGGCGTCGCTTTTAGTTTTCGAGATATTCGGAATACGGAAAATTCAATACAGTCAAACCTGTTTTTGTGCGGTAGGACAAACAATTAGATTGTTAGACCAAGACTTTACTACATTTAGGAGAACCTCAGTGACTATAATATTCGGCTACTTTTAACGGGACAACTTTTTAAATATTTTTAGAATTAAAAAATGTTGAAAAAATTGCAATTAGTGCGAGCAGTTGTTAAGTAGGAATGTAATTTCACTTTTTAGTAACGAGATCATTTTTAGAATGCGTCATCGTAGTTAGACCTAGACGGATCGTAAAAGAAGTACTTAACAACCACTATTGCATATCTAGATAACGCGTTAATAATGATCGAGTAAAATTAAATCAGCGGGATGTTTTTCTCTCGGGTCTTCCGGGATGATCTAAGCAAGTAGTTTATGGGACTGTTTCTTCTGTTTTTCTGTGCTTTCGCGTATACATACCGTGTAATTTCCTCTTTGATGGTGGGAATGCCTCGCGTCAGGCTTGTTGTTAGATCGTCATTTCTGATAATCCGCGTCGCATTTAGAACGGAATTGCTTTTTTTCAGCACTGTGAGTTTATGATTTATCTCTCGAATGGTCTAACAAGCGTGGCTCTATTGTTCTTAATTTACGAACAAAGTGAGGAAACCTGTACATTTTACTTAGCTTCTGTCATCGTTATTCATTTTACAAATTTTTGAAGTACGATGAAATTAATATTAACAATTAGATTGGGGACCATTACGCAAAAATGTTCTATTTTAATTGATCTTGATATACAACACAATTTGCGAAACATACAAAAGCTGAGAAACCGAATTTAACTCGTTTCCATACAATTTTCTTTATGGTTGTAATAATTAGAACTTGAGCGAACTCCCATAAGAAAAAAGCTGACTCATATTTATTTTATCGCGGAAAAGGCGAAAGTTTGCGAGACTATTCTCTCTTCATTCGCATAATATAGGTCAGTCAGGTGGTTCGTATCGACCGAGAGAGAAAAGTAAATGCTCTCTGGTAAGTATTATTGCTCGATCAATATTTGCTGGCCCTTTTTTCAATCCCGACAGCTAACTTTCGTTTATGCTCTGTTACGATCCATTGCTTCCAGTATTTTAGAAAATACTGCTGACAAGTATGATACTTACAGGATTGAATAGTTTGTTCTATTCAACATTTAAATTCGATTTCGATTCGTACCAAATCGCATTTAAATATAAATGTAATAACTGCTAAGCATGCAGTTCTGAGGATTATTTTGAAAACTGGTACTTGACTATTTAAGATCGTGAATTCGGAATATTAATTAAACACGGTTGGAAACTATATCAAATTGACAGATGAAGATCGATCGAACGCAGATAAAAATCTACAGCGTGTTACTTGAAATTAATTGAAATCATCAGTGGGAGAATTGACAGAAAAATCGCAATTGATTAATGGGAATCTCATTGGATCGGAACGATCGTTTCCCCGAGGAGATTTCGCTGATCCGTCGGAGGCAAATGGTGGATCAAAGATCGACCGGGTACTTCAAATACCTTTGAAGGAGGCTCGATCTCCTCGATCCAATACCGTTACCCTGTTCGTTGCGGAGTCGAAGCCTCGTTTCGGTCGTTTCGAGCCGGAAGATCTGCGCTATTTTCTCGTCTGGAACCGATCAATGGGAGAACCGATGCGCGGAAGACACGCGAGTACCGATGAAATATTGACGTTTTCCACGAGCATCGTGACCGAACGAACGACTATTACCTGCTACGCTCTGTCGCGGTGCTCTTATTCCTCGCCGAGCGAAATTACAGACGCTTCTTCTTAGGATCGAGACGGGGAAATCCGATAATTCATACGCGAGTCTGTAATGGAAGGCGGGATTGACATTATCGAATTTGTTAATGTGCAGCTTAGGCTTCTACGAGTCTTCCGCAAGGTAAAGTGATTGGCTTCGATGATAGATCTCAGGAGCGTTAACCCCTTCGCGCGGTAAACCAGAGACCAGACTGATTCTCGAAAACAGTTGCAATACTAGCCGAAATGTAAATACCTGTGATATAACCATTTGTAAATCATTCCACGAGTCCTACTAGTGATGTTTACGTTTGGGCCAAGATCTTCAGCGCGAGTCAGACTCGTTAAAGTATAGGAAGGGGTTAAAAGTGGTTGTTTTGTATTACTTTATGAAAGTAACGGGATAAGCTATTTTGATCATGATACGTGATCGAATTAATTTATTCAATAGACTTACTATGGATTAAAGCAGGAGATTTAAACAACCAGCAAATTTATAACATCCATAGATTGCGCATAACTGAACTGTGGATTTATGCGTTTATGATAAAAATGGGTAGCTGCAATTTGACACAGTGTAGTAAAGTTATTAAAGACAGAAAAATGTCCATAACTCGCTCCTATATCCTTATAACGAATACAGAACATTTTTATGTTCCATAAAGATCCGCGATCTATACACAATTATGGCAATCATAATAATATAGTGGTTAGTATCTTTCCTAGAACATGCTCTAGAAGACTATGGTGAGTTCAACTTTTCGCGTTCATAAGAAGTTAAGGCATTTTCGCGACACACTTGCGTATTACTCTAGGTTTTAGTGTCGACAGCACGCTGTTTCTTCAAAGAGTAATAAAATGCGAACAAAAGATCGTACATCAAATTTTATGGGTTCATTGTAAAGAGGACAGCTTAATCTTCGAATCTATGGTAATGTAAGTCGCGAAAAAAGTTGTTCGCACTCCGTAGAGATACTCAAATCTGTAATCTTTACAAGGAAAATTGTATGGGCTATTATAAGAACTCATTGTAAAGGAAAAAGTTGGTCCTTAAAGAAGCTAAAGGACTGCCATTCATAGGGTATTAAAAAAACTCAAGGACTACTAGAAGCTCAAGGACCACGAAAAAAAGTTTCAGGACTACCAAAAAACTCAAGAAGCATCAAATTTGCTCAGTGACTGTTGCAGTATTCAAGGATTACCAAGGGACTCAAAAATTATCAAAGCATTCAAAAATTAGCAAAAGAAGACTTCAGGACTACCAAAGAACTCAAGGACTATTTAAAAAACTCAAGGACTATCAAAGAACTTAAGGACTATCAAAGAACTCAAGGATTACCAAAGAACTTAAGGACTACCAAAGAACTCGAGGACTACCAAAGAACTCGAGGACTACCAAAGAACTCGGGGACTACCAAAGAACTCAAGGACCATCAAAATAGAACACATGATGTACCTAAGAACTTAAGGATTATCCAAGAAGTTCTCGTATTATTAAAGAAGTTGTTTTGATTTATTACGGTTCAACGTCTTAACAATTTCTTCAGTAACCCCTCCACGTAACATTTTCAGAGAATAAATAGATGAAGACGTTCCAGAAGGACGAGCATTATTGAATCAATCTTGGTAAAAATTCTCTTCGCACCTGAGACATCAACAATTCATCACGAACGACACGGTACGCCTTCAATTCCGCTCATCAGCATATTCGGCCAATCCATCGACCCCCTCCTCAGCACTATTACAATTCCCTAAGCCCCGAATGAAGACGTTCTCGAGTGCCTATTACTCGGGTCAGAAAATCTCGCTCACAGCGAGTCGTTAGCGAGTCGCAATATTCTCCCGTTACCAGAAGAGAGAAGAGTCGAGTCGCCTGGTCATCAAGGTCTGCTCGCTCACGGTTTTGGATTTTCACGGGGTAACATGACTCGATCCCGCGAATCCCTCTCGCTCTCTCCCTCCTCCTGTTGGCCACGATGTTCCAGATCACGTGGCACGATCCTGAACCGCAGAATCTGCCCGGAGGCGAGGGAGAACGGGAGAAGAATCCAAGAGAGGAGAGAACCAACGGGCTACACACGAACACACACACAGGGAGAGAGAGAGAGAGAGAGAGAGAGAGAGAGAGAGAGAGAGGGCAATAGAGGGAAGAGACAAAGAGAGAGGATCTACAGAAGGAGAGGCCGTTGTCAATAGCCAGACTTGACTCATAGAAACGGGTTCCGCTCGCATTCCGGACGTCCAGCCTGCTGTGGTCACGCTGCCTTCGTCCAAGCTCACCGCTCTATCTATACATATGCAGCACAGGGTATAGTTAGTCGGTGGTGGTACCCGGCCGTGGTTCCACGCGATTCCTGTGCTTTTATTCGGAACGGTTTAACCCGAACAACACCTGTACCACCACCAGAGAGGACCGCCGGGCCGGGACACCGTGATCCGAATCACGCGCGTCGAGGATTTAACGATTAACTCGGAGAACAGGTGGTTTTCGTCTACATATACGGGATTTATCCTACCGGTTCGTGCTCCCGCGGCTCATCGAGATAGAGTTGTAATGTTGCTCGTCGGAGAGTTATGGTAGAGTCAGTGCAAAAAGTTGACTATATCAGGGGAATGATGGTGGGAGGAGCTTGTCGAGGAGTTGGTTAGAGTGGATTAGGAAAGAGATTGAGGTTTCTTGGGGGTTTGTGGTGTGGTTGGTGATGTGGGAGATGTGGGCTTCTGAGGTTTTCGTGTTGGGAGATGTTGGTGAGAGGTTGTCACGGGATGTTTGACGAGGAACTCGAGGACTGCTATAGAACTTGAGAATTATTGAAGCACTCAAGGATTGTCAAAGAACTCGAGGACTACCAAAGAATTCGAGGATTACCAAAGAGCTCAAGAAGTATCAATGAACTGAAGGTCTCCCACAGCACTCAAGGACTCCCAAAGAATTCGAGGATTACCAAAGTACTTGAAGGCTCCCAAAAAACTTCCTAAAGAATAAAAAAAATTTCAAGTACTGTACAGACCTCTGCAGCAAAAGTGAAGCTTCTAATGGATTTTAAACGAACTAAAAACCTGAAAATGGACTCTCAGCGATCTCGTGGATTCCAAATTAACTCTGGAGGACCTCATGTTTTCCAAATGTAGTCTGAATAAACTCAAACGATCCATATAGATTAAAAAAGAACTCACGAACTCCAAATGCACTCTATTTAGTCAAAATAAATTATTTCAACATATGAACAACTTAACATTCTATCCATCGGATTAATCCACCACAATATTAAATTGAAATAAATTTTCCTATATTCTTCAAAGATTGTAAAACACATAAACCAAATGCAAACTTCGTATGCACATTACCTCCATTTTTAAAAAATCTCACACCACTTATCCGATTATTCAATTAAAAATCTCCCTCGATAAGAGCCCTAAATCATACCTGAGACAACTACCGTGTGATAGAGCACATGATCGATCCGATTATCATTTGCGCACATCACCGGACAGTTTCCGTGTAGTAGCCGGGCGCGACCAATTGTTTCAATAAATATCTGCCCCGTAAATTGTTATAGCAAATATTCGTCGGGGTTTGCCGATATAGTGCTGGGAGCGTGAGAATGTCAGCGAGAATTCTTTCAGTGGTTCCTGCGATTTTGCATATACTGCTGCACGAGTGAAGGAGAAAGAAAGCAAACGAGAAAGAGAAAGCGAAAGGGAGAGAGAGGGAGGGAGAGAGAGAGGGAGCGAGAGAGAGAGAGAGGGAGAGAGAGAGAGCCTGTTGCATGCGGGTTCGCGGCGCGCAGGATCGTCGCAGCCGTGCTTCGTTTAATTTACGATACGTCAATCGCTATTGGTAGACGGGAAGGTATACGCTAATTAGAATCCGCAATCCTCCCGCCCATAAATAACGAAATTGAAAAGCAAGCGCGGGCTGCTCCGAGGGCATTCGGAATCCCGAAAACACCGGACAAGTCACGTCCCTGTCATAAACTCGGTGTCGCAGACCTTTCTTTCGCCGTTTATTCGGGCCCCATTCAGCAGCCAAGGCCCTTTTTTGTGAAATTTTCCGAACACGTTCCTATAGACTCGACCTAACATCCAGAACCAGTGGGATTTAACTCGGACGTGTACCGAATGCTGTGTGCAATTCTGTTTTTGGGAACGGGGACGAATTTACCCCCGTCGTTCCTCAGATTTTGTTCTGTTCTGTTTTCTTCAGATTTCGAAATTTTTTCATTTTTTTTTTTATTCTATTGAATCTATTCTTCAGTCTTCGAAAGAGAGCCGAAGCGTCATTAACTCTCGAACCTCCTCAAAAATGCATAAAACATCCTGGGATATTTCACAGATTTTACACTAAACTTGAAACCAACAAATTCGTTTATAACGTCACATTTTAAAGAAGTACATAATCCGTTACGCGGTAATTTGAAGAAAGGTAAACGGGTGAATTTTCACCGTGAGGAGTACACGAGGTTTGATGAAGTTATGCGAATTTCGCGCGGAAAAGTCAATTGCGGTGTTGCACGAGAGCCATCCTGAATAATACATGCAGTATAATACACAGTCCATTATTCCTATTCAAGTCAATGTGCAACACGGTTTCGAGGGAACACCCTGTAGAACATTTGTGCACGTGCATCAGGTACAAACGAGAGCTATACATCATTTTCACGTTAAAATGGCAAACGACGGGAACGGTTACTCTTTGCTCGCGATCGTGTCGTGAAACACGATAATTTTAGCGCTACAGAAGCCGTAGCCATTGTGCCGGTTCGCCAAACGATCCCGTTCACCATAGTTTATTTTACCACGGTAATCAATTTCACGCGGGCTTGTTAGAACTCATATCCGAGGTCTGCATGAATTGTTCCAGAAAAATCTCCATAGGTTTGCGTGTAATTCAATTACGGGATCGTTAGGGAACCCCCTTGGGAACCCTCGGCTCATCTTCAATTTATATGGGGCTCTTCTGTGCGGTTTCATAGCGAGCGAACTCTGTTCGCATTAGCTACGTCGGAGAATCGTTTAATTCGAAGATCTTAGAGGATAGTGAGTCTTTTAACTTCGAATTTTTTTAAAGCACTTTTCACTCCAGAATTCAAACTTTTTATCTAGAATACTTTTGTTACAAATGACCCCTTCGATTTTGTCCATGCAACAGAGAATATATTTACTTCTGTCACTATGTACTTAATTGAGTTAGTAAGTTGTTGAGTTATTAAGTCTGTCCTAATGAATAAACAAAGCGTCTAGAATACATATTGTCTAATGTTTCGGATAACATATGACCACTTCCGACGTTCACGTAAGGTTTCTCTCGCTGCCAAACCCACCTAATCCTTCCACCATGAACACACGACTTGGCTATGGTGTATACAATATACAGTGTGTTCGACTAAAAACGGGCCAACAAAAATAAAAATGTCGTCAATTAAATACAATAATGGACAAGTAAAAAAAGAGCGACATTTGTCGTATTTTCGTATTTACATACATAGGTTAATACGTGGGCGTATTCGTTGGACGTTAATACTTTTTCATAGAGAATTATGAGCTGCATCGAATAGTGCATAAATAAATGAAGGTAATCTCGAAATCTCGGGAACTGTTTCACCTATAAAAAAAACTGTTATTGCCATATTGTAGTGCACTTTATACAGAAAATTTTAGGTTAAGAAAGTTTTTGTATATTTTCAAAAACAGCGAAGATAATGATGCGCTAATCTTTACTGGACCACCCAGCGTGCAATGTTAAATAAACATGCCACACCTGTTCGTTAAACAGAAAAATTTGAACTTCAAATGGGTGAATTCGATTTGGAAGAGGATGAGTTTGCAAAATGGTATTTAATTTGCCCATTTTTGCCACGAAAGCATACAAATCGGCGGTCCGCTAATTAGCCAATCGACTCATTAAAAACACAAGAGAGCACAAGAGCATTACGTCGCACAGCCATCAGAACGTCAGAACCGTTAAATCATCGGATTTCCACACTCGTCCGGATCCATGGATCACGATTTCGCGGTGGTACCTGCGAGAGCAGAGCATTGAAATTAATCGATCATTAACGCCGGACACGCTCGGTATCGAGCCGGTACATTGTCTGGGGCCCTCGCGAAGCCCACTAAAAAAGTTCGCTCGCGAACAATGCATCCCGCGCGGGGCGCGGATCGCTCGCATACTCTGCTCGCATGATTTATGCTCGGGGATCCACATGCGCGCACAAACCCGCCGCACCGGTTGGAATTAAATTACTTTCACGGGGCATTTGCCTTCGTGAAATCGACGCGATCTTTTCGAGAGCCGTAATCTTATTATGAACAATACGCGCGCGCCCGGACGTCCGTGTTTCATTAAGCCGTGGACAATGGCGGCTCGCTGCTCCCCCACTTAATTCTTTCGCGATCTATCAGTGTGGATCGTAATTACGGTTAATTAATGGCGGGAAGAATCGGCGGACGACGACGCGACTCGCGAGCGTTCCCAAAATCAGGATATATTGTTCTCGGATGTTTGTCGCTTCCTCTTTTGACCATCCGGATTGAAAAATTGCAGGCTTTCGTGGAACGTAAACATTAACTGTGTCTGCTGAGAATACAGCCTGAGTTCCCATTGTGTTTACAACAGTCTTCAGTTCCTTTGACTAGGATTTTGAGTTCTCATCAATTTTTTTTTAATCCTCTGAACTTCTATGTCTTGAATCTAAAGATATTCTTCATCAGAATCATTTTCACCTTTTTAAGAAGACTAAAAGAATGTTTTATTTATCTTTGTCGCAATTTTTATTTTGCACTATTTTGCAGTCTACTTATAAGCGTTTATGGCTTTGTAATTCTTCGGGCCATTAACTGCAATACGACGCTTAAAAGGTAATAAGGCATAGTACTAAAGCAGAAACAATTCTGAATCACTTCTTACAGTATCGAAATCACTTACGAAACGAAGTCGGCCGAACTCGAGGAATCGCATCGTCCACGAGGTTCCCACGAAGAAAAAGCAAAAAAAAATCAAGTTTGGTGGGTCATCGTAGGAACTCCACACACATTGACACCAGTCTCCTAATTGCGACGAAGGTATCGGCCGGGGGCGGGAATGTCAACACGCAGCTCTGTTGACACTTTCATTTTCCGGTCCCGCGGGATAATTAATCGCGCACACCGCTCGCGCTGTCATCGCGGTCAAGAGGAAGCGAGAAGACGAAGGAAAAGACGAAGAAGAAAGTTCGACCGGTGTGGGAATTGTCGACCGAGGTATCACAGAACACACATTCTATTAAAGTGAACATTAATATAGTAGCCACGAGAGATAACTGCCTGGTAGCCCGCATGGGAACAAATAAAACATCCAGAGACATACTCCTGTGGAAACGGGCTGCAGGGTGGTTATGAAGGGGAGCGTGAGGTTCGCAAGACAGGACAGAAACCGCAAAGCAAGTCGGCGAATTCGTGAAATTGGATGAAACTCGCTCGGATAGGACTTCACCCCGAGGAAACCTCACGTGGCGAATAAGCTCGTAATAATTCTAGCGCGACGCGAAGCGCTCCCGAGCACAGAAAAGCCGCTGTCGATGCTATCCGTTGTAACTCGAGCCGCTTTTTCTCGATTTCCTGAAGCGCACCCCCTCCGCACACTCGTGCAACGCTATACCCGATCGCGGAGAAACGAGTTTCTGCGATGAGCGCTCGGGAGTCGAGCGCGAACGCGCGCCGTTTCGAACTGTGCGCCAGAAGAGAGGGTGTCTCCGAGAGAAAAAGGCATGAAGCTCGGTAATATTTGGGGGGGGGGGGCAAAAGTAATCAATTATTTTGAAATCTAAAACAAACTTTGTATTAAATTCAAGTTTTTATTTCTTAATTTATTATATACTCTCCATCATTATCAAGGATAGTTTGCCATCTTTCCTGCAAATTTTCAATCCCCCTCTTATAGAAATCCAGGGTTCGTGAAGCAAAATATAACTCAAGATGACTCATTACATCTTCTACAGAAGTGAATGTTTTATTTCCTAAATAGTGCGCCTGAGATCTGAAAAGATGATAGTCAGAGGGTGCAATATCCGGTGAGTACGGGGGGTGCGGTAAAACTTCCCATTGCTTTGATTTTTTCCTGAGTGCGTTTCACAATTTCTCTGTGGACTAAAGATGCCCTCTTTTTCAATAGTTCTGAATACAGCCGTTGTAATTGCTGATAATACAACTCACCAGTAACTGTTTCCCTAGGTTTCAACAACTCAAAGTGAATTATGCCACGACAGTCCCACCAAATGCACAGTAACACCTCTCTTAATGATAAGGTAGGTTTAGGGGTTGATATTGCGGTCTGATATGCAGAAAGCCATTGCGTGGAACGCTTTATGTCATCATAAAGAATCCATTTTTTATCTCTGGTAACGATTCTGCTAAATAATGGATTTCTACGAAATCTGGATAGCAATGAAGTGCAAATTGATCGACGAATACTCTTGTTGATCTCAGATAATTGATGCTGTACCCATATTCCTTGCCTATATGCCTTTCCCATTTCGTGTATGTAGGTGCCTTGGTATAGTTAAGCATGTGGATCCACGTCTTGTCGATAATGCTTGTATACTGAATTTTGGATCAGCTTCCACTAGAGATTTTAGGGTGTCATTATCAAATTTAACTGCCCGTCCACTTCGAGGCCTGTGAGAGAGATCATTATCACCAGCAGCAAACCTTCTCAACCAACGTTGACACTTGTTGACCTTCAATACATCTCCATAAACATCGAAAATTTTATTTATTTTATTTTTAATTTAATTCATTCAATTTGTCTCTAATTTTCAACATAATAGGTGCTTGAACAAGGAAATTGCATTATTCTCCATAAATAAATTTTTATAATTTTAATTATAGTATGATACAAAACTAATGTATATGTAATGAATATGGAAAATGTTAACTTATTTTTCAAAAAGTATTCAAAATGTATCAACCAAATTATAGTGTGATCATGTACATTAATATAACCATAATTAAGTATGAATAAAAATTGTTTCGAATCAGTTCTGCTGCAATTTAAGTTAATAGAATCTAATTTATGTTACTAGATATATTATGGTAGCATTAGATTCAATAAATTTCTTTCACGGACGCCCCTATAGCAATTCAGATTTAGACCTACGATTCACAAATACATGATTCAATTTACGTTACTTAGCACATTTCAACAGCAATTTAATAGCATTAGATCGCACAATTCTTTTAGAAAATAGATCAAAAACAAAATACATTTAAACGATACACAATGTTAATTTTACCGGTTCTCTAATAACAGTGTTCTCACATAAAGTGTAATTACATGCAATTAAAGTAAAGTTTATAACCATGGCAAATATCTCGCTAATTAAAAACTTTACATCAATTATATTTAATAACCTGCAATTAGTCAACTATTCAAGTTACATCCAATTATTGGAGAACTGTGCAACTCTATTCAGACTAATTAATAGACTGTGATAATTATGCAAAATAAAAATCTTCTGAGTCGGTTGTAAGAAACAAAAGCGGAATGAAAATATATTTAAATTATTCTATCTTTACAGTTTTGTATTTCACCTAGTTTTGTCATAAATGCATGGAATCCGCAGTCTACTAATTAGGTTTATCTTAATGATTCACTAGTGTGCAGAAACATTCTCGTGCATAGCTTTAGATACAAGACGAGTTAAGTCGTCTTACTCGATGACAAGATCAAAATTTACAGACAAATTTGATGCAATTAAATTACCACAAGTTATCTAACTCCGTTTTAATAATTTTATTGCATTATTTTATTCAACCGTAAACATGATGATTATCAACGAAAACAGTTTATTCTAAGAATTTCATTCGAACACATTTATCATCTAACTTTATTTTAGCAATTTTTCGTACGAAGACTCTGTTTCAGCTATATAATTTTCAATTGAAGCTTCGGATGAAAGATCTCAGGTGGATTGGCCGATCCATTGTTAAAATAAATAAATACACGGAAGTTATCATCGAATTGAGACGTTACGAAACCGCGTCGATACGAAGATTTTTCATCTCGCACGCCTCGGATGCCTGGTACTGTTCGAATAATTCCGCCCGAGGGAAGTACACGTTTCAAACATGGTAATAACACGTTTCGTTTCAAGGTCGTGCGTTTATGGCATCCCGGAGAGCCGAGAAGCTGAAAAATGTTCGCCGCGCGGTCAACTTAGACCTCGAAACTCATGATTCAATTAGAAACTGCGGTCGAGACCGCACGAGAAATCATCTTACCCTTTAAAAAATCATTGTCTGCGCGCTCCACCGTATAATAAATATTAATTCATACCGTTGCACAAGCGTACTTGAAAAATCGATGTTGAAAATGCAAAATTAGAACCATAGTCGACAATTTTGTGTGTTGGCACACACCAACAGAATTGTTAAAAAATTATAAAACACAAGACTGAATATAATTTTATATATTATTCACTGGTTACATTATATTATTAATTTCCTGGGGGCAGGAATCTTAGAAAATATGACGAAATATAGTATCATTGACGCATAAAATACTAAAGGCATTGGAAAATGTGAAAATAATTAAATTTAGTAAATTGTTACTGTAACTATTAACTTAGTGATAAATTGTAACTATTGACTTAGTGATAAATTGTAACTATTACTAAATTTAAAAATCGTGTAACTAGTACACTAATCCTTCTAAAATCTCAATAAGTAAACTCAACAGGTTTACTATAATTCTTAAAAAAATATATTTCTTTTTAGAGTGAAAAAATATTTTTTTTCACCCTTATTACTAGAGTGCAGATTTTTTAAAATTATTTTAAAAAGAGATGAGTCTACGGAGGTCCTGTGCTTCGCAATTTTTATTTGAAAAATCCGCAGTCTGCATGAAGGACAAATATCGCTAAAAATCTGAATGAATACTCTCGTTATTTTTACAAAGTGATGTAATAAAATGGTCGCTTTCAGTGACCAGTAAAACCATAATTCAAGGTTTCATAACTGCATATGTTGATACGGTTTCCTGATTGAGGAACCGGGCCGCTGATCGAATGATAAATGATGGTGTCCCGCTAGGATCCAAACAAATACCGCTCGTGAAACGACTCCTCAAGGAACAAAATGTCTAGCGTTGCTTCTTTCACGTCGTCAACGTCCCTCGATAGAGACGATAACTTCCCCGACGTCCATTCAGATGGAAAACAGCCGACAGATTTGTCTTCCTTTCAGACTGCTCGGACTTTTCACGCCTCGAAATGGAGATTTCTTCTCGCGACGGGAGACCGCGCGAACTCTATTCACCGCGGGATTGCTCGAGATCCATTAACGCAAAACGGTATTAACAGAATTTTTATACTGACGGAGCTCATCACAGTTCAGTGCAGAAAATGGTGAAAAATTAATCGCTAAGAATCGAAACTTTTGATTTCTTGGAGGCCGTTAGCATTCTTATTAGACGCAAAGAAGAATTCTTTTTGATTTCAGGATAAAAGAAGAATTACATAGAAAATTCTTTTTCAAATGGGATCACTGGGGAACCATTTTCTTAAGATGGAAAAAATTGCATTCTGATTGGTTCGAAACTTCTTCAAATTCAAACGACTCTGACCACATTGACAATTTTTTGGAAGCTGTTAGCATGTCTATTAGACGTAGAGATGAATTCTTATTGATTTCAAGGTAAAAGAAAAATTACATAGTAAGTTCTTTTTCAAATGGGGAAACATTTTCTACAAGATGGAAAAGATTGCATTCTGATTGGTTCGAAATTTCTTCAAATTCAAACGACTCTGACCACATTGACAATTTTTTGGAAGCTGTTAGCATTTTTATTAGACGCAGAGATGAATTCTTTTTGATTTTAGGGTAAAAGAAAAATTACATAGTAAGTTCTTTTTCAAGTGGTATCACTGGGAATATATTTTTGACTTAACGGTGCTAAATTCAATGAGGTACTATACCGAGACCTTGAACCTTGAAATAACTGTTGAAATAGTTCCAGTTATTTTTTCGGACCAGATACTGTGCAACGCTTGGTTACGGGAGCGTTGAAAAATTCTTATGGAAAAATCGAATGAGAAACTGTGCTTCGAGATGATTGTTGAAGATGAGGAGCGGTAGTTGGGATGATTAGAAACACGGAAAAGTTAGAAAACGCCATGGGTTTCGGGAAAAATTGAATTGCAGAGACGGCTAACACGGACTCCGGTCTGATGATTTCAACGCCTGGTGAGAACGCGAGCAGCGCGCAATCTCCACGCATTAAACTCTCCGAGAGAGCTATCCGCGTATTAATAGCTTGCTGGGAAATAAATAGCCGATTAAAAAGCACGCTTAGGCCTTAGCGTGTTATTATGGCGACCATTATCGTCTTCCTCCAATTGTTTTCATGTACAAAAACCAGCTCTACCGTTTATCCCAAACTTGAACAAGCGCGGGTTACAAAATAGGTCGGTTCGGTGAAAGTTGAATATAAAACAATAAATAAATCAAAATGTCAGGTTCTTCTACAGTCAGCGTGCTCTTCCAACCTTTCTCAGATCATGATATTTTGTAATAAGGTACTTCATCTTTTAAATATTTTTTGTCTGATTCTCGAGAAACTGTCCATATTGAAACTGTGACAATTTCGTGAAAAGAAATAGTACAACCATAAAACTGGACTCGTTTTAAAACTTGAACCCGCTACTTTCGCAAAGCAGTGACCATTTTCCTCGCAGATATTTTGACACGATGAAGCAGGCAGGGAGGTATACCCCGTGTGGGGCCACGAAGCTCGAGAGGCTTCGGTCACCGAGGTGTATAAACAGAACACAGCTCGAGTATGTCCTCTGTACAATAAACCACGCTGGCAAGACCCGTGTTGTTGACATATATCGAGAATTCTGTATATGAAAGACAGGATACCTTCCGGACAAGCCGCACGTATTATCGAGTGCGTTCATCATCGAGATTTTCCTAGAAGAAGGGAGATCGCGTTTTCCGCGTATGACAGCCGTCGGCCTCGGTTTCTGCGTAACGGACGACGTAATAGGAGCTGAAAGGATCCGGAGACGACGCTAGATCAACCGCAAGGTCAATGATTTTCCGAGCGGACCGATGAACTTGCGCGCTTCGCGCACATGCACCGGAGTGCATCGAGAGATGCCACACGGCCGGAGAGAGAATCGCAGAGGGAAAGAGCAAGAGGGGAGAAAGAAGAGAGGGCAAGAGGGAGAGGGAGAGAGAGAGAGAAAGAGTGAGAAGAAGAGGAGGCAAGGTCGTTGCCTAGATAACAGTTGCAAGGTACAGTTGGCTCGCATGCCTGGAACGATGCAACCAGACGATCATAGCAGAAGGGAAAGGGCTCCAGGGAACGCCGCGAGTTCCCGCGCGATATATAGTGAATCAAAAGACCATCAGCTTGTTGCGCATGAAATGCACGATTTTCAACAGCGACGTTAAAGAAACGTGAATTTCTTCGGAGAGGTTCTCGCACTCGAAACTCGTCCTTTCACGAATTCAGTTTGCCGGACAGACCCCGAAACCGAATTGTTTAAACGCAACAGCGATTTTATTCATAATTCAACAAATCTGTAGAATTAATATAGTGTAACACTATTTCCTCGGAAATGATTGTTTCAAAGAACGTTATTGAGCTTCTTTTACAATGCAGTCATTAAAAAACCTATTAATTAATCTTGATACTTCACCGACAGGAAGAAGACTTTTGAATGGCTAAGCTACATGCCAAGGAAGTTTCGAAATATGTTTTTAAATAATAATTTCGTTGTCAAGTGACAACGGTAAGGGTAGTTTCTAATTTTAATGAAGAAGAAACTACCAGAATTAGATTATGGAGATTCAGAAAAATTCAAACGTTTCGGTTGTGAGTAATAACGTTTAAACAACAGAGGCAGGAATTCAGTTGATATTTTTACGGCTTCGCAGCAAGCCCAGGGGGTTTCTTCTCGCACGTGGTGTGGTATCGATGCGCGATTGCGCCGGTGCACCGGCATTGAAAGAAGCATTTTAATGTACGACCGCGCGATTACTCGCCGTTATAACAGTATACCATCATCCTGTCTTAAACGGCCGGCTAATAGGCGAGGAGAGCCGTCGAATATATCATTCAAATCGCCGCGCACGGATTTCTCCTTTCGGAGTAACTTATGGGACGCAGCTCTGATCCCCAGGATCGATTCCAGACCCTCGAGACCTGGTTCGTGGACCAAGGCTTCCGGGTGCTAACAGAGTCCTTCGAGATCGTAGCTGAGCTCATCGGATCCTCAATCCTTTAACACTAGATTTATAAAACGTCAAAAGTATTTTACATCACTTTATCAGAATAATAAGAGTGTAAGCTTGGAAACTATATCTATCGATTATAACTATCAAAATTTTTTGGCCATTTTGTTTGATATACCCAAAGAAATATATTTGTCGAATAATTCTTGGCTGCATCTTCGAAATCTTAACATTCGTCTTTCTCAAAACCACGTTTTCGAAATTGGTGCCGACGGTAACGCAAAAACAATTTGACCAACTTCGATTTCAAATCTGAACACCACTTTTTTTAAACAAATTGGGCACAAATTTCTTACGAAAGTTTAAAGTGCCGCCATTTTTTAAATATGCAATTTTTTACGTCTTCCATATTCTTACAATTGTCAAATGAATCGAGGAAAGATTTTAGTTGGTTTAGCGCCTCGAAAAAGACCTATTTACGAGACTGCTATATTACTTTATCATAATTTAGTCATAAAAAATGTTTCTACTTGCTACAATTTTAAATAAAGTACCCTTGAAATGATTGGCGCAACAAATGATCCCTTCGCAACAAATTTGTAGAATTGATAAGAAAACTATACGTTTATAAGGACTTCTCCCCGTAAGGACCCGGGATACTCACGTGACTTTTTAATTAATAATTTCCATTCACAGCCTTCAGACACAGACTTAAGATCCGTCTTGGTCTTGATCCGACGGGTCTTAAGTCTCAGTGACTAAACTTGTCACATTTTTTGCTCTGTATTATCGATATCATGAATTCTGACGCCAGAAACGTGCTTCAAGTTTTTGACTTTATTTCGCAGAGAATCAAGACAAAATATAGCCGAATTTGTAGCTAGAGATATTTTCTAGTATGCGCTGCTCTCGATTTCATCCAGAAAACTCATCCAATGGCGTAAAAATGCTTAGATTCCACGGCACGCGCATCGTCAATTTTTAGCCTACTTCTAACGCTTATATTACGCAAATATCCTCTTTCGTATGAGCCCTTTACCAGCGACAAAATATTCTTATGTAAGGACGAAAACTTGAGGCACGTAAAACCATTTTTTGACGGTAATGTAGTCACTCTAACTTATCGCGAATTTACGAAGACCGGGCCCTTAATACTCTGTTCAAAACTATTCATTTTTGCCGTAAAAGCATAACATCCGCAGCCCAATTACGAAATTTTTATTCTTTTCTCCACGGACAGGTGAAATTGTCCAGGTGAAATATTCAGGTGAAAAACAGTGTGGAAGTACACAAATACACAAATACTTTTTCGACGCATCGTACCAGGGACCGCGTTTTTAAGGGTCAGGGGCACAGCGCGGCATCTTCTGCACGCTACCTGTTGCAGAACCGAGTTGCGCCGGCGTCAAAGCGTTTCCCTCGACGAATTTCGCGCAGTCATTCCAACAATGTACCGGCTCGCATCAATATCCTCCCCCTTCCAGCCCGTCTTCCTGTGTTTTTGCCGGCGTTTACACTCATTACCGCTCGTTCGCGGAGCCACTTATCCCCTCGAATAATAAATGTCTTCGTGGTCTCCCACGAGTGGAAGAGAGAGAAAGAGAGAGAGAGAGAGAGAGAGAGAGAGAGAGAGAGAGAGAGAGAGAGAACCGCCTCTCTTCCACGGAGCCGAACACCTCTGAGAGAGCCACATGTTCGGCTCGCATTTGATTATGTTTGGAATTTACCGATCTGCCGCTACGTTGATCGCCGCAATCGCGGATGAGTTGAGTATTAGGTGCGCAAATTAGCCGAACGAATTATTGCGAGATGTTATGTTGCTCGGAGAATTTTAATCTTTTTTTAGTATGCGGCTACACCTCTTTGTAATCTTTCAGTATTTGTTGAGTGAAACGGTTCTAATAATTACTAAACTGCGAATTTTATGAATTTAAAATTCAAAATGGATTGCTACAAACAGGACAAACAATTGTTATTCATAATTTCGTAGAAGTGGGAAGTTTATATTTGTTGTGTGCTTATATGGTCTCCAGTGATTGTATATTAACAACAATAAGACAGAATGTTATTTCGGTTTAAAGGAAATTAATTATCTATAGTATATCCTGCCCGAAATCACACGTATAGTACAAGGTGTGAACGAAGACTATTTAGGCTCAATCGGAATTCGACGTTTCGCAATAGTAATTAACAATGTGGGAAGAGTGTAGGTACAACAATTTCCTACCATTGGTTTCCCCGAACGTCTTCACGGAAGGAGCGCAACATCAATCACAGCCTCTACTGGAATGACGCTTTAACCCCGTGCCAGAGAAACGTAAACAGTCGTTCCACGGGCTACCATCATCCGAGATCCGCCGTGGATGACGATGACTTCACGGAAAAGAACGTTTTTGCCTGGAACTCCCGTGAATCCACGGTTTAGCTTCCCCCTGTGCGATCCCGAAGGCGGTTGCAATCCGCAATATTGATTCTTCACGGTTTAACACTAAACCTACCCACACATCTTGTATACCTATTCCTACCATGCGTGGTCAAAATGGCTAGACATTAAGAAAAAAGTTATTGTTAATATAATTAAACGTAGATAATAGTCAATTTAATGCTGAGTGAATTGGTAGATGAACAACTTCCATAAAATGACAATACCAATTCATTTTCATGTAGTTACGATTATAGAAAAAATACGATGCTCTCCCCTCGATTTGCAAAATTGTACGGTGTCGTCCATCTTTGGACGTGTATTTGCCAAATTATTAAAAATGGATTGGGCAGATGTAAAACTATAGAGACATTAGAAGAATTTAATGCTGTTGCTCGAATTGCTGAAATTATTAAAAGAGAAAACGCATATTTATTTAACTCCTATTTCTCGCAATCTACTTGGACTATTTCTATTTTGCGTAAAGATTCATAACACGAGGGAAAATTATTCTACAAGACTCCTCTCTGTACTGTCGAAACCAGAACAAATCCTCGTGATCTCGGATCACGGCCTTAGATCCTCTCGCTCGCAACGCATCGTCAGTTGTTCCAGCAGAAACGATGGAGCTATCGGAATTCGAGAGGAGAAGAAGAGAAAGAGAGAAAGAGCAACGTCAACATCTGGAGCGAAGGAAAGAAGAGAGGAGAGGGATAGAAGGGGTCGAAAATTTCAATCGGGCAACGGGAGACTCGACCAGAAGAGGATCAGGGAGAAGAGGATGAAAGAAGGTTACATTATCGGCGTGATATCTCTCCTTATTCTCTTTTGGCTCTGCTGGCCCATGCTCGGGAAGGACGACCAGGCCAGGAGTGATGTAAGAGAGATGTACCAACACACGGGGCGCCTCTTCTTCCTTCTTCCTTCTCTTTGGACGCTGTCCCTTCGATCCACGGTGATCCGCAACGTCGGTTTAGTTCGATTCCAAAATTCCAAAGAAATCGCCCTTTGCACTTTCACCTTTTCTCCGATCGCCTACCAGCTATCGAGAACCTTGTGCAACAATTAACTCCATTTTCCAGTAAAGTTGTACTCGCTAACGTTTTGTATGTCTTTATACAAGGCGTCTCACCCGACTTTAAAAATTTGTACCGAATGGGGCATATTTTGGTATTATCATTTTTTTTTGTTCGTGAGTAGACGCGTAAAGGTCACGTGAAGGTCAGCTTCTTTTACTTTTTAACGGAACGATGTGTCCGATTTTTGTATACATCAATGGATGCAGCACTTTTATTTTCCACAGAAATCCGCAGTCTAACTAATGACGCTTCTTTTAGACTTCGAACAAAGTGACTTGTACGGATTTTGAGCAGCTAAACTGGGATTTGGGAGCATAATGCAACATGGTTGGTCCTTTTCCGCCTCAGGTCGGGCCTCTCAGTCGCTCCGACGTCCGAATCATGGCATCATCGCATCATCCTCTCTTTCTTTCCGTCTCCGTTGCCGGTCGGTCCGAAGGAAGAAGCGCCCATCCAGCCCTGGCCCGGTTGAATTTAACGTGGCAGGTGCCTGCTGAATGGACATCGGTCTCTCCGGTTCTTCTCGGATCCTTCTCCCTCTCCTGCTCCTGGAAAGGCTCGCCTGGAGAGTCTCTATCTCTTCGCCTCCTCTTCTCCTTCGTCGTCGTTGTCCTCTTCCTTCCTCCATGGGGTCCCTCTCTACTTTCTCTATCTGCTCTCCCTCTGTCTATGCCCAGCGTTTCCCAACCGACGCGACGAAATTTCGCGACTGATAGAACACCCAATTTTTTCTTCCAATTTACTAATTACAACATACAGCGTGTGACCGAATTATTACGAATAGACGCAAAAATTCCACAAAGATATCTTTATGAATATTATTCTGCTATAACAGTGTAAAATATACTGTATTTCTAAATACTCTTTACAGTAATGATTAAAATAAAGGATACACCCTCTTCCAAACATTTTAAACGTGTGTTTATTATTTCTTTTTTTCTACTTTGGTACGAACGTAAGTCCATTCGTAAAGTAATATCGACGACCACCACGCATAATGCAATGAATGAGAAGCCGGTTCAACTCGGAGCCACGTTCAGCGTGTTAGCTACCACGTGTCTCATTAGAACAGGTGACTTTCCTCCTACAAATTACCGTTGGCTTCCAGCTTCCTAGACCCTAACATCTGTATCGTCGGAAACTGGTTCAGCGATAATCCGATTCGCAGTATAATTTTCCGAGAGAACTGGAACAACTCGATCTCCCTAAACCTTGACTAGTAATCCTCAATTTATGAACTCTAGCTAACAGATCAAAACGATCTGTATCGTGTGAAACTGATTTTCACTAATAACATTGGCAATTTGTCACATTTGACTACTATCATCTACAATTTCATAAGAATACAAAAATTTAGAGCTTTCACTTAAAATCTCTGTACATAATATATGCAGTCTTCTCCGCTTTCGAATGTTGCGTGCCAAAAGTGTAAACAAAACACGGACCGAGGACAGCGGTAGGGGAAAGAGTACGAGGATGCTGCGTTTATGTTTTCGCGGAAAACAAATGCCTCCTATGGGTGTGTGTATGTGTGTGCGTGCGTGCGTACGTTGCGGTCGAGGCATCCGAGACGCAAATCAATCGTTGGTCAAACTCGGCAACGGTACGTTTCGTAATAAAATATGAATATTTCCTACGCATTCGCAGTCCAAGATTATTCTATTAGGGGGCCCATAAGTAATCAATTATTTTGAAATCTAAAGCAAACTTTGTAGTAAATTCAAGTTTTTATTTCTTAATTTATTATATAATCTCCATCATTATCACGGACAGTTCGCCATCTTTCCTGAAAATTTTCAACCCCCCTCTTATAGAAATCCAGGGTTCGTGAAGCAAAATATGACTCAAGGTGCCTCCTTACATCTTCTACAGAAGTGAATGTTTTATTTCTTAAATAGTGCTCCTAAGATCTGGAAAGATGATAGTAAGAGGGAGCAATATCCGGTGAGGACGGAGCGTGCGGTAAAACTTCCCATTGCAATTCAACAACTCAAACTGAATTATGCCACGATAGTCTCCCCAAATGTACAGTAACATTTTTCATCTCCGGTAACAATTCTGCTAAGAAATGGATCTCTAAGAAATCTGGATAGCAATGAAGTGCAAATTCATCGACGAATATTCTTGTTGGTCTCACATAATTGATGTGGTACCCATATTCCTTGCCTATATGCCTTTCCCACTTCGTGCATGTAGGTGCCTTTGTATAGTCAACCATGTGGGTCCACGTCTTCTCGATAATGCTTGTATATTTAATTTTGGATCAGCTTCCACTAGAGATTTTAGGGTGTCGTTATCAAGTTCAACTTATCGTCCACTTCGAGGCCTGTCAGAGTGATCATAATCACCAGCAGCAAACCTTCTGAACCAACGTTGACACTTGTTGACCTTCAATACATCTCCACAAATATCGCAAATTTTCTTTGTTGTTACCGTTGCATTAAATCCCGCATGAAAATGAAAAAATATGCAATGACGAATATGATCCTCGAAAGGTACGGACACCATTACGGTCGCTATTTTATTGTACATTTTATTGTTTTATTGTACATTTTATTTACAGGGTTGTAAAAAAAATTGTACTTTTTAGAATATTTTAGAATACGTGTTTCCTCTTCAACGTTCGGTACAGAACTGAAGGGAAGACAAATTTTTTGCAAATAATTACATACTTATGGGTACCCCTAATATAATCCTGCTCATTTTGGTTGTAATTGAAAGAACAGATTCGCGGATCAACTCGAAGTTGCAAGCACCGAATATCCGCGAAACAGATCCCCAAGAGGATCCATAGGATCTAGACGATCGCGTAGCGTGCAGCTGCATCTCTCGCGAGGCCGCGGTATCTGGGATCGCGGCTTGAAAAGGGCAAGAACTGTCGGCTGGTGATCATTTATAGCGAGAGTCGCTCTCGTTGACGAGTCCTCGCGTTACTTCTTTTGCCTCGTCCGAGTCCGAGTGGACTCCAGTCTCTGCTGGTTCATCGGCGGGTTCCCATCAGAGAGAAAAGACCCCAATGCCCGCAACATACCGTGTCTTCTAGCATTCGCACGCGAGTGGTAAAAGGAAGGAGCTTTTTACATTCGAGAGACCATCGCATTGGATCGTGCCCGCGATGTGCTTATGCGATTCACGTTTCTGTTTTCAAACCCGCGGAATGAAGAACAGAACCAATCGTATACGCATCGCGTCACGTCTGAAAGGAGACATTTTGTTCTAACCGAGTGAGAAATGAGATAAAAAAGAATTCGATCAAAATGGTTTCAATTTTTTCTTTACGCGTACTCTGGTCTCTCTTATAGTTCCTAGTGAATTACGGTTTTATTTTTCGGCGATGTTCGCGGATTGTTTGACTGATTGTCATTTACTGCAAGACTCGAACAATATGATTTATATTAGTGCGGAATTATTTATTACATTAATGCAGATCTTTATGCAAAATCAAAATTATTTACCACCGTTGCAAGAAACACAGCAGTCACTTAGGAATGTCTAAGTTGATCAGGGGATGAAAGTAACGTAATGTTACTCTTCTTATTGTTAGTCAGGAATATTACTGATGGAGTAGTTTTACAGAAACCACCCCCTAGGAAAATTACATTTTTTTCTACCCTTACAATTTGGAAAAAGTATGTGAAGCACCCTTATGAAGTAAATGATTTTTTCCTATCCTTAATAATCGATATGCAATCTGATAAAAATACGTAAAGTAGAGCCAACGTGTAGCTATTTTTTCCCACTTTATTTCATCGAAATATTTTAAATAGCAACCGAGATAGGAAATGATTTAAGACTCACGTATCCTCATACTTTCCTTAAATGAAAGCGCAATAGTAGTCTGAATCTTCACAGAATGGTGTTTCGGATGAAATACCGTTTATCGATCAGTATCGAGAAGAATCAATGTAAGGGTCGCCCGTTGATGCTCGCTTAGGCTAGCCCATTTCGCTTAGCGCAGTGTTTCGCGTGCTGCCCGTCCTCTAATGCGAATCGCCAGGGTACGGGGCGAAGGCAGAGACCGGTAAGAAACGACACGGGGCCCCGTGAGCCCTCCGAGCAAAGGTAAAACGACGCCTCGGTCGCCGGGGAATAGCAGGGAAAAAAGGAAAATTACAAAATTGCCGGGACGGAGGGGACCACGCGGCACAAGCACAGCGCAGCGTTGCGCTGCGCTGCTTGCGCACCGACCGCACAAGTAGACGACACACAACGCGAGTATCGCTTGACTTCTCGTAACCCGACATTTCCACGACGTCTCGCCGGCGGTCGCGCCTCCTAATACGATCACTTTTCATCCTACCTTCCGTTTACCTTTCTACCTTTCACCAATCACTATCCTTTTTTCCAGATTCACCGGCTTTTTGCGCATACGCGAAACTGCAATTAGCACAAGCGCGTCTTTACAACGTTTGTACACGTTTGGTTGCCGCGTACGACCGATTTGAAAATGTAAATGTTATAAAGCATTTTCTAAAATTATTCTAATAATTTTTTAAAATAATACTTCATTTTAAATAATTCTGAATGATTTGAAATGATTTTCAACGAGTTTAAACGATTCTCAATTATTTTTTAGGGATTTCAGAAGACGTCAAAAGATTTTCAACGACTTTCCTATAGCATTCGGATTTCCCGAAAGAATGATAGTTGATCGTCGAAGAAACAATTCGCCGGAAGCCGCGGGGGCAGTCGGCGAGTTGATGAAGAGATCGCCGTGGAATTTTATCGACGCGTGATCGATGGTGGATCGGTCAGTTGGCAAGGATTCAAGGTCGAGTCAGTGTATCGATCCAAGGCCAGATCCCAGTTTCCTCGGTTTTTCACTGTTTTTATTGCCTCGATGAGGATCGCGCGTAACCAACGAACGCGCAACGCATTAATCCAAAACGATTACAAGCCGTAATGATACTATTTCCTTCCACCGGACGCGACCATCATTTCCGAACGTTTTATCCTTCGTGCATTCTTTTGCAGGAAGTGAAACGACGCTAACGATCCCCGTTCGAACCGGAGTCCCTCGGAGTCAAGGAACCTCCTATGGCGTGTATAGCCCTCTTTCATAACGCGACCGCAATTTTCGTTTTTCACTGCGCGCGAAAAATCCTTATGGCTGAACGTTGTGCAACGGCCGACGTGGACTCTCTTCGTTTGCGCATCACTTAACGCTCGTTCCCGATGCAGAAATAATGCAACGGTTCCCGTCGTGAGATCGTTACCTAACGTCCCCCCCACTTTCGATGAAGCGTGGTGAATTTCGATGGGGCAAAAAACTGGAGAAATGATAGCGAAGTTTGAAGCGGTCGTATAGAACCGGAAAGAAGCTGAGAATGTCAATAGATAAGGGCTGGGGGGTTGTTCAGGAATCCGAACGATTAACTGCGGGGTTTTTTCACGGTTTACTGGCGATCGTTACTTTCTTTTGATGCTAGGCGGATTTCTGTGAATAAGAAACGGGGGGGGGGGGGGATGATAGGTGCAGTTTGAAGCAGTTGAACGATCCGGAGAACCTAAGAGTATCAATATGGATTTCAAACGATTCTGAAGGATTTCAAATGGTGCTGAAGGATTTAAAAGAATTTCAAACGATGTTCAATTCGGAAGGATTTCAAGTCGTCATAAACGATTAACCACGGTACAGATTAAAAGAATGATTGGTTCTTCTCAGGACACTGTGTACACGGCTGGTAGAAGATGCTCGCAAGTCGGGAGGTTAAATCATCGTTGGTTACAATGCACCGACGAATTCAAGGAATCCAGAGGAACGAGATGGAGGAGGGGTAAAATGCGGAGAAAAAGCGAATTTAACCGAGCAAGAAATTTCGAAGGAGACAAAAGCGGAATTACGCAATTTAATGAACGTGGAGCCGGAGGAAACAAAAATACGATGTCAGTGGTAGGTTGAGCCCTGCTGATGAAGGCATACGAAGGTTATGCTGTAGCAAAGGCACTCCTTAGTTTTGGCTCAAGGTCGGACTATTAACTGGCTGAAGAACGCCGACGGGTTTACGTCGTCGTTTACGAAGAACGGCTTGTCGCCGACTTCTGCTTAGGAAATAATGAAAAAGGTGAAAATCCTCGAACGAAGGGAGAACAGCTGAATGTCCTCTACCACTGTGTACCTGTGTCGCCAAATCAAAATTTGTGTTCCCCCACTCCAATTTCCCCCTCTACCGCGCTACTCCCCAAGTTTCCGCGTTCGTCTCTCTCTTGAGAGAGGGTAACTTTTTCCCGTGAATTCGTGCTCCCTCATCTGGCGACAATGTATAGTACCCTCGATTCCGCCCTTCAACAGCGTTACACAACTAACACTAGGTTCTCGAAGCACCAAAAGCAACTACATATTTTGCATTATTTTGTAGAGATAGCGGTAACAACATAACTTGTACAGTAATGAATTCAGAGGGGTAGGTGAACCTTCAGAATTTACACGAAACTCTCCTTTTTCAGTGAAATAATCACTTTCCCGAATATCTTGCGGGTATTCACCTTCGGCAATTCGTACCATCCAAATTGACATCATCACCAGAATATCCAATCATTCCTCCAAAAATAAGTACTAGGTCTATTAAACTCGTTCGGTGTTTTCACCCTGTAAATCCAAACAAGCCAGTGTTCAGTGGTATAAGCTTCCTCCAAATACGTATTTTTGTCATTTTCAGTTTTGCTTTCATTGACTTCCAGTGACAACGATTCCATAAAGTACTAAACAAAATAAAAATATTATCAGACGCACCTCAGAAATATTTATGATAATCTTGTACTATAATGAGCAAGATAGCAAACTCTTTATATGTATAAATATGAGTGGTTGCGAACAAGCCAACAGAAAAGTCGAAGAAAAATTTGCTCGCAGTATTAAAGGTTCCGTAATGCATAAAATAAAATCTAAATATGAGTCAGACTTTTAATAGCGTTCTACTGTGAATGCACGTATAGTGTCACTATTCTTGATGCACATCGCCTACACAGAAAAGTTCCTGGGACTCGAATGGAACACGTGTTCGAATGAACTCTTTCTCATTGTGCGCTCGTGTTCAATTCGCTTTCAATGCTGCATACACGTGAGCCTCCCGGCTCCTCCAATGTAAATAAACAGACGGAGAATGAAGTTATGCACTATTCACGCAATCGAAGGGATTATCGCGAATCATTGAGTGAGTTTGCATTGTGCGCGAATCGTCGGTAATCGATGTCTTCCGTTCGGACATTCCTAGGTTTTTAATTCAATTTTTATTAACGACACGTCGGTCATACGTGGGCGATACAATGTTTCGTTTAATGTTAAATATTCATTCTCCTCATAATATGATTACTTGAACTTGAAGTAAGATTAAGATCAGGATTCGCATAATTGATGTTGACATTTACATTGGGGTGATTAAAAGTCGACTTTTTTTTTTAGTGAAAAATGATTCATTTCTTTGATCACCATAAAGCCGCGGATCGACGCGTGCATACCGAACACAACAAAGAGCGCGAAGTTATGGCAATGACGTAAGGGAGCTGGCTAATCTTGTACGTGACCCCATTATTTATGCCAACTATGAACCATTTGCCTGGAACCGTGCCTGTTCGACGCATGGCTGGAATTCTGTGATCTTTTTCGACCGTTCCTCCTCTTATCGCGTTTCCGATGCACTATTTCGCGCGTGCCTTCAATTTATTGCAGCTACTGATAACGTTAATCTTGTAAGAGTAATCGCGAGAGCACGTGTGTATGTGTATGTGTGTCTGTCTCTTGACCTACTATCTTTACAATCCCATTATAGTGCTGCGATTTGTGCCCGAGTTAACGGCTCGGCGAAACCAGAAACAGAACGAAGCAATTTTCTTTTCAAGTTATTTTCGGTTTTCGTCTTTTTATGCATTTTCTACAAGTATAAGCGTTGTAAAATGTAAAACATTGTTTCTAATGCGTCAATTTTTACCTTATTTTTGTTATCGCGCTAAAGGTCGAAAAATCGTCCTTTATCGAATAAATCGGTAATTATATAATGTAGTAATTATGCGTACATATATAATAAATTGCTATTGAACTCGCGCTGCCATCAAATACGACACTATGAAGTAATAAATACATAGCCACGTTCAAAAAAGTCAAGGTGACCTTGGTACACTATTAAAGGAACACATTTTCTCCAAATTTTTTCTTTTTTGGGATTTCGAGCCGGTTAATCGAAACCGATGAACTTTTTTACAAAATATTTTCGTATCAGATTATCGGAAGTGGCCGAAAAAACATGGCGACAGTTACGGGGTACACGCAGTATAGTCGAACTGTAGTTGATAGTCGTGCACACCTGCGACCCCGCCGAAACATTTAGAAATGTTTGGACAAGCAGATCGCTGTTTAAACTCGAACGGATGGACAGGAGTATTTCCAGCGCTCAGTGTAAACACAATAAAATAGATAATAGCTTGGAACCCCATGACGCCAGGTATCTGGTGTCTACTCATGGTCAATCGTTCTTTAAACAACATTACTCTTTTAGCCGGAGATAGCCCGTATATAGTCAGCCACAGAAATCTCCATACGCCAGTTAAACCGTATGGGAAAACAATTTCTATAAATACTCTAATCAACCAGTTCTGGCAGGTTTATCCACTTTAATTAGTCGTGTTTAATAGACCGCGTAATGTTTTCAAAAGATGTTCTCACATTGTAAATTCTGACGACAATGGAAAAAAGAAAGATTCTTTTTACGAGATATGCAAATAAACACAATATAAATAAATCAATGTATCGAACAGAGATACGTAAAAATTCGAACAGAATTTATTTCAATGAAAAATAACTGTTCCTTCGACCCCTGGCTTTTCACATCCCATTGAAATCGGAGATGTTCCACCATGAAAGGTGTTTCGAAAACGGTTGGCGCGTAACGTATTTATCGATCGCATTTCAAAAAAACGAGACCTTTATTTCTACAGATGTTTCACAATTCGTTTATCAACCTAATACGTTTTCTACTACGTTCGGTAACATATCATCAGCTTCATTACAAGAAATAAGACACAAATGTTCTGCGAAATAAACACAGACAGAAAATAGGTCAACCGTCTCAACGAATCGAACACGTGACCAGTCCAACGAACATCTTTCAAAACTGCCATCGAATACGAGGACAGTCGATATTCTTCTTCAATTAGTTTTCAATACGATAATCATTGCAATCGTTCTACGAAAACACTGTGGTCTGCTTTTTCGAAAGAAGATAGCTGAAGTCGTAATATTTGAATTTTATGCATTTTTTTTTACAGCAAACCCATTCCCACTCATTTTTTCTACAGTAAACCCATTTCCACTATTCCCCCAACACTCGGTGCCTCGAGCTCAGTAAACAATAAAAATGGTAATCGTGCAATAAATAAAATTTCAAATTTCCATATGACATTTTCAAACGTAGCACCAATAGATTGCTGAGATTTTCCTGATTAAAACGAGTCCAAATACGACGTGAATCGGATTAGTTTTGCAGACGCGATGCAAATAACAAAATTAAGCATAGTACTTCACTATATACGAAGTTCATAAAAGTAGACCGAATCACGTCGTGGTTGTACTTGTTCTAATCGGGAGAATCTGGACAGTCCACCGGTACCGCGTTCTAGAAGGTAAAGCAAAAGTGATTGAATTTCAAATTTTCATCGCGCGTTCAACTTTTACGGCTCGCGGCATCCTTTTCAAGTGTCAAACCTCGGTGGTCGATGCTCCGCGGTCTGCGTCTAGCTGTCGCTCACCGTATCTATTCTATAATTAGGTTGTTGCGTATGAAATGCCCGATCTTTAACAATTTAACTAGGAAAAACTTAGAGCAGCACTCTAGGCAACAAATAATGTGTCAATGAATTTTTGTAATGCTCCATCGCCACTTGTTTTCTCCACAGTTAAATTCGTTAGAAGTAAATGTAAAGAAATATTAACATTTTCAAAGAAAGAATCCGCGTTGTTCGAGGGAGCACTGTGTACCGGACTCGAAGACTGTAAGAGTATTTCTTGAAAACGGTATTTCGAAAAATCGGACATTTCGTTTGTGACAACCTAATGCTGCGTCGAGGTGTGCGCGGAGGTCAATTTCTGGGAGGGGTACGCTGAGAGAATTTGACTTCGAGATGCGGAACTTTGCAAATCGAAGCGAGCACTGGCGCGTTCGGTACGGATGCCGTGTGATATTCGGCGACAGGAGACAACGGAAGGGTTAGGAGGCTGTGAAACGCGAGGGAAAGGAAAAGGGCCCGCGGAGATCCGTCCCTGGCCTCGGTAAGCGAAACCGGGCGGGCTGCTAACTCACCTCGTGCCACATTCCGCTGGCTCTGCCAACGTTTTCGACGACGAGAATGCACCGCGTGCAGGAGAGGAGAGCACCACCGTTCACACCGAACCGAACCACACACCTGCGGCACACCGGTGTCCCGCTCTTTTCGAAAATTCAAACCGCGCACACGTGAGGGGCCTCCGCGTTCACCGGGCTGCGACGCGATTCGTCCGCGCTTCTCGTACCAGCGCGGGCGCGCGCACAATTTTCCCGTTTTTCCCTCGGTTCGTGACAGGCCGCACAAGAACCGTGTGAAAAACCGTTGCCTCCTCGCGAGAGATCTACCGCGGAGAAAAAGAGAGCCGGCGTCCCAATGATCGACGGGCCGATAGATCGCGCGCGCCGGAGCACCGTACCGTGCGACCGATCAACACACACTGAGCCGCCGCGCCAACCGACTGATCGCAACACCGGCGCGATCATGCGTGGAGGGGATGCGCAGATTGCCGTTTCGGGCTCGACACTGGAAATTCGAATTCAGTGTCGTTGGCGGTCACAGTGTCAAAGTAATGTGGCTCATTGCAAAAATCTCGACACGATTTTCGGTTTATTCCTGTAGCAATCCGCGGAACGCAGGATTTGATTGAAGAAACAACCAACGTGATTTTTCGAAACTCCTGAAGACGTACAGCGTTAATTACGGCTAGCGAAGTGTTTGATCATCGAGCGTCATCGAGGAGGTCCTTCTTAGTTTGAGTGGTTCAATCGGGGTAACTGGTGCCGAAGGTGTTGGAGTGCACGGCGTCATTCGCGTGAGTTTTACCGCTTTGTTTAATCCTCTGCGTACGAGGAATTTATCTGTCGCATTTTCTCGTAATTTTAGCGTGCTCGTCTTCGCAAAACTAAATTATATATTAAAGAGTGAAATGTTGAGATATAGAACTTTTAATTACTTGCATGTAGTACTTACTATTTTCAGAGCTTAAATTTATTGTTTAAGGTCTAGTGTATTATTAGTGAATATTTATTTTGTATTTAAATAGCTGCTCCGTCAAGTAAAAATTTATTTATTTTCGAGTCGTATGAAGCTCCATGGAAATAATTGTGTGGGAAAAGATTAAAAATAAGTTTAAAAAAAATTATGATACAAAACTGAGTAGATCGAATGCGAAAAAATTAAAATATTTAAAGAATTTAAGCATGCTATTTGTATTGGTTTTAAAATGATTAAGAAACGAAATAAATTACTGTACAGCTCCTGTACCTTGCAGTTGATATAAACTGCTTGCTATAGAAGCTGTATAAGTCTACCTACGACTATGCAGGGGTGAATAAAAACATCGACTCAATTCGAAATGTATATTTTACATAGGTTCCAGTTTATGTTGTTTCTAAACATATATTTTATATGCGCATATCGTCCGTTCACAACGTGTATCGCTAAGGTAACTAAATTAATACCTTAGGCGTATATCTGGTAGTTAAAATCCGTAAATATGAATCAACCATAATTTTTATTTTGTAATATAATCGCTTTTACAGAATACCTTGTTTAGTGAGAAGTATACTGAATACACATAAAAGTTTATTAATAATGCGCATAGATATTCATGTAATCGTACATCAATCAAAAAATAGCGAAATTATAACTGTTCCATTCCTTTTCTTTTTTTTTTTGCAGCTTCTTCCATTATCGATAAATATTATTCATCGTTCACATTTATCATTCTCCTTTGTTTTGTTTCTTTCTTTTGCTTCGAGTATGTCCTTAGAAACTAATCGACAATTACAATCTTTTTTTTCCAATTTAAACACATTTACGTGTGACATATTCGTCTTCGTTAAATCGTCTTTTTTTCGCGCGTTTTTTTTTCTTCTATATATAAACAACCTACACCATAGAGTTCTCGATCATCACGCTACAAATCTCTAAATTTGTATTCTTTATAAGACATGCAGTGCATAGTTATCGTTCTTATCGTCTCTTTATTATTATTATTATTATTATTATTATTATTATTATTATTATTCTTTCGTTATGCATACAATAAAAACAAAGGGAAACAAAAAAATAGAAGGGAGAAAACAATGTGCGTCGGCATAAATTGATTTAAACGAAACGAATAATTGTCATTCTTTACGTAGAAAAACTTAAGTATCATGGAAAAAACGCTATCGTCGAATATTTTCCGTCTTTCGAAGAAGAACAAGTAATCGAGCCACCGCGCGATTCCACGTCAACCAGAGAAAATCTTGAATTCTATAGGGGTCTCGACGTGATCGTTTTTATATAACTACACATACACCAAATGTTGATTAGCGATCGATAATTATACCCCATAACCCCGTTGTCCTCTGTCGCGAACGTATAAACGCCTCAATGCGAACACATTCACTAGTATGATTACAAGTGCATCGAAGCGAACAAATGATAATTTATACCCAACCATAAAAGTTCGTGATTCGGCCCGATCGAAGCCAAAAGCGTTTGTATTTTTTATTATTTTTATCCGTAAACGGCGAACTATTTTGCCATGCAGGTTCCATTTTTATCTAAGAAACACCGTAAATGTACAACAACAAAGAAGATGGAGCAACGCGTTTCTTCCTCGTTCCCCCCATACCTCCCCTGTATTTACGATCTAATAATTATAAATTCTCTTGAATGCGTGTTAAGCAAATTTACACCGACGAAATACATTAACAGAGCTATCTAGTACTTAGAGCACATCGAGAAAAACGTACAAGAAAAACGAAGAATTAAACTAGGAAGTATTTCTTTTCCCGGTAAATCGTGAAGTATACGTGAACAAGTTAAACATTTACATACCAGTACTTGTTTTTTGCGGTTTTTTTTTTCGTTTGTTTGTTTTCGTTACCGAGTACACTAGAAGTAGTACCAAGTCCAAAATAAAAATGCATATTTTGTATGAGTCAGTAGCGTGTATTCTGTCAAGAGTTCGGGTAGAAGTTTATAATTTTCTGACAGCCAGTAACCTCATATATCTCTCACCACGCCTGTTGTAAGAGGTAAACAAGAAAAACGAGAAAATTAAAAATAGTAAAGTCACTAAAAATAGTAACAGTAACATAATAACGTAAAATAGAATAACAGTATTACATATTGGTGGTTAGCTCATGGACACTTGTTCAAACAATAGCCGTTCAATAGCAGCGTTTATGTCTCCGAATGTGGCGATTAGTGCTGAAAACAAGGATTTTTTTTGTTTAGTATTTCACTGTACTATTGGAATATCGTTAAAATTCAATTAAATATACATCATTAGTTAAAACAATGTATTACGGGCATGCCGGTATTAAAAACGTAACAAGCATGGTGCTCCCTTCAACAACGCCTTTACATTTACAGAAACACAAAGTATATTTGTATTCATTAAGCTAAATGTGCCGATAATTGTAAAAGTGGTAATCGTTTTCTTTTTTCCTTTTTTTTTTATTGTTAAATCGATCTATATTATTATATTAAAGAGGTGTACGTTTATTTCGATGGTGGTGTTAATAACATTTTTTATGCGTGCATTGTGAGATTTCAAGTAAAAGAAAATGATTAAATACTTTTCCATTATTGCGTTAAACAGTCGTACAGTTATTTATAAAATTAGTACTACAAAAAAATACCAATGAGCAAACAGTCAATTGGTTAAAAATACAACGGGCATGATTTAAAAATGATGTCCGTACAAAATGATTTAGAAGACTCCAGTGCTGCGAAAAGTGGGGACCCAAAATTATTTTGAAATTAAAAATTATCTTCATTATATACAAATGAAGGGCCAGTATCAAAGGAAAAATATCAACACAAAATGGATCTACTACCTTGCATTCCACCGATTCATCATGAACATTTTAAAGCCCTTAAATCGTCAGAAACGGACAATTTTGTTACTGAAGCAGAAGATTATTAATAGTTCATTATACAAAATTAAGATACGTGTAACACAAATAAATAAATCTGGTTTTCAACTTGTTTTTTTAATCAAAAGCATTATTTCTGTTCATCGAAAGTCACTAACTAAAAGTTGCTATTCATTTTGAAAATGGTGTACGTCATATAAATGTAGAATAGGTACATTTTCGAACAAGTTATTCATAAAATTGTACTACGATATATAAATGTCACCGTAGAAGATCACATATTTTACGAAACATTTTGTATCCATAATCGAAAAATATTTTATATTCAAACGCGTAAGTCGAAATATCTTAAAACAAAATATATATAGCTTACACCACTTTCATAATCACCGGCACAAATATGTAATTCGCCATGAATGTTGACGTCTTTCAAGAAAAAGATCTGTGTAATAATGAAAATCGCATTATCAGAGGAAGCACTGTAATCGTAAAAATTATACATCTATTTACCTTGTAAATTAGCGTCTCTATTAATAAATCCCATATCCGCAAGCTGTTCTAATTGTGCTCTATAACGTTCTTCCGGTGGAGGTGCTGGTTGGCCATCCACTTCTACGCCTTGGTTTAATGCCATTGCCGATATCTGAAGTAAACAATATTAAAAACAATTCGTGCATCTCAGGTATCAGAGTTGGACAGTGTTTGATACAATTAATGATGAAACACGATGATCAAATATGCATCTGTGGTTTCAACATTGTTTAAACACGTCAAGATGTTTATAAATAATTTTGGAAACGCAAAGGGTTAAAAATTGTCGGACAATGTAGTCGATGATATATTTAAGCATTGGGCGATCGAATGAAAATTTTGAATCGATTAAAGCCCAACTCTGTAGCTCGAATAAAAACTCAAACGAATGGTTTACCATGCCCGCCATGAACTGAGAGAATACATCTTGCTGGTTCGTGTCTGATGCTGGTGTAGCTGGTGTTGTTGGATTTGCTGTGCCAACGTTTGGTGTTGTTGCCGTGGGTGGCACGGTCAGGCCCATACTAAAACGTGGTATGCAAATAAATCGAGAAAAGCAATTTCCATTCTAGATGGAATAACAATACTATGGAAACGAAGGCATTCGCGAGGACTTACGTTTCGACAAATTCCGGCGCGACGGTGCGCAACTGTTCCATTCCCTGTTGAATTTGCATAACAGCGGCCAAAGCATCTGGGTTTGTGATAACGTTTTGAATTTGTGGGTTTTGCATTTGCTGGATAAACGCGGGCATCATCGCTCTCATTTGCTCTTGCATCTGCGGACTTCCTCTGAGGAAAGGATTAGCAGAGATCACCCTGCTGGCCATGGCAGGGTCCGCAGCCATGGCTTCGAGCATGGATCTTGTATAAGGAGCGTTCAGCATGGTTCGCATTAATTGTGGATTCTCGATCATTTGAGTGATAAGACTCTGCATCCCTGGCGAGTCCAGCAGGCCTCTTCCTCCAGTTGGAGGTGGATCAGTAGATGGGGTGGTCGGAGCCTGACCTTGAGCCTGATTCCAAGGGTTCGGTAAGGGATCTCTGTTTTCCTGACCCTGTTGTGGATTAGGCTGATTATCTTGGTTACTGTTATTTTCCACTAACGCTGCAAAAGGATTACGTTCGTTGGCTGCTGCTGCCAACATGGGCTCTTGAATATCGCGGTACATGCGACGAAGCGCACTATAGCCGCCAGGAATGCTTTCTAGATTAGATAGAGCTCTGTCATGAGAACGCATTAATTCTTGTAACATGGATGGGTTGCGCGCCAATTCCATTGTTTGCCTGCAAAAGGTTTCAATACAAACGTGTTCACCATATTGTATAGCATTGAAAAGTGAGTTACATTAACTCCATATCTACCTTAACAGCTCCGGATTATTCAGCATATGACTAATTTCTGGATTGCGTTGCATCAGCTCCTCTATCTGAGGATTAGCTGTGATCAAATTGCGCATATTCTCTGGATCATTCATTAAATTTTGCACCAACGGGTTATCAAGTATAACACGCATTGTCTCTGGGTTTGACAGCAGCTCGCGTTGCATGCGTTGCTGCAAATCTATAAAATTAGCGGAGCCTAGACCAAGCGACTCCAAGCCCACCAATCCTCCTAAACTGCCCAATCCAAAAGGACTAGCGCTTATGTCGGCTGAATATAAAATATCAAATCAGTAGCAATTCTTTAAGTATAATCATCAAAAATTAAACCTATTCTACAAAAACTGTCGAATAGTGCCAAACAGTGGTTGCACTGATTTCTGAACTGTTTTTGCCATTTTCGCAACTACAAATTGATCGTCGAGATCGAACGGTATAGCATTATTCGACATGAAATCTAAACAGTGTGATCGCGTGGCACTAAAACAGTTAACATGAAGAACAGATCTGTCAACAGTTTGTCTCCGTACCTTGGTTTCTCTGTGACGGTGTTGAGTCTTGACTCTGATTAGAAGGGGTGCGTGCTGCTTTAATAACCAGATGTACTGTCAAGCCATCTTTGACATTATGCGTGTTCAGACTCTCATGGTCTTTCATGATCTTCCCGGCAAAGATCAGGCATAATTGTTCCGCCTGGGCGTTGAACTTCTTCGACACTGCCTCCCTAAACTGGAAACGCCGAGAAAAACGGTTAATGACAAACATGATGATCTCCGACAGCACGTATCGCCGTTCGCGGAATCCGTGAACGTATTAAATAGGAACTCACATCTTTGATGCTAGCATCCTCCTCGATCTCGACGGTCTGTTTTTCTTTTGGCGTTTTGACGTTAACCGTGATTTTCTTTCGAGTGTCCTGGCCTTCTGCCATCTTGGATCGGTAGATGACTCGTTACTTTCGACGCTTTCGATTCTCCCACGTCGAGGGGCCGCTTGTACACCACTTTTTCGCGAATAATACGACCTTTTTTTCCTCACGCCACGAGAATTTCGTTCACAAGCCCGTTCCCAAAGAAACTACGCTGAATTTTGTTAACAAGTTATTCCAAGGAATCATAAAGATCACATAGAGGGGTCAACTTGAGCGGCTATTCCACGCCGAGCCATAATACACGAGACGAAGAAAGTACACGATATGTCAACGAGCCTTCGTTATAGTTTGTTCTCGCGACGACTTTACAGTCCGTCTCCCGTTTCCAAAAATGATTTCTCCGTTCCGCACAGTAGCAATCAACTAAGCTGAAAGTCACGTTGCGAAAACCACGCACGAAAAATACGTTAGTTCTTATTTACGGTAAACTACGTTTCGTTTTGTAATAGGTTATGTCGCGTTGCCACTACCGCAACTTTAAAACACTAACACATTGATGTGTTACAACGTCATAAGAGAAATATGTCGTATCATTAAAGGAATGATGAATTTTCCCGAAAGAATTATGAAATTTTATACCGAAATAACGTACGGTCTGACTAACATGTGCATCTTTAAAAAGGAACTGCGTCACAGAAAATACATTTGATTTTACTTTTGTAACGAAGTCTCGAAACTTCTGGAACACAATCTTCAACTTTCGAAAAAACTTGTTACTAAATAGCGCTGAATATTTCTCGTATAACGACGATAACGTATTATATTTCACGAATCATTGAAAAAGCTTCCTCTAGATAAGCGATTCTTTACTTGGTTAATTGCAAGGATCTAATACATTCTATCTTTTATTGTAACAAATTTATTTTATAAAAAATAATTGTATTTTTGAACGTAAGTTTCAATGATAAATAAATTCGTTCGAATTGTCCCTGTTCTTTTTTTCTCCTAAAGAATTATTTTTGTGTTGCAAACATGTCGAATGGTTCGTTTAGTTTTATTGAAATATATTTTTTATTAAACAGTAGGTCATGTAATACGAAATGTCGGATTTTTAATCATTCGAAATTGGAACGTTCAAATGAATCGAATTTTTAAGAATTGCATATCTATTCGCACTACCTTAAAGTTTATAATTATTCATCAATTCTCATTCTTTCACTCTTATTTCTTTGATCGACACCATTAACAAAATCATTATATAAATTACCGGCATCCAAAAGTTAAAAAAAGACAATGATAATTGATAAAGAACTGTATAAACTGTAGGATAACGCGAAGAAACAAAATTTGTTAATTTCCAATGAATCATTTGAATGATCAAGTTGGGAATAATTAAAAGTCTGAGATTCGATATTACACGACCCGATATAAATTGTTAAAACATAGAAGGCAATGAGTTGTTAAAAGGAAACCAATTTATTATTTAGAATTCTTCCATGGAAAAGATATTAATTCCATTTTGGTTTGTCGCAGGAGAACCGCCGATTTTTCTTTTTGGGTTTCCAGCCCTTTCAGACTCGCCCTTACAGCCGACCGTGTTCGCAGCTCCCAAGAAGGGCCAAGTCTCTTACTTTCACTTCGGTATGAGGAAGCAGTAGATGATATCATCTTCGTTAGCCCAGCATGCTCAACCATGACTCTTGCTCGATGCCTTCCATTTTGTTTGGAATGTCTCGATATACTCGATATTGACACCTGAAACCGAACGCAATCAATTCAGATAATCCTTATTTTTCACCTCTGATAACATTTTTATTGACATTACGAAACCTGCAATGGGACTGTAAGATTTCTCATATATTCTATATTTTATATTTCAGATCTATAATATCAATATCTGTATTTTTCCAGATTTTTCGGGTTAAGCAACTTCTATGAGAAATATGAATTTTTCGAATTTTTAGAGATTTTCCATGTTTTTCAACATGTTTTCCTAATCCGAAAAATCTGACAAAAATACACATTAATAATCATAATAAAACGCATCTACCATAATAATATAAACGTGGTCATTGAAAGAAAATTTTAAGACTAAAATTTTTAAAAAATCGATTTTGCTACCTGCGCTTTTCGCTAAACCTTCGGGACTGAAGGTAAGAGTCCTTTTATCATCTGGGCTGCAGCCGGTTAGTAAAGTCACGACTGGCGTTTCCGTGTCATTGGTCATACCAATTTTCATCTGTTGGGTAAGGTAATGACAGCACTCTATGATTTGGAAAAACAGCCAGGCTTCTTTGTCTTTCGGCCTTGGACCCTTTATGTATGGCAGGGGTAGACGCTCGTGCGGTCTTTGAGCTCTTAGGAATCTTGAACCACGTTTTAATTGACCTTCCAACCAGCGCGTTGCTTCTCTTGCTCGACCGCAGACGCGTTTCACCTCGTCCAACGCGGATACAACTGAAAGTGAAACATATATCAACAAACATCTTAATAATAAGAATACATACTTGACTTCAACCTTACTGACCAACGCTAGGAATCACAATGATGAATTTCTTGGTGTACACCAATCGTTTTAGAGCAGGCGTGTGCTTGGATAAAGCTTCGTGGTCGGGAACCAAGTAAGCTGACATCAACTTGGACCTCAAACGACTTTCCAACGCGCAAACCTCTGCTTTCAACCATAGCTTCCCCATGTGTCTCATCAACTTTCCCCGCGAGTGATCCATGTCCGTTTCCTTGGTGTCTTTTACTGTATTGGTAGAGTTCAATTCAACTGTTATGAACATCTGCTTTGTTTGTTCGTACTTGACGCCTGCATCCTCTACAGAATGAAGGTAGTGTCCGAATTCTACCAACTTCAACGCCCGCAACAACACTTCCTCTCGTTTGCTCATCTTCTTCTTGTACAATATTTTCCAATTGAGCGATTTATGAGCCTCCTCCAGTATATTCAATGCTCTCAAATCTACATCCTCCGGTAATGGAACAACTTTAACATACTCCTTCAATTTTTCCACGCTCGATAATATCGTGCTGTCTTCCTTACACGTTTTCAGTATTTCGTTCGCATCTATGTTGATTAAATTTAATAAAATTGTGACGCGTTTCAGTAAGGTCCGTGAGCTTTTCCCACATATCTTTATGATGTCCGGGTTGCTTCTCAACCAGTCGCAACATATTTTAATGGACGCCAGTATGTCCTTCTTCATTAAAATGTTCAGCACCTGGTCCGGATTTAAATTCTCTTTCTTCAATTGAGCAACGTACATTATTCTATCTGACGATCCGTTGCCATCATCTAAGGCATTGTTGGAATTACTCGTTTCTGCAGAATTAATTATAGAATCTTTGTCATCAGGTTTTTTGTCCGTTTGATCATCGGACGCATGTTCGTCGTTATCCACGGGATCGTCTGTTACGATTTTATCAGGCTTCGTCGCAGATTCCACGTGTCCGTTCATCTTTTTGGCTTTAGGCTTATCCGAGTTTTCTTGTTTCATTCGTAAACGCGAGCTCTCTTCGTCAGAACCGTCTTCGGACAACGCATCATCCGATAAAGCGTTTCCCTCGCTTAAAACGTCCTCCTCTGTCTCAGAGATATCCGAGTTGACCTCATCGCTCGAGGATTCCATAGTTGCTTGATCGCCATCACTCGCGTCCGAATCGCTGCTGTTCCTCCGTTTTCGACGCCGGAGTTTAGTCAGCAAACTCTTCGTTTTTTCGCGAGTTTTTCGAGGACCATTCTGAATATCCCCATTGTTTTCAGTACGCTTTTGCTTCGACGAAACTTTTTTCTCATTTTCGGCAATTGCTTTAGCGTTCTCAGTTAACTGTGTCTTTTGTTGTTTTACCGTGTTATTCTTTTCTTCGAAGGATTTATTGTTGCATTCATTTTGCGTTGATAGGTCATTGGATTGTAGAACTTCTTCTATATTGGATAACGACACGTCTATGAAAGATTCTTGCAATCTTGTTATCGTGAACTGCATCAACTGCGACATTATCGCTAAAGTTATAGCTACGACTCCCTGAACCTCGCTAGATTCTTTGCTTTTTAGTCTCGAAATGGACATCAGGCATATTGCCACTATTTTGAATATCATGTCGTCCGTTAGGTACTTTGTTTGCTCGGTTTTACCACTTTGAAGGTACGACTCGATACTACTTTCATTTTTATTATAACTCGTGAAGTTCAAGTCGGACTGTTCGGTATTCAAACAAGTTTCGATGCTAGTTAGAAGATCCTATGGCAAAAATGATACATGTAATCAATTATAAAGGGAATTGAGTTATTTATTCTAGTTACTACATACTTGACATTCCTGATTTATTCTCTCAGAATTCGGAATATCATAATCCCATAACTGTAATAAAGAAAACAATCTTGATATACATATGTGCGTTGGGAACTTTTCATCAGTGCAAATAGAGTAAGTAACTATTGCCCGCTTCAAATTTCCCTCTGCTCCTTCAAACGGTTCGGTACATAGAACACTGCAAAGTAATTCTTACAATTAGCCTCAAATTACAAAACATTTATTTATCTAATAAAAAATTTTCTAACCATCTGATGTAGTGGTACACTGCATCAAGGCCATAATTTTGATTTCCCGCTATAGTGCCCAATTGGTTATGTGGCATCCCAATATTTGGATCGATTGCTATAGCCATTTTGTAATATCTCTTCGCTATCATTGGATTCCAGTATGGATCTAATTCTAATTTGTACCTAGCTAAATCCCCAAGGCATACCAGACTCCTATGGATTAGACGAGTAACACACTGCTTCACTTCTTCGGTGTGAACCTTGTTTTGGGTCGTTTTATTTTTCGTCTTAATACACAGAAAAATAATTTAGTTTAATTAGATAAATCAGTTTATATGTATTAGGTCAGTGCAAAAGTTTGTACCCAATTCTTTTGTTGCATTTTAACAGAAAATCAGGCATGAACTTTTGCACTAATCTAGTATAAAAGTGTAAAAGTGTGCATACAGTAGACGATCCAGTTTCATTTTGCGTAAATGCAAAATCAATAGCACCAACTAGATCCAAACCGTATTCTAACTGCAGTTTCAATATCAAATGATGGTAAAACCCAACTCCTACAGCCAAGTGAACAGATAACACTGCCTTCTCCGTTTCGTTCCATACGTTGCCCTGTAATTACAGCATCAAATTATTATAAATTCTGATACAAACACACCAATGTTTCTACATAACCTTTCTATCAAAATAATTACCTTGCGTAACTTTTTAGCAGCACAGACAATGTCATAGAATGCTTTCCTCCATAACAATTCCTCAGTTTTACGTGCATACCCAACAGGATCTTTAGTTTCTAATCTTATGCAATAATCTTTAAGCTTCACCCGTAGTGTTTCCCCTGAAGGGGTAAATAAATCTGTTATTGTTAGTGCACGGTTCTTTTGTTCATCTAATCTTTTGGCAATATCTGTTATACCCCTATCAACCAAATATTTTCATGTTTTATATTACAACAATTTTATCACGCACATTTTTATTTCATAATTAGTTAATCTCTTAGAAATTATCGCAGATTTCCAAGAATACGCAATATCGAAAAAGCTAACCTAAGCTTCGAAATATGTTTATAATTATTTATCGATCACATCGAAGAAAATGTACATGTATCCATGTTTGTTGCAAACAAAAGTTAAAAATAGACATTGATTAAAGCAAAAGAGGCATCTAAAAGTGTACTAACAAAATAATCATATCTTTTCCGCAATATACGTGCTTATTATCTATATATACGAATTTCCCATGTATCCAGAATGGATTTTCTTAGAAATATTCGCAAGGATGAACCAAAGTGCTGAAAAATTACACGCTGATAACGTGGTTGCTCAATTGGAAAATTTCCTAGACGAAACGAAAGAAGGATTGCGTTACAAAAGCGCGCCAATAATACATCATAGCGCACGAATGATATAGGTTATGTTTGCAGAAGGTGAGATTCGAGTAGGACCTAATAATACCCGAAAAAGGACATTTTTGCGAATAAAACCAACAGCATGTGCACGCGAACAGAAAAGAACTGTTCTTTCCACGCATGTTTTAATATTACTTGTGTAAACGCCTAGTCTGCTCGAGGCAGTCCGTCGATCCGACATCTGCTGCAGTGTTATACGTTCTCCTCATTTTGCTTCGATCATTCTTCACTTCCTCGTTGCTTCGTCATTATTCATTTTCCCGCGGTCTCCTGACACGCGCACCTCCGTCCCACAATAAGAAAATTCGACATTCGCTCTCGCCTGGCTCCAGAAACCTCCCACGGAACTGCGAAACTCACTACAATTACGCGTACTTACACAGATACGCAATTTACTGGCCGCTCTACAGAGAAATTTTTGCCAACAGTGTTACCAAATAGTGCATTTTCACACCATAAATACAGTCTGCTCAACATGAGTCAAATCTGTTGCTGAGAACAGAGAGGAGCTACTCTCTGCTGAAAACTGTCAATAATACCGTTAGAGGTGAGCTTGCCCCTCTCGGGTACCGTCAAAGAGAATCTCAATTTTTTGCTGATGGCAAAACATATATTCTATACTGTTTTATCACTTTATTATCTTTCTTCTTTTTCAACTTTACAATCTTGTAAAATTAATGTAAATACTTCGACAACTAATGTTAATAAATAACACATAAATTAGCACACATAGATTTTTAATTTTTAGCCATTGACACGAATAAGATTTCGATTTAAGGATTTATACTTCCCATTTGCTGATACAATCAGTTTAAAGAAACAGTGGATAGACCGATATCAAAGGCACCGCCAAGAGTGTCGCCTCTTGTATTCCTACTGCTTGCTAATGGTTGATCCGTTTTCCATGCTTCTGGCAAGCCTGGTGACCAATAGCGCAGTGAGCATTGCGCTGGTATAGGCATTCGTAACATAAAAGAGTCGACAGTTGATATTTATCGGTGTGAATATATTATTTTGTGTTAATAATATATTATAATACATAGTAAGTAATATGGGTGACGAAAGTTCGATAAAATGGGCGATTGATATAATGACAAACAAGACCCACTACACTCCGTCGTTTCTCCAAACATACAGGGGAGACATAGCTATAATAACTTCTCTATTCGCTTCACCAATGTTGTACAATGCATTTCGTAGTGTTCCTTGGTATACCGGTAAGTTTATCAGCAACATGTTCATTTGATACACGTAGTTCTATCCTAACAGTGGCTCTGATTACATAATGTGAACGTCTAAGAAAATGAATTGACAGCGGTGTCAGGAACACTATAAATACGTCATTGTAACATAAATTTATTAACCCTATCGTTTTGGAATAACGTTCGTATTTTTTTATGTTGAAAACGATTCTAAGCAGCACGAAATCTACAGAAAGTTAATTTTGTTGTACATTTAGAACAAGGAATAGCACTCTTCCAAATTCCAATTCAAAGTAGAACTGACGCCCTCTGTAGTAGGAAGTCCCAGACTTTTGTGCTTCCTATACATTCTTAGAATTAATAACAAAAGCATAAACATTGTTGAAACCTGTGTCTAATGATACAAATTGATTCTGACGAGTTTTCGTCGTCGTGGGCTCAATAACACGTACATTATTGTTATCTGCATGATATAACCAGGGCTTAACAGTGAAATGGTTAACTCTTACTTTACTCTGACACTATAGCCAGTGCGTTTCCAGAGCCCACATATTTTTCAGCACTCCGAAAAACTTAGTACAATGCATACAAGCACATTTTAAATTCACATTTAGAAATTCTTAAATATTATTATATATTTTTTATATATCTGTTTATTATGTAGATATTTTTACATTTTAATGACAGATCAAATTATTTTTAATTCACCGAGTTATCAACAAGCACATGTAAGAAAGCATTAAACAAGATAGCTCGTTACCGGTATACAATGTGTTGACATATTACCTATTTTGTCTTTCAGTGACTACTCGTTATTTTCTTATTGGTGTAAGTAATTAGATTTTTTTACTTGATTAGGTTTTCCACAATCGTGTATTTACTTCTCGTTGCCAGCCTCTGTTTGTGCACTTCTAGCAACAAATGCGGTACGGAAGAATCGTGCTAAAAGGGATGCAAGAATCGTAGACTACATCAGAATGTACCCAGAAAGATTTCCTGAACCAGGTATATTATTTTGAACTAAGAAATTATATCTGTTGCCACTTATTTTAATCTAATTAATTCCATTTATTGTTTTAGAAAATAAACAGTTTAAAGATATATTTGAACCATGGATACCAATTCGTTAAACAATTGTAATACTCTTCTAAAACTGTACAATATTTCCATATAATAGTAAATATGAAATTTAAATATAGAGATGATTGCTATGCCTTACAAGAGTACGTTGTATTCTTATGTTGTATAATCCTATATTATGAATCCATTGTAACTTTCTAGTTTACACAAAAACGATCTATTACCTGCGAAAATTGGTAATTTAATCATATTTTTCACCCTGCAGAATCTAATTATATTTAGGTACATATTATTTCATAAACAGCGAGTGATAATTATTTTATAGATGAAAAAAAAACAGTTATTTTACTTCAGAAAGTCACAAAATCACTATACAAAAAGAGAACAGAAAATTACACATAGCGAAACTAGTAATTACACAAAGTTTCAGAAAAAGTAAAGGTAACAAAATATTTTTGTATCATTTTTTTTATAAGAACTGTTTTCATTCATTTAAGTTCTATCGAATTGTATTCGAAATACTGGTAAAGAGTCTGGTTAAGTTAAAGAGTCCGAATCTATTTTATGTATCACGTACATAGACAAAAATCAATGAAAATTAGTTGAACTCTGTCTAATAATCATTCTATTACACTTATAAAAGTTTCTATTTTTTTTCAGGATTATAATTATCATTGTATAGTCCAGTTCCTTTAGAATCTCCCAGCCAGGGATATTTGTTGGGACATTCCCTGCACGTTTCCAAATACCTGTGAACATTATTGTTATTATTATTATTTTATTACCATTCAAAAGTATTAAATCTTTTGTCTACCAAGAGCTACTGACCTAGTCGTAGTAAAGTTTGATTCTGTAGGCTTGAAGTCTAAAGCACACTTATTTGCGTTATTACACGGTGGTCCAGGAAGATTTTCTTTCTTTTTACACGACCATCCTTCGAAATTATTAAGAGATTTAATTGGTTTTGGATCGGTAATCCATGTGAGCGCTTGCGTGGCTGTCACAAAATACACATCGGGTCTGTAAATGTATAAGCGAGTTTTTTAAATCAAATTTACAAGTCCTTCATATTTTTAATGGTGTTGAATATTTACATCTAAAATCTTTTTTAGCTTACAATGTCACTGCCCAGTCGAGAAACTTCGCCAATCCTCGTTCCAATTCCTTTATCTGGAACCAATTTGTGTGGAAAGGCATCATGTACGGTGCTCTGTTTTGCTCGTAGTATCGATTGAAATCTTCTTGCAACCATTCGAAGACCTCTTCGGGATCATGATTATGAAGTACGCACTGATCCAAGTAAGGACAATGTCCTCCTTCATAACTTTCAACATAGTGAGCATTTAACGGCAGTTCCCATACACCTGGGAAAAAGGAAATCAGCAAAGATTAGAAGAAACTTGTTCACACTTACGTTCGATCTCACGAGAAGAAAAGTGATTAAATACCTGGGAACGATTTAGTGGGACATGTGCCTGCTTTACATTCGTGAGGTATCTTGTAATCGAGAGTGTAAGGCCAAATCGGTACTTTCAACGGAGAAATTCCAATGCTGCTGTCGTATATGTATCCAAAGTCTTCCAGCACCTTATACTGGGTGTTTCTACCTGGTTTCAAATACGGAGCCCTCATACCTACAACCTCGCTCGTCGAGATGTTGCTAAAGTGTTTGAGTATCTCTCGCATTCCTATCATCTCTCCAACCCATTCTTCGTATCCTTTATCTTCCAGTCCTTTTTGCAATCTGGACAATCAATTTTTATGTTATGCTATTTATTAGATAAAGGGTATCCCACTAACTCTATTACAATCACACAATCAATACACTTCTAATTCGTTGGCAGAAATATATTGAATGTAATAACGTCTACTATGATCAATAAGTTTTACTGCGAAGAAAGTAATGTTTCTTCAACGTCGCGATTGAAAATCGGACATTTCATATGCAACAACCTAATACATATAAAACTTACGATATGGTTTCAGTCGCAATTTCATGTCCATCATGCGCAAGACTCTGGACCATATTGTAATTACAATACTCGTGCGAGATGAAGAAAGTGCCTTTCAATGGGCAATTGTTTGGATTCACTCGGTCAGTGGCGAATATCTTTTGGTAGTGGTCGAAATTGTTGTGATTTATTGCTCCATCGAAAGTCATTATGATTAGTTGGGGAGTCTAGAATGAAAGTCTATGAGAAACACATCAAATGATAATCTTTCCAAAAGTAGAAAGCAAGATACCTCGTCGGGTTGAAGACCACCAGGAATTATGGTGCCGTCCCTTGAACAGTAGCAGTATGGTAATTGACAATTCGAAGTGTCGCATCTTTCTGCTAAGTCAGTTGGTGGTTCAGTCACTGGTGCTGGAGCTGAAATTTGGAGAGTCTATATTGATTCAAAATTACTAGAAGGAGATAGGATCGATGATTGTTGCTCGAGAAGATAATTACTTGTAGCAATGGGACCGCAGCGAGCTTCGTTTTTAAACGTGCAGAATTTACTGATGTCGTCGAAGTGCAGTCCTGATGGGCATCTGTTTAAGTACGGGTATCCATCGACACACTGTTGCACAAATGATTTTAGTACATCTTAATGATTTAGGTTTTTGGCTGTATAATTTTCTGATTTGTTACCTGGTAAAATCTTCTACACGTCGCTGGGTCCGCAAAGTTACCATTGCCTTGGCCTTCAGGGCATCTGAACTCTTCATCTTTCTTCTCCTCATCCTTCTTGGTCCCTTTTTGGCCAAATACTGCAAACCAAATTATATCCCTTGAGATTTCTTGTTTATTATACATACATAAATATGAATTATTCTACTGAGCAAGCTCTCGCGGTGTAGCATTTTTATATCCTTTGATAAAATCAAAATTAGGATTCTCTATTCTTCAACCAGTCTAATGATGATAAATGATATTAAAAATTTGCGATCATAGTCTCGGAGGATTAAGACGATCAAATCCTAGCTAAAGGTCAAGGTTGAGCTTATCTCTCTGCATAGTGAATACTTGATCATTCACGTTCTACTTTTGTTGCATTCTTTCTCTCGACTACTACCACTTCTTCAGCTATGTCCCGTTGAAAGCGAATCTTGAGTGGTCAGAAGAAGAAAGTCATCTTGGAACTTATTGATGAAATTACAAATGAGATTTCACTTCCCTGTAAGAAGTATTTGAACGCTAGAGTTACCGAACAGGTCAAAATGATCCATTGTAGATTTTTTTATTTCACTGGTACTGGAATTGCGAGGATACTTTTGCGAAAAATTATTAAATAATTCATACGTTTGTGCACACTATGCAATGAAAGTCGCAATTGCATCAACTTTTGCATTAATTTTTACACCTGAAAAAGCGTAGATCCATTTCATCGTTCTAGCTTGGAAACAATATTTTTAATTTTATTATCAATTCGATTGTTATACTTCGACAAGTTGTTATGTTTTTAGTATCTAAACGGTAAAATTGATTGAACTATGCGTTTAGTTTCTAATATCAATGGTACCTAGAGATTTCCGTTGTATAATGAAACAATATTACGTATAACGTGGAACCGTACACAGAAAGCTGCAAATGTGTAATGTAGAAAATACTTGTGAGAAATTCCAAGGGTATCAGAGAGGAGAAGACCGTCGAGAAAGCGAGGTAGTCAGAATTCCAACGCGTGGCGACGTATTAGATAGCTATGAAAGATTCAATCGAGATTCAGATGTTCACCATTCATTTCTCTCAAGCTCCATTAACTGATTCTTTATTGTATACAAAAGTCTAAGTGTTTCGAAAAAATACATCTGCGATCGAACTGTTAATAAATCAGCATTCGACTGCTGTGTATTATCTATTCTATATTGGGCGAGTATTTAATTTAGTTGTTCATTATTGTTCATTTAATCTTTAAAAAATACAAAATGGCGACAAAAAAATCACAGATTTTAATAGTTTGTGTTAAAGGGTAGACATCAGTCTTTAAATTCTAATGATTCTAGTCGTGAGAAAAAACTGTTCGATATCCGCACAGACAGTTGAATTTTCAAAAAAGAAAGGTATCTTCACTTTCCCACTCGCTACATGACATAAAAATAAAAATGTACTCAGAATCGTGAAAGTTGAGGCTTCGTGTGTTACAACGAGCCACACGATGCTTCTTACAAAATGGACTATGCATCTTCATTTTTTAGAAGTAGATTTGAAAAGTTTTGGGAACATATTGTCGAATTGTTGTATTCTCAATTTAGGCGGAAAGTATACCATTATTTTAATATGTTTCAAGAGAATTTTTTAAAAAGTTCTATAACTTTTTCGATTCCTGGTATTACGTATCGGCAACACGTTAATTGCAGCAACAATGCTTGACCCTTTAATTTTGCACACTGTATATTAATTATGATGTAAACAGATACCATACAAATACCATACCATACAGATACCATACAGAGACCATACAAATTTTATTGTGGGAAGCAAGGATTGAGGTATTAGAGCCATGCCGTTAGGTATATAGATCGCCCGGTTCAAGATCAAGGATAAACATTGACTCTCTAACGCCTGTAAGATGCAGAAATCTATTTCGTAAATCGTTTAATGGCGAACGCGCGGATAGAAAGTGTCTTTCGATTGCGACCGTAACAGCAATGGTTCGTGAGTCTTTTTGGATTTATTTTAACGCTTTTACCAAATTTGGGAATTTTTTAAAACCCTGCGTCCATCGTTCAAGTACTGTTTCAATATTTTGAAATTGTAGAGCTTCTTTGAGGTCTACCTGTAGCTAGATTTACCTAAGGCCATTTAGAGGAGTAGAATTGCATCTCAGTTAAACAGAAATGCATAATAAATTTACTAATTTACTAATTGATTTTTACAAAATTATTTAATTTTATTTAGTAGATTTTGTGTGTGTCAAAGTCGTAACTATTTTAACACAAAGATCACAAATGCAACATTCCTCTTCGGCCATTCAAAATCTCAATCGCATTAACAAGCTGCATAAACAGAACGAGCACGCGAATTAGCATAACAAGCTTCCATTTCGTCGGATTATTTTCTTAAATTCCAGGATAAGGGAAAAATTTACTTCGTTAGCCAAGAAATTCCTTAACAACAAAATAGAAACGTCCTTAATCCTTATTAATGCAGACTTGTTTTCTTTTAGTTTGCAAATTTCCACGTAAATGTATAAGGATCTGCGATTCATTTAATGGGCACGGAGATTATACTCGTTTCGGAGAGAAGATTCGCGTAAGGAGACGCTATCAGGAATTTGTTAATTTCATTCTCGAAAAATGGTTGACTTGTTTTCCTATGATGATTGTGGGAATTTAAGGTATGCAAATTGCGAAGAGATAGTATTAGTCGGTCGTTCGACGGGTTACACCGTCATTATGGCGACATAACGTTATGAAAACGACTCGGGTTCTGCGATCACGAGGGGAATCCGTAATTGCAAACACACTTTTTATTCCAGACATATACTAAAAGGGCGTAACCGGATACGATCGGCTCTCTGATGTCTGTAGCTTCTTCGAGAAAAGCATGTTACGTTCGTTATTATCGGAAAAAAGATACATTATTATTACAAAAAAATTGCTAGGTCCTTTCGGGTAGAAAATGACCGCTCATTGTTTTGATTTCCTTCGATAAATTCATACTGTTCGATGCTCTGCGGTATTCGAGTATAATTAATTCTTTAGGAAGATCAGACTCGAACGTGTTGAAATGCTGTGTAGATGAGTCGCTAGGAGAAAGTAGTATCCACGGAAGACGCTCCCAGTGATCTTATAACCGTTCGAGATGAAGCGAACATTTCACGATCATTTTACAACCTCTAGCACTAATATAATTGCCATTTGTGTAACACAGTAATGCATTTACATAAGATCAATTGTATATTTCCTAACCGTAGTCGCGTTTGTCCATTCCGCTGAACCGATTATCGTTGAACAAAGTCGAAGGTTGTGGACCCTGAAGAAATTATATTTACAGGGAATTGCAAACCGAAGACTTTGACTACTCGACAGCCCATTTTAGATTATTTAGTTTACAATTTTTCATATCGCAGTGGTACTTTTGTATTGGGAAACTTCTCCGTTCTTGATAATCAAAGATATAAAAAAGCAAGCAGGATTTTAAAAGTAGATGGTTTTAAATAAATAATTTAGCGTTCCTTTAGTTCTGCATGCCAGTGCATTATGCTACGAAAAATTCAAGGTCGTTGAGAATTGAAAAAACTAAATAAGCAATTTTAAAAAAATTCTGAAAATCGCAATTTCAGAAGTATATTTCTACTTTCAAAATCGCGGATTGAAAAAAAAAACAGATTTGCCAATCCCACGAGCAATTGTAAAAGCTCTGATAGCCCTTGGTCGATGAACGTTTGCATTAACTTTGTAACGAAAGTTAATGTTTGACTTTGAAAATATAAGATCGGGAAACCTGTTTGATAGTCTCCCCGTGCATGGATGCCGAAATGATCGGTTTAGCGGCAAAGTGGAAAGTGAAGGTACCGCTCTGGCAATGACGTTGCGGTAAATCGTTCAGGTGCAACGTTTCCATCGGCCGTGTACCATGCTCACGTATACTTGGCGCGCGCACGCACACAAACGTACACGTAAACGACGAAAACTTATGTAAACACCAGTGAAACCGCCGTTCGGGACCTAATTTACCGAGGGCTTCACTGTCGTCCGGCCACGGCCCTCTCGAGTCTCTTCCTCCGGCTCCTTCTCCGTTTTATCTGTGTCAGCTTTATTTACGACGCGTCCATCGTCATCGAATGGCGCTTTCAACGTCCCGAGAAAAGTCACTGGTTTCGTTCCACGAAAACGTTCGCACACGGGTCAACACAACAGAGTCGAAAAGAGAGCCGGGCGAAGAAGAAGCGAAAGTGAACTTGACATTTTCTGCAACCGAACCGCGGCTATCAAATTTATAGATTTTTTAAGGCTCGAGTGGTGGGTGGTTCCTTTATGGCAGCCATGGCTGAATCCATTTGAATTTTCACTCGTCGTTTTCTTTTTACGTATCTTTAAATCCACTTGTTCGAGATACTTGTTAATCCTCTTACTGAACTGGACAGATGTCTTATTAAATGTTTCCATTTAATATTCTCGTAAAACTCTACGATGCACAACTGAGAACTGTTTAGAGGGGTATTATGGTTTTCGAAATTTTTGTCAAAAAAAACTATTGAACCTTTCCCGTTAGGATTTTGCTCACATATTTATTTGTATTTCAAGTATACGCGTGATTTTCGTCAAGTAAAATTAATAAAAATTACATGAGTTATATATTTTTTTGTAGATTATCTTTTGGGATACATGGGTCGGCGGTCGCCATGACTCCGGTCTTTCTTCTAATCGGGAAGAAAAAATGAAGTTCTTTATTAATCAGTGTGAATGTAAGATAGGGCCCGAGCTAAAAGAAGTTAGGAGTATGTGCTGAAGATTCTCTCAACATTTCTAGTCGATCGGTCAACAGAACGTGAGATGTCGTGGCAACTATTTCGGAAAAAGTGGTTTCGAGAAAAACACGTTTCAAGATTTAAATATCAATATCTCACAACGTGAGTCGCATTCTTCAAACTCCTATAACTACGTTAATTTTATGAATACAGACAAATCCTCTTGCGCACATATTCTACGACGCTTATACTTACAGACGATGTGTAAAGAGAAAAATCGATTTTTTTGAAAATGGAATAACAGAATATCCCCTCAATCGATTTTTCAATAGTCAGAAGAATTTGAATCCTTCATGAAAAAAGTCAAGCCTAGTAACATGATCTTGTAATTTCATTGAAAATTATGACACAAATTATTTATTCCGGTGAAATAAAGTGTCAATATAGAACTGGGTGATAACATAAATGTCTTCCTGTTTGTTACTAAATGCAATTGTATAATTCTTGCAAACGGCTCTTTTCCAGTAACAGCTATTTTACATGAAGGTTTAATTTAAACGTTAAACTTAAAATATTTCTTGTTCTACCAGCAACTTTCTAACGTTGCTAAAATGTAGTTAATAAGCAGAATCAACGCTGTAGATCGTCGTGAATATTTAAAATGCAGATAGGCAGCGGTCCGAAACATTTTTTGCAAACAGAACAGCAAAATCCTGTCCTGCGTAAAAGTTAAACAAGTAATAAATAACGATTTTCTAGGATGGTTCAGCATTTCCCAGGATCGCAGCTGGATAACGCGCTAAATGAACAATTCGCTGGGGAATTGCTAATCAGGATATAGAGGAGAATGTCTACAGAAGGCCGTTTCTTTACTCCCACGTTTATAGGCGGTTCTGTCCTCCGATTGGACACTGATTAGATCGATAACTATTTTTCCAGGCATAGACTGAAATTTCGATGAAAGAATCGTTGACAGACTCGAGAAGAAACGGTCGGAATAAATCGAGAAATTGATTTTCTTCGGCTTTTTGTCGGGGTCGTTGAATCAATCAGTCTATTACATCATTGGTCTATAATCTAATTGCAATTTCATAGATCGGTAGCAAATTCACGTAATTTTCACCGGGTTGCGGTATCATTGCGATCTATTTAGGGAGGATTAATTCACTACAGTTTTCTTTCTTCTAAAAGTGAAATCAGGCAATTTCATTTGGCCGATCTGAAAGTCCGAATGAACCGATCCAGGTAAACCTAAATACTTTATCACTTGGTATCATTACAGGTAGAGCCGGTATACAAATGATACAGACGCCGAACCGGAAGGTCTATAAATATCGACATACCTCGAGCTACAGGAAAATCAAAGGTTAAATTATAATCGCGTCTCTTCCGCGAGTCAAACAAACCGGGATCAATTTCTCTTCTCTCAATCTCTCTTGGATGAAAGATCGCAATCAGGGCCGCCGTATCTGTCGAAGTGTTCAAAGTACGTTGTCAAGGGCTCGTAAAAATTCCAGCAGGAAGTGTAGTCCACGAAGAATTTCACAAAAATCTTAGTTCCAAAATAAAAATATTCTTCTCTGCACAAAAATGGCAAATGCAAAGAACAAGATTTACATATACCCATGAAAAATTACCAACAAAGCAAGGTCGACAGACGATATTACAAAGAAAAAACCGAAGATGATCGTGGTTTCAGAATGAAATTATTTTTCTGTGTACGAAAATGAAATTTCAATAGGAGGTATGGTCAATTAAGAATTTTAAGAAAATTCTGAAGAGCATTCTAGCTTTAGAAAAAAAAAAATATTTTTCTATACCCAAAAATTGTATGTACATAGCAACAGATTTATATTGATCCATGAAAACTCCCTCGAAAAGCAGCCTCGAAACAGGTTCTGCAAACGATTTGACAAACGTCCTATAAGAAATTGTAATTCTAAAATAAAAATGTACTTCTATCCACAGAAATGACAAACAATGAAGAACAGGTGCATCAGATTCACAAAAATTCTCTATGTAAAATAGTATAAACAATTTCACAAAAATCTTAGAGAAAATCACAATATCAGAACAAAGGTATCAAAGGTATCAAAGGTTCACAAAAAAGAAAAAGAATTTCACAAAAAATTTGGAAAAGATTGTAGAACAGTATTTCTATCTTGGAAAATGATATACACAATGAAAAAGGTCTCGAAACACCCACGAAAATTCCGCGAAAAAAAGCATAGTCAACAAAGAATTTAAAAAGAAAAGACTTTGGAGAAGGTCATATAATTCCAGAACAAAAATATTTGTTTTTCCTTAAAAATGCTAGGCAAAAAAGAAACAGATTTATCCGAGCTATTGATCAGTCTCCCCAAACCAACAGCAACAGGTCAATTTCGCAAAACTCTGTAAAACCAAAAAACCGTACAAAAATTTAAAAAAATATGTTTGAATCCCGAAAAATTCCAAAAGAGGATTGTAACAAAGTTGAAGAACATCCAGGGTGTAGGAAGGGCCTTCTGCCGGCCCTGACGGCGACAGAAGCAAAAGGAGAGTGTTACTTTGACGAACGGGTTCGTTCTGTTGAATCCGATCTCTCTTGGATCTCGCGATATCTTGATTCACCAGCTACATCACCGGGAATATCACCAGGTGTGTCTTTTCCTACCTGAGACGATCAAGGCGGCGCAGATCAACAGTTGTCTTCTCCGTATGATCATCGTTCAACCGGGAGCAACGACGACAGGCTATTCTTGATTTCGCAATGGACCCCTGGACGTTGACAAGGCACTGGCACCCGGATCAATTAGGTTCGTGTTGCGATACGGTGATTTGCCATCGGCAGTGCACTTGGTGAACCTGGTCTCGCAGCACTGGCAACCGGGGACTATGCCTTCTGCCATGGGGACTCGGAAACCGGATGGTAGTCTACCATTGGTAGAGGAACCGTTCCTTAGCTCATTGGCTGACCACTTTCTACCACCGTCTCGGACCGCCGAGAAATCATGGCTTTTATTTGCGTTAGAGCATACACGCGGTTCCGTGTGAAACGTCCGCTGAAAGTCCATTTTTTCGACCTGTTTGATCTATTATTTGCGAATTTGCAAATGATCTGCTGAGCCTCAAAGTATTCTGGTCCTGAACCTTCCGAAAATCAATTTTCGTCGCGTTTTCTTTAAGTACAAGTGTTCTCGAGCATGTATACAAAAGGATTTATCTGAATTCGCAAAATTAAATTAGTTATAGGCGTTTATAGGACACAACTTGCGACGTGCAATCATACTGTAACGTATATTCTTCTCCCTCTTTTTGAAATGTTGCTATTTTTTTTATTCTTCACTCCTTTTCATTTAAGAAAAGAAGTGAACTCTTTTTGTTTGACATTTAAGAAAAGTCAAGGTGACCTTGACCTTTCATTAGAAGTTTTTTCTTAAATTCCTAATGGTGCAATCATTAACTTTTGTTCGAAACATTTTGTTGTATATAGTATGTGTAAGATATAGCAATAATTAGTCTGTCTAATCTAAATTTGTCTGTCTTATAAAAATTAAAAAAATAAATGAAAAGAATTTTGTAATGATTTAATAATCTAATATAATCGTTAACGAATGGAGTTATTACACAAATAGGACACAAGCTTAAATTTAAAAGACAATACTCTTAAATGCTTTTAATAACTATAATTACTGTAAATAAATAAGAAATATATCAATTTGATGTTTCAAAAACTTTAAAAAAACATATAGGAAGTATTCATAATTCAATGTTGGCCATCTGAGGTCCTCTCTTCCGTTTCTCTTTCTTTGTCTTCGTTGTTCCTTTGTTTCCCATTCGAGACTTGGCTGATCGCTGATAAGGATTAAAATATTCCGGTTGACGTTCCGTTATATTCAGCTCTTGACACACCAAATTAATTAAATTGATCGTTTTCTCGTCTACTAAATGTCTGCTTCGATTAGTGAATGTTAAAGACCAAGTTAAGATCGTGTTCCATTTTGGTTGAGCTTTCAATATCCGGAGAGTTACTTCCGGAAAATGGAGGATGATTTCCCCAAATAAAGCTGTGTTTTCTAACACGGTGGATAACGCTGTAAAAATATTTAAAACTTGTATATTCACATATTTAATCATTAACAATACTAACATAAATTTCAGTATTCGTAGTTTGAATCTACATTAGACAACTTTGATTTACCGCTCTGCACCGTAACGTTTCGTGGCAATAATCTATCGTCTGGATTAAAGTCTCCGTCTTCTATCAGCAATTTACTTGACTCGATCACGTCGATCATTTTTTCCCCAAGCACCATTATCATTTTGTAAAGAAGCTCATAGTTGTCTATTCTTTGAAGACGTATTATGGCACCTACATGCTCTATTCGTTGTAAACTAAATGATTTTCTGACTAATAGAAAAGGTTAAGGTACTCGTATAGACATTTATCTATTTATCTGAATACTGTGAATTGTCTCGTCATTTACATCGTAAAGGGATACATAATTCTTCGTAAACCGTACTTTCGCCGTTTCCCGCCTCGTCGTTGATTGGCTTCTTGGTCGCTTTCAGATTAGGTTCTTGCGCATGCGCATTGCATGTCAACACTGACACGACTGCTACATAAACGAATACGCGTGGCATCTTATCGGCCCGGAAAACACTTAGAATACAATTTAAAATAGAAAGGTCTACACCGTTTGATACTAATCGCGTTGCAAGGTAAGATATAGTACTTGAATTAGGGTGATCCTTACATCCCTCCAGGACGATTCACTGAATTTCGACCGGCATTTAAGCCGCAGGTTTTCAGAATCTATGGTCACGACACACTGTCGCCACCTATTAACTCTGACATCGAATATGTCAACTCGACGACGTATTTCGCGTGGAAATAATTAAAAGATCTCAATAGCTAGTTTATTGTTATGCGATGATTAAGTACGTTCGACACGTAATGCGTGTATATGCTTTTAGATTTTTTACTGACACTATTCCTGGATAGAAGAAATTGCAACAGTTCATGCATACACAGTGTCCGTTTTCAAGATGTTGCACGAATGTGTTAATTAAAGGGTTAATTCATGTTCTGTGCACATGGCAGTGATATAATTTGATATGACAATAATATACAATCGCCTAACGTCTAAATAATATAGTTAATTACTTCGTAATCCGAGCCCACTGACGATGGCAAACATGGCAGCGACGGCTGACACAAATCTCGATGTGAGTATGTTATTTAAAAATAATGTGTTTAACTTTTCGTCGATCTACTACATTCGGTGTAATAAATCTGATGTTATATTAAGTTTATTTCTTGTTATTCTGACGATAAATATGTTGATTCTTCGAGACAATTCGATTCGAAATGTAAAACTTTGTCAAGGTTAGAACAATGATTACAATATGAATCTGTGGTTTCAAGTTCAAAGTTACCATGGAGTATGATGACCCTCAAAATATGGAGGGTGACATGACAGTGGGAACAAAGAATAGTTCAAACCTTGGAGAACCTGAATTTAATACCTTAGACGAACCAATTAAAGACACAATTGTAAGTCAATGTTTTATTGCTGATAACGTTAGAGAGAAACATTGTGAGAATTCACTAGAACGGTAATGTTTTCTGTAGCTCAGAGATGTTCGAGCAGTGGGTAAAAAATTTTTCCATGTTTTATATCCTAAAGAGAAAAAAAGTCTACTGAAAGAATGTAAGTATATGTAGCTTTAACCATTTTAAAATCATGCAAGGTGTTCTTACTGTTCATACGTTGAATAATGCCACAACATTTGGTTGGGACGTTCAATTAATTGCATTTATTCATGTAGAAACAGAACAGTGCAATTGTACTACTTGACACTACTCAACATAGTTTTTGAAATGATCCTTGGCACTAAAATGGTTAATAAACAGTTACACCGAAAAGTTATAACAAAGAACTTACGATATTTCAGGGGACCTTTGGGGACCATTAGTATTATGTACGTTCATGGCAATGTAAGTGTTGCATTTCTTGTATTCACTTCTCAGTTCTTACTACTTTAGAGTATTATGAAATCCTTGTTGTTTAGGATACTGCAAGGGTCTTCAGACGCAGCGGATGATTCCAATGATGGAGGACCAGAATTTGCAGAGGTTTTTGTAATTGTATGGATTGGGTCTATGGTGGTTACATTGAACTCAAAGTTACTAGGTGGCAATATGTAAGTAAATGCAAATGTTATAGTTCATTTTAAAGTAATTGTATTGTAGACCAAATTAACTTCAATTTCATGTATTAATGTGCTTCCTGTTTCTTTCGCTTTGATTTCAACCACTTGAATTTTTTCCAATATGTTACAGATCTTTCTTCCAAAGTATTTGCGTCTTAGGATACTGTTTGCTGCCAACTGCTATAGCTCTAATTTTATGTAGAATCATTTTGATGGCAGAGCAAACAACTTTCCTGTTTAGTTTAAGGTTCTTTATTTCCATGACTGGATTTGCATGGGCAACATATGGTTAGTATAGGATTACGTACATTTCTTTTCGATCCTTTTATTCTGTATTCTTTATTACTGGCATTTTTAATATATTTTAGCATCGATGGCATTTCTTGGTGACAGTCAACCAGTAGGAAGGAAAGCTTTAGCCGTTTATCCAATATTTTTATTCTATTTTGTAATTTCGTGGCTGGTAATATCTCACACTACATAAAATAAAATATAAATCATTTATAACAATAAGACTGTACATTGTTCAGTATTTGTGCACAAATTAACGGAGACATTGCATTATTCAACAGAGCATAGCCTATAATATACTTTATAATTCGTAGAATCTAAACGTGCGTCATACTGAGTTTTCTGTAGATAAAATAGTAGGTACATATATATATACGTACATTTATTACTACGAATTTTAGGGATTCACCAGTTTGTATGTCAATTGCAATTACCTACATATATATTCATTAGAGTATGAAACAGTGAATGACAGTCGAGTGAATTAGTAAATTCTTATATATTTATATATAAATTTCATAAAAAGAATTGGTCAATGTGATACCGAATAATTTATCGATTAATATTACAATTATTCTATTTATATAATCTTCCAGGATAATTCCTTATTTAAAAATTGCATTTTTGTCAACCGAGTTTTCCGTAAACTGACATTCCTATAAAAAATGCTTAATTTATTAATTGACAGATTTGAACAAGTCGTAATTTCTACTCTTTTCATACATATACATATACATATACATACATACATATATATAAATTGTGTACATAATTTTAGCTGTAAAATTTAAATCAAACATTAAATAAAATATATCATTTTTATAACACGAAAGAATTGCTCTCTATTCATCTTGCAGTTTACATGTGTGAAAAGTATTTCTCCAATCTTTTTAGAAGAATTTTGCTATCGCAGTGTCCGGGATATGCATTCAGAGATTTTTGCACCGCAGTGTAACTTGTCTGCAGGTCTCCAACCTACGGATTTTTATAATATTTATAACACGATAGTTCCTAAATATAATTTTTGATAAGTTAATTTATAGAAAACGAGTTAAATACCTTATAAGCTAAATAGGCACTATTAAAGTGAGGCTCGTAAATAAAATTTGCAATATTAGCAGCGGCATGGAAATACGTTCGAGCTGCTGTTAGGTTTCCATTTCTTATTTGTATAACTCCGAGATTATTGTACGCTAAGGCATGTCTGTTGTCGCTTACAATAGCAAGTTTCAGACATTCTTCTGCCATTGTTACGTCACCTACTGTCTGAAATTATTTACAAACTCAACTATAAAAAAGAATAAGATCGAAATTGTATACACCTATCTCCCCCGATTTACACGGAAAATCCTCAGAATACCATGTAAATCGAACAAAACCCAAAATGGGTATCATTTAATCAGATATTTAATTACATTAATTTATTTCAACGTAAAATAAAATACGAATAAAAAACAAGAAATATCAGTCCTTTTAGGAAGTAATAAATATATAAATCTATATGTAATTAATTTTATAGATACTAGAAATACAAAATTCATAAAAAGTTAGTTCATACGTTTAATTACTATCATCACTATCATAGATTATTAATCTTTTTTCCTGATCGTGGGATTTCACTTTCATCACTAAAAAAAAAATGACTGTACAAATATGTGCGCATAAATTTTTATTTTTGAAAATCCGTTATTTCGAAAGTCGTGTAAATCGAAGGAGTGTACTTAGAAATAGTTTGTACACCTACTAGAGCAATGTGAGATATGTTATACCATACATCAGCCGCGTTTTCATCTGTAGAAAGATTAAGTGCCCTTTCGAAGCATGATATAACATGGTCATATTGCTGGGAATAAAAGCAGCATAATCCAAGATTATTAAATAGCTCAACATTATACACACCCATTTGTAGTAATCGTCTATGTCGAGAATAAGAGTTAATTTAATTACATATCAACCTTATCAGTTACATTTACAGGTTTTCCATTCCAAGTTCACTCTTTTGGAGACCAAATTCACCCCGTTGCAAATCAAATTCATCCGTTTGCAAATTAAATTTTTCTACAAATTCGTTTCCTTAAATTATTGTAATCAAATAAAATTTATTTTTCCTAAATTCAAAATATTATTGTGTATAACAGTGAATATTAAATATTTATTTGGCATACACATTGATTCATCTATAATGATTCTCCAACTACTGTTTGTAGTAATTTCATGTAGGGTGAATTTAATTACGGAAGGATTAATTTGGATAACACAACCTCTGCATATTCACTTTTACCTGTAGAAACGTAAAGCCAGTTCTGGCTGATCATTATAAAAATGATGCATGCCAATACTGGCTATGGCTTCCGTATGCGAAGCATCTTCCTGAACAACCATTTTATAATATTTTAACGACATGCTAGCATTGTTTAAGCCATCGAATATGCGTCCCATCTCAGTAAGAATGTTCACATCGTTAGGAAAATACTCGAGACCTTTCTTACAGGTTTCTAAAGCAGTCAATGGTTGATCTAGCCTAATGTACACTCTGACCAGTCTCAGGACAGATTCGATAGTTTTGCAATCCTTTAATGCTGACTTAAACTGTTGCTCAGCATCTCTTACCAATCCTAAACTGTAATAGCACTTGCCGAGTTGAACTTTCCACCACCAATCTTTGTATTGACAAACTTGTGTTGCTTGAACTGCCAGGTCTAGTGCCTAAGAATAGTTATAATTAAAACTTCATCGTTAATTAGATATCTCAAGTGAAGCATACTTACATATCTCACATCGTGTTCGTGATAATATATATATTCGAACAATGGTTTTGCAATGTTGGGTTGACTAGCATACTTTGCAATGTTTAAGCGGGACAATTGTATAAATGGTCCTCCGGGCTCTGTTAGCATGGATGCTGTGCCTAATCTACGAAATGCAAAGTTATTAACACATTGTTCATAATTTTTTAAGTTTCCTTTTGGTGTAGTGCAATCATTGAAAATCCTATTAAGAGCTTCCAGCAGATAAAGTGTTAACACTAGGTTTATGAGGCGCGTTCCAATATTTTTAATCTACAATTATTGAGATTGTAACGATTCATCTATGAGGAATTATTTAACAGACTTATTACTTCGGGTACATATTGTAAAATATGGCTAAAAATTTAGATAGACACGTTCTCGTTATTTTTACAAAGTAATGTAAAATAGTCACTTTTAGATTATGTAAATCTAGTGTTAATGTTAAAGTTTCTATTTAACGATTCTGAGAGCAATTTAGAGAGTGTACCTAACACTGCGACTAGAATTTGCTGTGATCGGTCTGGCAGTCATGGCAGTTCTCGGTGTTCTTAACGTCTGCTCGAATGACTGGGACACTGCAGATTGCGTGGCTGGTCGTACAACTCCTGTAAGTGGCCTTCCTACAAAATATATACTAAATTTATACTCGTTTGTAATAGAGCAAGCAGTTTATTATGTAGAGGTATGTTAAAGTTTCTAAATCAAACCTGACTGTGTCTTGGGTCGCAGATGTTGTCCTATATGAGTGGTGCCAGGATTTTTTAAGGATGTTCCAGGTCTAGGCATAGAAGATATAGTATAATTATCCAGTAAGCTTTCAGCAATTCCTTCTTCTTCTCCTTCTATGTCGTCAACGTATACTTGTAATGTTAAGGCACGCATTTTCAACACCCATACAGCCTGTTATAAAATATATTGTATGATAATCAGCATTACATACGAAACAATTAATTAAACTTTCCTTATACCTGGTCTAACGGATTTTTTCTCAACAATTCTGAACATATTGCTGCACATTCTTCATACTTTCCTCTGCTAAATAAACTCAGAGCTTTGAATAACTCCATTTAAAAAGCGTTATGAGAATTAATTAGTTTGTAAAAAAATAACTCAATGTTTTAGAACATCATACTATTTCACTTGTCTGTATCTAACTATATATATATTGTAGGCAAACGATTTTTCCAAGTGGTGTTATTGATTATTTTCCTCATAACCCTGACTAAATCTGTATGTATGAAACATGGACAACTGTTGATTAATGTTAATAATACTCATTTCTACTTATGTTTTGCATTTAAAATGCATATAAAAATATCGGCAGATGAAAATCAATGCATTTTTAATGAAATGTTAACAATATGATATATTTTTATGAAAGCAACTCTTTGCAGTTAATATAATAAAGGACTGTCATATTTTTTTTTAAACCTTACTTCTGTCAAAATGTGAAGAAGATCATAATACATTATTTATATATTTATATAGTTTCTTTATCTTAACTACTTTTTATATTATTGTTTTGCAAATTAAGTAAAACTCAATTCATATTTGAAACAATGAAAGACATTTACATAAATGATGTTAGGTCAGTATCTTTTTATATCATATTAACGAAATATTATAGAATGGTGTAATAAATATATATTTATTATTTAGCGTTCAACAAGCCTTCAATGATTTCTTCAAGACTAAAAGTATAGAAGAGCAATGCACAGAAGAAACCTTGATGCGTCTACACGAAGCCTTTCTGGTATATTTAAAAAATATTTAACCATTCGAATTATTAATATTTATGCAATAATAATGATAAAAAATAATGAAATAATTTAAATAAAGTGGATAGTGTGACTTACTTCATTAAATATTATGTTTGCAGACGTCACTAAATGAAGAAATGGACATTTTTCAACTAAATGATGCTTTTAAAGAAATATTACATATTGTAATACCTGACGATAAGTTTGAAGTACTATTTAAAAAGGTCAGAATAGAAGAAAAGTATTAATATCTATGTGAATATCATTTTATTGTATATATATATCAATTACAGATGAACAGAAAAAGAGATGGAAACGTAACGTGGGATGAATTTATTTCATATTTATTATTAGAATTCCAAAAAAGGGACACTGCCCTACATCGACAGATATTGAAGCTTCCGATAACAGATGCTCCTCAACTGATGAAGTCAAACCACCGTACACCTATACACAAAATCGTATTCTGTCCTGAGATCCTCCCTGTACAAACAAAAATGCATAAGTAAACTTATATCGTAATTACTAGACTGCAGATTTTATGCATTCATAACAAAATTGGAGAAATTTCAAACAATAGGAAGATTGAAAGAATTTCAGAACATCTATAGGTTTTGCACTCCAAGTTCACCCTATTGCAGATCGTTTATATTTGGAGTGCAAAACCTGTAAAGAAAATTTTTATTTTGCATAAAGATCCGCAGTCTACTAATTACATTTATATTAATACAATGCTTTCATAATGTTTTCAGGACAGAACCGGAGGTTTTCAAAGAGGATGTTACTTAACAATCACTAAAGAAGGAGTTATTAATTATTGGTCACTGGATCTGAAATATGAACGTACTGTACAGTCGACTAGCGGTTAGTAATCTTTAACGTTTCATTTATACAGTCTTTATAAATATTTAACATGTGGTTTTTTTACAGCCTTCCTAAAAGTACAACAAACTTTAATAACTGACATGATAGTAATGCCAGATGTGCAAATAGTATGTATAAGTTCTACCGAGTGTGATTTAAGATTCTATGACAGCGTGGCCAAAAAATTTGATCTCCGAGTAGTGGTTCGTTAGATTCTCAGTAGACATTAACTAATTTCATAAATGATTCTTCTTTCATGGCAGAAACAATGCGTGTAGATATCAAGTCTTGAAACAGCAGTCACCTGTATGAGTTACTACTTCAGTAAAAATATCAAGGAAGCCTCGTACATTGTGCTTGGAGACATGAGTGGATCCATTAAAGTTATTTCATTCTCTTCTGTGGATAGAGGTCCATTTAAACAAGATCCCCAGCGTGATATATTGTTCGTTCGTTATGAGTCTGTTCTAAAGGCAAGTCATTTAATTGCACAGTAATTTGAGGAGTAAAGTCACTTTAGAAAAACAAATTTAATTTTGAGAATTTTGTAACAAAATTATTATAAAAAAATTTTTCTTCATACTTCAAAGTCTGTATAACAAAGACCTGTAACTAGATTTTTCATTTCTTTCATGAAATTCCGGTAAAAAATTGTCAAAATTATTGTTCTTTGTGTTTGAAGAGTAGTTTTTCCTCTCTGGAGGTAATGATTTAATTGATAATGATTTCAAATACAGGATGCAGTACCAGGACTGAAAGTCATGGAACTGAAAAGAATGCACACGGATTGGGTAAAACAGGTAGCTTACTATGGGAGCCTGAAAGCTTTCATGTCCAGCAGCAGATGTTCTATTTGTTCATTGCTGTTCAGTGATTTCACAGGAAAACGAATGCAATACAAATTTAAAGTCAGTATGGGAATAACTTGTTTCACTGTTTGCGAAGGTACTTTCTGTAACGCGAGGCTATTAGTCTTAATCATTAGTGTTTCTACAAATTTTTATATAAACTGTAGAAAGTCAAATGCTAGTGACCGGAGGACCTGATTGCATAGTCCGAGTATGGAACCCCTTTGTGACGAGACGAGCAACTTGTGTTTTCCAAGGACACCACGCAACTATTTGTAGTTTAGTAATTCAGAATAATGGTAAACGTGTATACTCTCTCTCCAATGACAAATGCATCAAAGTATGGGATGTGTCGGCACGATCTTGTATTCAGGTCTTGATAATAATTTCAGTCAACTGTATACGTTACTTATAATTAGACTACGGATTTTATGCATTTATGATAAAAATGAACAGGTGCAATTTAAAGCAGGAGATTAATCTCAGTTTGCATTAGTCTCAGTTTATTAAAATTATTAAAAGTAAAAAGAAATTTCTGTTTAGCTCTCGTTTATTGTAATCGATCGATTAAAAACCGCAGTCTACTTATAATCTTAATGTTTTAAGATGTAATCAGAGATTTGCTTTAATGTCTATAGACGTACAATGGTCTTCCAAGCGAATTAGGTGAACATACATTAATGACTATAGTCTACAATTCATTGAATCATAAAATGATAGTTGCTAGTATAATGATCGCTGTGATTATTTGCGATCCTGTCATCAACGAGGAAGTATCAGATGGCTATACTCACACAAAACCAGTTAGCTGTATCCTATACAATCATCTTTATAAAGTGGTACCGTTTCACTTAGCTTAGAATCTCGTATACATCATAAAATAATGTAAGACCATAACGTGTCAATCTTTATATATTTAGATCGTTTCCACTGGGTTAGATTCATGTATAATAATTTGGGACCCGTGGCTTGGAATTCGCTTGTACTTGGTAACGCATGCACACAGTCAATTCTTATACGGTCAGTATCACGATGTTGAGATCACAGCGGCTTGCTTTGATCAAGCTGATCAGTTACTCGTAACCGGTGCTCGTGATGGATCGTTGAAAATTTGGAATTTCAACACGGGTACCTGTTTGAGAAACATGGCACTCGACAAGAAAAAGTACAAGTCTATTTTACGATTACAAAAATTGTACACATTTTTGCTAATCGATTTGTTATCTTTTAACTTATAATTCTGATTACATTGAACTTAAGAATACGTTGTAAATGTATTCCAATTGCAATTGTGAATTGCACAGAGATCTAAAGAACAATGTAATTGAATTACGGTTGTGCAATTACAAGACTATCGATTTTTATGCATTTATGATAAAAATGAGTAGACCAAATGATTTAACCAAGAGGATTTAAAAATACTGTTGTATTGTTCTCAACTAACAAAAATGATTAAGAAAAGAAATTAATGTCTATGCAGTTCCTGCATCTAACAACTAATACAGACAATTTTTATGTTTCACAGAAGTCCGCAGTTTAGTAATTGCATAACCGTGAACATCGAATACGTCGCGTTACTATCTTTCTTACTGTCTTAATTTAGAGAAATAACAAGTCTCGCTTGGATAGAAAATCGAATTTTGTCCTGTGGTTGGAATCGTCAAGTTGTAGAATTTGCAACTTCCGACACAAATATATTTATAAAAAGTTGGGGAGTGAATCATACCGATGATATTCTTTGCTCGGCTATATGGTACCCTCAAGTGTTAGCAACGGCAACACATAATGGAGAAATAATACTCTGGAGATTGGAGACGGGACAACCATACAGAAAATACAAAGTACACAACCCAACAGCCAGGTGCGAAGACATGAACAGTATCTTCTCAACAATATTATCCTACAAATTAATTAAAAAATCACAATTTTAAACAGATTCAACGTAAGATACAAAAAAGATGAAGATGGGAAATTGACTTCTCAGGAAATGGGACAAATACAACATTTAATGGACAGGTAAATAATAGTACTTACATTATGGACACATACTACAAACATAATTATGTATGCAATCTATAGACAATATAGTAAAGTTTCTAAGCACCAACAATCAGCATTGAACATTATACGAATTGTTGCTGTGCGAGCCATGCTATTTCTAAATGCTCGATCATCTAAGCCCAATGTTGGGACATTGTTAGTCTCTCTTGATTCTGGTTTGATACAAGTCTGGAGTCATCATCCTGGCGGTGGTTTTTTAGAGGCCTTTTCAGTCATTCATAAGGAGGGTGACTGTGCATTATCGTTGGCAACAGACCCAAAGAACGATTTCCTCGTAACAGGTAAAAGAAAGAATGTGTATGCTAGCTTTCTTTTTACAACAAAATTTATTGATCATAAATTAATGCGATAGTTCATAATCAATAAATATTGTGACGTACAATTATAATTGTGTTGAAATATATGCCACACAATTTAAAATAAACATTACGATCTGTATTATTTGCAGAACTATTTTCTCTGTGCCAAAGCATACAAAAATACAATACACTTTTCTAACGTGCCATCTTGTGTTAAAAAACTAAAATCTAATCTTATCCCTAAATGGTTTAGGTCATAATAGAGGATACATTAAGGTTTGGCATCTCGCAAACTATCTGATGTCAGAAACCTCTGAGTTATGCATGCCTCTTTTAAGACTGGAGTTTCCATTTTTATGGAAAGACAGAATCGATGGAGGAGCGAAAAGAGCTATCAGGAATCAACCGTTGCCGCTTTTGCTCACTTCTGTACGCGGCCACACGAAACCTGTTAAATCTGTGCAGATCATTTCTGACGCACGTATCATCGTTAGGTAATTTTAATTACCCACTACTAATTCCTAGAGGTGTGCGAGAATCAGAAACTTTTCGGATTCTCGAGAATGTTCGGGATTTTAGATATATATAATCCCTAGTGCCGGATTAAGATCTTTAGACGCCCTAAAGCACTTAAAAGATCTTGAGGCGCCCTTATACAGGATTACTTTAACGCAATGTAGGGTGGACCTGTACGATTTAGGCATTTTTGATAATTTGACTAAAAAGTGTTTTTAACACAATTTAGAGTTCCGCTCGCTAGAATAATTTTTCGTTAGTACATATCCACAATAAGAAGTTTCGCTATCATTTTTTTGTATGTCTCAGAGAATCTCTGTTGTTTTAAGTGGCAGCACAGATTGCACGGTACGCTTATGGACATTAGGGGGACGTTATATATCAACTTTTGGCACATTCAAAGCATGGTCGCCAATTTTGCCTATGATCCCAGCATACAAATACTTCGATGACTACAGGCTTCCGCCTGACATTGCAAGAACTTCAAGTTTCACTAGCGTGAAAGTAATTGAGAATCTTCTACGTTCTTTAAATACACTATTCAACAAAATTTTTATTCTTTTCGTGCTTCGATGACCAACAATGTTGCACAATTTTATTGTGTTCCTAACAAACAGTATTCGATCAGATAAGTTAAGGAAGTATCATTATAACTAGACTGCAAATTTTATACATTTATCATGAAAATGAATTAGTCAAATACGAAAGAAACATTAAAAGGATTGAATGATATTGGCATATTATTCTTAATTTATTAATACTAGGTTTACGGGATGCGTCAAAAGATTTAAAGATGCATCCACGAAGAATTGTTAACCAAATTTATTTCTTTGGGTATATATTAAAGATATAATAAAGTGCTTTTTAAACCTAGCGTTAAAATTATTAGAAGAGGAAATACACTTTTATTTAACATCTGTTTCGCACAATTGACTTGGACAGTTTTTATTTTGCATAAAGATCCACAGTCTAATTATAACTATTACCTCCGCGTTAAATAGCTGTTAAAGGGAGGTAAGAGAGAAACAATAAAAGAATTTAAAGATGATATCCCTGACTTTGTGAAACCCGCGATCGCTGAAAGCGCAGGCCCCATAATAGATGGAAGAAAACTTACAATCTCTACCGTAGATAAGTCCATCATGATAATTGCCATGGATTACCCAATTTTGGATACCTCGTTATCACACGTGAGTATGCTTCTATTTTAAATAACTAAAAGTATTAATTTTGTGAGATTGTTAACAAGTGTTTCTTATGTTACGATCCTTTGTTTTCTCGCTAAGTAGACAGTATACATCGAATATATTTTTATGAAAATAATGCTTCCTTTAGATACCTATATACACTCATTTAAGATTAAAATCGTTGGAGAATATCCGAACACCGAGATTACCACCGATTTTACAGAAGCAAAAGGAATTAACGTGAGTAATTTAGATCGATGGTAAATATCGTTTACAAAACACTTTTGCAAACCACTTCTGTAAAATGTCTTTTCTGCAGAAAACGAACTCGCAATACATAGACGATACATCGACAACCGAGAGCGTCCAATGAACGCGGCTGGTCGGTAAAATTTGTAAAATTTAGATTGAAGAGATAAAATTTAGATAAAAGTTTAATTAGTACAATTAGATTAAAAAAAAAACAGAACCAGCAGTCTTATAATCGTTGATGTCGTATCAAATAGATTATATCGTTTCGACGGTCAGTATGATATAATATCATTTTTATATCACATACATTACAATATGGTATTAGCAGGCACTTGCGGTAATTAACAATGTTGTATTCGATGAACTGTACCCTCGTTTTATTCGGCCATCATCATGGAATAACGGGGTGGCGTCTTCCAAATTGCACTGGACGTACGCTTCAATCTACTTCGGTCTATACCTTGGAACAACTCGGTCAAGTCTGGTGTGCACTTCTTCGAGTCGAAAAATCTGATGATTGATTTCGTCGGTACATATCGTTGTATGGAAAGTTGTCCTCTGCGCACTGTTGCTGAAATTAGTAAATTTCTCTTAATTTTTGTACGTTCAATTAAACCATCATTCAAAATTTTAAGCTCTACGATCACGACTCTGGACTGCAGTCATTACATTTAATAATGTAACAGTAGACTGCGGATCTTTATGTAAAATCAAAATTTTCTGCATCTATTGCAGGAACCAGGAGCTACTTAAGAATTTCTTCAATAATCCCTCGAATCGTATATTTAAATATCACACATAATAATAAGAAAAAACTCAAAGTCGCCTTTATATCTCAATAATGTATCAAGACATGAAAAATCTAGTGATCAAATTGCACGTCTTATTTGATATAAAGGAACTTTTGTTTGAAAATTATTGTTATTGCAACGAGTAGGTTATGAGTAAATTCAGATGGTGTTTAAGTGACTCGCCCTGTGTATCATTTGTCATGTAAATACATTATTCGATTAATGCTCATTTATGCTGTACCTTTATAATAATATACTAAATAAGATATAAACGTATGAAATAAACTTACGTTGTGCCCAGTACGGAATTGCGTGTTTTGGTTTGCTCTCGTTGTCTGACTCGTCTTCGTCAGGTTCACTATCCAAAATGTAGTTCGTTGGTCCCTGATGATGTTTGTTTGCGTATTTTGCCTAAACGAATTCATTGATATTAGGACATCGTTTTGGTAAAAGGTGTACACGTATGAAAGAGACGCGGGCTAGTACATAAACTTACTTGTGTCTGAAGCATTTGATTCTTTATTCTCAACGCTTCGGCGTTAGCCTGTTGCTGAGCCCTTGCTTCAAGTTCTTTCCGTTTCTCGGCCTCCTGTTCCCGACGTCTTTGTTCAGCCAATATTCTTTCTGCTTCTTCTTGCTCCTGTAAACGTTGCAAACGTTGCTGTTCCTCTAGTCGTCTTCTCTCTTCCTTCTCCTACGATCCGTAAGAAAATTTCGAGTAAGGTTCAAAGCTCAAAGCCATTTAAATTTCATGTTTCCAAATTTGAATACAGAGCATGGTTTAGAAGTTATTCGAGGTAATCGAGTCAGCTCGAACACCCTGTATAAGGATTAAACGTGATACATACATGAGCCCGTTGTAACTGAGCTATTCGTTTCTTCTCCAACTCCTCGCGCTGCTTCTCCTGCATCTGTTGCGCCAAACGCGCTTTCTCTTCTCTCTCTTTCTCAGCTTTCTGACGTTTCTCCACCTCCAATTTCTCTTTCGCCTCTCTTGCCAACTTAATCTTCAATTCCTTCTCTTGCCTTTTCCTTTATCACAAAACACATTCGTTGTAATACTCATTCGTAATTTACTTTGAATTACACCCATCCAATTTGACCATAAATGCATAAAATACGCAGTCTACTTATCATTGTGTCCTACCTTCTCTTCTCCTCTGTTTGAAGTCTTAGCGTCTCCTCCCGTTTCTTTTTCGCATCCTCGTCGTTCATTTTGCGCTTCTTCTCCTCCTGTTTGTCCAACGAGTTGCGTTTATTCGTCGGTTTCGAAGTCTGAATGAACGAATCCACTGATGTAATGATGTTTGTACGCGTTGCACTCGATGACTTATACGTGATAGGATAGTTCGATGGAGTTTGTGGAATACGACTAACAGACATCGGAAGCTGAATCTTTGTTTTTTTCAACGGTGTAGTCTTCTGTTGCGAAGGGTGAGTGCCTTTGTCCGCGACGAGTAGTCTTTGCATTTTCTTAACAGACTGAACCTTGTTCTAGAAAAATAACATTAAAACACCTTCTTCATTAACATGTTCGCCACCAGCATTTATATCAGCAACAGCCTTCGTAGTTACAACATTCAAATTGCGATTCTTGGCATTCAAATGGCGACTCTGAGGCGCCACTAAAAATTGCTATACCATTATTCAATTTGTTTGTATTTAATAAATTACTAAATGTTTACCGAACATGAGTGACATTGATAGCGAACGTGTTAACCCTTCAAGGATGACAATGGCTTGTCAATTTACTTCTGTATGATTGATACATGATCATGATACATGATGATTAAAATTTTTATAATTTATAATTTTTAAAATTTCTATAATCAATTTTGAAATATTCCTCAGGGTCAGTACGAGGTACAGACGTTGTCCCTGACGGGTTAAACATCCAGTATTATTCAACAAGACATTAATTACCTCTTTGTATTCTTCCGTCTCCTTAGTTTTCTTCACTAAGGAGATTTTCTTAGCTTTCGCCAGTGACTTGCGCGCCAATTTTTGTGTAACCGATTTCTCTGCGGGCTTCGTGTTGTCGGAACCATCTGTCTGTGCAGCAACCAATGCTCGAGTCTTCGTTCTAGTCACCCTGGTGGATGCATTGACGTCTATCCCAGGCTTTGGACTTGGTCCTACAGCCTGTTCGAATGCTTCGACCCTCTTCTTAACCGATTCTTTGGCGTAAGGACTGAACAAAGCGTTCGACTTGTACGCATTCCTTATCTCCTGCAAGGTCATGCCCGAGTTCACCTCTTTCAAAGTTGGTTTTGCAGGCGTGCTAAGAATCTCGTCCTCGCTCGACGTCGCGGAACTTTTCACGCGCTTCTGTCGTTTCCGGATCTCTCGTTTCTTCAACTGGGGTCGGTGTTTCTTGATCTCCGGTGATGATTCGTCCTCCGTTATTAGATCATCGAACTCTTTGTTTACCATGGCTTCTTTGAACTCCTGCATCCTATCTTGCAAGGGTGTCGAAGAAGGCGACCCGATTTTCGGCATTGTAGGCGACCGAGTCTTTGAGCTTCTAAGTGTTTGAAGCTTCATTGGTTCGGGCGACTTGAATTCAGGCTGCGATCGACCCTTCGATGTTCTAGTCGACCTAGACTCGGAATGGGATTCGATTTTCTTCGTCTGGCTGAGTTTCTGTGTGTCGCTCATCTTGTACCCGTTCAGCGTCACTGTTTCGTTCATTCTCGCGATTGATAAAGGCTCTAGAACTACTGTTAGATTCATCATCTTGTTCATAACATGAGTAGTGTTTAGATTCATCGTGGAATTCATTATGGGCATCGGTTTCTCGATCGCATCCTCATACATAGAACGATCGTCGAGCCCACCGGATTTTGGCGCGATAACCGTGTCGTCCATGATGTTATTGTTCAATTTCTTGTTGCTCGACGAAAGCGTTCTCGTTCTATTGGAGTTTGTTGGTGTTTTATTCTCTTCCTCTTCCACCATCACCTCTTCCGTTAAAGTACGATTATTATTATCTACGGTCTCTTCTGCTACAACTTCTTCTGTTTTACTATGTTTTGCGGGACCTTGAGATTCTTCATCCGAGCTGCTTGTATGTTGCTTCCTCTTAATTCGACTTCCCCGTTTGGTCTGCAAATTTGTTGTTTTAACTTAAGATAAATATGATGAAGTATAGTTCAAGCAATTTGAATACTGTACAAACCTTTACTGGTTCGCTTTCCCTTTCAATACTTAAGGGTCTTCTCATCTTCGTTGAAAGCGATAACGATACATGTTTTTTTATATTATCTGCTGCCTTTTCTGAAGCTTTTCTCTTCGCTCGAACACGTGTTACTTCCGATGAACTTTCTTCTGCACTGTTTACACTTTCTGTTTTCACATTAAATGTTTCATCTGATATTATGGAATCGATAGTGACAACATCGTTCTCTGGGATAGTCTCTATACGTTGTGCTCCCTTTTTTCTTAATATCTTTGGAGTTTTTGTGATTAAAGGACCAGATGCTGATTGGGGTATTTGAGCTAATAAAGTATTTAAATATTGTATGGCGCTATCCATATTATCATTAATAGATTTCTTTACATCCATATACTGATTATGAATATCTAACATTTCTTTGATAACCATTGCCTTGATTTTATCTTTGGACATCGTAGCCATGTTTAAAATCTGAAAAAACATTAAAATATTTAATCTATAGTAATAAATAAGAATAAATATTTTTTATCCTAACAATAGGTGTGTATGTACATATAATATTGGTATAATAAGTACACATAATAATAACAAAAAAAAACAACTTGTAACACAACATAAACACAATAATATTTTTGTAATATTTTGATAAAATAATTGAATTTGAGTATTATGTTGTAATTTAATGATTAAATTAAATATTATGCTATAACTTATCAGTGTTAAAAGTGACTTCAAACTTTCTAGTCAAGCTTTTAAGGATTCACCATATCCTGTCTGTTATTAATTGTTACTGATAAATTTAATTTAACACTAGAACAACCGACGATTGACATATACCTACTTTTACCAGTGGGATTGCGATGACATGTTTTTACTTATTTCTTCTATGGGGGTCAAAATGACTCATCTGGGTATATGTAGGTATACGATATACATCAAGTTTTACAATAAAGAAACAAAAAAAAAAGAAAATTGCTTTACAGAATTAATTATTTACATATTTTAGAAAAAGTAATACAAAATTTTAGGAAACAAAATATACTGAAATAGAGTAATGATTATAAGAAATGCCAAACAAGTCATTTTTACTCCCTTGGTTGTTCTAGTGTTAAGTAAACGAACATTTTTAACAGAGATGCAGGGATGATAATTCTCAATGGAGTTCGAAAACACAATAAAATGTAAATACAGAAATACGTTAATAAGAAATAGTGTGTAACAAAACACAATGAATTAAATAGAATTAAAGGACTGTCCGTCGAGATACTCGCCTTTTTTATTCCAATCGCAAAGTAAGTAATTAATTGTCACGTTTCGGTTCCACCACAAAATATACAAAGCACAAACTAATAGGCTTCACTAACATGTATTAAAGAACAACTTTAACGACAAACACTATTTCATGCTACTGGCGGGACAATCAGGATCAAGCAAGTCTGAACAAGTATCTAACGACTTTTCGGTTCAATTTGAAACGACCATAGAAGCGCCATCTGAACTTTGGATCCCGCCACTTCCTCTAGGGACATTCTCAATGCACTTTCGCCGGTTTCTGATTGGTAGAACACCTTTGATTTAATAAAAATCTGTTTAAAAAATTATTACAGGAAAATAGTACCTACAACACAGCTTGGTAAATAATACGCATCTGAGTATAATCCTTACGAAAATACATTTTAAAATCGATTACAAGACACCCTAAAAATCGAGTCAATTTTGTCCGAACTGATAGACGGGTTTCATGGATTTTTCCTCATAATTTCATATTTATATTTCTAAACCTCAGTGCTCCTATTAAAAAGTTACATTCCATCTTTAATTCGAATAGTCAAAAATTAAAAAATTTCAACGGGTAAGTAATGAAATATTTTCTATTCGAGTCGATGCAGAGCGAATAGGAGAGTGCTCACGCCCGGGGTTTCGGCGTTCCTGCTTTCGTGACATCGCCGCTTTAGCATGGCACAGAACCGGGCCGTCTTTCAGCATAAAACCGAACGCACATTATTTTTTTAACCAGGATTAGAACGTACAGCTTAATTGTTTTATATGAAATATGTAACTAACATGTAAATCTTGTGTACAAAATCTCTAATTAATATAAATTAAGTATAATATTAATTGTAATGATACGTATTTTATTTTTTCTAATTTTGTAGTTGCAAATTCTAGTTATAAAAAATGGAAAACCCGGAAAAATTGGAACAAATACAGATTTCATATCGAAGTTTAAAAGCGACCATCATGAATATTAATTTAATAATGAGCTATTGGCATCAACACTATCTAAAATTTTTCCATATATTTAGCTACTGTTATAATTTATTAAACAAATTTTTCTTTTAGGAATAAATATTTTTTCACCTCAGCACCATAAGATTTTTACTAGATGACTTTAAAAACACATTAGAACTATTTTTAAATAATTTTACTCGAAAACATTCTAGTTTACTCTTTATTTCACCGTTCTACTAATTTTTTATGGGCTGCATTGCAGCTCTGTTTAACACTCTTTTACAACTCAATACCATAGCTAACCATAGTGCCATCCATATTCAAGGACGAACAATTTTTTGCGACGATCATTGAAAAAACAAAAGTGTTTCCTTCATTTCAGTCCTTTAGTGCATTGGTGACATAGAGCTCAGCTCAGCACACCTACCTGTGTTCTGTGTCACATCTAGAGTTTTATGGTATGCTAACAATCGCTATTGAGTCGCAAGCTACGCAAGCAAATGGTACGTGACCCCACAAACATGGGACACGCAAATGCATTGGATGTTAGGTCTATCCTATATCTCGTCTATGGTATTATTCTGCTATATTAATACCACAGACGAGGTAGAGGAATAGACCAATCACCATATGGGGTTTCGTGTCTCACGATTTCTTACGCTTTCTACGCTGAAGAACGATAAATGTTGCAACTAGATCCATGAGAAGCTTAGGCCATATACCTACAGTAAATGGAGGGACCTCCGATCAGAGGAATACCAATTTTAAACCACATATATCAATTTTATAATAGGAACTTTTGAAAGTTCACAAGTAAATTTCAATTCGAAAGACGAAAAAGCTCAATCAAAAATAAACGTAGCAAAATTGGGACGCAACGACCTATAAGCTCGGAGTTCTATTGCCCCGGGTTCGCAAATACCCATACTCACCCACGGGCCCCACCCATGAGTGGGGTTTTGAAAAGTTCAGAAGCAAATTTTGTGATAAGGTAATCCGAAACAAAAACTGTGTGTTTCGGTTGATGGTTGAAAAGAGATTACCAAGAAGGTGAAGGTGGGCCCAGGGTAAACAAGAAAAGCATTGAAGGCCCCTTGGCCTATCCCTATTATCCTATTTCATATCGTGCGACACGAAACAGTATAATAATGTGGCTGGTCTATTCCTACATCTCGTCTGTGATATTGGTTCCACAATATTAGTTCCGACCGATACGGTAGGATGTGACACAAAAATGGTAATGGGGTTACGTGACCCCACAAACGTGGGACACAAAAATGCATTGGATGTTAGGGTCTATCCTATACCTCGTCTGTGTTAATACGCCTCCCTTGTAAATTCAATCTTTCAAAATTCGCGCTAGTTTCGTTAGTACACCGGTGCTTAATTCGCGAGGCTTGCATGTAAAGCCCGTATCAATTCGTTTCGACTTCTGTACGGCTGGCTTATGGAAATCTTGTATCCATAGTATATATATCAGTGGATATTGGACGGTTTTCCGAGCGCATGCGCGACAATTTTGGCATCAGTAAAGTAATAAAATTAGCTAAACTGGGATACCTTGGTCACCCCGCATAATTTTGCAAAATTTATTATATATTAAATAAATATATATTAAATATAATATACAATTAAATAAATATACAAAGTATAAAATTAAATATAATATACAAAGAGTCCTGGACTCTTCCGGCACTTTCCCGCCAACAACACCTTCCCACTATTTTCTCCAAAATATATAGTACTGGTTTTGGTCGCGCATGCGCGAGAAAAACCGTCCAATATTTCATCACTGGCTCAGTCTGTACAGCGCTATTTCACGTAGTGATAAAATGCTCAAACTGCTAGCCAAATGTACAAGGTAGTCCGATTCGAGGCTTTTCTAAAGGCCACGCCCCCTTGACCCGGCCGCGTGTCCCGCTCCCCGTGACGGTCCAAGTTCTCGAGCCACCTCAGGCCCGTACCATATGAACTGCGCGTGACACATTAGAGTGACACTCGTGTCATCACCCATGAGGTACTATTGTCAATGTGTTTTTTTTTGTTAGTGGTATCACCTGTAGGTCTATTCCTCTGCATTGCCTGATAATTTTCAATCATCATAATTTTAAGTCTTTTTTTCTCCAAACAGGTTTCACAGGTTTGCGAAAATCTAGTTTTCTTAAATGTCAGTCAAATTTTGACAATATAAGTAAAACTATTTTCCAAATTTATTTCCAAAACAAAACAATGCATTATTAAGGAATGTGGAAACCTATTGGTACAGATATCGCCTCAATGCGCCACGCGCACTTCATATGGTACGGACCTGATGTGGCTCGAGTACTTGGACCGTTACGGCGAGCGAGACGGGCGGCCGGGTCAAGGGGGCGTAGCCTTCTTAGACCATATAAATTTAGTATATGTGATTTAAGATAGCCTTCAAGAAAGCATCGGATCGGACCAGTTATTTCAAGCCTGAACTATACGTATATATGGTCTAAAGTCTAAAGGTATAAGTCTAAGAAACGAACAGTGGATGAGCACCACTGATGATGATCCGTCATGCGCAGAGCGCAGATGATTTCGTTCGTAGCGGTCCGCAATGATTAGAGATTTGATGGCGTATACACGCCGACGCATGATTCTCGATCAGTCAAGAATTGTGGTAGAAGTATGAGAGATCGGGATTCCAAATTGTCTTCCAGTTGCGATATAGTTGCTGTGAGGTGTCACGCTTGTGTCACGGAATGTAACCTACAAACAGCGGGGAATTGGTAAACACCGAAGAACACACAGAGATAGCAGGTGGCCTCGGCAAACTAGGATCGAATGTTTACTAAAAAGCTCTATGGCACCACGATAGAATTAAGAAAACCGCTGTGCGAAGCGTTCACGGAACCCGTTTGGAAATGAAAATAACGAAATCCACCGTTGCCCTTCTGGTCTCTGTATTAATGCTGTCGATCCTCGTTGCGAATGTTGCCGATCTGATTAATGTCGACACTCACGTCTTGGACGACACACCATCCAACAAACAGGCGCGAGAAGAATGGTCCCATCCAAAGTTTTACGACGTTGGAGTGTCGTTCGACCACCTGATTTGGTTTCTACAGGTGTGTGCTAATTATCTACTGAATCGTTAATGTCTAAGAGCAATGTCTGTAGAGTTTTCTGTATCGCTAATTAACTAATCACTCAGTTCAGAGTTCCTATACTATGTATTTTATGGTCTTCGTTTCAAATGCAAAAATAAATATTAATTTCTATTGTTTTTAGATTTCAGACATACACATCAGCATATTTCGAGACCCATTTAGGATATCAGAGTTGAGGGATTTTTGTAATGTTACCGTGGATATCATTAAACCTTCAGTTGTGCTGGCTTCGGGTAAGGACGATAATATTTAAAGCAACGCATTTTGCAATAGTCAAAATTTTAGTGTGGGAGACACAGAGTCAGACAGATATTCTATTTTTAGAAGACCTATTTACAATGCGTGCTGAACACCTATGTACACAAAAAGAGTCTATTGTTCTTCTTGCATTCTGCTTTGCTTTACAATATACATATTGCATATGTATAAAATTTGTGTTTTGATTTAATAGGTGATCTCACAGATGCAAAGACTAAGGACAAGATGGGATCGAAACAAATATTAGAAGAATGGGAATATTACAAGCAAGTGTTAGATGAGACGGAAGTTAGCAAAAAAACGCTGTGGCTAGACGTAAGAGGCAATCATGGTATGAACTACACAGCTTTTTTTAGTCATGAATTATAAAAAGGTTAATACACTTTCATATTTTCAGATAATTTCAATGTAGTCAGTACCGAGTCAAGGAACAATTACTATGCCAACTATTCAATCCAAGGCAAAAAGCATCCAAGGTCTTACATGTACACAATAAATATTGGTTCTGAATTGTACACTTTTATCGCGGTTGATGCTTGTCTGAAACCTGGCCCGAGAAGGCCATTCAATTTTGTTGGGGTGTTGGATGACCAAGAAATGAGAACTATAAGTGGATTGGTGAATAAGTCTCAAGAAAATAATGCTGACTTCATAATATGGTTTGGTCACTATCCCACCTCTTGCATACTTTCTCAGAGCTGTACAGGTGTTAGAAATGTCATAGGTAAATGAGGTGCAAGATAGACATCATTTTAAGGTTGTTAACAATCACCTATATGCAACAAACATGTATTTCGGTATGTATCTTTAGGCAGACTCAAGGAAAGTATGGTATACCTTTGCGGGCATTATCATACACTTGGTGGAACAGTACCAAACATGTACACACTGCAACAGGCAGGGTTTCTAGAATTAGAATTAGCCGATTGGAAAGATAATAGAATGTAAAGTATCTACTCACGTATTTAAAACTCTAGAAATTCGTTTAATAAGAATCAATGTTACACAATCACTGTTCTGTGTGTTGTTAGGTATCGTGTAGCAGCAATAGATCATGGTCAGTTCTCTTTTATTGATGTCAGATATGGAGAGTGGCCAGTGATATTGATTACCAATCCTAAACATGCTTTATATATGATGCCTAGGAAGGAAAATGTATTGTCCATTGTTAAATCTACACACATAAGGTGAACTTCCACAAATTTAAACGTTTGTCTTTTATTAAAACTGGATATGGATTTCTATGGATTTCTGTCGTTTATTTACTATTAATAATTTATATCATTGTTATAGAGTGCTGGCATTCTCATTAGCACCGATAAAGAGCGTCGAAGTTCAACTCGATGATGGTGTTTGGTTCGAGTGCGAACACGTTAAAGGACCTCTTTATACTTCTAAGTGGAATGCAACAATATTCCTGGATGGAATACACACTATTCGAGTTTAGTAGAATAATCTTCACATTTTCTATTCTGCGTCCAAGTCTATTAAAATCGCTTGATGATTATCAAAACGTAAAAAAGAAAAGTTAAAATTTGTGGCTACATTAATCTGGAATTTACATAGTTGAACAATCATGTAAATCAAATTTTTTAAACGTCATGTCTGCTCCATATTTCTAAGGAACACATTTCAATAATTTTGCATAGACACGATAATGTTTCGAATTAATGTATATTGTTTTTCGTTCACATCATTAAGTATTTTAATTTTTTGATCTGGCATACGGTACACGGTTTCTAATGTTGGACATAAATTGTAGGTAAAAGCTGTAGATTCAGATGGTAGAGAGACAATAGTTTTCCAGCCTTTTGCTCTTGACGGATCTCGTCTATCATTCCGTATTCTACCTCGACTAATACTTATGTCAAATGTCAGCAACATCGTGAGTGGCTTACAATATAAATGCTATTATTACTGGAGGTGCACGAGAACCGGAAAATGTCAGTTCGAGACGGGTTCTCGCACATCTCTAATTATTAGATATAATAATTATTATCATAATGCGATGTACCTTTTTTTGTATAGTTTCAGTCCTTGTTTGGAACAATGTTGATCTTATTAGTAACTCCATTATGTTTACTACGCTTCCTTCACATATTGTGTGAAAGTAAGTAGAATACGGAAGAAAAATTTATAAAATAAAGAGACGCATAGTTCAGATATTTAAAGAAACTGTTTCCTTGAGTAGAAAAGCAGATGCATCGGCCCAGGTTGAGAATCAAATTCTTTCACTTATGGCTGCGGAAGTTATGGATATTATCCACTGTTGATCGCTTGTGTTTTCCATTAGTTATATATGCGTTGTATTTAACAGTGGGTAAGTAATCGGAAATGTACTGTCTGATGTATTGTCTTGGAAGATCTGATTCTCATAAAAATTTATTTTTCACAGGTCCTTGGGCCATTGGTGAAGTAATAGATAATCATACGGGCATAATTTTCGCGTGGGGAACGTTCGTCGGAAATTCTTACCTCCCCGGTGCCTTCACCTATGCTTATGGATTCTTTCAATTATTTTCTTTCCATCTACCGCTTACCTTAATCTTGGCTCACGACGTAGACAAACGGTGAGACACGATATCACTCAAAGTTAGGCATTATTCAAATTATTCTTTGGTGAACCTGCAGAACAGCTACTCACCTTCTGATTTCGATGATTTTAATATTAATATGTTGTAGAAATCGATATTTTGAACAACATATTATCTTTGATACATAATGTGAATTACAGATTACAGAATATCAACAAACGTGATTATAAATCAGTGTGGCAACACTTGTCAATAACGTTGTTGGTTCTGATGCAAGCAAGTATGGCTTACTTCTTTTGGTTGGCATACGGAACACTAGCTACCATGTTGTGTCCTTTACGCACCTGGAGCATTTTCTTGGCAATAATGTTATGGTATCAAGTGAATACGATGCCACAATCTTGTTTGAGGTATGAAGTCGTAACTAAGACTTTCGATATACAACGAATAACAAATTTGATATTTTCAAAATTGGGGAACTCGAATAACTTCTTTATTATTTCCAGGTCTGCAATAGCAATATGGTCCCCCCATAGTTAATTTATTCCTAGTACAACGATTCTATACCAAAACGTAGCGAATTACTAATATTTGTTTCGTATAACTAAACGACTTCACGCTTTTGCGTAAACACCGGTGACTTAAAACAAAGTGCATGCATATTGAGTGGATTTATAGAAGAATTTTCAAAGTCTGTAACAACCATAAATATACAGCATTTAATTTAATACGTGTCATAGCTGTGACACATTTTATAAATGTATACGAGTGTATATAACACGTCTGTTTAAAGTATTAGCTTTTTTTTACATGTTATCGAGAAGGTGTAAATCCTAATAATTAATCCTTTCGTCGTTTAAATGTTATGAAAAATTTTTCATCTCTCGGATGAAGCAATGCGAGATTAATTTACATGGTAAAGAAAGGCTCAATTGCTAATGTATATGTAATCTCAAACATGACGGACCAAGCAAAAATAAAATGCTTAAACAACATTAAAAGAAGCTTAGATCACAAAAATGTCGAACATTTTTCGATCTTTTTTCTTTTTGTTAGTTGGCAGCGAAAGGCTTAAGTATTAGGAGACGTTTATTCAATCAGTTCCTTTGGAGAGTGCCACAGACTTTGCTTATTATCGATATTAAAGTGAAAACCGTTTACAGTTTAACATATTATTATAAAATCCATTATCTTTATTAGTTTACACATAGTTAAATGTATTGTTATATTATTTTCGAGTTTATTTGTTATGAAGATAACTACTTCTATCAAACATTTCATTTGCTATTCGTAAAACTATTATCCACAATAATAATTGTAATGCTTCCACGTTATATGTTAATTTTACATAGGCATTATTACGTTAGTTGTACAAAAGAGAAGTATGGAATTTCAATTACTGAAATGGAAAGAAGAGAGTGCTGCCATGTATTTTTCTTGATATATATTCCGCTTGAGAATTAAGTTACTAATCAGCCTGTACGATATTAGTAGATAAAAAAGTGCAACAGAAATTGATATTTTAATATGTATAATATAAATTTATATTTCGTATGAAATTTGAAGTAGAGGAGTGTTTTCTTTCGTCTTTTAGATATACAATTTTTCCGGTGTTATTGTTCCGCCTTGAGACGAATCGTTTAAACAATTGTTTTTGGAAGCGTTGGATATAAACATTTTGACTGTGGTCTACGGTGTTTCCAATTAATTTGGAATTGTTAGCAATTTCAAATCGGGGGCAGCTTTTTAATTTTTTTTATTAGAATTTGATTATGAAATGTTTAATTGTAAATTACATCAGACTCACGGGAAATACCAAAGTTTCCAGTCTACGTGTTTATCAACGTTTATAATATCAGAAACTGTGTGAGAGGAATACTCAAATATGTAAATATGTTATTAAAATTTATATTGGGTTCAGATTTAATATATTGTTCAATGTACTACAATTATGTTTGATCAAGTTTCAACTCTGTGATAATAAGTAAATATAACAGCACATGAAAGTGGCATGTTAAAACGAAGAGATATAAATGTTGATTTTTAAATTATAAATCTAATTTTAAATCAGATGTGTTTCCCGACTGAAATTGGCAAATGGAGGCGTGAAATTGTAAAGTCAAGTGAACATCTTTCTACAGATGTAAATCAGTATTTCCTTAGACAAATAGGTTTTATTGCTATTCTATATTTTTCTATAGACAATCCGATTGTCAGTATTGTTGAAAACGATCTCAAAACGGCAAAATGTGATCTCAACTTATCAATGATTCCCAATTAATATCCTGACGTTCTTCTTCTAAATATACCAAATCCGGTCAATCAGTTTAATAATCGCATTAGTTAATTCGTCTTTAATGTAATATTATTTAATTTTTCCTTAATTCCATGATATTGAGGAGTGTTTTTTAACAAGTATTGGGAATCATTGCAATAAATTCTTTTGTCACATCGAGTGTGTATATTTAATGTATTTTATAAAGCACTAGAAGAAAGAGGAAGATAATATTATTTTCAGACCTTTCATATATAACATAGATTATATACGACTTTAACTGCTTATGTGATAAAGATATTGTGTATACGTGTAATATATCTATAGGAAGCAAAAGAATAATGCATGTGGGTGTTAATAAATGTAATACACGAGTTTAGTAGTCTTAGAATACATTTATTAGTGCTTTAAAATATCATTTCTCATTCTTTCCATATGTGTTATGTAACGAAATTACATTTTAAATTTCAAAACACTCTCTATTTGCATTACAAATACTTTTAGTTGTATTATCTTTCTTCAAGTTTATATACTACACGTACATGAATTTCATTAACGCTCATTCGTTGATTCTTTTTAAATAGAAAACGTTGTTTTAAATGTTTGTTTATCACATTTGCTTTTAGTATTTTCTTTGTTAATTATAATTAGTGGATCTGTTTCTTAATAAATTCAGTTCGATATGTACTAAAATTGGTAGTCATTGATCTTCGTAATTCGTAGAAATAAATAAGTCATTCTTAGTGTGTATAATTGTTGATTTATGTAATTAAATGCAACTACTATTTGAATTGTATAAATCAGAGAGGAAATGAGAGTGCCCACGCCCGAGATTACAGTGTTTCCACCTTTTCTCTCTAGCATAGAACACAACCTATATTACTGTTAGCATGGAATAGAACCTCGTCTGTGATAGGGCTGTGCGAGTACCCGAATATGCGAGCCGAGCTTAGCTCGGCTTGATTGTGCGATTCGCGAGCTACCCGCATCGATGCGAGCGGCTCGCACCGAAGAGAGCGATTCGAAATAAAATTAAGCGTGAAATGACACTGTGCGAGTTACAGCGGGAAGATCAGCACATCGATATTATCAAGCATCTTAGTATATTGGGAATGCTAAATGTTTGCAATGTTTTATTATATATTTTGATAGTGAAATAATGAGATATAATGAGTAATGAGTAATGTTGATTCAGAATTTGTATAACCCTTATTGAAAATAATTATGCAGTAACAACTATTTCCTAGATTTATGTAAATAACTAGATGTGATCTGTAAGGAACGGTATTTTATAATTCCTTTATATTATACTCCGGTTCAGTGTACAGTCGTAAAAATGTGTTGTCGCAAAATTGTTTATAATGTTGAAAATTAACGTTAAACTTCGTTAAATAGTTTTTGAAAGGAATGGATATATAAATATTGTATAATATTGATATTATTCATAATAATATTATTATTATTCATATCGGATGAATGAAAAATTCCCGGTACGGCATGTTTGCGCAGTTTAGCCGACGCGTAAAAAGAATGATTAGAAAAATGTGACTGCACACATATTGATTTTGTAATTTTTTATCAAACATTTCCACTCAATCATCTAAACCACAGTTAATCAGCTACATTATGCACCTATCACCATCTCTCGTTGGAAATGAATGAAAAGAAATATTGTTCGTTGTAGTACGGTTTGTTAAACCACAAAAGGGATAAGCACACATTTTATAGTGAGTTTTCTGTTCATTCCGCTTCATTGTATGCGAGATATAGGACAGCAAAGTGATTAGAAAGAAAATAAGTAGATTACGGAACACTAGCTTTCTATAATAGTAAATGCGATATTTACTAAGTGCATGCAATATAAAATAATATATATGTATGTATATGATTTACCCGAATATAAGTTACACCCACCCACCCCCTCCCCCGTCTCCTACGATGCACTCGCGTAACAGACGTAACGAAATTAAAAGGACACAGCATTCTTTTGTTTCATTCATCATTTATAGAATCTCCGACATGAGATTTAAAATTCTATCAGCAACATCGCCGTTGTAGAATATTGGTTCCACAATACTATTTCTGGCTGATACGGTAGGATGTGACAAGGAATGGTAAGGGGGCTTTAGAGCCTCCCGAGCGTGAGACAGAAAAATACATTGGGTGATTGGTCTACTCCTATACCTCGTTTGTACCAGTACTTGCATCATTAGCAACGGCAAATAATGCCAGAGTGGATGCTACTTCTATGTTAAAAGAGGCTCTTCTATGTAGGCTCTGATATAAAATATGATGCGGGTTCTAAAACAAGCTAAAAAGGTGATGCAGATTTTGGTTCAGGCTAAAAAGTTGATGCAGGTTCTGTTCCAGGCTAAAAAGAAGATGCAGGAAAAGTGGGGACACTAAAAACCCGAGCGTGAGCACTCTCATTTCCTCTCTGCTATAAACAGAAAGCATGTCCTCTCCTCTCTCGATATTAGTTCTACTTTATTAATTTAGATCGGTACAGTAGGATGTGACACAGAAATGGTAAAGGAACTCTTGAGTCCCGCGGACGTGAGACAAAAAAATACTGATGATTGGTCTACTCCTATATATCTGTGCCACGAGCATGAGACAGGAAAATACATTGGGAGATTGGTCTACTTCTGGTCAGTTATAGAACCTGCATTACTTTTAGCATGGAAGAGAACCTACATAATTTTCTAGCTCATTTCTCTCTGTGTAAATATGTATTTGCCAATGAATATCATGATATAAGAGAGAACACTCATCTCAACCGGTGTTTGTCATTTATCCATAAATTAATCATTAAATACGAAATTAATCTCAGATTCTTGAATTCCTTGGACCACGTATCAGGTGTTTATTTGATAACTTTGTACGACTTTAGTAAATCAATATTGCAAAATAGAACTAGCGAGTGACTCGAATTTCCGGCGAAGTTGGCACGTTCCTGAACAGTTTGCGAGCGGAAGGATGTTAATCGAAATGAAAACCACTGGGTCACAGTAATTTTTCTTATCCGCACCGAGAATATCCGTAATTGTCGCGTTGTTGTGCGAATGTGTTCTCTCTTAAGAAACTAAGAGAAGTGTTCGACAGTGACATATGTGGCTGATTGTTCAGTGAAAAACAGCATAACACAATCGTCCGTGATGTTTTAATATTTCTCACCTCAGAGCGTCCGCAAACTACTTGCAATCGTACGTTCCTGTTCCTACACGTTAAATATCGTTATGCATAAAAATAATCGGACTTTCAATGTCGATAACAAAATTCCTCGAATTAAGAAGAAAACAGCCATGTGACATATTTTTAATGACTTTAATCTCATCCGGGGTCAAACTAAATTGCACGCCTACATTCCTTTTGCCTTAAATTTTTTCATTTACATAAACCGACACGTATATATATTTTCACACCTCTTATACGTATAGGAGTGCGTTTCTATTAAAAAAATCATTTTCGTTCGAGTACGGGTAATTCGAAATTACATTCGATTGCATCGTTGTCGATGCAAATATTTAGCCTACTGCGACAGGTTAATTTTTTTCCGCTATCTGTGCCGAATTGTTTTTTGTTTTTGTAGAAAGGCACGATTTTCTTCGCGCAGCATTATGAACAAAATGGATCGTATCGTTTATCGGGACCGTTCGCAATTCGAACGTGGAAACGTTATAAAATGAAGTGTCGAAACGTGACACGAATAAGTCTACCTACTTATACTCTTGGTATATAGATATACTGTGTCTCAATATTTAAAAAAATTCGGCTTACCGAGATTAATTTGCTGCATTCGAAATTGTTTTACCATTATCTATTCATTCCTCAAGGCAGTTGTAGGATGATACTTTTTATGCAAATGAAATAAATTGATCTGTTGATTTAATAAAATTTTGAATGTATGAACTTTTAACAGCTAAAAATGTCTTTATAACATTCGATTTTAATTCTGGATTTATTTTTCAGATGACATCGAACGCACTCGAAGAAAAAATTAATAAAATTAGGCAACAAAATGAAGAAATTAGAAGAAGACATCAGGTGTGTATCATAATGCAATTGAATAAAGAAAATATAAATTACATGAACTCTTTTATTGTTAGGAGGTGGAAGAGGATAAAAAGAATGCAGCTAAACTCAATGCCTTAGTTCAAATGGTACCATCATCCGATTGGCCGGAAAGGAAGGAGCCACCAGAATTTTCGAATCCACCGAAGACTAAACCAAAACTAGCTAAAGAAAAGCATGAGTACATGATGCAAGCTCATCCTTCTGAAGGAAAGAAAATACATTCATTTGCTCATGTAAGCTGTGTGATCTTATGTCAATTGTATACTTGTATTATTGATTTTATATTTTCAACACATTTTATTATCCTGCATATGTTTTACTTTAAGTACCTACTTCAATATTTAAACAATTCTTTAGCTCTGTTGAATAGTGTTACATTTGATTTTTAATTCAAAAGGTGCAAGTACACTAGCAAGTAATTAATGACAGTGTTTGAGAGAACGACTCTCATAACACGTGTAAATGCCTCTGAGACAGCAGCCAGCAAGTTAACTTAACGACAGTTGCTCTCAGAAAGCGATTTATAATATTTGCAAATAATTGTACACGCTTCTGCAAGTTGCTCTCACAAAAAATGTCGCTAGTTACTTCAACAAATTAGTGTATTCACACCTTAAGATAGCAATCATTTGCAGGGAGAAGGCCCGCCACCTGATCCCAAGTACAATTTCCTGGCAGATTCTGAACGAGAAGAGCCTGGTACAGAATATGTAAAGGAACCCTCTGGAAATAAGTCCCATAACAAAGTAATGCGGGGAAACTTCAAAGCGAAAAGGGGAGGCAGAGAAAATCATATGCAAAAGGTATATGACAACATTAAACTTTGGTATTTTCTCTTGTTTTGAATAATTAACAGCGTTAATTTTGAACAGGATAACAAAGTGTACAAAGGAAATTATAGAGACGAATCTCAGCCAGGATACGATGCTTGGAGAGCGGAGAGGAACCGCATTGATGAAGATCGCATCAGCAGGCAGAGAACTGCTGAAGGAAACTGGCGGCGAGAGTGGGATAATGATAAAGTATGATTATGACTAGACTGCGGATCTTTATGCATTTATAGTATGTACACATTTTTAAAATACAAGAAAATATGTATGGTAATAAACATTAATGACACCTCTACTCTATGCTTACCATAAGGAATTGCCTGAGCGGAAAATTGAACTTATTCCTCATCCTAGTTTTTACGAAATAAAGATATAATAATGTATAAAGATCCGCAGTTTAATTATCAGCGACACTGACATTATATATCTGTTTTGTGTTTGGTATTTATGCATTGTAAAAATAGTTATTGTGCTATCAGCCGAAAGAATGTTAGATTAAATGAATTTTTACCATTGGGTAACCGGGTTCTTTAAATTGCAGATGCATATTATAGACGATGTAGCGAAGAAAGCAACGAGATCTACGTTAGGCGACTTTGCGAAGAAAGATCATAAAGACTCTGACAGGAGATATCATTCAAATAGTATGTTATAATGCCGTTGAATGCATTAGATCAGTGCAAAAGTTCGTGATCGTATCCTTATATTTTAATTCGAAATCGGGCACGAATTTTTGCACTGACCAAATATTTGATATATTTTATAATTTGTGCTATTAAACTGCATTCTTTTCAGATAACGAGTATATCTCTTACAGTAGAGGTGGAAGCCGTCCTCACCGTGGCACTTCAAAGAATTTCTACGGTAATTACGACAATCGGACTCACAATATGTACGATCAGCATAGAAACAATGCGCCAATGCCAGTGAAGCCGCCTTTGTCTCCAACTTCCGAAGAGAGGACTGTAATTGCTACTGATACTAGTATCAAAGTTACAGTGAACCAGGGTAACACACCTAAAGGCCCTGTAATGAGTGTTAAAGGTACTTTGCAATGCTTATATTCATAACACTGTCTAATACCTCACTAGTCGATGATCAATAGTTGCTTTCCTTTCTTCTTCATAAATTTTCTTGTAATTTACTCGAAAGAGTCTTGAATTAATGGTCATCATTACTAGACTGCGGATCTCTATGCTAACAATGAACAAAAGCCTATCAACTATGATAACAATATAAATGTGCTCATTTGATAATTTCAATATAAAATCATCAATTGTAAGAGTTTCTGAAATTTTTTTTTTTAGTAAAAAATTCGGAAAAAATTCACAGTCGTATGTGCTATTAGGTAAAACGTTCAGTAATTTTTTGTTAAGCAAAACAGAAACAGATTCAGTAAAACCATGTTCAGTCTATAACTACCCTCGTGGTAGAGGTACCGATTTGAAACTTGTCACACATGGCTTTCTTTGGGGGCTCTATCGAGTGGTATGATGAAAGATCAATTTAGTTTGGGGAACATTGACAATCTTATCCGACTATACCCTTTCTTTCTTCTTTTAATAATTTTGATAAGCTGGGCTAATATATTCAAGCTCCTAAATTCTTTTAATCCACGTCCTGCATTAAATTGTGCCTACTCATTTCTACTATAAACGTATAAAATCCGCAGTCTAGTCATCACGAACAGCGATCAACATTGCAATTAACATATTTCAGTGAACTCTCCGAGCATAGCTGGAACAGGAAGAGTAGGTCCACGACAAAGAACTCGAGTGACCTATAGTCATTCCGACGCGGAAGCACCTGTTCCCGAAAGCGAGCCTTTCAATCGTCAAAAATCGTTTGAGGATAAGTCGAAAGGAACTTACTTTAACCATCCGAAATCGCCCAATGTAAAAAGATCGCATTCCCAAAAAAAGAAAGAGGGTGAAGCGAAGTATCCATATCAAAGAAAAGAGATTTGGAGGGAAGAAGGCGACGTAAATTCCCCAAGGTATCACGAGAACGAGTTCAGAACTTACACGCCAAGAAACATACAGAAATCTCAACCCATCAAGTCCCCAAAGGCTATCAGAAGAGACATAAAACCAGTGGAAGAAAACCTGAACGCAGACTCTCCTTCTAAAAATCAGACTCAATGTTCGACTATCGATTCAATGAAACTCGAACAGGAGGCCGTAACAGAGAATAACGAGACGTTAGAAATATCTGATTTATCCGATCAAATAGAACCTAAAGGCGATTTGGATATTAAAAATGAGGATAGCAATAACGTGTCTGGAATGGAAGTGGAGCTAGTCTCAGCTTCCTCCTTATCTGAAAGTCTCCAGACGGGTGCTGAGAATCCTCAAGAAGTTACCAAAGATGACAAGATTGTGATTTATCCTGATGAAAACGAGTGTCTTGAAACTATGGGTCAGGAAGGATGCATTGCAAGAGATGTAGGAGAGAAGTTGCAAGAAAATAGTATGTCTTCCGAAGGACTGGTTTTTAGTACTATGGAACCAGTCGCAAATAAGTCAGAAGTTAATGTGGAACCAGTGACAAACGAATCAGAAGCTAACGTCAAATCAGTGACAAGTGAGTCAGAAACTAACGTGGAACCATTGGCTGAATCTATACTTAAAATGGCAGCAGTATCAGCTGAGTCGATAGTAAAATCAGCATCAATTGAGTTAGTACCAGTTGAATTAGCGTCAATTGAATTGGCATCAGTTGAATCGGCATCAATTGAATTAATATCAACTGAATCAGTATCTAAAGTGGAACCGGTTTCGGCAGAATTGGTACCTCAAGTGGAACAAGTTCTAGATGGATCGGTACGAAAAGCGGAAACAGCTCCAGATGAACCTATACTCAAAGTAGAACCAGCTCCAATTGAATCAGTACCTAAAGTGGAACCAGTTTTTGTTGAACCGGTACCTAAAGTGGAACTAGTTCCAGTCGAATCTGCACCTCAAGCAGATCCAGCTCCAATTGAATCAGTACCAGAGGAATCATTACCTAAAGTAAAACCAGTTCCAGCTGAATTAGTACCTCAAGTGGAACTAATTCCTGCTGAATTAGTATCTAAAGTGGAACCAGTTCCTGCTGAATCGATACCTGAAGTAGAACCAGTTCGAACTGAATCAGTTCCTAAAGCGGAACCAATTCCAACTGAATCAGTATCTAAAATGGAACCGGTTTCAACAGAATTGGCATCTAAAGTGGAACAAGTTCTGGCTGGATCAGTACCAAAAGCGGAAACAGCTGCAGATGAACCTATACTCAAAGTAGAACCAGCTCTAATTGAATCAGTACCTAAAGTGGAACCAGTTTTTGTTGAACCAGTACCTAAAGTAAAACCAGTTCCAGCTGAATTAGTACCAAAAGTGGAACCAGTTCCAATACAATCAATACCAAACGAAAGCAATAACGCGTCCAAAGCTTCCGCCACGGTAGCAGCTTCAAGCAAAGAGGATCATCAGCTACAAATCAGTGAACAGGTTGTAAAGGCCGACTGTGATACCGTCAAAGAAGAAATTCCCGAACAGCGAAGGACATCGTCGACGAAGAACGAACCCACGACGTCTTCGTCGGAGGCTGAAGCGAATTCTGTGATAAATACCGAGAATCAATTAGTCTGCGGCGACGAGTCGCCAGATAAACAAATATTGCTCGCTAGCGCTGAAATAGTGAACAAAATAGACGAAAATAATGAGCACTCCGATAAGAAATCGCAGGAAACGACTCCAGGAAATACTCATTCGATGGTTGAGAATAAGGAGAAGATTGAGGCGACAGAGGATGATGCTAGGGTAGAGCTGTAACATTTTGCAATAAGAACTGTATCAATTAGCCGTAACACAATCGAACGGATACTACATCGATTTTTGATATTAGAGACATTTTGAATGCTCGCTTCTATTATAAATGGTCCTTGAACGTAGAATCAGAGAAACAGTTTTTATAGCAACGAAAAATAAGCGTCCTTACGCGAATTTCTAACTAGTAGGGATCAGACTATTATTATTTTTCGGTTTCCGTCGTTCGAGTATTATTTTCAATTCACGGATCATCTGGACTGCGAAATTTTATACATGGTGAAAACAGAAAAAAAATTATGGAACTCTAGCTTATTTATTTTAAGGTAATTTTAGTTGCTTCAGATTAACATAAAGTTTTGCAGTCTGGATGCTCATTTATCTTATCAATTCGCGAGACTTTATGGCAGCTTGAAGCATACAGGGTGACTCGCGAGAAGCACATCTTCCATTCTAATACAAAATTTCGTAGAGACGCTTTCGGGATTACTATCAATCACTACTGACTGAGTGATGCTGACTGCGCACAATCACATTGGTGTTTTAATCGATCCTTTGCGGTTTCAGTTTTGTTTGTTCTTAATTTTAATACCGGAGGATAATAATTCTATTATTTGGTTTTGTTTGAGTACATACGGACTTATGTAGAATGTGTAATTAACGAATAATACTGTTTTCGTTGTGAAGAATTAACTTTTTGTTTTTGTTGCTAACGATAACGAAAAACTGCGAAGGATTAGTGCATTAAGAAAAAAAGAGTTGATTATTATAGTGCTTTTACATACCATAACTAGAGAACAGTGTACGCTGTGATTCGTATTTCTGATATTTTATATGAAATTCTGCGACAATAGGATACCGACATCTGTTCAAGTCGCTCTCGAATGATATTTTTATAATTGGCAATAGCTATTAGCTATATATGTATATTAGAGATTGAGATATATGTATATCCTTTGAATACTTTGGAGAACGGGAACGAACGGTGCTCATTGAACCGTTGTTTCCGCGAACAATGGTATTAACATTCTAAATATTATCAGGTTCAAGGTGTATGCTATATTTATTTTGATCATACAATTAGACGAGAAGCAATGTTATGTTACTTTATAGTTTATATATATATTATATATATTTATTTATATCTTTTTACTAAAAGATTATTTATTGTTCGTTTCTTTTTTGAATTGTATAATGTTCTTGTTAATTTCTTTCTTTATGTTTTATTTTGTATTTATCGCGCAAGGTAACATTTGGCTGACGCGTACAAAAACTGCACCGCTATTAAATCATTTATTTAATGAATGATAGATCTGCTTTTCTACTTACTCGAAAACGGAAATATGTGACTACGAGTGCATGCGATCAACTATTACGCATGCGTAATTGCAGTTAATATGTAAATCCAGTGAAAATGCCGGCGAACGCTCTAATTTTCAAGTTTTCTTAAAGAAATGAAATTGTAGAGTATCTGTAAGTATAATTGTTATTTTCTGAAAATTACCCGTGTCAGAACAATGTTGAAATTTTCGTAGACAGAAGCTCCTTGATCGAGTGCCATCAAGGTGTTACAAATCATGACTGGCAGTACATATTTCTTCCTTCTTTCTGTTCTGTCGTATTTAGTGCCATTGTTTAAAAGTAATCCTCGAACCCTTCTTCGCCGGAGTCTTCGTCAAGATCATCATGTTCTGGTACCAAAATTGGTGGTGCGTAATCCAAAGCCTCCATCGCGTTCGTTATTCTCAGCCACAGTTTTCTATTTTTAAGATTATTCTGATATATGCAGAAAATAAACAATAAAAGTTGTTAATAAACGCACGCTGTCTATTCTTTTACTATGCTACCGGACGTTTTAACACGTTGACACGTTGATTAAACTGCGGACTTTATGCGTTTATGATGAAAATGTTTAGCTGTAATTTAAAGCAGGAGATAGATTAAAAGTTTAAGCGCTCCAACGTATAAGTCCCAGCTTATTAAAATTGTCGAAGGAGCAATGAAATCTCTACATGACAGCTGTTCATTTTAATCGATGAAAACAATTTCTATTTTGCATGAAAGTCCGCAGTCTCCTTATGTTAAACTTTGACTTTCTTACATTTAGACTCATTAACACTAGGTTTACCGAGCATTTAGATTGTAAAGTTGCATCCATGAGGAATTATTCTATAAAAATTTTTTAAAATTTTGTTAGGCACATTCTCGTTATCTTTATAAAGTAATGTAAAATAGTCACTCGGAGTTTAGTGCTCCGTAAACTTAGTGTTAATAAAGTTATTTCGTCCAGCAGTCAATTAGAATGCACTGCAACGTGTTACTAACTTTTATCATTTCTCTGTAGCACTGGCAAAACTCGTCATATCTTCTCAGAGTTAGATTCAACAGACACAAATGGCCCCAGATATTTGGATTCAAATTGTCAAGTCTGTTTGCCTCGGATAGGGTTGCTTCTGCTTCTGTAAACTCCCCAAGCTGAAATAAAATGAACTTCCAATAAAATGTCTCTCTATTAAGTCATTCTTTAATTTATTAACCCTAGAATAACTAAGGCGCAGGTCTTTTGCAACTAGTGCAGTCAGACACTGTTCTCCATTTGAATAAAAAAATTGAAGCCTTATATTTTATCAATTTTAGCCTAAACTAGGATGACTAAGAATACCTAAAACGCTCTTAAAAATTTTTTGTCAGCAATGTTCATTGTTAACCAATCTCACATATTGGTGGAACAAAGATACTATTAGAAATATGTATAGATAGAGTGGTATTTTTCTGACCTCGTAGCAACTCATGCCAACACCCAGCCATGTGTAAGGAGTAGGCGAGGATTTGCAAGCACTTAAAAATACATTTTTAGCTCGTTCATAATTCTTAGTATTATAATAATGATATCCCAATCTGACTTCCACTAAATGCAATGTCTTAGGCCTGTTAAACAACATACGTGCAAACTCATAGCACTCTATAGCCTTCTCGTTGTCACCTATTCTTAAGTAGCAATGCCCCATTAAACTGCTGATGGCATAATCCTGCAAAGAACAAGTTTTACATCAATAAACTTGCATCATATAATTATTGTAAATTTCAGGGAGGGAATATTAATATGGCACACCATTCCATATTGGCATTTGACTTCTTCTAAATGAAGAAGTGCATCTTCGTATCGATTCGACAAGTAATGCTCCACTGCCATGTAATATAGAAAGTGTGTTGACTGATTAGACTGGGACATTTCTTGTGCTAGAGCAATTCCTGCAAGCTAATGATGCGCATGTTATTTATGGTAATTTTATTAACTATTCTTGGAGTGCTTAATACTTAAATGGACTTGATAAGACACCTCGAGATTGTGTTTACACAATTTATTTATTTAATATTGCGTGCAGCGAGACAGTGCAGAATTACCGAAGTCTTTAAATGGTTGTATCAACACACACTGAATAATTATAAATTGAAGTTGAATAAGTCTTGCAGTCCTACTAGTCCATTTAAGGCTGAATTCATTTTACCTCACAGAGATGCAGTTTTAGTAAAAATATTGCAGTGTTCATGTACAAGTTACCCTCAGGACAATGAGTTGTTGACCAAGCTAATGGTTCATCGGGGAGCTTTATTGGTTGAACTTTGTCCTTCATACACTTTTCTGCAATTCTTAGTGTGAGATCTATTCCTACATACAATAAATCGGATCAGTTTGTTTTATCACTGGAAAATTTTCTATTCTCGATAGTGTTGATATTAATATTAATTGTTGATTTACCTGGCCAATATTCGGTTCGTATATAGCACAAATGCAAAATGGCCCAGCCCTTGTAGAATCGTGGATAAAAGTCAGTAACGGCTCTCAAAAAGGTCTCTGCTTCCCTATAGTTACCATTTTCGAACAATATTGCCCCGTACACTAATAATCTGAGGACATTCATTCAAATGCTGATTATTTATAGATTAATGATTACCTTAGAAAATACTCACGCAAACACATATCGTGTGTCTAACGAAATAGCTTCTAGACAACAATGTCTCGCACGCTCAATGTCGCCAATCTTTTTAAGATAAATTGCATATTTTATCCATGACACTGGGCTGTATTTAGACAACGATATTTCCTGAAAATGTAAAATCGTTAATAATTGTTCTCTCGTATTAAAACAATCATTTTATTTCAATAAATTAAATTCTATGAAATATTAAATAGTGCGATTTACGGTTTTGTAATATAGTCTTGCTCTATCAAAGTCCTCAAACTCGTAAGCTTCTTCAGCATACAAGTTTAATGCTTTTGCATCTTGGCTTTCGGGCATGTTATCAGTGAATCTGCCCTCAACAACTGTATTTATTGCTACGTGCATTTGTTCTACGAGGTAAGTGTACACTGATACAATTAAATTCTGGAAATTTTAACAATTCTCAATTACCACATTATTCTGTGCTACATTTTTTTCTTCTTTCTAATTTTTTTAGCACCTGAATTTTATGGTCATCGATCACGTTCGATGGCATCTTGAATTTCTGATCAAGCAGCATGGTTACTTTTGATCTAAGTGTGTTACGCAATGATAAATACAGACCAGTTTTATATAGGTACTGAGTGAAACATGTTAATTCATCCTGCAATAATTACCTGCAGTCAATGAATCGATTTAAGTTTGACATGCATAGTACAGGGTGGTTTAAGAATTTATATTTACTGATTGACGATCGTAGCAATATTTTATTCTCTGTTTTTCGTCCCTGACTGATTCAATTGTTGTAAAGGGCTCGTCACTATTCTTATTTTCTTCACAGAAATCCTAGCTTGATCACGTCCGAATTTGCATACTTTAATAGTTAAATTGCGACCGTGATGCAACAGTGTCCCCCATTTGAATTAATCCACGCAATTGTGTTCTATTCGACATTTCAAGTGGAATGACTAAACAAGTGGAATAGGAAAGTACCTGTGACCAGACAAGTAGCATAGGGTAGTGCCTATGACCAAACAAGAAGTATAGGACATTTTATGTAATATTAATTAAATTATCTATCTAATAGGTCAGTCTACGGTCAAGTATAACAAATACTTCAAAAGACAAATGCATGGATTAATTGAAAGGAGGTGGCTCATATGATTTTTCAATTTTTAAAAAGATCAATATCAAACCCATGAAGGGAAAAATGATATTGATTCGATTAGTGTCATACTCGATAACTTTCCGTAATATCTTCGACCAACTTCTGGATGCAATTTATGTACTGTTTTTCCGCTACATCGCCAGAGTAAACGTATGGCTTCTTCTTTATTTCTTTGGGAATCAACTTGTTGATTCTATAAGAGGACACTTCCTTTTACGTTTAAGAAAAAATGAACTTTCCTTACTTATGATACAAATTCTATTTAAATTACAAATTTGAATAGTCTGCTGAAAGGCTGCACGCGATTAGCGGCTGATAAAGCTCCACTTCGATCACAATGATAGTAGGTTGGCCATTTGATGACGTCAATGCTGTGGTTGAAACTACTTCGACCTCGGAATTCGCAGATTCTGAATGCTAAAACCAAAATATCCCATCTAAATTCTAACTCTTAAAAAGTGAACAAAAATTATTAGTTATGTATATTAAATATATTAAGCGGATCAACGTTGATCTTGACGTTGCCAGAAAATTGTTAAAGCAAATAAAATCTGCTTTCTGTTGCTCAACAATTGTCACTGGTGTACCTTCGAACTTCTCTGTTTCCTTTCCCTTTCCTTTGAATCTTTGCCTCTCGTTTCCAGAATAAAAATATTACTCTCGATACCAACTTTTTCTGTTATGTCAGCTGCATTGTACGTGTACAACTGCCCAACGACTCGACAGCTTTTCTCTGCGAAATAAAATAATTATTTCTGTAATAAGCATAGCATTGTGTATGTGCTCTTATATATACATAGCTAGGAAGTGTGAACTTACTTCCAGGGAAAAGAAGTTCTGAGAGATTAACGTAGCATTGATACAGTACGGTTGTTTTTGTAGCGCTACCTTTAGTCTTCCCTGGAGAGTCTCCTCCTGCTACCAGGAATTGGAAGGGCCAATAGTTGTATCTTTGAAGAAATTAAGGATTTAAGTAGTGCAGTAGACCCGCAGAATTGTTTTCAATAGCTTAATAAATCGTTAATGTTAAATATTTCATTTTGTTTTAAACGTCTCAAGAATTACGAATTTTTTGATTTTGTATCCTCAACAAATCATTAATGTAAAATAGCTCACTCTTCCACTTGAAATAAAAAAACTTTACCGTTCAAACTGTTCCAAAAATGACCCGTATGAATAAATATACTATTCTGTTAATATTTATTGATATGTACCTTCTAATATGATTCTCCATCGCGTCAATCCCAGTTTTCCACAACACACATCTGTGAACAGAATTCCACTCAATTCTCGGCATGTCTTCGCACACCATTTTCTGAAATAATAAATCAACGAATCAGAAAATAAATCGTATTAAACCAGTATCATACTAATTTCTGTTAATAATTATACCGCAAAGTCTATATGTTTCCAAAACTCATTCTTCAGTCCTATAAAATCACATTCTAATTTGTACTTCGACAATCGAGCACGGTTCTCTAAATTTTCCAAAGTGTTCCAACGTTTCGTTCTTTCAACGTCTCTGTACTTTGTCCAAGTTCCGTGTTCGAAGATTAAATTTTCTGGGACCTGAAAAATTCTCAAAGTTATATTGCCCCTAAAATCACTATACATCGTTATTGTTTTTAAATTAAATGATTATAGAGAAAAGTACCGAAGGAAATTGGGGAGAGAAGAATATATTGAGATGAGAGGCAAACAATAAGAAACAAATATTTGTAAAGACTAGAAGTAATTTCCAAAATACTGGACCAATTTCAATAGTTTATACACATCATTCTTTGCAATAGTGTAATCACAGGACTCTGATTACTTCTGAATCGATGTAGGCTATGGTTCCAGCTTTATATTCCAAATTTCCAACAAAAGATTCTGGGAGATTGTATATACTTTCGACGGTGATGCTTAGAAAATTCACTGTTTCGTCTGATTCAAAGAATGATTCGTGCTTTAGGGATAGTATTACAGTTAAAAGTGGAAGATTCTGCCAAGGTACTAATGATCCATCGTAGAAGAATGTGGGAGTCTCTAGAATGAGCTTTTCAGCATAATATTTTTCTCCTGGAAGTAATAAACTAAATAAATAAATTCGCACAAAAATATTATTGAATCAAAGATTTAAGGTACCTAATAGCAGAGGCATTAAATCAAGATTACAGATTCCCAGCATATTTAACGCTGAGGAAGGTGTGGCTACAGGTGTGAATATTGTCCTTCCCTTTTTTTCACTGCCTGAAACAGGAGGGTAATCTTCGTTGGCTTCTTGATCGTGTTCTGTTGTGTAAAAAGCCTTTACTGCAACGTAGATCATTTATTATAAATAAATTTTTCAAACTATGAGAGAAAATTCCATTGAAGAATTAAAGAATACACGTTTGACGATGAACTTTTAAGCGTGCAGTCTAAAATAATATTTTGTCTTGATTTCTTTCCTTTAAAGGTCTTTTAGAAAATACATGTAATAAATAATGAAAAGAAAATTTTAGAAAAATGTTTAACAACGTTGAAATGTTTGGAAATATTTTATTTTATTTTAGGGAGTACCTTAGGATTAAAGAATTATATAATTAATAGGAATAGCATTAAAGGATACTAATTATCATACTTAATAAGGGTGTTGAAACGATCGCGTCGATGGTCTTCCTATCGTTTCCAGGAATTGGCAAATAGGTTTCGAATTCGATATTGCAAACTGCTAATTCTTCCTCACAAGTTGATTTTACGATTACTGGTGAGCTTTCTCCTAGAATGATTCCACAGTGTTCTACCACGAATGATACGTGTATGTCTTCTTTCCTAATCTAAATGTTACTTATTATTAGTGCTTTGATTGTAAAAATAATAATCATAATAACACCGTATTAAACATTGTAAATCCTTATGTCTTTATAGCTTATAAAACTTCGAAAAACTCGAAAGACTGGAGGCTGTGATAAAATTTGATGTAACATTATTTTGGTTTGTTCTATTAATTGCAATCATTAACGAAGGAAATGAAATTTTATTTAACTTGAATGCCCAAAAATCTATGTAAAACATGTAAATTTGCATTAACACATACAGCTTAGTTATTACTAAACTGGGAATGTTTGTGAAAAGAAAATTTAACAAAGAAATATCTCATTGAACAAGAAATTTTGATCATGCTGAAGTTTAAAAAATTAATCATTAAACTGAGAGTGTTTGTATTAATTAGAATACTTACAATATTTTTGATAGTATCTAGAGTAATCACAATCCTCCCTTCTTCCAACGAGTTCATCCTCTGTAACTCCATTTTACCACAGTAATAGCGAAAAATAGGTTACTTTAAATAAAATTGAAGTCACCCAATCTATTGTTTAAAACAAAATTAAATATGTAGATGTATTCACAGGTTTTCCATTTCATTACTTAATAGTATTATATTTCTTTTAAATAAATTAGTGTACACGTATGTGTCGCGCATTTATAATTAATCTCATAATGTATATAAATACAAACATTGTAAATAATTTATTGCACCGCAGGATGTTCGATCGAATTGCACCCATTCTGAGCAAGTTGTACGCTGGCGTCTCTTTCGTTTTGTACATACACAGTTTCTCACGTATTTACATTGGAGTCTACAATCAATTTTACTAAATTTCAGCATTGACTTTTTACCAATTATATCAGATTAGATTGGCAAAAATCAGGAGTGTATTGCAGAAGCATATATGCAATTACTAAACTGCAGATTTTGTGCATTTAAATACAGAAGAAACACGAAATTTTAAAACGAAATTAAATTCACCTCGTTTTCAGTTCTGTATAATAGTATTCTATAATTATTTGCCAGAATGTTATTTAACTGAAGTAGTTTCCGGAAATGAAAATATTTTTCTAATACAATTTTTGCACAAAGATCCACAGTCTACCAATTAGTAGACTATAGTCTACTCGCGTTAAAAAGTTATATAAAACTCGAAATACGTAATGCTCAAAATATCCTGATGTCTGGGAAGAATATTATGTCTCCCCGAATTGTGAACGTAAAATTTTCTATTTTCACACATCATGCGATAAACTTGTTACCTTGTCGAAACGGAATCATTACCATCAGCAATGTGTTCCTTTCTTTAAGGAAACTTAATTACAATTTTCTTCCTGCGACTCCTTGAAGATGAGTCGGTGAAGAAAACTCACTGTTCGTTCGTGAACTGAGAATCGATTATTTCTTAAATCTTTTTCAATTAACAATCGAAGGGTCAATCTCGACAATTTACCGAGTCGATATAGTGTAACAGATTAATTAATAGAAGAGAATGCGATTTTTCACTATTTGAGCAATGTATAAACAATTCGCGGCCCTCAGAGCTAAATTGTGACAATGGCCTGTAGAAAGTCATTTATGTAATAGTTTGAGCACCATAATGTCTTCCTAAATCAAATCGGCATCACGGTAACACGGACGTAAACTTTCGTAGAACAGTACTGTACAAATTTTCAACGGTAATAAAATCTTTCATGGTTAAGGCACTAAGGTTTTCAGCTACCAGTGGCTGGCAATAGCAATCGATTTAACACTTTAGCTACCGAAGGCCTATCAATCAACTTTCTAATGACTATACTGTATCTAAAAGAAGACTGACAATTTTCTTTTACAGTAATAATTTCAGACGATGTTAATAGGTTGTCCCATGCAACTGCTGTAGGTATATATTGAACAATCTATGAAATTGTTAATGTTTGATTTACTATAAGGCAACAGCTGGTAGGTAAAGTGTTAAAATTAAAAAATGGACGGACAAATGATAGACGACACAAGCGAATGACAACATTAAATTTCTCGTTTCGCTGTACTCAATAAAACTGTCTTTCCTAATTTGACTAACTACACTACAATGTTTATGCAAAGATTCTGTACATAATGAATTTTGCAGTACCGATCCTCCTTGCTAAGATTAACACTAAACCTGCCGAGCATTAAAACTGACTGGTATGAGCTATTGTATAAAAATGACAATGGTTGAATTTATTTATTCTCGTCATAGACTGCGGATCTTTGTGCAAAATAAAAATGTTCCTCATCAATTGTAAGCAGCAGAAGCTAAGCAAAAATTTTATTTTAATGAATAAAAGATAATTTTTTTATAAGAATTTATAAGAATTTTAAAATAAATAATCTGAAACCGGTCAGTGGATGCTGGCAGGTTTACTGTCAATTAACAAAGAGATCGTGTTGCAGTTACGAGAAAGAAACTCGTCGAAATCTACGCGAAGATGCGTCACTCGTTTCGGTATAAAAAGGAAATGTACGACGGTACATCGGAGTATCAAAACATTACTGAAAGAAATCAGTCGACTGGGGGTGGAATCGTATTCTCTCGTCTCTTCCACACGAAGAAAATCTGTTCCATTGCGGAACCAAGTTCGTTTGGTATCACTGTCCGCCAGACGCTGTGTTTTAATAGAGTCCAGGTGGGTGTGATGACAATCTGGACCAGCGATTGTTAACGTTAATCATCTACAGCGCGAACGTTCACTTCATTAAAGGGTCTTCAGGGTCTTGTCAATGTGCCTTAACGTCGAATCTGGTACTGCTTCCGTTAGAGTTTTGTGGAAACCTTCGCAGCGAATTAGACGTTTGAACATTCTCTTCGCGTGGTTCCTGAAAAATAATGGTTGAAGAGTTCATTTTTCGTTGGAACATTACATGTTAAACTTTTAAATTAATATGTACGATATCTAAAATTAAATTGGAACATTAAAAGTTGAATTTACAAATTGAATTGTAAAATTTACAATTTTCATTTAGAGTTAGATTTAGAATTAAGTCCAAAATTAAATTATAGGATATTTGAAATGGAATCTTCGAATGAAGTACTATATTTCAAAGCTTAAAATTAACCGTGTATTATCCTACCTAGCATCCAAGTTGCCGTCCATCAACAATTTAGCGCCAGTGCATAATAGTTTGTCTCTGACGTCTTTTGGCAATATCATAGTATGTTCTGGACCTATCCGCTCGACTATAGAGGTCAATAATCGCGCCGTTGCTGCTCGCACGATAGCGTTTTGATGACTGAAAGGAGAAATTAAGATGTAATCAACTGAATAATTTAGTTAGAGTTATCTAGTTGAATATAAAAAATTTAAATTATTTACCCAGCACCACGCTGAACAATGACTCCAATGGTTTTATGCGGAGGCAGGTGCTCGATCATGCGATCCAGAGCAGCGTTGCTATCCGCTCGCAAAAACCGATTGGTGTCTGCTGTTCTGTGAAGCAACGGTGCTGCTATGTCCTCAAAGTCCTGTAAAAAATAAAATATGTAAGATGCAATACAAATGTAAATTTAATGAATGGACGAAGTTAACTCATTAATTACTTGATCTATGCCGCGGATCCGCGAGCTGAAAATATCGCCAGCAACCATGCAAGCTGTCCGAGCGACTTGAGACCGAAGGCTTTTTATTTGTTGACCCAGAAGTCGATTTATCGTCGGTGTGGCGCTGACGTCTAAGAACTCCGGTTGATTCTTTGTCAAGTGGGACAGAGTCTTCAACCCTTTCATAACGATCTCCCTAAAAACCGGTTTTTAAATGAAATTCTATTTGTGCTTTCTCAATTTGATGGTTTGTTTATCCAAAAGAAGAAACTTTTTGCATCTACGTACAAATTTCCATTTTTATAAATGATACTGACCGATAGAATGAAAGTGTTGTCTTTGTTTTTTGGTTACGAATCTACAAACCGATAATTCTATAAATCAATAACAATTACAATGCAGATTTCATTTTCGATTGACAGAAAGTTATTTGACTAGGACAGTATCACATTTTGCCAGAATAAGAAAAAGTGATTGTTTCTTTTGGAGAATAGACCATAATAATTTGTAATGCCTCTTTACCATTCTTTGCTCTCAAGATTGGCAAAGCAGATTTGCACTGCAGGCTTTAGCTTCTCCGTGCTTCCTCTTCCATTGCTTCTGTATCTTTTCGTAGGTCGAGGAACTTTCGACGCTGCTGGTCTTCTAGGTCGAAGCAACGTTTCCAAAGGTTCAGTCTGCAAATTATCAACAATCTACTGATTCCAGAAGTCTACCGATTCTATATTATTCTCTAGACACTCATTGTTACCTCGATTTTCAAGATCCCAGGCTCGGTGTTCGTTTCACTAGAGCTGTCTTTGCTCTGACTTTCCTCCACAGTGTTGCTCTCGTTGCTTTCATTGCTTTCATTGCTTTCATTAGAGTCGTTGATAAACTGTAATAAAATAGTCTAATGAATAGACTGCGGATTTTATGCAGTTATAATAAAAGTGAATGGGTCAAATACAATAAGACGTTAAAAATGTTTAATGATATCATTATATTTTTCCCGACTTATCAAAATGATTAAACCACGAAGTATATTAGTCACTGCAAAAATTCGTTTCAAAAAACAAGGAATCTTTTGCACTAATATAATATTGTCATTTAGTTTCTGTTTCTTACAATTACGTTAGACAATTTTTATTTTGCACAGAGATCCATAATCTAGTAATGAATTTCAAGTTTCTGTATATTATTTCTAATTACTTGGTTGTCTTTTTAGCAACCTACCCTGTGAGGATTTTCTTCTTCGCGATTCTCGTTTAAGGGAACATCAGCTTCAATGGAATTCTCTACGAAGGTGGAGGCTTCTGTTGAATAAGACCTAGACCTGATGATGATTGTTGGTGATTCTACAGCTTTAGACCCTCTACGAGACTGATTCTGTTCTGCTAATAACGGCGACTCGTCCTCGCACTGTGCTGTTGAGGAAACTGCTCTTTGTTCGTCGAAACTCTCGATTTCCTTTTTGTCGAAGTCGAAGCTCTGTGCAAAGTGGATTGATAGTTAAAGTTGACAGTGAAGTCAAGACAATGGACCACATTTTCAATAGAAACTTTTTCGATTAAAAGTTTAATAATTCGTTCTTGGGGTTGCAATTTGTCAATCAATTTGTTGACAATTCTTTTTGAATCTGTTAACGTTTCATTTTCTTTATGAACACCAAAGATACTTACTAATTTAGTGGAGCTGCTTCTTGAGGTGCGTGCAGGAGATTTCAACACTTCGATGTCAACGGAATTTCTACTAGGCGACCGACTGATTTTCTTAGGAGTACTAGATGATCTTGTCGATGGAGAAGCTTGCGTTTCCTGGAGCTGCGAATGTAGAATATAGCTAGATTCTTGCAAACTTTCGCTGTTCAACAATCGTTCTCCGGACAAAACAGAAATGGCGGAGTGCCGTCCAGTGTTCATTCTTTCCTGGATCCTCGCCTCCGCTTCGTCGGAAACGCTGCACTCGCTCTCGATACGATTCCCATTTTGGAAATCGAAGTGTCCAGAGATTCTTGAACAAGAACGACTCTCTTGCTTCAATTCCGTTTCTTCTTCAGTGCTCCAACTTTTTGGCGCGTCATCGTCCACGGAGGGGACCGTTGTTTCGATTGCTAATTCTGTTCTTTTGTCCAATGCAATCTAAAATAGGACTCGAGATGAAATTCAGATTGAACGTAAAATTACACTAGAAAGTTGTTAATCGACAAGGACTGAAAATTGTACTGTGGATTCCGGTAAATCTTTTGGAAAGTTATAACTTTGGACTTACAAAAAGTTATGAAGTTATAAGTTTAGTTACACTTTTTTTGTAAGTGTCTACAGACATTTTTCAATCTGACTTACGTATTTTCTCCTGAAATATTGCTCGACTTGTAAAAAAAAAGTTTGAATTCTTGTCTCCGAAAAGAAGAAGGTGTACTATATGTTTTGTAATGTAGGAAGACAAAATATAAGTGAAGTGAAAAATGGAAGATTCCCTCGCTTCCTTTCAAGACTATAAAACGGTTCAATTTCATTGTTTTCACAAGTCAATCTTTTCTAGGAAGCTCTAGAATTCGGAATCGTTTAAAGTTTGATCGTTATGATTGTAATTTTCTTGTTGTTGTTGGGTTTAAAAATTATATATGCAGTCATACACATCCTCCTTGTAAAACCTGCCACTTTTTTTACAGATCCTACGATTTTGTTGACTTACAATGAAGTCCACGGTGTCCCGATTGTTCGGAATAATCGATGGTGCATCGATAACGTCGAACGCTGCATCCACATCACGCCTCTCGGGACTAAATGATCTACTTTCGCTATCTTCTCTATTATCAGGAGCATCTTGACCACTGTCCTGTGCGTTATTTTCTAACGCGTCCGACGACGAAAGATCTTGATCATCTGCTGCAACAGAGGTCAAACATTTTAGTTCAGTTGTCCTATTACGTCGCAATTCTAGGTGATCGGAGCGTTAGATCTGCCCCTGAGAGAAGTGATCGACATTTTTGTTAAAGCAAAGTACGGTACAATAATGTACTTAAAATATGCTCAAACGCTACAATAATTGAATATGGTTACATCAATAGCTCAATTATACTATTTCTTAACAATAATTATAGTAGAATGTTATATAACGCGATCAAAAATTTGTTTGAAAGGACTGTATACATCGTGTGGTTGTTTATGGAATTTTTTGATCGCATTGCGTAATGACATACGTCCTCAAATATCTTTGTTGTTTTTAAAGATACTTTTTTTTTAGAGATTTCAAGGTCACCACCATTTTCTTAAATGGGACCGCGATGGGATTGCGATGGTAGTCTCTTTCATTAGGGATACAGTAAACATAAATATTCAAGGTCATGCAAGGTCACAGACAGAGAAAACGTATAAGATTTAAAGTACGAGAGCAGAGTACCTAAGGCAGGCCTAACCCAGCCCCCCTTTTTAAACACCCACAATGATAGTTCCGTTCGTTAGGAATTCAGTGACTACAATTATTCAACGTCATTCATCATTTGACGTAACTTTAAAAACAACGAAAATATGTGAGGTACAAACATTAGCTGACCTCACTCTGTATATAAAATCTATTTAAATAATTTTTTACATCCAAGTTAATAGCCAAGTGTTTGATCGAGGCGTTGCAAAGATAAAGTGCTGTAACCAAGTATTTATAAACTGTTTATTCGTTATACAGACAAGTTTTTTTACGCAATATGTTATCATTCAGTCTCACACTGTAGGCAAGACAGTCAGCAAGAACGGAGCAGTAGAAATCACGATCGAATCCCCTTGAAACAAAGGTTCAAGCTAGACTCGAGCATATCCCGTGCAAAATATTGATTGCAACCCCGTGTTGAGTCTAGGCTTCGTTGGCAATCCACGAGGTTAAGAACCTTGCGCTCTAGTTCGTGTACTTTCGATCGCTTCAGCCACAGTCCCGCAGAACAGTTTTCCGCCATCGTTCCACGATCAACAGTTCGATTCACCAAATGATCCGATCCAAATCTCCTATAGTCTAAGTCTATAAGTTAGAACGGGTGACAAGCACCGTCGGTTGACACTGACGGAAAACAATAGTTCGTCCTTCAACAAATCATTGTCGAGGTTGTACCGAGTTCGAGTCGACTTTAAATAGTGCAAACGCGTTGTTCGAAACGACAAATACTATTTTCGCGTAGTTTTCCGATTTATAGTCCGTCGCGAATCAATTTTCTGCGATTTAATGTGAAATACCATTGCCGGTACTTTATAATTATTCAATTTATAACGGTGCCTCGCATTGGTAATGATGAATGAAAATGTAAATTTCCATGACAAAAAGGTAACAATATCGATTAATAAACATACCTTCGAACTGTCTTTCGATTGTCTTCACCCGATACCTTTCCTCCGGCAGAAAATGCTTATTCTTCTCATTGTATTCTTCCTCGTTCACGGCTTTGTCTCTGAAACACGCAGAACCCGGAGCAATTAAAAATCAGTAATATTGCGTGAAAATGGCAACTTATTTTCGCAAGCAATTTGCACTGTACCGTACCCCAAGTAGTGATTATCGGGTTACGGTTTATACATAAAATATGCTATTGACAAATGTCGAGGCCGCGAAGTAAACTTCACTCTAAACGCTCGTCGTTGTTGCGAATATTTTGCCGATCATGTGTAAACTTGTTAACTATCTGTGAAAACTGAAATCCTTAATTATTCAGCGAAATGACGGAAACCTCATCGAACGCTTTGAAAGAAACCTTCACGGAAATATTTCAATCAATTTTACGAAATTTTATTTTCCAGAAAATTATTCAGCAAAATTAATGTAATTGTATTATATTATATACTTTTTTAAATTCTCGTGACTATTTTTGTATTTCGAAAACTGATAGTGCAGGAGAAAATTTAATTACAGAAAATAATCAAGCGGATGTTTAAGTTGTTTTTCATAGAAGTTGGAAATTATGTTTTATTTTTTTTTTTATACTATCGCAAGAAACAGGTAAAAAATTTAAAGAAAAGGGGAAGGAGAATTTTGTCCTAAGTCAGCGAACGTACATAGTATCGTTGCTAGTGTTCAGCGTCAAAGGGATCACAGGCGTGGTGTTGGCAGTGGTAACTATAGTCGAGATCGAATCCTCGTCATCTTTCGTAGCAACGTCCACGGACTTTCTGCATCTAAATGCGCAAGGACAATAGCGAAGGACAGTGTCAGCGATTTTACACTCCTTTCGCCAGGAGCTTGCTGATTTCTGGTCGAAATTCTGACGCTGTCGATCCCCATCCTTCAATCCGTTCACTGGCTCCTTGGCTTCTTCTGCCCAGGAGCAGTATTTGAAAATCATCCTGATTCATTGATCTCGCAGCTTTTTATTATGACGATCTTTACTCGGAACTGGATCGATCGATCATAGGTCAATCATAGATGATACGTACATTATCCACGGCTTTGCTATGCCGTGTTGAAATCTCAAATGTAGTTTCAGTTAATAGAATAATTCATTTGTTGGTGAAGGTAACGGAAGAAGCGCAATACTTGCAGATCATTCTGATTTATTGATCAGCTCGTTATTACGATTAGAGGTTTTTAGAGTCCCAGCATTCCTGGGACAGAAATACAGTAGAGCAGCACTGGCCCAAATAGGGTTCATAGTTTGGAGAACAATGGTTGTCTCATCGATCACGATCGAAGGTCCTCGGTTTCCGGCGGGTGGCACCATTTGCACTATTTGAAAAGTTCATTTTCAACCTGTCGAGCTTCCTCATTCTTCGTGGTTCACTTTTCACACGTCGAGGTTGATCGAACGATCCTCTGTCGTCGAATGATCTATGACGAAGATCTTTGACGTAATTTCGTTATTAATCGACGGGCGCGCATTGTGCTGATCTTTCGTCGATGTTTTAGCTTGTCGCGGGTTTAGCTATTTTTTTCAGTGGCGTTTTGTCATCCGACTGCGGATGTTTATTGAATATGTCTTACGGAGCAGAATTTTATTTACTGGAACTGATGGATCAGATATTAAACTTGATTAATGATTTTCCTTTCAAAATTTCCTTGAAAAAAAATCAACAGAATTCCACAGAAAATTTTAACATCGCAGAAAACACTATATTTACAGCATCGAGCAGAGCATGATTTACGAATTATTACTGTTGTTCCAGTTGTGTTATGAAAATAGTGTTCCTCCTGAATAATGTAACCTCCACCGCAACGTAAATAGAAGACGATAATAAAAGGGAAAAATCGAAAAGAATATTATTATTCGTACAGCAAACGGGTTCGAACTCGCGATTCAAATCATTTTGATGTCTGATTCGAATCGAACTCCGATAAAACGACGCAACGAAAAATTCAAGTGTATCTCACGCTCGGATCTTAATGTTCCTTGATAATCTTTATGACGAATAGTCGAGACCTCCACACGGGTCAATAAATTGTTACGTGTCTAGACACATGCAAATGAAACTTCCAGCCAGAACATTTAGGGGTTGTTGTGCGTTTAGCGTTCATCTTGCTAAGGTTAACGAATGATCGATTAACAACCTGTTATGAGGCTGACTATATCTGAGAGAGAGGACTGTAATTTCGACGGTCTCTATTTGCGATCTTGCCGAAGTATTTTTGCCTCGTCTGTATTTTTATACATAATAAAGGAATTGTATGAATTTATAGCATGAACGGGTAGGTAAAATTTAAAATACTAAACGGATTAGGGGAATTTAGAATAATTATTGTATTATTTACAAATTACTACAGTTATTAAAAAAAGCACAATTAAAAAATTAAGCATTTTTGTAAGCATCCACAGTCTAATGATTCAGATATGTTCGTTGGAAGTTTTAAAACAGTAACGATTTCTTCCTGACTGTACGTTTGCTACATCTTTAATAATAAAAAGCTCTGAAGATAGACAAAGAAGACAAGGAAGTGCATAAAGTATAAAGTTCATGACAAGGTAGACGTTTCGGTTTATATCGTCGTGAGTTGCTACCGTTTGGCACAATCAAACTCAATCTATAGAAAATCTACATCTTCACATACTATTTCTTACAATGTAAAAAGATTTACAAAAAATTTGCTGTACTGAATCTTCCATTCAACTATTCTTTAGAAACATTTGTGTTGTCTAAATATTCATGGACGATAGCGTACATTTGTCTCAATTAAAAAAAATCGAAACATCTCCTCAAAAACATGTAATTCCTACTTTATTTTCAGAAACACTAGGCACTCTCAAAATCATCCCCAAAACGCCGTCTCGATTGTCGATCCAAATCCTCTGGTTCACAGTGTACCAAATTAAACTCGCGAACTTCCAATGAACATTATTGCTAATGCAATTGAACAAAATTACCCTCGAGCCGGACAATTAATACTTCATGAGAGGGTAATTAAAATCTTCGTTCAAACATTTATTTACGTAAAGAAGAAGAAAATAGAAACTGTAGCGATCACACGAACCACGTTATTGTCAAAACGAGTCACTTGAGAATCTTTCGGAAAACTTTCCACGCTTTCCAAAAACTTTCAAAAATTTTCCGGGCACAAGTCTGACAACAAAGGGTGGAAAATCGAAGGGGGTACCAAAGGAGTTACTCTAGCGAACAGAAACAGAAACAGAACCTGAAATTTTATGATGTCACTAAAACAAAAGAAAATTTTCCGATCACGGGGATGGTGATAAAGGGTTACAAATCAAAGGGGGCACCCTAGGGAACAGGAACAGACACAGAAATTGTAATGATCACACTAAAACACTGATTCAAAAGTTCTTGCAAAAATTTTCCGAGCACGGGGATGATGGTAAAAACCTTTTGAAAAATTTTCCGGACACAGGGGTGGCGATGGGTGGTTGGAAATCGAAGGGGGTATCAAAGGGGGCCGAGAGTAGTTGTCACGACGCGACAAATGACGACGCACGCACGACTGTGCCCTACGTAGACGTCAGACGTCCCGACGCTGACCGCTGCCCCTTCCTACAGGTAATTCAACCCCCTTTCTCCCTCTACCCCCACGTGCCACTACCTTTTCTCTTTATCGGTCTCGTGCCGTGTCTTTTCTCCCCACATCCCCCCTCCCTTCACCTGTAACCACGCGATACCACATCGAATGGCTATACACTGACCATACGGTAGCACCAACCCTCTTGGACAACACAGAGGGTGGAAACACTGGAGACGCGTGTGTACTACGCGTTTCAGGTGAAAATTACCAGGTGATATCGACTGCATTCACCTGCGTATCGCGACCATTTTTTCCACTGACTATGGAGAAATCCTAATCTGATTCAAAGATGAATTTTTAAACATTAATTACAATGTGTAGGAGCTAAGTAAACATTTATTTTTCTTTTCATTATGTAAATTAAAAATGTTCTATCGAAATTGCGACAAACTGGAGTGAAATAGAAATTTATTTGGTAATTATTTAGAAAGTACCACTCATCGATTGTGATGAAATTTAAATATGTTATGCAGCTACAGATTTTGAACAACTATTTCCTTTTCCAATATAAAGGCGTCGTTTTTAGTTATCAAGATATTCGTAAAAAACTATTGCTAATACTGTATTGAATTTGAGAACTGTGTTGAAAAGGAAAAAGTTGTTCAAAATATCGAAATCTATAACATATTTAAATTTCATCAAAATCGGAGATGAGTGGTACTTTCTAAATAATTACTATTTATTTTGTTTCTCAATATAATAATATTGTGACTTTTAATTTATTTTGTTTCTTAACTAATGTTATAATTAATGTTGTGATTTTGTGGTCGTTTCTGGTGTCGACATTCTACACGTAACGTGTTAATTAAGCCCCCCTTAATTGACCCAGTCGAGACCTATCGTAACAATTACCACGAGCGTTACGAGACCAAATTGTGAACGCTAAATCAACAATATCGCGACTAGTATAAGGCAATTCGCAACGCATATGAAATATTTATAAAGCCCCCACCCCCTGCCAACAATCGAAGTAACGAGTTCAAATTGTTATGTGGTTAATATTCGTCGGCTTTATTTAAAGCTACGTGAAACGTAATTAGCGTCGCGTTCTCGTGTGCCGCTACGCACGCGAAGTTCGTAAATCAACGAAAGAGAAACCAGACCAAGAATGTTCTCGGCGTATCGTTGCTCGTTAATACGTCCACTAAGATTGCTTTTTAAACGAATCCTCGTAAATAGTCATGACTATGAAAATCAATTTGCCAACCCCGTTGAATATGATCAACCTGCTTTCTTTGAGAAAAAAAGAAAAGATTGAGAAAGAGAACGTCCAGATAAGAAAAATCGTGTCAAGGTTGAGGCTGCTGCAATTCCAACCCTTGCGGTCCAAACAGATCTGAATCATTTCGTAATTTGCATCAACGTCATTTTTAACGTTGTGCAAAATTTTGTTCAATTTAGTTACGACATAACACAAAAGAAGTTAGAATTGATTTTACATACAGTGCTAACTTTCAATTCGCCAAAGGGCCTAGCCGATGAGATGATTTATATATATATATATATATTTATATATATATATATAAAACTGCCCTTAGAGGTTCTTCAATGACTGTTAAACCATTCGAAAGCTGACCAAGAAAAACCCCTCTGAGTAAAATATCAACCCTCTAGCTTGCCCGCGAGGGTAGTTACAGGGTAAATTGGATTTCGCGATTTTCTGCACCCTAATGCTCCTAAAATTCTGAAAAAAACTGTGGCATATTTTGGATCCTAAGCCGCATTTTTTCAGATTTTTTATTGCAAACTGTGGAACCCTCTTAGTGGTTTTCCCGAGCCCCAAAATACGTATAAACGGGGAAAAACACGTGAGATATGGATCGACCCTAACGAGTCACGTCGGAATTCTCCCTGACAAGGAAATCGATCGCATAAGTGCACCCTAATTGTTTTGATAAGGTGCAACAGTCGTCGGTCAAGTCCGTTTCTCAGAAACGTGCGAAAATAATTTCGCTCGGACAACAAAATTGCCGAAGGTACTGGCACTTGTCACTTTCTAGGAGTTGTACTCATTTGTTCGTTGTAAAAAGCTTATTGCTAGTAAATGACACGTTACCGCTCGCATGTAACCGCACCAGTCGGTAAACTGCAATTGCCAGTGACGATAATGCCCTCATGAAAAAAGTGAATATATCGCAACACCTGGCACTCCGTTATTTGTTACATACGCTGGTGTCACATCGGCTGATATGTATGCAAATCTAGTTTTGTTTGTATGCATTATTATCGTTGAGCTGACCAGTTCGTGATTATCATTAATTACGGACGTGTCAAATTTTACTAATCTGTTAATTGTCATTTAAATTTTGTGTTATTGACGATATTAATTATTGTTTTTTATTTCTCACATATTTACGTAATCGTGATAAATGGAGAACACGTTAAAAATCATAATCTAATTTATTTATAAATAGGGTGAGGGACCCAATTACTGTCAGGTTACCAATTACTGTGCTTACATTAATTATACTTATTTTTAAAGCATAACGAATATTAAAAAAGAGATATCAAATTTTTTTTCATTAAAGTCAGTTAGTATATACGTTATACACCCGTCCCCCAATTTACGCGACACTTTTTTACGAGAGAATTTGTTTTATGCGGTACCTCAATTTACGCGGAACTTTTTGTACGCGGAATTGATTTACGCGACCTTATTTTAGGCGGTGAGATATATACGTACTCTGCGTGCATTGCAATACGTCTTTTGACAGGAATTCAGCGGGAATGCGGCTATAAGTCATCCGATTGGGTCATTCCACGAGAACTTTCGGTGTTATCTGTATCCCGAGTATCCCGACTTCGCGAAAATGGATGGACCCTGCACCAGGGTAGCTTCTTCTTCTGCTTCTTGCTTCCTGTTGCGCCTGACGCCGTTCGCGCTGTTCGAGCCGTTCGATCCATTCGTTCAATAGCTTCAGCGATAATAATACCAGACTCAATACTTTGAGAATATTTGCCAACTGAATCACATCCAACTGCATTTTCTTGAAAATAACGCGCGCGTGATACACAGCTATACTTGCTTGGCCAAAAATGGTGCTGAAATCTTGCTTCGCAGCCCTTAAATACACTACCAGCAACCTCTCCCCCACAAGGACATAGATGAGGGTGGAATTTCCTCGGGCAGACAAGTCGCCAACAAAGGATATATTTTAAAGTTTGTACGGAGACCTTTTTAACTGACTGTAGGTTGCTGTTGGCATGCGGGCAGCAATAAAACATTTGGCCATCAGATTTGCCGTTTTGCCTGCGAAGTATGATTTGCCGCGAAACCATGGGTCAGTTTTTCACTGACCCAAGGAGAGTTTTATGGTAGGATATTAAATTATTTTAACGGGTGTATATGTATATATCTCTTTTTTAATTTTTATTATGTTTTAAAAATACGTATAATTAATATAGGCACAGTAATTGGTGTCCCCAAAGTAATTGGCTCCCTTACCTTAGTACATAATTAATTTTCTAGAATTGATAGTTTTCTGGATAGATAACTGAATGTTGTTTTAACTAAAACGCAGAAGTGAGTGGAATATTTTACTTACATGTCGTACATAGATGCAGCATGTGCTTCACCGGAAGCCATTCTGGGGAATTGTTGTCTGGAGTACAGCTGTGAGGGTGACAACGAGCGTAATCTTCTTCTGTAAGATGTGTTCGCCCGTATTTCTGGGAAATGATCGGTCGTCTGGACGTCTGACGTAATCAGCTCGACGTCGTTGACCTTTTGCGAGGTCGCGTCCTTTGTCCTACGGTAGATCCTTGCCTGTAACACGATACAGATTTCCGTCAGGGTCACGCAAAATCTTGATAACGCGGCAATCGCTTCATCTACTTGGAACTCGGTGAATGATCGACGAATATAATTAACTCATTAGATATGAAAAACGATTGGTATCTCGACGTACGGAGTGGAGCATTTCAAATAGGTCACCTGAATATCATCATTAATTTTGTACCATTACCATAAGTTAATATCACGAATTTTTAGTATTGCTATAATTTATGTTTATAATCTTGACAGACTGAAAGCAATTGTACTCTATTAAAATGTTTATGTTATACTAAATTGTAGAGCTCTATGCAAAATAAAAATTGTGTACATTAGTTGCAAAATATAGGACTCCATGAACATTCATTTCTTTTCTAAATATTCTAATGAGTTGAAAATAATAGAACAGTGTTTTTTCTGTGAATGCTTCTACTGTTTTACATTTGGTCTATTAATTTTTATAACAAATGTAAAATTAGTAGTCTACAGTTATTGCATGAAGCAAGACCTACTTCAGGGTGCAAGCTCCTCTCGTGGATCTCTTCACCGCTATAATTAAAATCTGGATTATTATAAGAGTGTGTTAATGGCGTGGGAGCTGTCTGAAGAGGTCTAAATGAATTCTCATCCTGGAATCTTCCCTGTCTTCTGTTGACCGAATTGTACCTGGAAAAATATAGCCAATTTAAAATAACCATTGCACTATAAAAATTACATCATTACACGTTTTTTAAAGTAACAACCAGTCAGCACATACTGCTGACTAGAAACGATTGAAACTCTTTTTTAAAAACCAGTACACACATGTCGTGCATGATGAACGTTTGTTGCTGAACGTTCCTGGGTACCGAGGACTGTTGACTATCGCTGGAATTCGATTGTGAGAATCTGGAGCTGCTGTCAGACCTCCTCAAGGTCCTATCTTTGTCCATGTACTTGTGATAGACCCTTCTGGTGACGTCCATGTACTCCTGGCTGGAATTGTCCGAAAGATTCTGCAATGTTTGTTCCAATAATTAGCTATTTTCGATCTAGAGACCACTAGACTGCAAATCTGTGCAATATTTTCTATGCAAATTTCAATGTTTATCAAGACTAAGGTAAGATACAATTTTCTATATTCAATTTGTTTTATTCTCTTTCATAAACAATTTTCTCTAACATGGTCCATCAATTTTTTTGTTGTTCTATTTCATAAAGAATATTTTTCAAGACTTGACACTTACATTATTGTCAGTATTCGTATTATTCAGGTTCTTTATGGAGCAGAATGTCTCGTAACTGGTACTGGTACCGCTCTCCCGTTGATTCTTTTTTCTTCTGAACATTGTTCCGCAAGATCTAGGCCCATAAGATTAGGAACTATAATGTTATAGAACTATCTATACTGTAGATATGTAATTTTATAGATCCATTGATAATATATTAATATACAATTCCAGAGATTTGTCGATAATGTATAATTAAAAATTAATATATAATTCTATAGATCTATCAATGCCACTGAATCGCTTTAGAATTCCTAAGTGGCATTACCTAACATTTCCATCTTGAGAATCAACGCTGCTGGTGCTCTCAGCAGCATCTTTCAATCTCTTTCTCAACTGATTCGAATCCATATTGATTGTTTTTAATCCTCGATCTCGTGCGAACAATACTGGGATTCTAGAGTCCGCTGTGGTAGCAATTTCCTAAAATACAAGCTACATTAAAGCGAATTATTATACCCTATGAAAAGTTCGTTAAAGAGGCACGATCGCGAGATGATTTACCCGTTGATCGAGAGTGTCGTCGGCGATGTTACGGTAATTATTGGAGTCCCTTCTTGTGGCAGGAAGTATTGTGCTCGAGGTTAACGTGTAACTGGTGCCTTCTCCTAAAATTGAACCAAAATATAAAACGGTCAATTTGCTTCTTACTGCAATTGGTCTCAAAAATTTTTTAATTTAATTATGTTACAATCTTTATACTTCATTGGCGAAATTGGTCTCTAAAATTGTGAATGATATTGTACTCCAATTTTCGCATTGCCTTAAATTGGCCTCTAACGTGTTTAAAAGTACAATGAAACGTTAAAAAATTAAAATTACCATTTCTAAAGTTAGAATTAACGCCTTGATTCAATTGTAGATTCACTTCATCGTCAGACTGAAGACTCTGAAAGAAAGAAATATTTTTGTTAGGTCCATTTCAGTACTCGGAAAAATAATACAATATGCTACAATATAACAGAGTATATGGTAACGTATAATGTAATATACTAGAGTATAATTTCTTAAAAAATTACAATTATAATGTCTACATATAAAGGATTACATATAGAATATTCAATAAATTAATTCACTATTAAGTTAATAAGTCCTATAATTACAGGCTAGTTGTTACTTTCATGCCTAACTAAATAAAGCTTTAATATTAATTCCACTATTTAAACAGTGAACGAGGGATAGAATTACCAGCACGAGGCTCATTAATTTTACATTCATTTTAGCCGATACTGTCCGCCATAGCAATAGCATTGATTAATTAATTTCCCATGCTTTTATGGATTGTTACTAACCTTAAGCAAGTTCAATAAGTGTTGTAAATTTAGATGGGACATTATGTTAGCTGGACACCAGCGGAAACGATAACTGCCATTGGCACGAGAATGGTTTTCCTCCGCGAAAGATGCAAAAATAGTGCAACAATTCGAAAGAATTTTCACGCAACATTTATATGGTAAAGCAATACTATAAAAAAACTCCGAAAAAAACAAAACTGTCTCCGATGCAGCGTCTTGAAATCATCGTCGAATGTTCATCGAGACGATACATCATACGAAAATTCTGCATTTTTAATTTCTTATTGAAAATATAACGTCCATTATATGTATAGGATGGTTCAAAAATTAGTTTACAATTAGAAGTCACGTGCCATTTGTAATATTGTTTTATCGACATGAAATGAATAAAAAGGAGAGATTTCTGCAAAATAAAAATTCTCTACATCACTTGAAAATATTTTTATAATAAATAATTTCTATTATTATTAAATTCCATAAAACTATGTTTACGGACCACTAAAAGTGACTATAACCAAAGAAATGTTGAATACTTCCTCATGGTGAATAAAAATATTAAAATGCGTCATTTGGACGTTAAATAATGTCACTGTTTCGCATTTGATCTACTTATTTCTGGCATACATGCATAAAATCTGCAGTCCATTTACAATGAATTGCTTGTGAATATTTTAGTACCATACAAAGATCTGCAGTTTAAAATCTAGACTCTAGATTATCTATTCGATGAAATAGGGTACATGTTCGCTTTGAGATCCGGGACAATTCGCTTTTAATGCTCGTAGGTCGTACGGTTCGCGAACTGATTAGCTTAAGGGTATCGCTGTTTATTCAACATGCAATTTCTTATTTAAATCGTGTGAGGAATAGGCTGAAGAGAGTAAATACAATCGTGATTTGCAGCTGAGAACTGTTCTCGTGTAACATGTTTCGCGAGCAACGCTGGCCTCGGGACACGCGAGGGAAACGTCCATCTGAACGGCAAGCCTATTCGGCTCATTAAGCTTGCATTTTGATGCCGGCCTGATCAAAATTGTTAATTGATATTTGCATTCCACAATGTGTACTAATGCTATCGATTACGAGCGCGCGCCAAATCCCGTCCATTGACATCGGATTATACTAACAAGGGTCGTTGCCACCCCCACCACCATTCAATGCAATTTTTATGACATTTTTGAAAATACAATTGTGGTTTCCTATCGTCCGTCGCATTCCATAAATCTGTCATAAATCTTACTTCATCTTCGATATACCTGATTATGTGTTGGTACTATCTGCCAAACCACAGGATGATCATTTTTAGGTCTCATCCCTACTCCAAGGGCAACCAAATTTGGTCTGTCGATCCACGGATTTTCGGGTCCTTTTCCATTCCCATTTCTGGAAAGATTCAATGAAAATCTTTATTCTCTTTATTAGTAATATGTCCTGTCATTATACTGTAAATTTTTATACATTTGTGATGTGTGTTAATTGTTTAAATATGGAGAAACTCTCCTATTCATTTATGTTACTGTAGCATGTGTATCAATTTTATATACTACTTTTGAACTATACAATTTCGGGTAATTATTTAGAAAGTACCACTCATACCCCCCGCCCCCCTATATTGGACAAGGAAAAAGTTGTTCAAAATGTCGAAATCTATAAGATATTTAAATTTTACAAATATCGGGGATGAGTGGTACTTTCTAAATAATTACCCAATTGCATTATGAAACGAAATAAAAACTATGTTTTTATGGACATGGACAAATAAAAATTCATGTTATCCATTAATACCCAGAAGGATCTACAAAGAATTTGTGATTAAATTTCACCAATTTTGTTAACGAGTTGACTCACAGACAATTCAATTTGCCACACAAAACACACGAAATCCTGTTCAACGATGATTGACAGTGACATTACCTAGCAAGTTTCTCCTGTTCCGACCTGGTTGCTATAACTTGACCCTTGGAGCGACCGATGCCGGGTGATACCGAACCACTTCCGGCGACGATCCAATCAACGTCGGGACCTGTGAAAAGCGTAATCAAATATTGAACGAAGCCCCCGCAACGCCAAACGGAAATTAAATACACAGGCTGTCGAATAAAGGAATCGGTGATCAATTATGTATAATGATCGAATAGAGGATTTACCGGTGGCTATCTGGACGGTGGGCGAAATTTGCAAACCGTACATAACGAGGCCATCAGCGGAGACCAAAGGTAACGACTTCCGGGCGAGACGTGCCCGAATAGCAGACATCATCGCCTCTCCATCGTGGTGTGCTTCCGATGCCCGTTTTCCAGCTGCTAATACTTCCTGTAACCGTTCAACAATAATCCTAGCAAATCCTCCTCGCCTATGCATTTTAACACCCTTTCCGACCTCCATTCGTAATCTCCCCTTCCTTTCAGAATTCTGCCGAGGTGCCTTCATCCTCAACAATTAGGGTGTCCTCGAAACTCGTGAGATTTTTCCATTTCATGACAATGCAAGTCTATTTTCAAGGGATCATTCCACGTGCGAGTGTAAACGTGAAATTTGAAGGAATGATTCTACATGACAATGCAAAAGTGCAATTTTAAGGGATGATTCTACATAGCACTGTAAAAGTGCAATTTTAAGGAACGATTCTACACGGAACTTAAGCAAAATGTTGAGTGACATAATTACACATCTAGGGGATGTTTCTTTACGAGAATATAAATAAAAGGGACGATTCCTCATAGCAATATGAAGTTGTGTTTAAAGTAAGTGAATTAACGCAACTTATAGAGGAATGAATATCACTATCATTATGTAGCCATGTTCGTAGGCTTGTCGCGCTTTCTCCAAATATATTGCCATTTGTTACACTTGAAAATTGAGTACCTCTGATTCATAGATCTGCGCAAGAACAGCCAAAGTATCGAGCGCAGCCTGTCGTACTCTACGTCTTCGATCTCTGACCATCTTGGCAACCTTGTTGGCCACCATGTCCACTTTGAATTCGGTGCTCGGGAAGGTGACCAGCGAAAATATTAACAGTTGCAACATGTTCTCTCTGATCTGTAAAAAACAAAGAACATTACCTATAACCAAGAGAAGAATAAAATAATGGGAATAGTTTGTATATTATCAATAATAGACGTTAATTTGTTTAAATCCGTAGAAATTCCTACGAAACTTGCAAATGAAGTAGGCTGACAAACGGCACGCGTTTAAGACCATGTAAATTACTCCGAAACTTGCAAATGAATGCAGCAGAGTTAATGATCGTGAAACGTCACCTTAGCGTTCCTAGCGTTCAAACACCTCGGCTGCAGCAGTTCCTCCAAAAGAAGAGCAGGCCTCAATCTCAGCATCGCTAATCTGGCCAATTGAGCAGCGCATGGTCCACCATGTCTTGCCAAACCCCATGCTAACTGTGGCAATCGTTTCTTCAGAGCCTCTTCGCTCACACCAGCAACGACCACCTAATAGGACCAGATGATTTATGTTTCATCCGCCGGAGTAATAACATTTCTCAGGATTCTTATTTCTTCGTATAACATGACCGTCATAAACCTCGATTTCAAATATTCGCGTGTAATGTATTCACGAGGGTCGTTTATTGCTATTTCACCGGAAGCTTGGGTTAGAATATCCGCTCCCTTCTTCAGGAAAGCTTGGGAACTTGTTTAGTTAGTTGGCTGTGATTCTACAAAATTTATGGGGTTTAGGGATCTGAGACTTTTAAAATAGGCATACTTAAGGTGATCTTGACATCCCTATAAAAAAAAAACAAGGTAACAAGAGAACAATTACTCTTTGTGCCCTTCGAAGCTACGTGACATTGTTTTCTGCGGTGAATAATTTCCGTTGCGAGAATCGGTTTGCTATTCAAAGAAATCATTACGAGTATCAATGACAGACTTTATGTCAACAATTACTGTACTTTAGTGGGTCGTGGCGCAATCGGAGAGAACGAAGAAACACCAATAGAGAGATCGTATCTCGGTTGATCAGCTGTTAAACGCGAAGAAGAAAATAATATATACTTAAAGGGCATAACGCGTGCTAAGAACTTAGCATTTAGATTGATCTAGCAGGCGCGAACGTACGAGTTCACAGACTTACCTTTGCCACTGCCAAGCCAGCAGCAGCTACTCGACAGCTCCTTTCACAGCCTAGCACAGTATGCAAAAGAGATCCTAATCGCGGCTCTATCGCGATCAGCGCAGAAGACGTTCGTAAAGCCGATGCCACTCGTTCCAGGCCCCTGACACGAGCTCGCCAATCGTCCTGAAACCAAATCGTACCACGTCTAATTAGCAAAAAAATCATTACCAATTAGAAAACAATGATTGGTAATTATTTAGAAAGTACCACTCCGGTTTTGGTAAAATTTAAATATTTTATGCAACTACACATTTTGAACAACTTTTTCCTTTTCCAATATAAGGCAAAAAATTATTGCTAATACTGTATTGAAAAGGGAAAAGTTGTTCAAAATATCAAAATCTATAATATATTTAAATTTCATCAAAATTGGAGATGAGTGGTACTTTTAAAATAATACCCAATGATTTTGTAAAAATTAAAAAACTTTGAAAAAATCTTTTTTGGCTGGATTTTGTGGCTTCTCTATCAATCGTCTTAAAAATTTTAAAATAATACAATAATATTCATTTTTGTCGGTGTCATTTTTCTCGTAAATTGTCACAAATGCATCCGCAGTGTAATCCAGAATAATCAAGCAATTGTCGAGATTGGAATGTGCATCGCATGAGAGATTGCTTTAATTAGAAAATAAGAAAAAACTACCGTGACCTGACTGGAATTTTCGAGTTTGTTCGAGTGTTATCTTTAATCGCAATAACGAATGATAAAATTGAATTGTAATTGAATGATGCATCTCGGGTTGCAGAAAATTGGCGAAGCATCGCACGCGATGAGACCACCGCTCCCCTCGAGTGTAATGAAATAATGAAAAGTCGATAACATTGACCACATCCGTGTAGATGGTGCCGAATCGAAAAGCGAATGCAGATGGTAGCAGTGCATCGCGTTTAGGCTCGCTGCTGCTACGATCGATAATGTTCGCTCGACGACTCGTGATTCTTAACCAATGACACATCACGTAGAAAATGATACTTCCTATAGCAAACTTTCAGATACATTCATAACACGAACGATCGTGTCACCGATAATGCTTATCTCTAGTATACGAACCTCAGTTATTCATCTTCTTTCACCGAACTCGCGCGTGTCGAAGCCTAACATAACCCTTTGAGAACAAATGTTGTCATACCAGTGACGTCCATGTATTTAATTGGCTCATTTATCTTTTCACAAAAACATATATAAAAATGTAAATACAATTACACGCGTCAACACTTCTGTATCTTTACAGAAATGGCTGCCACATTCTCATAGTTTCAGATATTTAACTCAATTTTTCAACGAATACTACTTGTATACATATTATTTAATAAGATGTATGTATTGACTGTTCAAATAAACATATTTTTATAAATTAAAAAAATTATTCAATTTCCCTTATTTTCAATCGTTGAAAAATACACTCCGCGACAATACTATAACAAAATGGCTGTCGCGTCTTTCTAGTTTAAGATGTTTCAATCAATTTTTCAGAAAATGCTATTGAAACATCAGACAATAAAATGTATATAATGATTTTTCAAAGAAACATAATTTTGTAGACAATAAAAATGATCGAATTTCATCTATTTTCAAGTATTCAACTCCTGAATCGGGTACCGATGACAATTATCTAAACGGTGTGATCAATCAAAGTGATTAAAATCAAGGGAGCAGAGCCTCGAGAAAGAGAGAGCTGCATAACGCATAAATTCGCAGTGAATAATGGTAATAATCGTAATAGTCAACAATTCCATGTCATTCATAATTCAAGAGCGTGTGTTGGGACGAACGAACACGAATGCGAAACCGTGGAATTCACGAATTTGAAGACGTCTCTCGACAGTGTTTAAGAGTAGGCGGAGGAAGGTCGTCGGAACAACGGTGAATTGCGAAAGAGAGATTTGCATAAAACACGGAAAGGACGTTTTACTGGACCGATTTTGCACACGCAACACATTCACGTAATTATTTTCTTGTTAGACGGGGGCGGTTGGACACTTGCGTTTTCATGCATACATGCGAAGAAATATCTCTTTCTCCTTCTTTCTTCTTCTCCTCGCCGTGTTCTTCCGCCTTACTCAATCTGTCTCTTTCTTATCGCAGCGCTTCCTACGCTTTCGTCCACACTTTCATATATGCTTGCCATCTTTCCTCTTTGCTTCTTCTTCAATGTCTGAAGGTCAATACTTCTTCTTTGTTTCCCTCAATGGGTTTTTTCTTCTCAAATGTTTTATTTCATAATTATTGAGATTATACAGCATCCACGAGCGACAATTGATAAATTTCAAGACTTAAGTATTTATTACAACAAAAACCGTACAAAATTTAAATTTGAAGCTTGTTGGGTTAACAGAGATTTCAGACATCACTTCGAAAAATCGAGGTCGTACTGTGCTCTCAGTGTTCGGTAGATTTAGTGTTAAAAATATCTAACACTTCCATACTTACAATATTCTATCAAATAATCACCGATTCTCATGCTACGCGTTAGAATTACAAATAATGACGAGCAGAAAATGATTTCGATTTTTTCGCGCGATACACAAAAAGCAACGCACAAACAAAAAACTATTCAGAGAGTGTTCCATCTTTTTACCAGTTGGTCCCTAGCATTCTTTCTCCCTGTATCGTTTTTCATCCGCGGAATATTCATAGTGATTGTAGTCCGTTGCACGCGGGGGTACGCCAAGATGGCGGCGCCACGTGGAAAACGCAACAGCATGCATTATTCAAAGCGAAGATACGCGATGGAAATATATCCTGGAAGTGTGATCAATCTGTTTAATCGGGGGACGCGTGTCGCGCCCCACTCGAGGGAAAAACCCCGTCGGACGTTGAAAAAGAAACACCATGAACCGTGATTAACACGTTGGATTGATGCGTGTTCCGCTTCCATGGGGGATATTGTTCTCGAGGTATCCGACCTAAGCCCGTTCCTCCAACCAACGGCAATTATTTTAGCGTTTTATATTGTTAACTCTTCGATTATTGCATCGCAACACCCTAACAGGATTGTATCATTTATTAATTCATTTTTTAAATCGTTAATATTTGTAGGTGGATTTATTCATACAAATATAAATTGAAAGAAAATAAAAATGGCAACACCGGATGGTCCAATAACTTTGATCACCTCAAATATCTCAGGCATTAGTATCAATATTTAAAAAATCATATATATAAAACTTGCATGGTAGGAAAGGGGAAATATTGTGACGCAAAGACTTTTTGCACAGGCGTGGGTATTTCGGAGATTTCAAGATCACCGTGATTTCTCTACAAGGAATGACCCACCTTCTGTATCGCGAATCGATGGAGTTCCAAATTCCGCGTAAAAATGTATTGACCTTCAAATGTCGTGAATGTACTAGTTAACCTGATCTAGCAAGTAAACGTTGCAAAATCAGAAACACAATATCTAAGCATATTTTTGCAATCATTGACGACCAGATAACTCGATAGTCTAACTCTCTGTATCATTGGTCGTGGAGCTTATCATTTTTAGTTAATATCATCGAGTAGTGGTCATACCGACGATTAGTGATATCGGTGCACATCGTTCGTCTATTTAGCAGGAGACAAATTCAAAGCCGACGCGAGGCTCGGGGCTTGTTGAATCATTTATCCTCGTGCGAAACGGTGCGGGCCGATCTGTTCTATTAAAAAATTAAAAAAAAAGCATGGTTTACATGACGCCAGAGGATCGATACTACCCAGTGATGCTATTAAGTTTTATAGTTCTTATGGCACCTACATACCGCGACATTCATACGGAGGCATAGACTGGCCTTGAACTTCTGCTGAATGAAAGGATGACGATTTTCACGGCCATCGGGCGTGTTCGACGTGTCTCTGCGATATAAATAGTTTTTCTTTTACCACTTTCATTCGTGAACAACACTTTCTCAACCCTACAACACACTATTCTTTATTATTATTAGGTTGTAACGTACATGTGCTTGATTGCGACTCTAATTTTAATAATTTTGTTGCGAGTCGTTGCACATGCAGTGGCGAGCAAAAATATTCGCTTCGAAACGAAATAACTTTTTTAAAATTCGGCCAAAAGGCCTGTATTATTAAAAATACATTAGTGACTAGACTATGGGTTCAAACACAGTCGAGGGCGAAATTAAGTGGATGCCCTTCGAAAAGTAATAACCTTTTAAAAATTGGTTTAAACAACTTGAGATATTTTGAGATGTTAGAAGAATTAGTTTATCAGGTAATGTGAAAAAAGAAATCTTTTTGAAATTATTATTGCTCAGATTATCGAAGAAAGAAGTAAAATTAAAAATATGCCTTTTTAAGATCCAAGTACGTTATAACAAAGTTGTTAATGTTTTATTACAATTTCAAACTTTGGGAATGCAATAAATATTCTGGATTAAAAATGTTAATTCGATTCAACAACTAAATCTAAGGTTCAATCTACTTTAAATTCAATCTTAGGTTACAAATATACTATTTAGTACTATTGTCCCCCAGCTTTCACTGTGACTGACATGGCCAAGCGAATTAGTATGCCTGAAAGACTCTTTTTCGTTTCACGACTGCTTTCGGACCGCTGGCAGGAGCGGACGTACTCTTCTAATTTTTAATCAAGATGTAATGTTGGTTTAACATCGTTTACTCGCTCCCAAACGCGTTTGACATTAAGCATCGGCAAAAGCTAACAACTAACATAAATATTCATCCGATTCTTATATCAACCTGGAATCGACCTCTCTGTTAACTCTGTAATATTATCATAAACTAAGACAGTGAAACATTGAAAAATATTTAATCCCTTAACTTAGTGTATTAAGGTAAACAAATATTTAAAAAAAATAGAATACAATTCGTTTGGTCCAATTAAAAAAAAAGTACCCTTTTCGAGTTGATCCCTTTTTAAAAACATAAGGAAATAATGTTTTAACCCACTGTACCTTATAATAAATATTAGTGGCAATCATAATAGACACTCCAGCAATTTTTCTAAGCCAAAACCAGTGATGTGCGCAGTAGTCGATGTTTCTAGTGACCAGGATCTAGTTCGAAGACAGTTAAAGGTGAATAGCAAAGGTCGACCGTAGAATATAAATTTAATTATAGTTTGAGGGCTCTTGCCACAGGATTCGTGCACGCTTGATCCATCACTGTGTCCACTGAAGAGGAAACTGGTCAGTCAGTGACTCGCCAGAAGGAAGAACGAATATTTACCCGGTTCCACCAGCCAGACACAATCTTTTTCCACGGACGGTACCAATTTCAATTTATAGAATCTTCGCCGAGTAAAAGCAGTGGCATTTTATTAAAAAATTTTCCATCGCATCTTCATTCGCTACTTTTGAAGTTATTTCGCGTGGATTAAACGAGCTCAATATGCGTGGAAGTCAAAGAAATATCCAGCGAATTTTGAAGTATGCTCTCGGCTGTGGATTGTTTATAGTGATCATGAAATTGACTGTTCTTCGGATAGAAGAAGAGGACCGGCTTGTGCCTAAACTCGAAGATCTCGGCAAATTAATGGTGCGTGATTTAATAATGGATCAAAGGTTTTCTTACCCTTTTCGTTTCGATAAATTTAATGAAAGGGATATCTTTACTTTTCCACTATTACATATAATGCAGATACATTTTTGTAAAAAATAGTTGAATAATTGGAAGTTTGGTTCAAAAATGGAAATAAACAATTCCGATATGAATAATTTTAATCTTTAACAGTTTGCGATATTTCGTAGTGTGTGACGAAAATAAATTATTTTATTCAGTTGGAAGCTGAGACAGACAATTTCAAGCGGCAGATAAGAGTCATAAACACCTGTCGAGACTATAATCTAGGGCTGTACCGAGATTCTAATGAACCGGCGATCTTCAAACATCCACCTGCACCACAATACTCCGTATTTTACATAACTAGGTTAGTAAATCTAGTAATTACTACCACTAATGATACTATGAGAATAATTTCTGCGTATTCTTTCTAATGACATTGTTTAATACATGGCGCCACGAACAAAAATATTGGCACAGCTAGCTTCTAATTATTCGGGACTGTTTAAATATTAGTCTCCAAGATTTTTCAAACGCTCCTAGTAAAATTTTTTTGAAATTCTTAATATTGCAATTTGTAGTCAATTGCAAGCTAGTAGATTTTTGTTCGAAACATTTGCTTCTCCTACTACTCAGAGTGATTTAAGTAATTTTTCCTTTCACTTTAAACATTCGTCACCCCCAAAGTGTATAATTAAAAATTAGTTTAATGGTTGTGCCAATACTATTGTTCACGACTCTAATCGAATTTGTAACTTCAAGTAGGCGTTTTTAATAGATTTTGTTAGGTTAAATACGGTCCCTTAAACTTTTCTCATTTTCATCTATAGCTTTCTAAAATACCAATTGTGAAAAGAGTGCGAATTTTTTATAGTTTCACCTAAATTGGAGTGAAACAGCTGAAAAAGTATAAATTGAACTGTGAGCGGTTTGATGACCTGTCTGTTTGCAACATTATTTGTCGAATAGATCGCATAATCTATCATACTGTCCCATTTACAAAGCCGGCAGCACGACGTGGATCTACAACTTGTGTCTTCTGATGAACGTACCAGAAGATGAGCTACACAGTGGAAGAGAACAGTTATCGTCGATTGCGAGAAGAGTGATACCGGAACTTGAGTATCCAGAAGCTGAAGAGGTAAGGATTCGTCGTAGCACGTTAGCTGGGAGGTGTCCTGTTCAGTACTCGCAATCCAAGTACCTCCCTTTTAGCTTAGGTGAGCGTGGGTCTTTAGTGGGTAGTCTCTGGGGATCCCCCCTCGGAGACAGTCCCACGTAACCCTGGCTTCCCCCAGGGAGTCGGGGCATGCAAAAATAATTTTCCCACGGAAAAAAGGGGGTGGGTGGGTCGCTAGTTTCGCGCCTCTGGTAAAGAGAGTTGTCGCTAGGTCGCTAGAGGCGAACCGAGCCACATTTCGTAGTAGAAGGGAAAGAATTTTGAGGGGAATGCAAAGCCCGCCTGGCAGCGGCAACTCTGTTTGACAGGATCGGAAAAGCCGGGTGAACAACGTATCAAGATTTAACACGAGTAAAACGAAATACAGGCCCTGAGGAGAACGAAGAAACTACTGGTGGTAAGGCACCCATTTGAGAGATTGCTGAGCGCATATCGCGATAAGCTGGAGAACTCCGTGGCTGGAAGGGAGCACGGGACACTTCACTTTTATCGAAAATACGGCAGCAAGATTGTTCAAAAGTATCGCGGTGAGTCACGACAAAATATCGACCGCGATATTCCTTAAGTCGCGTTCCCATGGTGTAGACTGGTTGTGATAGTAATACACGTCAGATTTTCTGCCGGGAGAGCCTCCCCTCCGATAAATCTGACGCGATATCTTTTATAACAAACAATTTTAGACAGATTGTGAACTCTTAAAGATTACAACTTCTTAACCCAGTTTTCCCAGGTCGTAAAAGAAAAGTATGAGAAAGTAAGAAAATCTTAGTACGTTCGCTTATATTAAACGTCATGCATGTTAATGAGTGGTTTTTATTGCATGAATGTGGTAGCAAGAAATGGAACGATTTGTTTAATGTAATGACGAATAAGTATAGCTTTCTATCAATTTTATTTTTTTGAAAATGACGATATACAGTGAATTCTCGTTAGGAGTCAGTTCCGCCGTTCTGGTGACTGACTCTTATATGAAATCGGAGCACGCTGGAAACCTAAGTGGGTACTTCCACTGACTCCAATTTGTACGATTGGCATTGACTCGTAATGACAATTCACTGTACTCGCAAAGTATGAAGTCATTAAATGTGCTATCTGCGTTAATAATCATTTTTAATTGACGTCTTTTCATTCCAGAGACTAATTTCACGAGACCGCGCAATGATCAAGTGATCCGACAAGACCGCGTCCCACCACCAGCTGGGATCGAGCCTACATTTCGAGAATTCGTGCAATATTTGATCCATACTGATCTAGCAAGCTATGGAGACGATCATTGGATGCCCTATTACCTTTTTTGCACTCCTTGTCTCGTCGATTACGACATTATTGCGAAAGTATGTTAAACAAAAGAATGATCTACATCTTCTTTCTAATGTTATACGACGATATCTGTGTGTTAAATCGAACTTACTCGATTCGAGGCAACTCAATCATCAACGTCTTCTAGATAACTGCAAATTTGCATAAAAATCTGCAGTTTGCTAATGACACGTTCCACCATCAAGAAATTAAGGACTAACGACACGAAACAAGAATTCCTTACTGGCAACCTTCTTTTGAAATTCAAATCGCGACAAAAATATTACAATTGCACGCCGGTTGGATCTCTGTTTTTCACACTTTTCATGCAGCTCGGATTGTTTTTCTAAGACGATTTGTATTTTTTACGGTTCGCAGGTGGAAACGCTGTGGCGAGACCAGATTTACGCGATCCATAAATTAGGGTTGCAGCAGCTAATTAAGCCAAGATGGCGACACAGCGGGGGTCAATCGAATTCTTCGAAAATATACTTCAAGCAGCTCAGCAAAGAAATGGTGGAGAAACTTTATGAAAAATTCAAGTTGGACTTCGATCTGTTCGACTACTCTCCGGACGTTTATTATCGATACTCGACTGCCTATAGTTCTTCAATAAATTCTAATTGATAACACATTTTTATCGTTTACAAATGCTCATTCTTTCCCGGGACCATTCGTCGTCAATTTAACGTTACCAAACAGTGTGTAAAAGTGAAACTTTGTCATTCGATAACTCGTTAAACGATACAGTAAAACCTTATTGCACATAATAATTATTAGACTGCGAATTTTTATGTGAAATAAAAATTTTGATTTATACAATAAATCACAATGTATATAGATCAGTATAGATTGAGCTCAGGAGTATTCAGGAACTCGGAAAAATCAGCTTTAGAATTCAGGTAGTATCGGTTCGGATAATCGAGATTCTACTGTATCTTGAATTAAACAACTAAATACGATCCGAACTGTGTCATGTTTGGACTCATTTTAATCAGAACAATGTGACGAGCATGTCGATAAAGGTTTGATAAAAAAAAAACATGTAAACCCTAATCGACGTGTCGCTACCAGCGAAAGGACACTGACCACCAATCGTCAGAGCACTTTTCTACCTTTCCTCGTTCACGACCACTCATTATCACGGGTTGAAGGGGAAGGACTTCAGGACAGATCGTTCTGATACATGACAGGGGAACTAGGTCAATCGATTTCGTTGGCAAAAGTTCGTCGCGTGGCGTAACGTGATTTAAACCCCATCAATTAAGGCTACGTGTGCTTATCATGCTTTAACACGTTCCCCTCGCCTTTTTGCTCTCTTTGTTTTTCGGGGCCAGTTCGTACCCGTGTGCGTCGTCCAATGAGTTCCGTGTCTCGGACGGTGTCCGCAACAGTCTCAACCGGTCCTGATTCAACGGAGCAGCGTTACCTTGATTTTTAAATATTCCATGAGCTAGTCGATTAGCGTCCGATGCGCGCCACTCGCGAGAGAGTCGGTCGATACTCGTTTAAATTCAATCAGAGATGATAGAGCAATCTTCCGAACGATTTAACGATGTCAGGATTGATTAGTATGTATAAACAATGATCATGGAACTCTGCAATTGGACTACGGACTCTTGCACATGACTTTCAGAACGCAAGAAAATACTAGCTGTACAAATTAATTTGTAACTTCTCTATGAATATCGAGAATGATTCTCTATGAATATGTCGATCGTTTATAAACGGTACTATGTACACTGGCGTGCAGAATTGAAGAATCGCTTCGGTCAAAAATGCTGATATATTATTTTCAACGTGTTAAATTTATTAACGAGGAAAATAAATTAACTCTGTAGCCTACATGCCTAGAAATTCCATTTTGATTAAAAATCCTCAGAATGATTACAACTTTATATGATATAAAATTAAACAACCAATCTCTGACCTTGTTATGCAAATCTTCAAGCACCTCCTGGTCCACCAATCCCAGCTCCTCCCAGTTAGGTTCCTCAGGCTGTCTCTCCATCTCATCAAGCCCACGCATATGTCCACTTTTCTCACTAGCTTTATTATCACTTTTCATCCGTTCACCTTCAACGTTTCCCTCTTTTGTCGAACTGCTCTTCAATTTCACATCATCCCTCGGCGAAGCTTCATCCTCACCCATCATCGTGTCTCTAGGTAGATCATCGTCATCATCATCTCTGTGATTATACCTCTTTTCGTGATCCTCCACCGGTGATCCAAAAAAGAGATCCATCTTAGGATCAGAAACCTTTTCCTCCAACATCCTCTGATCGCTATCATCCACATTATCCTTCAAATCCTGTCTCTTCTCCCACAAATTTTTCTCCTCCTTCACATCCTTCGTATCCTTCTTACTCTTGGTACCATCCTCTAATTCTTGAGAACTCTTTGGTACATTCTTCAAGGTCTCCGATCCTGAAACTTCGCTCTGTTTCTCGTCCGAGCTCATCCACTTGTTGACAACCAAGTTATGGTTGATCCCCACACTCGGACTGCTTTGGACCAATTTTCCAGGATCTTCTGTCTTCGTTCCTTTCAAAGGACTCTCTTCAGATTCGTTTAATTCGGCGTTAGCTAGGTCCTTCTTTTTCTTTTCAGTTGATTTAATCACAGGGCTGCTAGTCCTAGTTAGGATACTCTTTTTAGGGCTCAGCTGCGCGTTGTGCGTGTAGATCTCCCTCTTAGGGCTGCTGGACATCGACCTAGCAGCCCTCCTCGGTTTCTCAGCTTGCCTCTGAGGACTGCAAGGCTGAGATGAAGATCTCTTTCGGTTCTTAGGCATCTTCGTCGCAGGGGAAACAGGTACTGGGATCCTGGTTTTAGGTGTTGGGTCGACGGACTCTGTTTCGTCGCTGTCTGGGGTCCTCAGTTTCACTATTTCACCCCCGAAGTGCACTCTTCTTGGCGTCTTCTTGCGATCCGGGGAGGAGTCCTTGTTCTCAGCGTCGTTCCGAAGATCTGTGCCACTTTCTTCGTCTTGATCCTTCTCGCTGTCGTTCTCCTTCTCTTCTAAAATTGTCATAGTGATTGCTGTTTCCTCGTTAAATTTAATCTCCGTTTCTAGTACCACTCTGGCTGCTGGCATCGTTCCGTTGTTCCCCTCGTCTTCCTCTTCGACGATACCGGAAGTGTCGCTGTCAGACTCCTCCCACTTCCGGTCCAGATTCTTGTCCGACTTTTCGACACCTTGAGGAGGTAGACAGTGGTTAGAGAAACATACTAAAAGATTTTCAATGCCGCAATGTCTCGATTCACGTGAAAGAAATGCGCACGATAATTACAACAAAAAACTTAGAGTACCTAGTTAGTTTAGTTTAGAGCACCCACTTAAAATAAACGTAAAATCCCGTGTTCGTTTGAGACTCTGTATTAATAAACACATGAATAATTTTTTTGAAAAAGTGGTTTCATCAGTCCAATTTGACTCTTCATTATCGACGAGTTCCACAACTGTTAGACATATTTCGAAAAACAAATTCATCATTTTTACCATCAGTGTTCTTCCTTTGCGGCTTTCTGCTCGATCGGACGTTATAGATCTTCGACAAGATCTCGATGTTCCTCTTCAGCTTGTTATCATAGTCCTCCAGGTAGTTCTCGAATTGATCAACGCCGACCGCGTCCCTGATCTTCATCAATGACTTCAGTACAGCCTCCTGATGAGGAACCTGCGCGAGTCTCGAGGCCAAGGCTATCGTCGCATCTTTGACGAGCTGATTGCTAGCTGAAGGTCCACTGGATGATGGAAACAATAGCGACGGAACGCTTAGAATCACTCCTGTGGTGACATTCGTCTGGAAGGAGTCCCGCACCTCCGACCGGTTCAGCCCATCCTGAAGAATCTGCGGAAGAAGCCGAGCCCGTGCACACCCTCGAAAGCAATTGCGTTTACGCGATCGATGGATCGGATAGTGGGGAGCGAAGTGCAAGGTCGTCGCATGATCGCGCATCAACGGTTCAGAGTATTAATTCATGAAATTTGATGTGGTCTTCACTCGACACGAGACCCTGAGGTGCGAACAACTCCTCTACGCGCCGTTGGTCGGGTCGTGGTTGACCCTGATTAAAGAAAACCGGATGAGATTTCAAAATTTTTCATTGCTAGCTTTGGGAGACTCTACTCAGGATTAAACTGTGGATTTTTGTGAAAGATAGAAATTTTCTACATCAGTTGCGAGGAACAGGAGACATTTTGAAATTTTGTTCTTACTCTAATCGCTCCAGAAAATTGAAGATAATATATTGATATTTTCAAATTGTTTGGTAGACTCTTCTATGAACTTTTATAATGCGAGTGCACGAGTAAGGTTGAAGAGTAGACGACACTTACCCTTTTGATGGTGTTCTCTCTGTCGCGACTGTGAACGAGAAAAACCCGAAGTGCGTCCAAGGCGCCTTTGCGAACCGCGGGCGCCGGGTGTCCCAAATTATTGACCAGCTCCGGTACCACTGGTTGCATGACCTTGTCGACAGTATCGGCGTTCAAAGTCGGCAGCACGTCTATAAGCACGCGAACAGCGTGTTGACGCACCTCCCATTCTGGATCGCGCAGCCTCTCCGAGATCTCCAGGAACGTGAGACGCGTGTCGACCTCGCCCGGGAACTTTCGAGTTCGCACCTGGGAACAACGTTCATAGAAATCGAAATCTTGAATGATCTTGTTCAATGAACAGACTGCGAATTTTATGGCATTTATCACAAAACTATTTAACTACTTCATCGGCTGATTGCAACTTTTTTTTTGTAATAAAGGGCAAATTAAAGGTAAACCGAAAATCGCATCAAGACTTTTGTAATGACGCAATACTAACCACGTGTTCCCAGAGAGGCGTCAGCTGTATGGGCTGTCCGTTCGGTGAGGTCAATGTCATCTTTCGCGGGTGTCGGTGACGATGACCTCGTCGCGTCGGTGTCTCAGGAGTCGAGCAGATATCGAAGGGCTGGGCCAGCTGAGCAGGAAGGGCCGATGAATCCTTCGGGGGCTGCAAAGGCCCCTGGTCCGTCGATCCTGTCATAGATGACGAGAACTCGAAGCACTCGGACATACCACCCCTCTCTACGTCTCGTCCCGTGGGCACCGCGGGTCCTTCACCATCTTCTTCTTCGGGAACGACCGCTTTCTTAATTCCGGATCGTTCATCGAGTCACGCGAGGACAGACCTGATCGACAGATTCGTTAGGGTAAACGTAGGACAGACACCACTTTCGTTCTATTTTATGAACGGGGAGGGGAGTCGCTTCAGTTTTGTTGTATTTTCATGTTACTTGAGTGCCTACAAAGTCAAAGCAGTATCTGTGCAGATATTGTCGCACGCGCTGTTTTTATAACGCATCGAATTACGTCTAGAGTTTACTTGGAATTGAAAATGAAGATGCAGTAAAGTCTTCGCCTAAGCCGGACGGAGCTACACGATTTTAGTCAGTTCGCTCATCCCCTCTACTGGGGTATACAGCCCGAGCCCGAGCGGGCAGACAGAGTTAACTTTAATTTTGAACTTTTTTCCTCCTAATTCATCGATTGGAACCACTGTGCGGCAGTGAGAATGTTAGAGAATAAATGGTGAAAATTGACTCTTTACCCCGTTGCGAACAGGACAAATAGCCTAGATATGTTAGGTCAATTGTTTCCCTGCGACCCTAGAGCGCCGTGATATCGCATCTGATTAAAATTGAATGATTCTACCAGCTTCGATGCACAGACAACTAAGCTTGCTATACTCCCTCATAACGTTAGGTCCTAACTTCCGCAGTAATCGATCAGCGATATTTCCTCTGCTTCCGGCACATGCTGGCTTGCGAATGTACGAAATGATTGACATTAGTGAGACTCTAACCAGTTAGCGACTGACGCACACACGGCTTCCGGTTCTTGCTTGTAGAATCAATCACAGTAGTCACGGAACATGCTTCAATATTAAGGGAGATACGCGTCTCCTCATATAAATTTCAACATCTGACAATTCTCGTATATACGCTCAATCCATATTTTATTACAGAAGGTCGTCTACCTCGTTCAACACTAAACCTACAAAATGAACGATTTTATATTCGACAATTGTTGAAATTATAAAAATGCATTCGTGAAAAATAATACAATAAATTTCCATGTTCAAGCATCTATTATAATTAGTAGTAGTAAAATTTTCTACCTGAATTGCAACAAACTGGAGTGCACTAGAAATTTATTCTCTTTCTTAATATGTTTAATAAATTAGAAAAATATAACAGTCTTTTCAAATTCGTCTAATGTTTTTACTGCTTTAAATTACACCGATATTATTTTTATCATAAATCCATAAAATCCGCTGTTTAATAGTAAGAATGCGGATTTTTATGCAAAAAAAAATTTCGTAACAATTTTAATAAGAGGAAGAAGGAACGAAAGTGGAAAAGCAAAGGAAAAATAAAACCATAAAAGTGTAGTGTGAATACGAACTATAATATATTATTCACTTAAATCCGCAGTCTAATCATAAGAAATATCGACAGCGTAGATCAAGAACGCCCTATTTAATGTACACGACAATATAAAAACTAAATGTCAAGCCGCGTGGCCACTGCTGTGCAAAATTCGAGGAAAATCGGGAGCTGTTGACATCATACGTAGGTATTTTCCCTTATAGTCCCTTCACATGACTGTACACGGGTTTCGTGAATCATGCGAGCCTATCGTTTTCGATCGCTGCTCGGTTCAATTAATTATACAAGGAACGAGCTCGCTGATCGTTGATTACCCGAAAATAGCGTCTCGATCTACCATGCATGTTTACACCTGCCTCGAGTGACACTTCTGGATCACGTTTGATCGTTCCCAATCTGTAAAACTCTGACGTGTAATAAATTTGCTAAATCAGTAAACAAAACGACCGTGCGAAAAAAAGGGAAACGACGCCGTCTCTCGATATTTGCTCACGGCTGCTCCCAAACGACGAGGAAGTAGAGAGGTAGTACCTCTGAGGTACACAATAGCGTTCACTTAAAGTCCCCACTCTTCCCCCACCACCCAGTGTCTCGAGCTAAGCGAAGCCTAATCTCATAATCAGTAATCAAGGGATGAGAATAAAACTACCAGAAGAACAGACATACTTCAAAAAGGTATCGCTAAAAGATAATAGAATAAAATTTCAAATTTAGTCGTTTGTGTCTTATCTTTTCAAAAGTAGCACCGGTCAATTGTTGAGATTTTTCTGATTACAACGAGTCCAAACATGACCTAAATGGTACTAGTTTTATAGACAATGTAAATGACATAATTGAAGACATACGCGTGATTGCTATGTACGATATCTACAGAGGTTGACCGATCTACGTCATGTTCGGACTCATTTTAATCGGAAGAGTCTCAACAATTTATTGGTGCCACTTTTGAAAATGTAAGACAAGAATTATTGAATTTGGAAATTTTCGATGTTAGACTGGATCCATTTCGGTTTCACTCGCTGTATCTATTCTTTTACTTTGTTTGGATGTGTTCGGCTTAATTTCTGGAAGAAAAACGCTACCTTGTAACGGGAGAATTTGGTTCTGAATCCGAAATTTTGAAAATTTGAGTAAGCACTACGGTGTATCGCTGTAGCGGTCGCCTATCTGGCCCCGGTATTAAGAAAGGAAAAAGGAAACGGGTGAAAAAAGGCGACGGGGAAAGAATCGAGGCGAAGTCGTGGAGTTTATCATCGGATCTCGCGACACGAACCCCACATAAAAGTAGTACACACGAAAGGCGATTGCATAATCCAAAGAAAACTGTGCGTGCGTCTGGAAACACGGCGGAGAAAGGGTTTGTCCTCCTACGAGGCCACGCGGGGTGAATACATCCCCCCCTCGCGTATGGCGTCAACTTTTTCCCTTACCATTCTCTGCTTTTCTCGGAAGAGCCCTTAACTACCCCTTGCCAACGATTATTCTACAATTTTTAAAAGTAAATTAGGTAATTATTTAGAAAGTACTACTCATCTCCTTTTACTACAATCCTTTTACCTACAATCTTAGTTTTTTTGCGAATATCTCGAATATTAAAAGCAACCTGCCTTTATTGGAAAAGGAAAAAGTTGTTGAAAATGTCGAAATCTATAACATATTTAAGATTCATCAAAATCGGAAATGAGTAGTACTTTCGAAATAATTACCGTAAATTATTCTGTGGCGGTAGCTATTTCAATTGCGAACCAATAATTCACCCTCGGTTACGTTATCTAATCATTTCTGTTGGAAGTGTTCTCTGGAATAAGATTTATAAGCTAGCTTTTGATATCGAACAATCGTGGGAAAATACAATTAGTTTCTGGTAGGTGAAGTGTTATATGATGATAGTGAGCCGCCTGTGGTTTTAATTTCAAGTTGAATATTGAATTAGTTTTCAACTTGACTCCCGAAGTAAGTTAAGTCTGGAGTAAGTCTCGAAGTGGTTATCGAACTAATTATCGATATAATCGTCGGATAAATTATCGAAGTAGATTTAATTATCGATTTGATCCAGGGATCGATTGGAGTATCGAATGGAGTATCGAATAGAGTATAGAGTTGAGTATCGAGTTGAGTATCAAATTGAATATCGAATTAAGTATCGAATTAAGGATCGATTTGAGTATCGAGTTGAGTATCGAATTAAATCTTGAATTAAGTCTCGAATTGATTCTCTATTAAAGTTGCGAATTGAATTGCGAATTGAGTCTCAAATTGAATCTTGAACTGAATCTCGAATTGAGTCGAAAATTGAGCCGCAACTTGAGTTCCGAATCGATTCTCGAATTGAGTCGCTAATTGAATCATGAGGAGAGTTGTGAATTGAATTTCGGATTAAGTATCGAATTAAATCTATAATCGATTCTTATATTGAGTCGTAAACAACGTCAAAATAATTCCTCAAATCGAGTCGCGAATTAATATCACTCGATATTTTCGATCTTGATAACACTTCGCGCTCTTTCATTTATATCGCTGATCACGTGACCATAAAACCATGAGACACGTCAACATCGACAGCTCAAATCGACTCAAAACATTGAAAACGTAAACACTCCACATAATTCTACAATCTCGCATTTTATATCATACATGTCATCTTCTACTTACAGAATATCTACTAGTATTAACAATTTCCTCTAGGTTAATGACTTAACAATCCTTCGTAAATCAACAATTAACAATATACAACTTTTTAATGAATTGTTCATTATCAATTTCGCTTGCTGCTTAAGTAAACTTACCTTAAATATTATATTATAATAATCTCTGCTAAGATTATTCCTTAAAAAAAATCTTAATAATTGGCTTTGACTTATCAAACTATTTACATTATTTACACATAAAACGTCACGTAGTTATGTACGTCTAATAGCAATCAAAGTACTCCGATCGCAACAAAGATACCAATAAATCAGTCGAATTCATATGTAACCGGCAACAGTATTCCTTATCGTGATGCAAAACACTTCTATTTGCGCAAAACGATACAGTTTTTGTAAAAATAGCTACTGACTTACTTGATCGTCCTACACAGAGGAGAGAATGAAAGAACTAGCTCGACGTACGGACGCACGTGTCACACTTGTTACACCCGTCGCACTTATGAGTCGAATGACTTAATCACAAACATCTCCGGACGCGTTTGTCACACGTTCGATGACAAGCGGCACATTAATGACAACGACAGGGGACAATGATCCCAAAGTGAAATTCACGCGACCACTGCCGACATGTGACTGCCCACAGTCGACTCTACTAGCAAGGTGGTTTTGCAGGTAATATCGACCACCCTCTCCCCACTTCTCGAAAAACGGTTTCACATAGTTAATAGCTACTACAGTCCGCGGTAAGACAATAGGACATCACCTGGATCTTTTGCGCCTTCTAAATTTTAAAATCTTCTAGTTTAGGACTTTGAAAAAACACGATTTTTTCGCATTTTCTTAAAGTCCTTAAAAATATGTCTATAAAAGGATTCGTTTAAATTTGTAAGAATAATGAAGTTATGGGCGTTTGAATACCGCAACTCTCACTGCATACTGTATAGAACTGATAATCAAAATATGAAACGTATTTTACACGCATTTTCTGACACGAATGACAGCCGTTGTATTGCTCGAGCAATCCTTATTTCGATTTATGACGCTATTGATCCGAAATCCACTATTTAAACAAGCGTTCTTTAATAATATGATGTTATTGTTAAAAGAGATGCTCAACAATGACATTTAACAATATACAGCTATAACTCGAATAGCATATGATCAACGATAAGAGAAGGCGTATAATTACGTTTACTTATATTGATATTTCAATGCAAATTATACTTGAAATTTGAATACGCGACCACAGTATGTCACTGTGAAGTTATCCAATTGAATCAAACGCGATGATGCGATAGTGACAGAAGTGCTCTCACGTGGTGAATTTTGGAAACTCACTTACAGAAGTCAAACCATGGAGTATTATAATCAATCACTTTTTTGTATCAATAACTCAGAAACTGTAAATTCTTATCAATAATACGATCGATGATCTGTCATAACGACAAATAAAATAAAAAATAGTTTTTTTCATCTCATGTGATAACAGAATGCAGTTGATAGAAATTTAAATTTTTCCCGCCAATAGAAATTTTAACGCGGGATATTTTATTCAAAATTGTTATAAATAAACAAGTGCGATATTTGGTTACTGTCGATAAAGTTTAATAAATAAAAGTGTCTTTAATATTCACGGGGTGAAGGAGAGTTAAGAATATATTATTTTTCTGTACAATTGATTATTCTAACGGTCCACCCGTATATATGAATCTTCTTTCTTTTCCGATATACTGTAACAATATACTGTTTCCACAGTATGGAAAGAGGGAAGATAGTAATTTCGTAAAACTACGATATTTTTCCACTTTCGACGAATTATTACAATCGTGAATTTTTTAGAAAAAAGAAACAGAATTTAATATCCATTTGCTAAAACTTATTACAGTTATTAGTATATAAATTTATACTATCGATCTTTGACTATCGCTATTCAGGAGAGTATAATCTTTGGTCCTAACATTCCCCACTGGATTTTGCGAGTACAGTATGACCGCGCAACTTACCATAACAATAGATATCACTGTGTTCAGGTGAATAGGAATACTGAATATAAACCAACATAAAACTGCAGTAAACATCAGCTCCAGCGCACTAGCGAAAGTTTTTAATACAGAATTCAAGTTTTTCAGGAAAAAACTAGTGATTATTCCGACTGCTGTATTATTCAGCATAATTAACATAATTTTTGGTTGCAATAGTACACTTGGATGAATATTACTAAACATATCCGACGAACTACTCTGCGTGACGTATAGTACCATAAATACTAAGAAATTACAAAAAATACTGTCGATATACATAAATGCATTTTGTACAAAAATATTGATATTCGCTCCTGGTTCCTTCAACAGGTATTCGTTGCATACTCCGGCCAAGCAGGAACAAATCGTCTAAAAATGTTTAAACGATAACTTGAGTGCTGAATACAATACAGTGCAATTAGAAGTGTGCGAGAACTCAAAATTTCGAAATTTCCGAGAATTTTCGAGATTCTCGCGTATCTTTAATTGCTATCGAAGTGACTGGAGATTATACGCACCTGTACAAGTATGAGGATTACATTACTACTTAAGTTAATTTTGTAATTAAAAATACTGGCATCATAATCTAAATCTATATGTTTCACCATACATCCGATGGTTAATATTATAAGCGAAACCCATTGTTTCGTGGACAATTTTGTATTGAAAATTATCTAAAAGAAACAACGTTTTAAAAAAGGTTTTAGCTTTGTTATATGCTACGTGAACCATATTTAATACCTGGAAAATAATTCCAGTTACGACAACGCGAAATTGTAGTAACACATAGTAAGTTGTCGGATCAAATGCAGCCAAGTTAATAAATGCCAGATTATTGTACAGACAGTACAGAGCTGAAGGTATTATATACAATACCAACACTAAAATAGAAAATAAAAATATTAGTTTTAATTGTTAGTGACAAGTATTGAAATAAGTATTCAGTTCTTTGTAATTAACACACCAGTTTTGAAAGACCAGACAATTATTCAAATCGAAATGTTGAACTGTTCATTTATCTTATCTTTTCCTTCGTTTGTTCACTTGTGTAGACACAAATGTTATAATTTTCAAATCTTGTGTGAACAACTCAGCCTTCATATATACAGGGTGATCCTTCAGGTGTGATGATTCAAAAAACATTTTATGCATTAGGTCAGTGCAAAAGTTCATGCTCAATTATTTGTATTTTTTTTTTTTTTTTATGAAATCAGGCATGAATTTTTGCACCGATCTAATAAAATTTTATTAACATCAAAGGGCAAATAAACAAGTAGTAAAATGCATTAAAATTCATGCAGAGTAATTAATAACGCGACCTTGAAGTGACCTTTGACATCGAAAGTTAAATATGAAATTTATTTTCATGGAGATCACAGATTATGTTAGTATTGAATATAGAAAATATCTCAGGGAGCAAATTGTACTGTCCAAGGGTACAAATATAATCATATGAATGGATTTCCCAAAATAGTTATCCACAAAGTCTTTTAGAGGTCATTAACAGTTTCTTAAGCATCACCGCATATTTTAGACGTCATAGCTTAGCAACTGCTTTCTATGTAAATTGAATGATATAGAATACCATGATCTTGAACTCAAAAAACTGGTTTTAACAACAGAGTATTTCTCTTTAATTTTCTTCTATCTTCAATAGCGACACAGATATTTAAACGTTCTCTTCAACATAATTCACCCTGTATATAGGTTGAAGGAATCGATCAAATATAAACCTAGTACAATCGAATCATCTACTTCATAAGTTTTACATCCTATGGAAATGTTCATTTACCTCGTTTATTTCTTATGATTTCTTGGCAAAAGCTCTTAATACTATTGCTAAAAACAAAAAGATGATTACATAACATGGAACCGAATCGAATCACAGAATTCAATTGCTCCACTTACTCCTTGCAGTACAATGTTGCCGAAGCAAAAAATTTCAGCACTTCTGTCATTAATACTACCATAACAATATTATATTCGTAGTGCCCATTTCTTTGTGACCAAGTTACAATGATACCTGAAATGGAAATAATAATTTAGCAACACAGTTAAGTGTTTTTGAGTCTAAATGTTCTTCTTGCAGATAGTAAATATTAGAAAAAAATGAAAGAGGAAAATGTGGTACTGTTTTGTATACACAACACTAATTTTTAATTTTTAATTTAATTAATTTTTTTGTGTTTATACTATTTTGTTAGATATGAAGGTGATCTTCAATTTTTTAAATGGAATACTATATATTTTTTTATATCACATGAAAGCATGTGTCTAGATGAATTCAGGTCAGAAATGGAAGATACTATTTGTTAGATACTATCTAACAAAACAATTGCATAAACAAAAAACACTATAAACACAAAAAAATTACATATGTCATTGTGTTGAATATAAAAAACAGTACCACATTTTCCTCTTTCATTTTTTTCTAATATTTACTATTTACAAGAAAAATGCTAGCTAGTAATCTATCTATTAAACAAACACGACACCGGTAAAAGTACATATCGCGCCGATAATGTCGATGAAATTAATTTTTGAATTTGGTCTCTCTTTCTCTCATCATCTTCTCCATTTTCTATTTATTATTACTTGCGAATGACTGTTACTTACCACTGTATTATGAATAAGAAAAATGAAACGATCTACTTAACCACACAAACATTACCTTGGTTCACGAAAAGGGCCATATAGGAAACAAAAATGACAAGGCTCCATCTTCCTGGAAATAATTCCCCCCAATTTATAGATCCCATTGCGAGCTCTTTTAATCAATATTGTTATGTTGAAAGCGTATTCATTCGTGAAATGTGTATTATGACTTTTATGACATGTCTTCTCTCGCAGGATGACAGGATGACTGCTGCCGACTGCTGCGTGCTCAGTGTCGCCGCCTGATATGAACCAATATGAACTGATATCACAAAGCAGATAGCAGAGATATATGTATGCTTACAGTGTGCTGTGTTATGTCTTCTTTTACACAGAAGATAACGTTGCTCAAAAAATCGTGTAAACCAAACCGTGCAATAAAGATACGTTTCCTCTAGTAAAATGGGAAATATATATTCGAAGTTATTAAAAACCCGTGTGAGATGAAATATAGAATTATATTTCATTTAAAATATATTCAGATTCATCGTAACAGTGCGGATGTACATGTTTGCTATATTCAACAAAATTTGTGTATTATTTATTTAATATTAATAGAATTATTATAATCAGATTATTATGTAAAATAAAAATGACCTGCACTAATTTCAAGTAGTAGAAGTTCAATAGAAAACTATTTAAATGACATAACAACACAGTAAAGTCTTGATCTAATTGTAAGCCCAATTCTCGGATCCATGCTGTGACATGGATCGTGTAGGGCTACTATTTTCTTGTGACCGCGCCGAATGTAGAAAAGGACAGAGCATAGACCGCGCGACCGAAGGCCGAAGGCGCACCACATACCGTCAATTAAACCACTAAATACAGTTCAAATTATATCGTGTTTAGTGTCATTTTAAATCCCATAAAAAAATAATGAAAAATAAAGAAGTTTTGTAACTGGATTTACTAATCCAATACTGAACCACTACTGGTTCACACTGATGTACCCAACCCGGTATCGAATTACGCGACATTTTTACACTTTGCACTGCTCGAGCTTTTTAGCCTCTCGCGGGGTATGCCCCCAATTCGATTTAGATCTTTACTGTATATAGATATTGCACAGTATAAATGAAGCAATTAAAACATTACAAGAATTATAAGAATAAAATGTTGCAATTTATATTGTAATAAATATCAGTTAATAAGAATCTCGAATTGGTACCGATGATTTCCTTTACAATGTCTATATATATAGTTATATCTATTTTATTTTTACAATTTCTTAAAAATACATATCATTTAAACGCATTCAGAATGAATTACATAAAATTTATTTACATGTACAACTGAATACTTGTATTTAAGTGCTTTACAATACTCTACAATGTATTTTTAGAATTCTATTAAGTTCCTTTAGTCAACTATTCACGCTCGTCGATCATCGTGGAAGCACATAAATAGAAAATTTCCTATTTTTATATCGAATTCGTAAATATATATTATTAAATATAGTACAGATTGCTATTATTACAAGTATTAACAATGTTGGTAGTATCTACAAGATTTAAGGTTTTAATAAGTCACTAAATATAGATCGAACTAATTGTTAAATAATCTGAAACGTAGGATCACCGTAAGTGCGTCTAACGAACAATTCGATTTGTAATACAGTGACGAAGTTACAATTATGTAGAAAATTGTATCGGTAGTTTATACAGAAATAAACTGTTATTGCGAACGGTATTGTCCTAAATTACAAGAAGGCAGCGCAACCTACGTGCACCAGAAAATTCACTGTGACTCAAAAATTTAGTTTGATGCGCAGTGTACTATACTTCTATTAACTAATTCAATGAGAATCATACCCCATAACTCTCCGAACATATATTTCGGTAAAAGAGAATTATTTTTTACGAATTGTACAGATACTTTGAAAACTGGTAAATGGTAAACTTTAAAAATCCTTCGAAACATAATTCAGGCAGTGTAATAGGTATGCCTGCAAAGTGTGATATCGTTATCCTCCCCGTGTATTTTGTACCGTTTGTAAATATTGTATAAAGACAAGTATTGCAAGACTAGGTTCTATAAAATGCAATTATAAATTATAATATTATTATAAATAGAATTATATTAGATTAGGACCAATCATCAGTTCATCATAACGTATAGAGAATACATATATATCAATGTATGTGAAAAAATGCCGTACCAGCGCCAAAATTCAAAATTGTATGCATTCAAAGAATGACTAAATTATTAATTTAATATTATATATATACATGTATATATGTATAGAGACGCTGCGTTACAAATCGTATTTGTACAAGCTGAATCGCGGGAAGATGATCGCAAATGTCTCTAATGAATTAATCGATAAAATTTCTTTAAAAAATTCACGTCGACGCTAAGAAAGCCTATTCTATCTAAAAATACTTTCCATCCTGGTAGAAACATTACCAAGATTTTATATTCTTGCATTTTTTATCCCTACAAATTAATACCGGAAGTTTGGCAACCCTAACCGTAGTACATCGCTGAACTTATCCTAATGTCAGCTGTAAAATATTTATCTGCGCTTTTTCAAATCCACTAGAGACAAACGGTTCACTTCTCACGAGCCACTCTGCACAGAGGAATCAACAGTATCCTTATTCATGGCACATTACATTCATTCCTACATATTCGTGCCTATGCATTAATTTGCAGAGTCCATTGCCTCCCCCATTTCTTTTTCTGCTAGTAAGGCCACCGTTTAGCCAGTTGCGAAGTAACAACGAAATTCCGAGAATTATCCGACGTTCGCTGGAGACGTTGTTACAATAAAAAATGCAAAAAATGCTTCCCTATAGAAATCATATATTTTTTCGGAGATTCGAAAAAGTGCACAAGAAACAGTATGTATGTGTGTATGTGTAAATTCGTGAAAACAATGACTTAGTACAATCACTAAAACCTTACAATCCAGTTGTAAATCATGTTTGGCCGCATATTCTTATCGATGACACCGTCTGTGTTAATCAGTTCTATAATATGACACGCTCGAGTTAAAATCCTCATCTACAAATACAGACTTTCATTATTAAATACATTATTAATGTGACACGTTGTACACGTAGTACCATTCGAGTAAGAACTTCGTAATCGATTGAACAAAAAAAAAAAAGAAAAGGAAAAGGATTCATCGATTCTCACATGTAAATATTATCCACGAAAACTCCTCTAATGTAAAACGAATCTTAACATCTGTACATATCCGTGTGTGTTGGATCAGCGTGCACGGTCGTTCGTAAAACTCTTTTAAAACATTAATTGGTTGTTTCCAATTGTTCCAGGATTCGCTGTGTGATCAATTTTGTGGCCTCGGTCGCGTTAGGAATTAGAAATTTGTCCATGTCCGAGATGACCGTGTCATTGTACTGCGTTGTACCGTATTTGAACGTGATCAAATCCGGGTTTCGTTTTCTAGAGGTAATCTTAACAATACTTGTCAACGGACGCTTGACAATTACATGCGCCGCACCTTTTCGTTCTGGTATTTCCCGGAGTACAATAAGGTGAGTGTCAGTAACCAAAAGTATACTGAAAAGAAAACACATGCGTAAAACGTTAAACAGAAAAAATAGTGTTGTACGATTACAGCTAGTCGCGGTTCAAAATACGGTTTCTTAGGTTTGTTAAAACTATTCACCTATCACAGAGATCTCTATTCACTTTCACTTCTTGGCATTTAAAGGAATGTAGTAATTTCGGATCCTTCATCCATTGTTGGATGGAGACTACTTCGACCGGTTCTTCGCTCTCGTGATTCGTCATAACCATATCTGCAATACCATGAATTTTATTAATCCTACAAGCGAAGACATTCAATAAGAAAAAAAGCGACCACTCACCCGATTCCTGATCATCGTCTATGCTAAACACAGGGGCGGTTTTCTTTTGCCGTTTAGTATACTCTGGATCTTTACCATTCCTATTCTCCACGTTGTTATGAACACTTGCTGATGGATTGACAATATAATCAAACAACTTTCCTTTTACTTTCTTTATCTTCCCGAGGAAGTCGGAATTGTTATTCTTGACCTTGACTGGACTCGTTTCGTTAGAATTCGTTTCGGACATGTTAGCGTTGCATACTAAACAATGCTGCGAATTATGATCGACGAGACTAGAAACGACTTCGTCACCAAAGTACTCGTGTATGGCTGAAACGAGGTAACAGAACATTCACCTTGACTGCGTGTCCGAAGGTCATTGAACCGGTGAGGCGCGTCTACTGTGTATTTTTTCAGATTTTTCGAATTGAACGGCAAATACGTCGTTGAACAGTGTGATAGCCCTTCTGTTACCTTGATATCCGGACGTGACCATGCTGACGTACTGCGTGTGCCTCTGCAAGAAGAACGAGACTACCATGTGTGTATAGCGATCCTCTTCTTGCCTACCACTTCCCAAAAAGCAAAGATGTTCACCGCCAGCTTGTGACCCAACAGCCAGCGCTTGTCGTTGTGCCTGCAATAATCCTTGCACCGCTGTGGAGAACGCAGCCGGTTCTTGTAACATCTAAAACATAATTCTTAGATTCGAATCAAATTTTCGTGCGCAAAGTAATGCAAAAGGGGACCGTACCAAATTACAATCTAAATGAAACGCTGTTGGCAGGTGTCCAGCATTGTATTGCTCGGCCGGTCTGCAGTCCACTAGGAAAAATCTGACTGATTCAACGGATGTGTTTGGTACGGACGGACTTTCAATAGAGTTCTCAACTAATTCTTGAGCCGACACAGGCAAGCATAACGCGTGCGATATATATTTCCCGTCGAAACCTTCGCCGAACATTACAGGGTACAAATCGTGTTTAAAAGAGGCTGGCGTCTTCATCGCATAATATTGCGCCAGAGAGCAAAAGTCTGTCACATCCTCCGCTTCTAAAGCACAAGGCAGAGCAGCTATCGCATCTATTATACTCTGTTTATCGTTGCTCATCATACTTAAAATTTGCTCCCTGTGTAAAACAGTAAACTAAATGTTATAACAGTATTCAATAGAGGTCTGCGAGAATCCGATATCGGGTCGAGATAGCTCGAGAATTTATTCGGCTTCGGGACGGGTTTCTCGAAAATTTCGGGATTTTCGAATATGTTGGAGTTCCCGAGAATTTTTGGGATCCGATGCCTCCCCGACCCGTCCCGATCGAATGCTCCACATTTTCGGGTTCTTGCATACCTCTACATCTAATCAATAGTAAAGTGCACAAGTTTTGTACACCTTACCTAGCGTTTATCACCATAATAAGCGAAAGAAATAACATGAAGAACGGATCGGCCTGCATAAAATACAAATCCCACATTGTACATACAGCTGGTAGTGAACACACACCAGCGAACAAAGTGGTTACCCATCCTTTCGTATACTGATCTGGCGACACTCTTTTCGTGTCCAAGAAACAGCATAATTCTGGTTCGTGGTAAAGCAATAATAATCTTAATACAGAACTATAGGTTTCATCTCTGAAAATGCATACATAGAGATAGAAATTGCATTTGTTGTTATTTCGTGGATAATAATCTGATTCGATACTGTACCTAGGAGTATAAATATCTATTATTGTCTCGAATAAATTATATGTAGCGCTACGAGGAAGTTTTAAAGCTATTAAAGGACCCAATAACTCTAGCCATCCATTCCCTCTCTTATATTCTTTCCCTTTGCTCTTGCAATAAAAAGTTAAAATAGACTCTAAATCGGAAACGACAGAGACTTTATCCTCATCGTCGTTTCCTAACTTTGCTGTAACAAAAATATTACAATTAAGAAACATATTTCCAGGATCTTCTAATGACAAAATAGATTTCCATCATGTTTATGTATGTGTAATATTTCACAGTGATTTAAGACCTCTGATTGTAAAAGAACTCTGTGTGAATAAGATAAGATTGATCCAATTCCACATAAGATAAGAATCATATCTATATAAGTTCCATTTGGTTGAATCATGAAATTTCAGCTTACCAACCAATTGCTGACAATCTTCACGAACAACATTTTGTTCGGGTAAATCGAAAACTTCGTTAAAATGACTTAATTGATTGCCTCGATCAGTAACATCTAAACAAGCTTGCCATACGTCTGGCCTTAGATTCGTCGGAACTGCTTGTCCCTTGCAAATTGCATATATATCAGACGCTGATGGCGACACAGTATCCAGCAAAGCTGCTTCCAGCTCCAGAACCCTGAATTATTATAAATTAATATACATGACAAATTTATCGAATCTAAATTATAGTTCCAGTAACTAATGCATGACTTCTGTATAAAATGTATATAGAAGAATTAAGTAAGTATTTGCGCGTATAAAATGTAAACCGAATAAAATATTAAACAATTTTACTATCGATCACATGCTATTTTCAATCGACAAGGAAAATATTTAGAACGAATACAACGTAGAATTTACGCATGACAATATGTAGATGCGCTTATTTTTAGTACTCTAATGTTTTTCTACTATTCAAGGAAAGTTGACAGTGAAACTGTACTTTATAAAATTGAATCTATGTACTTGAAGAACTTTGTCGATTTATTCTAGCAATGTAGTACTAATTTCAGTTACAGAAAAAATGGGAAAACCGAGTAGCAGAATTGAAAAAATACGACGAAACTTTTCGAATCAGCTCACCAGGTGTTTTCGTCCTCTTGTAGTGCCATTTTGGTAAACGTCACACTCTTATCGAGATGTGTATCAAATAACGAATGTTACATGTAAATTAGAATTTCCTGCGGCGAGACGACTTTTCCAAATTGCTTAGCATTCTTCGTGGAATATCGTCGTTCTCATGACATTTCTCGTAGTTCGCGTAGACTTCGAAGTTCGTTGTTCTATAGAGATGGCCCGAGACAAAACTCTGTTCCTGTTGACAGACTGTTGCCATCTTTTCAGAGAAAGTTTCGTGCATGCGCAAAGAAGAACGCGCGAATATCAGACGGCCAGGCTGCATGTTTCGTTAACGCTCCCGTGTCAATGAAAGCAATAAACGTGTTCGTATTAAACGTATAACATTAAATGAAATTATTTAACGCTAATCGATTGAGCAATATCGAAATCCTCAAGGTCCAAGAAACCCTTTGTCTAAATCAAAAATATCGTAGGCAAAATTAATTACTAGAAAAATAAAGATATTTAGAAGCAAAATATATTATTAGCGGCGAGAAGCACTTGGTGGAATAAGTTCAGCGTCTTTTCATTCTATTTAAACCGTTACCAAATAAAAAGACTTAACATTTTTTAATTTTAACGTTACGATTTTTGGGGATTTGTCCCTATTTTTTATTCGATGTGTCAATATCTTTTCAAGGAAGTTCAAAGAAGCCTTAATGTTCAATAATATGAATAAAAAATAAGCATGTTGTAAACAATCGTTTTTCTATTCTATTTTCTATATATTCATAGATAAGATACTCCTTCTTATTTTTACTTGAGAAATAATATTGGGGAAAACAAATTGTTGAAGTCAAATCACAAATATATAGTTCATGTAAATAAAATGATAAATAATGTGACTTGACCATAAAAAATATTTGAACTTATTAGAGTCCGTGAATTGTTTTAATCTATATAATCACATTCGATGGCAGTAAAGTGTTATATGAAAGGAAAAAAAGAAGTTTCATTAGACAGTATTCGAGAAACAATTCAATCTAATCTATGTATATGTATTATATTATTTAAATAATATCTAAACGCGATTTACAATGTAGTTGCAGACAATCTCCAGTGCGCATGCGCTGCAAATAAGTCCCTCTCTATTCAAATGCGCATGCGTGCGCAAGTGAATATGCCGTGAACATAGCTTTACATCTTTTTATTTTACTTACAACAATTATAATATATATATATTATAATTTTTTATTATATATATATATATATATAACTGCTCTGAAACATGTAATGACATCCGCCTGTAGGTTTATATGGTCTAAGGTCACACTTTCCAACGTTTCCAATTTCTTGTTTGAAGTTGTTTCGTCCTCGTTCATCCAGCAGGTCAGTGTAAAGGATAGAGATATTGAGACTTACAGAAATGACAACACTGTCTGCATGTAGATCCAATATATTGGGATTACGAAGACCCAAGGTTTCAACAGGAGTTTTAGATCTGGTATACTGTGTGCTCAACGTTGTACTTGTACGGAACTCGTGATCGCCAATAGACGTGATAGGCGCTAATTCAAGCGACGGTGGAAACTCGTACTAAACTTGTTCACTTGATCGGAGACTGTCAGAGACAGTCATCTGCGAGTGTGGCTGTGGTCAGTTGTGGTGTGGTTTTTCTTTTCCCTGCATGGTTGTTTGACCTCATGTTAATTTCCGCTGGTGGTTTTAATATCTGTTCGATTCCGGAGAAAAACTGGAGAGAAAGATAACTTGTGACACCGACAGACATTGAAGAATTCATAGAGAAATGACACCCAGTGCGGTCAGCATGACCGGTTCTGTACTACCAAAATGGCAACTTGCCCTGGCCGTTGGTGCGCCGGTTGCTCTTGGTCTCGGTTACATGTATTACAAGAACAGCAACAAGCCGAAATCGCCAAAATCGATCCAAGGTAAATCGAGGGGCAGCTCAAAGGAGACTGGCGCACCGGCCGCTGACAAACAAATTTCGATTGACGTTGATTATCCACCGAACACTACCCCCGACACTGAGGTTAGAGATACACACTTTTAGCGCACAAATAAACATAGACTGGAAGCGCATCTAAATCTGATTACTTCGATAATTTACTATTTTATCATTGCTGTTGTTACGTGATTAGATTAGTGTCATTTCTAAAATGAGGTTATCTTGTTAGATCGTATGTTCTACAAACTGTTTAACTAAATCGGTATATTATAATGCAGACACTATTGGAAAAAGCTCGGAGGTTTAAAAATGAAGGGAACCGTTACTTTAGAATAGGAACATATGATGAGGCGATCGCCCAATACAATAACGCAATCGAAACATGCCCGAAAGAACATACTGAAGACCTTGCTACATTTTACCAAAACAGAGCAGCAGCCTATGAGCAACTGGTAATGATTTTTTTTTTGTATCCAAGTTCCATGTTATGAGACAGCAACAGTATATTATTTGACTAATGTTAAAGCCTATTATCGATGAACATGTATTACAGAAAAAATACAATGCTGTAAAAGAAGATTGTACAAAAGCCTTAGAATTGAAGCGAAGATATCCCAAAGCCTTATTACGTAGAGCGAGGGTGCTGGAGCGTTGCAATGATTTGGAATCTGCCTTAGAAGATGTTACGGCTACTTGTATTCTAGAAAATTTTTGCAATCAATCGACATTGGAAATGGCAGACAGGGTTTTAAAGCAATTAGGTATATTTCATTGTCTGCAAAACTAGATGCTTGATGCTTTGAGCATTAATCGTAAGCTCTTCTTGTGTAGGTAAACAACACGCGGTAGAATATCTGAAAAACAAAAAAGATTATGTTATGCCTAGCAAACAGGTGATAAAAAATTATATGAACTATTTTTATAATGATCCTGTTTTTACACTACTCCGAAATAGCGACAACAGTAATCTATCTCCGTATGTATTTCAGTTATTGAAAAACTATTATAAACGCTTGTATAATGTATAATATTTTTTATAATGTTTAGGGATTTCGTCAACATTTTGGATCATTTGAGGAAAGAGAAATACGATGATATAGTACCACTTTGTACCAAAGGACTAGAAAATCCCGAATCTGACACATTGCCACACAAAATGGAACTATTACTTTTACGGGCCTCGTTTTCTCTGTTATTAGGAAAATATGATAATGCAATAAACGATTTTATTACTATTATAGATAGCGAGAACGTTTCAAAAGATATAAAAGTGAATGCCTTAGTAAAACGAGCCAATGTGTATATGTACTTAGAAAATCTAGAAAAATGTTTCAATGATTTCGAATCGGCTATAAAACTTGATGCCAACAATGGTGACATTTATATGCACAGAGGACTGGTAATGATGACGCTTGATGAATCTATGACAAACTTATTTCCTAAATATAAGCAAAAGACTAATCATTGCATGATCGCAGGTCAATTTGCTTGTGGAGAAACCAGGAGAGGCTAAAGACGACTTCACGAAAGCTGTGGAACTCAATCCAGATTTCGCGAATGCATATGTGCAAAAATGCTATACAGATTTTCATTGTGGTGCGATCACTAGGGATACAGAATTATCGGGAAACGCCATGCAAGGTTTCGATAAGGCTTTCGAGAAATTCCCGAACTTCGTTGACTGTTACTTCTTATACGCTCAGGTATACATACATCTCGTACTACTATACGGTAATAAATAGACTGGGGAACTTTACGCAAAATAAAAATTGTTTTCCTCGATTGCAAGGCACAGAAGCAAGATAAAAATTTTCTTCTTTTAATAATTTTAGTAAGCTTAAAATAATGTATTGGTAAAATCCGCAGTCTAGTAATGAATATTCTAATAACTGTAAATGTAACTTATTATTTATCCACGAATACAGATACTGTCAGATATGCAGAAATATGAGGAAGCAGATTCTTACCTATCTAAAGCACTCGAGAAAGATCCACACAACACTACAGTCCATGTACATAAAGGGTTGTTACAATTGAAATGGCATGGGGACGTTGATAAAGCTATTGAATATATCAATCAAGCACTGGAATTAGATAACAAATGTGAATTTGCGTACGAGACTCTAGCAACAATTGAAGTCCAAAGGTACAGTTTCTCAAATAGAGCGTTAATTATGAATTAAGGGAATATTCTAATTTTCGTCGGTATTTATAATTATATTATTATAAACGTTATATATAATTATATAATTACAAACGTCGGTATTTTTTCAAGTAAAAATAATCAAAATTATACGTGTTATATATTTTTTTATAGAGATGTTATTAAAATAATTCATGAATTATCGTTTGTTCAACAGGGGAAATCTGGAGAAAGCACTTAAACTGTTCGACGAAGTCTTGGTGCTGAGTCGTACACTTACGGAACTCACACACATTTTTGGTCTAAGAGATTCTGTGGAAACGCAGCTCAGGCTGCAAGATAAATTAGGCCCGGACATAATGTTGCGCAGCGTTTCATAAGGTTTTACGATATCCTGGTGTTGGCGACACTGAAAGATTCAAATGTCCGAAAATACACATGGTTACCAAAACTAAAGAATAAAGTTTTCATCGTGTATGATACGACTCGCAAATGTAATTTTACAAAAAGGCATTTTATTCAAAAGACATGTCCTAATGCCATAGAAATTGTTCTCACAGTTACAGACACACGTGTACGTATCTATTGCTTAATTGATCTATATAAGAGCACCTCGTCCGGAGGAGAAAATCGTGGCACGTGTTGCTGACTAATTGAAACTGCCGCTCATCAAGCGTGTTTCAATAATTTCCTTAGGTAAATTCATTCGAATTCAATTTCCGAAATGTTCCGTTCGTGAAGGTTTCTCTCGTCCGGTCATGTTAGACATAAGGTGGAAAGGTACTATATATAACAGTTTGATTGTTAACTATTCAAATCTCTTTATTCTCCGCAAAGGATTCACAATTGTAAAATTCCTATGTACACCATACATGATTTATTCTGTGTTGTGAATTTGTCGTGTTAAATATATTTAAATACCAAGGACGCTCACTATTATTTGCAATATTTAGTAACGTATGCATATTACACAGTCGTTGATGGCGCGAGAACAAAACTTTTCAAAACAGCTTTAGCAATATACTCGTAATTTATAGTAGTTTATTGACAATTGTAACTGTGAGTCTGAAATTGTATTTTATATTACTTTGTATATAATGCATATAAAACACTTTTGATAGAACTGTGTAACGCTCATACATATACATACATACATACACGTATATACATATATGTCAATGTTATTATTGTATTATTTTTAAAATGGTATAAATTTTATTTTGTTAATATTACAACTTGATTCCCACTACCTATATTACGGCATTTTTCACTATTGACCAAGTCTATTTAAAAACTGAAACGGAACATTTATATCTCCCGAGAAAGAGTACAGTAATATTTACATTGTTTACAATGATTCGTGAAATGTACAATTATATAAACAATAATTACAAGGTCTTGAAAGTACATGTACATTGAAAAATTCTTGTATAAAAGTAAGTCGGTAAACAATATATTATTTCATCGCGAAATAACAATGTAATTATACAAAACACTGTATATACCTTAATTTTTCATATGCGCCCTTTCAAACGTCGTAAAAGATTGAAGCGAGAGGATATCTTATAACAAACGCTAATAAACTGCAAAATACCTGAAACATCAACGGTCTTTTAGTAACACAAAATGCAATTGATAAATTGATCGAATTATCATTGAATATTACCTGAATTAACAATAGAATTATTGTAAGCATAGACTCCTTAAGCGGGCCAGTTTTTATTAATACAAAGTTGATTAAAGTAAAGTTGTTACAAGTGACATAGTTCGATTTATCTTCTTGCCACTTCACTAAATGGAGTTTTGTAAATATCCACATTACGAATTTACCTAGAGATTAAAAATTAATTTTCAATCAAAGTAATATAAAATTATATAATAAATCGACTGAAATCATTGCGTTGTCGTACCGATAAAACCGATGTCATTTTTGTTATATACAGTATTGCTAGGCTCCAATTTGTCTGTCCCTTTATTATATCTATAAATAAATGTTAAAATAATTATCTTTTATATCAATTGAAAAGTTAATTAATTGGAAAACGTACTTTGGTAATCTATGTCTCGGACATGGTATAAAATGGAACAACTGTGGTACACTGTACAGGAAATTAATAATTTGCGGAATGAAAAATAACAATGTGGTTTTGCTAAAATGGCCAATGATGCCGACAACGGCGAATGTCATTCCTGACAAATAACAAAATGTATCCCCTACGAATACTTGTGCTGGGTACCTTGAACAAAAAAAAATGTGATTCAGATTATTAAATCACTTTTCGTTATTAAGAAACGATTGCAAATTTGAATGTGACATACTTAGAAAGCTAAGAAAAATTAATTTTTTCATCTTCGACATTTTCAACTTCCTTTTTTCTACATATTTACAAATATGAAAAACATTCTGGAGAATAATTGCAACAATTTAAAACTATCAAAATCTGGGAGAAAGTATTAAGTATTCAATTTAATAGTTGAAGGTGACCTTCATTCCGATGAAGCTTAACCTTTGCACATAGGGTACTGGGTCTACTCTGACCTATCTTAACGTTCGTAGGTAAGACTCGACGGGTCTTAACTTTTTTGTATTTTGTCAATGAAATCAGGTAAAAATTGTTTAAAAAAAAAGACATTTTATTGATTATCTTGGAAACAATTGTAGCTAGAGGAATAGTTTACAGAGCAAAGCTGTCTTTTTTTATAAGGAACAAATCTGTGAAAACATTTCAAATATTACTATTGGTTATTAATATTTTCAATGAAGTTATAAACTGCTATACAAAACTGACTTTTGTTCTAAGAATTAAAACCTCGAATAAGTTCAAATCCGTGAAAAAATGGTTTTGTCCATGTAGTGCGAAAAGTAATGGAACCACTGTGCGACGCCCTGACACTGCAAAGGAACGATAGAATATTTCCATTTGAATAGCTGTATTGATTGTACAAGGCTATGTGTACATATAGAAAGAACTTGTTTCTACACCGAATAGATATGAAGGAGATCAAAGTGCAAGGGGTTAAAGAATAACAAATTGAAAAATGTGCCCGAGCTTGTCATGTGACCCTCTCGATACCACCCTGTAAACAATTCATTATGTAGATTGGCGACACCTGCTAACATAACCTAATTATTTCAGGAGATCATTTAAATGTGTATACACATTCCCCATTGGACGATCATTAAAATTTCAAAGAAAGTTGCAGTATCACCAATCTGCTGTTCAATTCTGTCAACAAAATCTACTACATTTCTGCCACCAATCTACTGACGTAACTGAGAATATAACGGATCCTGTTTTAAATCTGTCGCCATTCTGATTAGAAATGCTTGCAGTAGGCCAAAATTGTAGATTTGGTTGACAGGGCTCTTGACATAACTCTAACTTAACTTTGAAACGTTTTTTCGTGAAATAATAACGAGTTAACGAGTGATTCGAGGTGGTCACGAAGCGACTCGCCCCGTAGATGCTCATAATGAATGAGTTAGCGAGGTTACGAAACGCGTGCGCCGTGGGAGATGTCGCGATCGCGCTTGTCGACGGGATTCGACGAACGACGTTGCGTGGGAGAGCATTCGGGCGTGGTTTTTCTACCGTTGGGAGGAGGAGGCCTGACGAGGTAGATTTCGGTAGAACGGCGGGACCTCTTCAAACGAAAGACTCGTCGCTCCAACTCAGAAAATATGTGGCGCAACGATAAAACCGTTTCACCGAACGGAGGAACGTCGCGGACAGGCTAGAAGACGCCGTTCTATCTACCGAGCGAGTTGTTCACGTGCAATCGGGGCCATTTCAGAATTAAATGGCACGTCGGGGAGCGGTGACGTCACGGTTTAAACGTCACGAACCAAAGGTATTCACCTCGCCTATACACCGTGAGTCTGTACACTGTTCAACACATTGAGACAATATGATCTGAAATTTTTCAACATACAATTTGAAATTTTTCACTGCACACACGTGAATTTATCTAACTTTCACATTTCAAATATGGTCTTGACAAAGTAAAGATTTCTAATTTCATCTAAGTTCCTGTAAAGGCATGGTAAAGTAATTGGAAGTATTTTGTTCCTTTTTTAGACTTGTACATCGACTATACACATGCTTTCGGCTAGATCCCTTTGGTAACAGAGACTTTTGGTTCGACATTAAAAATTTCATGGTACAGAAGATGCGCAACTGACAAATTTAAGCAAGGAAGGTAGTGAGATGCAGTCCCGCCTAGATGGGAAACTGGCCTTGCTTTATACATTGTTAGTCTTGCAAGTTCTTATTGTTATGATTTATGTTGCTACTACTCCGCCTTCTGAATTAACTGTGCCGACAACGCATACCTCTGTTACATTTGTGAAATTCGAAGAGGTACAGGTAAGAGTATCACAAATTCTACATTTCACTATTAAGTATAAGAAAAAGTTCTTTTGTTTTCCTTCTACAGAATTTTCTAAAGACTCTGCGTAACTTATTTATTACAATATAATTTTATAATCCAGGTCATTCGAAGACTGCTGAATTTTGGAAGAACTTTCTCTTAAATGTAGTAGACATTAAATGCTAAAATGTTCTAACCGTTGTTCTGTGTCGAAACGGAAATTCCAACAGGAGCCTCAAGTGCAACCGACCAATCGCAAAAGGTTTCCTATCTACCAGACAATCAACGGGGAGATAGCGCTGCAAGATGTCAAGACTTACACTTTGTTCGATGTGTACAATCATACCATTTGTTGGAAGCACGGAGTGGATAATCAGAAGATGAGAAGCAGTGAAAACTTTCAAAAATGTATTTGCACTCAAGGGTGGCATGGTTCGGATTGTGGCCAACCAGAGGTCGTTTGGAGAGCGATCATGGCATCGAAACAGAATGTCAAGCTGAAGCATCGTAGAATCGCTAGGCGTATCATTCACACGTTTTTTTTGAACGAATACAATTCGGCGATCGCGGAGGTGATAGTAGAAGAGTTATACAACGTAGTCGATCTTTTTGTAATCTGTGATTTCAGTAACGCCGAGGATAATTTTCATCATAAGCTACTTAAAGGTTTATTACAGCAGGAACAGAAGAAAATTTTATATATTAATATAGCAGCGAAAGTGCACAAACCGCTGAGGGTAGTATCCAAATACATTTGGGAGAAGATTAAGACTGTAGTACGAAATTTAAGAGACGACGATATTTATGTAACGACTGAATCCGAACAAGTACTGAACTCCAGGGCATTAATGTTCCTCAAGGTATACAACGGTTGGCCGCAACCGATCGGCTTTAGATTAAGATGGTCAGTTTACGGATTCTTCTGGCAACACCCACTTAAAACAACGATAACGGTTGGCGCGTGCACGATCGGATTGATGCGCGAAGCTTATCAATCGAATCCCATCATGCTGCAACAACTGGAAGAAGACTTAAGCGAGAGGGATAGTCTAGGCCTAGTGATAGGAGACTTGAATCATTACGGCGGATGGTATTGTTATCTTTGCCAGGCGCCGGCGAACATTATAACCAGCCTGCACAATAAAGTGAAATCGAACGAGATTCAATTAGAGAAAACTATCGATGTACCGTTCATCGAGGACCTAATAGGAAGCGGGCTATGGTTAGACGGGAAAACTAATCTCCTAAGAGTCTCGAAATCTCGGGACCTATATTTTGCGCCTGAAACAATACTTAACAATACATGGAAATATGACTGGCTAGTAGAGAATTTTTATGCTAAATTAGACTATTACTGACATACTGGTCGCACCCGACTGTGATATTAACTCATACTCAATACTCAGTGTAAACTATATGATACTCTACTGAATTTATATACTAAAGTAATATGTTGATTATGAATTATAAATATTAAATGATTTATACATATAAGTTATACAGAAATAAAAAGTCTGGGGTTGTCCTCATTTAATCTGATCCTCCACATTTAAGATTTCCTAGATTTCAGTTTGATATTCGGGAAGATCGAGTTTACGAGATTACTACTGCAGATGTTTATACAAAAAAACTCGCCTGCATTAATTGCAAGTTACAGGAGCTACGTAGACATTTATTTCTTTTCCTAATAACTTTATACAGGGTGTCCCAGAAAAAGTGTAACTATACTGCTGTTTCGTCAATAACTCGAAAAACAGCGTTTCTGCACGAATTAGTAAAGGAAGAAGGTGTTTGGAATTACTTCAGGATTCGCCCTTTTTCTTTTCTGGAACACCCTGTAGAGTTGAAAACAATACGACAGTATTTTTAAGTTCTTTTATAAATGCATAAAATCCGCAGTCTCATTATTACGAAAAAATATAGTATTGTATTTGTGAAAGTTTGCAAAGTCGTTTCATGCAAAAAGTTGAAAATTAGGGTGATTAAATGAAAAACTATACTCTAATATTTTTAACTTCAGTGATGATGATATCTAAATGTTTTTGAATGAGACTAACATCGATGCATTAATTTATCAATGTTATACACAACTTACCAATTAAATTTTAGTAAGCCCAATGATGTAGCTGTATATGGAAGCATGAAATACAATGAGAACTGGTGTGCTTTCCAAAGGTCTCCCGACAACTCGATGACGTTAAAAATGAGTATGCTTATCGAGATCACCAAGCTCTGTCCAACTTCTAAACCATTTATGCCAGCTAATATGTTTATAGCATTTGTACAAAAAACTGCTAGCATTCCCATGTACAAATAGTAGAGTATCCATAAATCCACAGAGAAACCAAACCAGGGTCTTAAGGGTTTTGGTACTATGATTAGTGTAGAATTGAAATTAATATAATAAACCATTAAAAGTGGCAATGAAGCGATCGTTGGCAGTAATAGTTTATGACGCCAACGAAGGTCCAGAACATCGTCGGCGAAACCCAAAAGTAGCATACAACAAATTGAAAGTAGAGCAGCCAAAAATTCCATAAACTGTAATTGAAATTTTCCCAGAAGAATGTTTGTCGACTATTTAGTAAATGCAATCGTCTCCAAAGTCATAGAAATTTTATTTTTCTATTTAACCGATGTGCGCATTTCAAAGAAATTTCAATAAACATAGGGTTATAAAAAATTTGTTAAGACTTTGGAAATGTTGCTAGTATTAACACATTCGTAATTGCTAGCGAGACACGTGGTTTAATGTCGCATACAATTCTTAAACTGTAGTTTGAACGTGCTAATACCATTCTGTGTACATAGGATAAATAATTTATTCCATACCTCGTTATGGGGGAAGTTTATGTCACTGAATATATAATCTGTAAACGGTATGGGAATAAACAGAAACAGCGTTATAAGAAAGACGCACCCGCTAACAACACCTAACGCCTCCGGCCTATAAAAGAACGTTTAATGTACAAATTACCTGTGTCCATAGACGAAAAGAGTATCAACCGTGAATGTCATGTGTTATCAAAGTCTGACTTACACTTTTTCACCGGTACTTTTGTTCATGTCAATCCCGTGTAGGTTAGCTTTAATAAACATATTTTTTATCCGCGGTATTAGGCGTACAGTCAAAAGATACGCAACACAGGACATCCCGAAATTAATTAATAAAGGGAAGAAAAATTCCCAAGCGTCATCACTGTGCTTCATGCCAGAGGATTTTGGAAAAAACTGTCCGGAAAACACAACAGAACATATGTACAAAATAGCCGATCAACGTGTTGACAACAGATATGTAGATTTCCCTCCGTAATGTCGTGTTTCCGAGGTCTCCTTTGCGTCACGTTACTATCCCCACTATTTTGTGGATTCTAGCTAAACTTATGTGGTTTGTAAACTTATAATCAATTGATTGACGATTAAGAATAAATTACTCTGAATATCTTTGACGGCAAAATAAGCGTGATTGCGAAAATTCATATCTTTTCGCTTTTGCTAAGCTAGAACCGCCTTTTAAATCAATACGTCTTTGCTGCTCTCTAACGTCTTGTTCAGCTTTCCTAATTACGCGATATTACGAGGAGTCGGTTGCCTTGCTATTTATACGTCACTTTTTGAATCAAATGGTACGACTGTAGCGACACGCATCCAATTTGACGTAAGAAAAAAATCATCCCTGGCTGTTTCGCATTTTTGGGAAATCACAATACATTAGGGGCGCTAATAAATAGTTGCGGTCACAATGCAGAAGCACGAGAACGAATTAGCCCCAAAATTATTCGGTTACTAAACCTGTGAAATTTTAATAGAAAATCGCAGAATCTTAATCGAAGTATATTTTTATGTGTACATATTATATTCTTTTGTACGTTGAATTCTCTCAAGTATTTCACATTCGAAAGAATTAGTTCGATTACACCCATCGTACGCGAAAGTTCCTCGAATTGCATAGTCACTAATGCAGTGAAAAGCTTTAACAATTTTAACTTCTTTCTGTCGTTCGTTTCCAATGAACGTCTGAAACAATCCACACATACATATATATACATATTAGTTGGTAAAGTGAATGGGGATTATTCTTAAAACATGAATAAGGTAATATCACGTTGTTATTACGAAACAATTACTCTTCAGTGTAACACCTTTGTATTTTCTCATTTCGATAACCGTATTCGAAAATTCATGTTAATTGTATGTTTAATTGTATGTTTATATTTTCATAATTGTAGCCGATACGTCAAATTTATTATTCATGTTGTGTAACCTACAACTTATAAATAAAACTTCTTCTTTTGGTTGTAATTAAACATAATTCGATGTATTGATTATAAAAAATGCATAAGATGTCACAGATTATAACAGTCAAATTTAATTTGTACTGTAATTTTGTACTCTAATTTCAGAGCTTTACTAAAAAGTTGTGGCAAAAATATAGTTGTAAGAATGGATGAATATGATTTACATTTAATCCATCTATTCGTTCCTTTATATTTTCTATTTTTGGTAAAGCTTGGTTGTTAGAATTTGGGAAAGAACGAATATATATTACTAATGAACTTATAATTGTTTTCTACTTTTCAGTGTTAGCAGACTATAGCCAACTTTGGTATTTTTCTACTGTCGATTAATTAAACAGAATTAATGGATAGTGAGAAGCAGAAAGATGAGATTATTGCGTTGGAAAGTATCTACAATGCAGAAGAGTTTTCTCATCATGAGGAGAATAGTCGTCACCAATGTAGTTTCAAGATATTTATAAATCTCCCGGTAGATTACTATGTTACGTACAAAGATAACAGACTTATGGAAGAATCTCTGCAGAAGATCAATATATCTCATTTACCACCTTTGACATTGCACGTTACTTTACCAGATGATTATCCTTCAACATCGCCACCGATAGTCACTTTACATTCGTCTTGGTTGGGTTCTCAATCGTTAGCTGAACTATGTAAAAGATTAGATCAGCTGTGGGAGGAGAACAAGGGACAAGAAATTTTGTTTACATGGGTAGGCTTTTTACATGACGAAACTTTAGAGTTTTTAAATATGCAGGAGCATATCGATATGAGCAACGCTTATACATGTTACCAAGAGACTCTGGAGAAAACGCAGAACATTCAAAAGAATAAAGTCATAGACAGCATAGAAAATGAACACTCTGTGGACAGTGCAAAAAGCAAACCGAAAACAGAAGTTCCCGCTCAATATTTGAGCAAAAAGAATTGTATACATAATGGCAACGACAAGAGAGCTAGTTTAAATGGTCCAATCGGGAAAAACCCTATTCAAGCATTAATCGATTATAACGACAAGCGCATTCAGATCGAGTTCGAGAGGAATTTCTATGCTTGTAAGATATGTTTTCTGGACAAGATGGGGAAACACTGTACACAATTTATGCCGTGCGCTCACGTATTTTGTAAAGATTGTATAACTGGTTACTTAGAAGCAAGAATCAAAGACGGAAACGTGCAAAATATTTGTTGTCCCGAAGAGAAGTGCACTTCCGAGGCATCTCCTGCTCAGGTAATCTGTTCTCTTCGTTATCCGCGAATGAAATTTTTATTATTATTAGATGAAATTTATACAGTTACTTATTATACTTGGAATGTTTAGGTTAAAGATATGTTAAGTTCAGAGTTGTTCGCGAAGTATGATTCTCTGCTGTTAAATAGTACGTTGGATACTATGATGGACATAATATACTGTCCACGACGTAATTGTCAATATCCAGTCAGTTGCGAACCAAACGAACAAATGGCGAGCTGTCCAGTATGTCGATACTCGTTTTGCATTTTCTGTAAAATGGTGTATCATGGCATAGAACCATGCAAAATATATTCAGGTATGTTTCTACAAATTATGTAATGATTGAGAAGCCATTTCGATTATTAATCTGTGGAATCTAATATTGTAGAATCTGTAATAACTTGTCACCTGATAATTATTTGAAACAAAAATATTGTGATAAACAAACAAATTCCTTCAAGGTCACATTACTCGAGGTTTCAAGGCCATCAATATTTTTTATATATATTTTTTTGTAATATTTGCGTTATCGTTATCAAGGTCACGTGAACATCATATAATCTTCTATTTTTTATACCGTCATCAAGGTCATATGAAAGTCATATTATAGATCATTGTGCATGTATAAGTATCTTAATTATACAAAAGGCATGTTTTCAATTTTCATTATAGGCACCGATAAAAAAGTTAAGAATCATGACCTTCACTTTTTTCTTCGAAATTTCGCAATAGTAATGTCAAAGATGTTGTTTAGACGTTAGCTATCAAAAGGTGTCCACTTAATTTTGAACAACCTGTATATATTATTGTAGCTCAAATGTATCAGTTAGTGACCGAGTATCAAGAAGCCTCTAACGATCGTAAACTTCAATTGGAGCAACGTTATGGTAAAAAGCAACTGCAAGTGTTGGTTGAAAACACGATGTCGGAGAACTGGATCAAGAGCAACAGTCAAAGGTGTCCGAAATGCCACGTTCACATCGAGGTACAGCAACTTATTTATTGACCGACAAACCGATTTATTCGTTATTTGAAATAACTTTTGTCCAAAACTGAGTTCAAGCACACTGTTTATGATACATTTAACTTATTTGAAGAAATCAACTGGGTGCAATAAGATGGCATGCTGGCGATGCAACACATACTTCTGCTGGTTGTGCAGCACCATACTCGATCACTCATCGCCGTACGAGCACTTTCGAAACGTAGATTCCAAGTGCTACAACTTGCTATACCTCGGAGAAACAGACGATGAGGACGATGAAGACGAGGACCTTGACGAGTTCATTCGTTTCCATCACGATATAGACATAGACGAAGACGAATACGAAATAATTATATAATATCAAAAACCGCCTTCAAACGATACATGTATATTTATCAAATTCATTGTATAAAATATAAAATTGAACTATATAAAATATTATATTTTATAAACCGCTTTCTCATACTGTAATATCTGTTATAAAAAATCTTTCTGTAACATACTAATATTTCTGCGACAGACAAATTATAGGAACAATAACGAAGGTTTCGAATAAAGGATTGGTATTGTTTCTATTAAAGGACACACATACAAAGTGTTGCTGATAGAAATCAGATTCTTTATTGCAAAAAAAAAATTCTTGGTATCAAAATGCCAGTTTAGTATTCCTCGGCACCTTCTCCTTCACCTTCTGCGGAGTCCATACCGACCTCCTCGTAGTCTTTCTCGAGGGCAGCGAGATCCTCACGAGCCTCGGAGAACTCTCCTTCTTCCATACCTTCTCCAACGTACCAATGGACGAAGGCTCGCTTGGCGTACATCAAGTCGAATTTGTGGTCAAGACGGGCCCAAGCTTCGGCGATGGCAGTGGTGTTCGACAACATGCAGACGGCACGTTGCACCTTGGCGAGGTCACCGCCTGGTACCACAGTCGGGGGCTGGTAGTTAATGCCAACCTTGAAACCAGTGGGGCACCAATCGACAAACTGAATGGTACGCTTGGTTTTGATGGTGGCGATCGCCGCGTTTACGTCCTTCGGCACGACATCGCCTCTGTAGAGCATGCAGCAGGCCATGTATTTGCCGTGCCGCGGATCGCACTTGACCATCTGGTTCGCTGGCTCGAAACAGGCGTTCGTAATCTCTGATACAGAGAGCTGCTCGTGATACGCCTTCTCCGCGGAGATGACCGGCGCGTAAGTTACCAACGGGAAGTGAATCCTCGGGTAGGGTACCAAGTTAGTTTGGAACTCTGTCAAGTCCACATTCAGGGCGCCGTCAAATCGTAGAGAAGCGGTGATGGAGGATACAATTTGGCCGATCAGTCTATTCAAGTTCGTGTAGGTGGGTCTCTCGATGTCCAAGTTACGACGGCAGATGTCGTAGATGGCCTCGTTGTCGACCATAAACGCGCAATCGGAATGTTCAAGGGTGGTGTGTGTCGTGAGAATCGAATTGTATGGCTCGACGACTGCTGTGGAGACTTGGGGTGCAGGGTAGATAGCGAATTCTAATTTGGATTTCTTGCCGTAGTCGACGGAAAGACGCTCCATCAAGAGGGATGTGAACCCAGAGCCGGTACCTCCGCCGAACGAGTGGAAAATTAGGAAACCTTGCAGACCGGTACATTGGTCGGACAATTTACGGATTCGGTCCAATACAAGATCGACGATCTCCTTTCCAATTGTGTAGTGACCACGAGCGTAATTGTTTGCTGCGTCCTCCTTGCCAGTGATCAACTGTTCCGGGTGGAAGAGCTGACGATACGTACCAGTACGTACTTCGTCTGAAAATTACAAGATTTTTATTATAGTTTAAAGATTTTATTACTACTTCCAAATTTCAAAACGTTTACTATATACGAAAACGTATTTATTGAAAAATTAATACAATTTGTAACAAAAGAAAAACTTTGACATTGGAACAATGGTATTCGATGAATTAGTTTAAATGGTTTTCAGAAATATTTACCGACTACTGTAGGTTCCAAGTCAATGAATACTGCCCTGGGCACATGTTTCCCTGCACCAGTCTCGCTGAAGAAGGTGTTGAAACTGTCGTCACCACCTCCAATAGTTTTGTCAGATGGCATCTGGCCATCAGGCTGGATGCCATGCTCCAGACAATACAATTCCCAGCAGGCATTACCGATCTGGACTCCAGCTTGTCCAACATGAACCGAGATACACTCACGCTGAAAATTATAAAATATATTTTAATGTTACGGAAATTAATATGGATATATCGTTGTAAATAGATTGCAGATTTTTATGCAAAATAAAAAATTTGCAGCAATTGCAATTTCGAAAAATTATTTTATATAACAACCGAGGCAATTAATTAATTCGGGAAGGCACGGTCCAAAAATGTTAACAAAAAATACCTAGCTCCGGTATAAACGAAAAATGTTCAAACAGTATATTACAGACTTTAATATTATACGAAATTGTGATATTAAGAAACGAGAAAGGAAACTAATGGAAGACCCGTTATTGTAAAACTCGAAGCCGAAAGCCGGCCGGTGTTTGACCGTTACAAGATGGCTGCCCATGCCCTTGGCAACAAGACAACGCCTTTTTCAAGATTACTGGAAATATCGGTAAATAGACGAGAACTCACCATTTTGTGATAGGTAAAGGTTCAAAATTCAGCAAAAACGAAGTAGAAACGGTCGTAAGACGTCGATAATTGGCTAAAGCAAGTAATGAAGCTTTCGCTAACACCTCCGTCCAAGAACCTGAATCGAATGTAACGCCGGCCGTTGGAACAGCTATTTATACCCTCGGTGAACGGCTTCGTCAGCGCGCTTCGATTGGTCACCGATGGCCTCATTCTCTCTCGCGATTGGTGTTCCCTCGACCGCAGTACCCACGGACGCCAGAACACACCGACCTTTTACGGAAAATATAGTCCCAGCAATGACGATATAATCAATTGTTTCATTAACTTTAACGGCAACATATTCATTCATCAACCTACGGGAAGTCAATAGGTAAACTTAATAAACGTTTAATTAGAGTAGCTCGTCGCGGAGCGAGAGAAATCTGCAGGGCTTTATGGATGGGAATGCAACAGTATGGGCGATGGTTTCTTCCATATTTGGATCGTGCATTTTGATTGGTGACTCATGTAATTCGTGTCTCCGTTCCATAACGGTTGATACATTACAACAACGTTTTAGTTGCAACAATCTTTTAAGTTTTATTGTGTCGAAGGAATCGTGGTATTGAAGGATGCATCTTTTCGTTTCTTAGGTCGCTTATCCTTGCTAACGACTTTCTATTCGGTTCTTATGCTATATATATTTTATGCATCTGTCTCTGTTATGGCTATATATAGACTTCATAGGCATTTGGATATTCCGTTAAAATAGCAGTGCACATGCTGCTGAAATGGTAACGACCGAGAGGATTTGCTGTTTCAAAATATATCCATGCATTTTCTGATTAACGTTCTATTATTATTGTAATTTTTATAAAAATATATACACTATATAGTTTATAAATGTAGACGGTTGTATTTCCAGTTCCAAAGATTACAAAAAGAATTCGTTGAAACTAAAATTGTGCTATAATTAGAATTGGGTATTAATCGATTATTTTGTTATTACTTTTGTAATGGATTACGAAAAGTAATCATTGTTATAATTAATCGGTACTAGAACAATTTACTAATCATGATTATTGGATTATTTATAGCAATCATAATCATTAATCACGATTTCATTAATCAGATTACTTTTTGCTCAAGTTTGGGCTATAATATATTATTAAATTTTTTCGTTTTATTTATTATATATAATTATTTAATATTATTGTTTAATTAGTAATGATGTACATAGAATTTAAGGACTACCAGTTCAACGCACCTATGGGGTTTGCAATATTAAGTTTACATAGACCCGTCTTAGGTATTGATTTTGTCGCTATATACCGAGTGTTCTATAAGTTTGTCGCCGTAATAAAAGCGAGACTGGAATGTTCCTGTCACACAGAAATTATATATCAGTTTCGCTGTGACTCAATTCTTATCATTAAAAGATATAGTAATTAGATTGTCAGTGATGATTGTTTGAGTAAGCTGTGGAGAGTACAGGAGAGAAATTATATTTATACGAGGAATATATTTTCAAGAGCAACGCACGATCTTTTTACTGAATTCATTATACAATGAATTGAAGTTGATCTACTTCCTGCCCACGAGCACAAACCGTATCCGCTCTCTACTCTTGATTCTGCGATCTCACCTTACCACGGTTTCTGACCTCTTTAAAGTATTTCATCTCCTGCAGTCTCGCACAGGATTTCCAAATATAACTCGGCGTGATCAACGCAATACTGCTTTAACGAGACAAGTCCGAGAATTTTGTAAACCGAAAGTGTAAACGTTAATTCACGAGAGATTTCATAAACAGGAATATATTAATTCGGATACGTTTCAAATAAGAAAATTAATTTTATCTGCTATTAATGATATTAATAGTGCATTTTAGCTAAATCAATTCTTCTCGCATTCTATGAAATAAATGAAGGAAAGAGCATCTTGTCATTGTTGACGACGACAGATGGTCAATTGACAGCACCATTCTGTACACACCCATCTCGTCAGGGATACGCATTTCACACATTACCGGCCAACCGAAGAAGGTTCTTTCTTGTATTACCAGTACATTGCATAACTGTATTAAGACATGAATTCAGCATAAAATATTATTGTCCACCATAATTATACAACTAAAAAATTAACCCTTCAAGGACGGCACCCGATCGTTCGATGTTACCATAACTTGTTGATAATTTAGAAACAACGATGCATGAAAGTGTATTGCTCCTCAGGATCTGACCTCGAGTAATACATTTTGAAATATTCGTCAGAGTCAATACAGTTCACACACGTTGTCTCTGAAGGGTTAATATACGGTAACGCAGCAAGATTTTGCACAAAGGATCGGGCCCTCTAGTCCAATCTGATTCGGGAATTAATTGCTTTCGTGCGTGACCTTCTGGTGTCTGGTGAATTATTGATCTACCTGATCTACCTATTGTGCGATCTAGAGATTTAGTATTTTTGCGTTGCCGGATCCTTTTCAAGAGCCGTTTTATCTGGGATGGACTGGATGGACAATACGTGAGCGGTAGATACTCTTCAGCCCTTCCTCAGGCTCAGAAAAATTCGTGATGTCATAAAACGAGACCTCTCGACGAAAAAGAGAGCTGTCCAAAGGCTTTTCCTTAAAAGAGATGCGTAGGACGTGCTGGACTCCCACAGATTTCTCTCTGTAGCTGCACGGACGCAAAAAGCAAAATACCCTGTTAGGTCGCCGGAACAGCGCATCTAAACTCTAAACCGAAACGTTTAGCATTTTGCTGGCGCGAGCCATTCGGCCGTTGCATATTTTTTATCGTATCTTTGAATTTGCAACAATATTTTGTCTCAGATTTCCCGTTTTTAATGCTGAAGAATTGGCTTACGTTGTGTCATTCGTATGTGTAGTTGCCAAAATTTCACAAACCGCGTATCCTTTGTTCGAAAAGTACTTATACCGCTAATGAATTGAGACTTATTAATCTGTACATGAACAGTAAAGTGTATTATGCGGAATGAAGTTCCTACGTACTTCGTTCAGGGGACATATATTTTGATTTATAGTTACGACGGTTTGAAATGTAAATTTTTTTATGCTGTACGAACTAAAACAAAGATGTGCACGCCATCATATTTTTCTACATTGTGGTGCCATCTACAATGTTATTTTAAGGATACAATCATAGACAATGCATGAGAGTAGATCAAAAACCTTGTATTGTACTTATATACCGATGTCAGGAAAAACTGTGGCGATCTCGATAGTATGACAAATTTAAATAAATAAATAATAGCATAGCCGAATTATAGGAGTAGACCGACATCGCAAAAACCACTCCATTACTTACACTCTCTACGATGACGAACGATAAATGTTAGAACTAGATCCACAAGAACCTTGGACCAGGCCTCATCAAGATAGGCACGTTGAGTCAAAGTTCTAATTGTGAGAATGACATAATTTGCATGCTTACTGAGTAAAATCTGTGGGAGTATGATAGCACACCGTATGCAATCAACCAACGTGTTTTATTGTTTGGAGACCCACTCATTTTCGTGTCATGTCCGATGAAACCGATAAATTGCAAAAAGATGTCCAGTTAATACATTCGCTGATAATCGAATACATAACTATTATTTAACGTTGGAGGTTAGAGTATTCGTGTCTCTTGATAATAGAGGGTAGGTGAGTGAATACACAATTTACATAAAACGTACAGATATTACTTGTAACCGGATAGGGATCTTTACTTTCGAAACAAGCGTAATATAGTCTTTAAAAACAAATAAAGGGATGAGTATTGTGAGTTCGTTGGGCTCATGCGGATTCGTCGGTTGCTAGAAGCACAGACGAGGTATAGGATAGACCTATCATCCAATGTATTTTTGTGGTCACGTAATCCCATTACCATTTTCGTGTCACATCCTGTATTATCAACTGGAATTAAAATCTGCTGACAGCGTCGTCAGTGGTAGGATTTAAAATTAAAAATAACTATATATAGTCACCGCAGTCTCGCGAATACAATAGAATATTGTTTTCTAAAATGCTTCAACGATTTCAAATACTAATTTCGATTATGATTAGTTTTTTGCATATGTAATTTGTAATGGCGCTTCAGACTTGTAATTCAAGTGCAAAGGGTTGAAGAGGCTGTAGAGGTTTGAGACGATTCAAATTGCGGTGGAAGCGCGCGCCTCTGTTGTGTCGGTAAGGTAGCAGCGCACGCCTTCGTTAGATCGATAAAGTAACTGCGCGGGCTTGGACTCGATCGGTAATGTAGCTGCGCGCGCACGGTGGTAGGTACTACCCTCTTCCGTCAGGTAGGCAAACGGGGGGGTTGCGCGATCTGGTTTCGCGTGAGGTCGGACGATCAGCTGTGCGCGCTCGTTGCCGTGTGGCATTCCCCTTGTGCGCAGTGTCGGCCGTTCCGTCGAAGTTTCTCTCGTCGATCGACCGTGAAAGAGGCACACGGCAGAGTTAACCGCGGCATAGCCGAGGAACGGAAACGGGATCGGTGGTACCGCGCGCGAAAGTACGCGGTGGCGGTGATAAATCGGCAGTATTTTCGGGTGAGAGAGGGGGGGGAGGGCACAAGTGAGGCATGACGGGAACAGGTGACAATAGAGCTTCGCCATGTTAGATTTCACGAGATCGCGAAACGTGCGCCGCCGCTGCTGCTGCTGGTGCTAGTGTGAGGAGAGAGAGAAAATTTTATTTTGTTTTCTCGACTCTCGTGCTACTTTCCTCGGCGGTGATCCAACTGAAAATCATCCAAGCTGGATAGGTTACCCGAGTATCTCCGCGATACCGTGGACTGGTTTATGGGGTAAGTTTTTTTTTTCTTTTCGTTCGTAGCTCGCGAACACAGATCCCGTACACGCGCGAATTTTCCACGGAACCGAAATCCGCGAACACAGTGTGTGTGCATCCGTGCGTGCGTGTATGTGTGCACGAGTGTGTGCAAACGTGTGCGCAGGGGAGGGGAGGGAAATACAGGAGGAAAAAGATTAACCTCTTCATCGTTTCTTCGACAGAGGTCTAACCTCCCCGTGTAGGTTGACGCTCTTTCGAGTCGTCGTGACTCGTACTAGCTCTTAACGGTCTTGCCTCGTCTTTCTCCCGTTTTCTGAGAGAAACCAATCGCCGGTGGTTATCCCGTGCACTATCGAAATCGAACTGTCGTCCGTCGCGCAGTTGTCATCCCGAATTCTTGTACGCTACTGTCACGAAATAACGCGTGTATAGAACATCGTCGGCCCGACCCGAGCCTGCTTGTTTTCGACAGAAACAATTACAGCGTCGCACAATGCGTTGACAATGGACAAAAATCGAAAAACAACTTTCACGTTCACATTTAAAACCTTCATAAAAGCGTTCCTAGATATTTACTGTACACATGTAAATAATGATATGAAAATCAATAAACAAGTATCAATTATGCCCGGGTACTTCACCTGCAAGTGAAAAGTTTCGATTAAAATTGATTCACCAATTGTGCTAGTGTGTGCGTTTTATAAAAATGAAAACTTTTCCGCATAGAGTGTGTTACTGAAGGTGGGTACTTGTTATTTTGAAGTTAGTTTGTTTTTTTCACTTGAGATCAAATTAATAAGGTCAATTTAAACGCTACTGATATCTTTGATGAAGGTTTTTAAAAAAATACTCATCAAAACTCCTTCGCGATTTTTATCGGTAATTATACGTAGATATGAGCCGTAAAAAATTACGCAAGATTTAGCTGTCCCTTCCTGTTCATTAATTTTTAACCATTCTTTTTCGTGTCGGCGACAACTTATTACGAATAAAACGAACTTCGATATGTATGGTTTCCAGACGATTCAAACAAGAAAAACTCGGAAATTCTTTTACCGTTTTAATTCATTAACTGTTTACAGAAGAAAGCTACAAGGCATAGAGGAGAACAGTGCCGTGCAAAGTCCAATTGAACAACTTCGCGATACTGCATAATGCTAATATTGGCGCATCAACTTAGAACACATATATCTCGATAATAGTTTATGCAAAAGCAAAAGTATTCGAGTGTCTTGAAATTGTCTTGGTGTCACCTTCAAGAATATGTAATTCAAAATATAGGTTTCCGCTGAAAATTTCAATTGCAATCTCCGCAGAGCTTTCAAGGTTATTGCAATGTCAAACAAATACAACCGTCACGTACTCCCTTCTATATCTTGCAACTTTGATCTGAAACATTTTTTCGTATCACTTATAATGTTCAAGTAATGGAATTTTGTCCCGAAAACGTGCTTTTTCAACGCACTGTGCGTCGCGTTGACGATAAGGTTAAATGAGCTCGAGTCAGTCAAGGATGTCCATATTTTCAAACGAAAACATCGTTATTTTTTTCCCTTGTTTTCCGAAAGTTCGAAAACAACAAAAAATGTGTATCCATAACGTCCAGAAATTCGCTTGATCGAATTTCCAATTTCTACCCCCTTTTTTTCGTTCGAATCCAGTATCGTTTACCTGGGAGCACTTACGTAAACGAGCAACGCGTTGTGTCCATCAATAAAACCGATATGGTGAAATGAATTGTGAGTTTCGTTCTATTTTTTTTTCTTTTTCTTTCTTATGTGCTAGTAATGGAGTGCCCTGTTATTGATGGTAGAATTCGGAATGGGGTAGTCCCATTTGGGCAAGCAAATTGAAATTGTGGAGCGAAGTATTGATAAATAATGAAAAAAATAAAGTCGTGGACAGACAGTGATTCTCGAGTTAGGGTAAGGGATCCAATTACTGTGTCTACATTAGTTAGACTTATTTTTAAAGCGTAATTAATAGTAAAAAATAAATATATAACATATATATTAACCGATTTTAATAAAAAATTTAATATCGCTTTCTTGATATCTGTTATGCTGTAAAAGTAAGTATAATTAATATAGGCATAGTAATTGGTTCCCTCACCCTTCAGGTAACTACACACAGGATTGAAATTGTCTATAGTTCGTATTCGAATGAATTTTTCACCCGATTTTATTAATTTAAAAAGTTGAAGAGTGATATTAACTGATATTCAAGCCTGCTGTTCTTCTCAATTATTTGATACAATTTTCTCTTGAATTGTATTTGTATAATTAAAATAATCGGATGGAATTTAAAACAATAGAGGGTAAGAAGCAAATACGTTTTAGGAATTCAGTGAGGTTAACATTTTTACAACTTTGCGTGTTATTAGACTATAAAATTCTATGACAAAAATACTTAGGCGAATGTTAAAACGGTTTAAAGAATTTAAAAATATCTGTAAAAGCGAAGAACGTTATTAGGAGGTCGATGAGGTTAGTTAACATTTTCAACTATTGTCGAAAAAAGTGAAACATGTTTATCGACATTGACGGTCACAGTCGATGTTCCATTTCGTCTGGATTGAGGAGACCAGCAGGATGTATCAGCGATTTTATTCGAAGCGGTTTGAATTGAAAGTGAAATGTGGTAGAGGTAACGACATTTTACGTTGCGTTATCGTTTCGTCTGTCGATGACACGCGTGATACGTGCATTTCGACATGCGAATAAAACGTGAAAATAAAAAATGGCCATTCCCTACCCATATTATCTACGGAAACGTTTCAACTGTTCGATAATCTGTTTTTTACAACACAGAGTAGTTAGACCGATGTAGTGTATTGACCGTTGTGTGATTTGAGGTTATTGTTGATAGTGACTAGAATTTGGTAGAAATACATAGAAACGCGGATGTGTTTGACTGTTTTTCCCGCGTATATTTTTAATTGTACCAGCGATACGATTATCTATTCAGGACACGCCTATCAGGTGTACGGAAACCGTACGGTTTTCGGCAAACGTTGATCCCTGAAATAAAGTACCCAACACGCGGTAAAACGTAGCGTGCTTATGGTATTCGAATGACCACGTGACACTTGCAACCTTTGCACCAACTACAGTGCGTCGTTTGAAACCACTAGATCGATTAAAAGACTGATTGTCACGTTTTTTAATCGTCGGAATCGTCTCGATTGTAAAATGAATTTATCCGTTGTATTTTTGTTTTAAGCGATTACTTGTTGATCGACTAGGGTGCTTTTTTAATTAACGAATTATTTGACTTTAATTTGTTCTGTTCAAAGTTCATATTGGTTTTCAAACACTTTTCTAAATCTGTTATTTTAATAATAACTAATAATTACTAATTTTTATGACTCTTAGGTAAGGGATCCAATTACTTTGGGGATAACAATTAAAGCGTAATGAATATTAAGAAAGAGATATATAGCATATATATTAACTGATTCTAATGAAAAAAAAAAAGAAAAAAAAATAATAGTAATATTAAAATTTTTGTATCTCTTTTAGTACCCATTATACTTTAAAAATAAGTATAATTAATATAGGCACAGTAATTGGTACCCACACAGTAATTGGATCCCTTACCCTTGGTACTTCTAGTGATAATCGAGGGATCGAACGGTATAGAGACGCGAGTACCTAATTGGAATCTGCTTTACCGAAAGGAACCGCCGAATTGATCAGTGCGGATTGCCAGCTTAAAAGATATTTCCACTCGCGTCTTTATACTTTTCGTTTCATCGTTCAGCGAGCGCGTCGTTTGAAGGTAATATTATATAAGCGCGGTGAAACCAGGGGAAAAATGGTAAACTCGTAGATTAAAATGGTTGCGCATGAATTTTTCGCGATATCTATCGGACGGCGATAAAATTATCGCGTTTCACCTCGTTTATTGCGTTCCCGGCGCAATACGGGTGGCTCTTGAAGCGAGTACCGTCGATAAATTGTAAGTTATTTCGTTATTTTGCGAGCGGAGGGAAATTTACAGTACCAATTGATCGGGTGAACGATCACCTTTCGCGTTTATCAGTCGCGGGGATACGAAGGCTCGGTGCTTGAATAGATTTTTACATCGACGGATGTCTGAATAAAGATTTATTCAAATCTTACTTACGCTCGTCCTCCTAGAGCGCTCCGCCGAGTCAAATGTTTTTTGCAATGGCAAAATCATTTTTTTACGTCCAAATAGTAATATAGACAACACGTTCTTCCAATTGGTAACTCTTTCCTATGGAGACTTAAGTTTCTGAATAAAATTTTAGGTTATTTTTTGTTTTATTTTTAGCCTGTTGGACCACCAATAAAATTTTACTTTATCTCTTATATTATCTTTGATGTATCGTGGTTACCAATGAAATTTTAGGTTAGCTTTTATTTTGAAGCTAGTGAAACTACCAATGAAATTCTAGGTTATTTTTGACTTATTAGACTGTCGATAAAATTTTCTACCTATTTTCGTATGTCATTTATTGCGGTTACTAATGAAATTTTAGGTTAGTTTTTATTTTTAACCGATTGGGTAGTCTGCGGAAATGGAGATTGTGTTTTATATTATTTCTGACCTATTAAGACCGCCGTTACGGAAAATAGGATTCTAATTTATTTTGGCTCCGCCTCGTGCGATTATAAAAATGGAAATGCGGCAGAATATCTTTAGTATAGTAATTGCATGCGTTCTCGAAACTTTTGAGGGACGATGCAAGGCGGAAGAACCGATTTCAGCGGCGAGGTCGCTTTAACTCGTTAATGCTTTGCGGTCTAATATACATGTATATTTTTTTAACCACGTCCTGCGATTAAAAATGTTCTTTATCGTGGTGCGACGATGTAACGGGTGTGTATGAAGGAATGAGTATCCCCGATTTTCATTTGTTAGGGTCGTGTTGCCACCCCCACCACACCGCGAATATAGACATTATAGATTACGCTTACTTTACTATTCTTGACTATTTCGTCAAGATTGTTAACAGAGTTTGTTCATTTCTGTTCATGTTGTAAGAAAAGCAGCGTCGAATCACAAGTGTACTTCTATAATGTTCGAACTTATTTTTGTAATATTGTACGCTGAAGATCGAATGCTTGAATACATTTTCATAAGCTATACAATTTTTTAGAATGGCTTTAAGAGCTTTTCATAGATCCTGACATTTTATATACTTTCTATTAATTTTTATGTTGACCATCCCATCCTTTATAGACTCTAAAATCTTTTACGAACCCTGAAATTTGTTCTAGGTCGTAAAATTCCTTCCCAGAGTCCACAATTTTTAAATTCACTTTACCAATTTTCAATAAATTCGGAAATTCGCCGAAATTAGACTATGTTATAACACTTGACCAATAATAATCTAGCTATTTTTGTTTTCATAAGGTGTTTAAAATTGACAGCTCTGAATGGGAATACCCCCTTAATCCATTAAGTACCAAATTTTCATTATGAAATTTTTGCTTCAAATATTAGGGGTATATGTACGTACCCATACGTAATCAACTATTTACAAAGAATTTGTTTTGCCTTTAGTCCTGTACCGATCGTTGAAGAGGAAACACGCATTATTTTACAGTTTTTGGTAAAGCAGCCTGTGTTCAAAATATTCTAAAAAGTATAATTTTTTTGTACAACCCTCAAATGAAATGGCGGCGTCCGTACCTTCTGAGGATCGTATCGTTGTTGCATACTTTTTCATTTTCATGCGGGATTTAATGCAACGGTAACAACAAAGAAAATTTGCGATGTTTATGTAGATGTATTGAAGGTCAACAAGTGTCAACGTTGGTTCAAAAGATTTGCTGTTGGTGCTTATGATCTCTCTGACAGGCTTCGAAGTGGACGACCATTTGAATTTGATAGTGACACCCTAAAATCTCTAGTGGAAGCTGATCCAAAATTAAGTATACAAGAATGATCGAGAAGCCTTGGGTCTACATGGTCAACTATACAAAGGCACCCACACGAAATGGGGAATGCATCAATTATCTGAGACCAACAAGAATATTCGTCGATCAATTTGCACTTCATTGCTATCCAGATTTCGTGGAGATCCATTTCTTAGCAGAATCGTTACCGGAGATGAAAAATGGATTCTTTATGATAACATAAACCGTTCCAAGGAATGGCTTTCTGCAAATCAAACCGCAATATCAAACCCTAAACCTAGCATATAGAAAGGTGTTACTGTGCATTTGGTGGGACTGTCGCGGCATAATTCACTTTGAGTTGTTGAAACCTGGAGAAACAGTTACTGCTGAGTTATATTGTTAGCAATTACAACGGCTGTATTCAGAACTATTGAAAAAGAGGACATCTTTAGTCCACAGAAATGGTGTAACACTGCAAATTGGCAATACCTGACCCCATACAACGAAACTCACTCAGGAAAAAAATCAAAATCAAAATCATTGCAATGGGAAGTTTGACCCCCCCCCCCCCCCCCTCACACGATATTGCTCCTTCTGACTATCATCTTTTCAGATCTCTGGAGCATTCTTTAAGAAATAAAACATTCACTTCTGTAGAAGATGTAAGGATGCACCTTGAGTCATACTTTGCTTCACGAACCCTGGATTTCTATAAGAGAGGGATTGAAAAGCAAGAAAGATGGCAAATTGTCCTTGATAGTGATGGAGATTATATAATAAAGTAAGAAATAAAAACTTGAATTTAGTAAAAAGTTTGTTTTAGATTTCAAAATAATTACTTATGGGTCCCCCTAATATTTATGTGTTTAATCACTTGACCAATAAGAGCGCGGCAAGATTTCAACTTGGCCACTGTCAACGCCACGCTCAATCCCTACTACGAATCCTGATCGCGAATCCTCGTCGGGAAGCTCTTCTCTTTCGAAAGAGATCTCTCGGGGGGAAATGAGAAGAAGACAATGGCTCGGTGACTGGTCGGCTGGCTGGTCCCGTCTCTCTTCGCGTTGCCTCGGCTCGGCTCATGTCCCGTGCACTTTAGAGACGGGTTGCGCTTGGGTGTTTTGCGCGTCGAGCAAAGCAACGCGAAAAGCTAGCAGCTAGGTTAGCCTCGACTCGCGAGCCACGCAGAGCGTGGTCGCTGGCTCGAAACCGAGCTCTCGAACTCTCGAGGCTCGCGATGACTCACACGTGGACGCGAAAGACCGCCGCGGATCCGTTTCCTCGGTGAATCACGAGCAAAAGCGATTCCGCCACTGGCCAATAGGCCGCGAACTATGAGACACCGTGTCGATTCCGCGTAACTCCCCACCCGTCGAACTTTGACCCGTTTTCGCAGCGGTTCTCAATCCGCAATGTCCCCGGATAAGGGGCAGTAACCGACAAAGACTATAGCCGGGTTAGGGGGTTTGTTTAAAAAGAGTCCATATATGTTTCTGAAATGATCTAATAAAAAACGTATGTTTAGGAAGCGGAAAAGAAAATGTTTTTATCGAAAAGAAAACTTTTTAATACATGAAAACAATGGGTCCCCTCGTGTGGTCTCGAACCACGTCGAAAAAGTCTTCGTAGGTTTCGTAAAATGTTTCTCCCAATGTTGAAATGTTTGCTGAAGTTACTACATTGACAATTGCGGACAATCGTAATTTTAGTGTTGCCATTTTTACGAGGCAACATTTACCAGATACTTTTAATGTTCGATAGGTTTAGTGTTACATGGAACAGTATTCTATGGAAAATTCAAGTGTTGTATGAGGAAGCAGGTTCAATTTTTGGCGCATAATATAAAGAAGATAGCATGAAAACGTTTTAGGTTGAGAGAAATGGAATAAAAATAGTTTCGAGTTGAAAGGGTTGATAAACCAGTCTGAAACTGGGAATTTTTAATTTTTGCGTTCTGGTTTCCGCGTTGTCTCACAGAAACACCCGTGAAACGCGTTCTCCCACCTGTTGCCGGACACCCTGTATACCTGTAGGCTGGATAAACAGTCAGGGCGCATTGTGTTCTCCAAATAATGCCCCACCGACAAAGTATATATTGGTTGCGGTGATAAAGGCAGTGTTATCAACGGTTTTCGCGATAACAGCTCTCGGGCGTCGATATACGTGTCGGCAAGAGGGGTGGGGGGGAGGAGGAGAGTCCGCTGGCCACCGTCTCTCCGACATAGTCGTCGTTTATCCGCAAACATACTTATCGCGTTATGTCGTCTTATGCGTCGTGCTTCCAACAATCAAGCATTTTCTAACCTCGTATTAAAAAATAGAAAAGAAACGAGATTGCGGGGTGTTGTGCACGCTTGACACCGGTCTGCTACACAGCTTTCGCAAATCATGATCTAGCTGTGAGTCATTGTAAGAAAATTTTTTAGTTGTTGAACGATTTGAACGCTGCGACAGTCATAAAATTGTCCGACGAGCTTGACAACGAATTTTTATTACTACACTCCAGATTTGATGCATTTATAATAAAAACGTGCGAAGCAGTAAAATTGTTAGAAAAATCCATAAATATTGTTTCGGTTATTCTTAACTGTTTAAAATCAGCGAGAGAAGAAGCACATTTCTCACAATTGATACGGATAATATTTATTTTGCTTGAAGATTCGCGCATTTTAGTTACTTTTTTTTAAAGTAACTTTTAGTGCTCCGTAAACCTCGTGTCAAATAAATCTGATTTAATGTGATTTTTATGAATACTGGCATGGCAGTCAACGTGTTAGTAGCATAAGTAGACTCCGGATTTTACGCATGTGTAATAAAAATAACTTCGATCCGAAACAGTAGAAAAGTTAAAAGAATCAAAGAGTCGTTGCTTTTGACATTCTAAAATATTTACTTTGCATAAGGAACCACGGTCTAAGGGACGTCAAAACGCGAGATTCCTTTTCGAAAAAGGAATATCCTGGTTATCCTTGCAAAGGAAGCTGCGGGAATAAATGGCACGCTCACGTCCCCTCGTAAACTTTACTGTGACTGATTTCATTCGGCTGTTTACAAACACTATCCGGTATGATTTACGCGCGGCGCGATAAACGATAGCGATGGTGCTCATGATAAATGGCAACGTGTTCATGATCCGATGTGCGCGTGTTAGTGATAGGACCAAACAAGTTGAAGCACCTTTCGGGGTGCTTCGGAGAATTCTAGGATTACGTTCTGCTCGTTTATAGCCGTAGCAATCCTCTGGAGATCACGAAGTCGGTTAGGAAGTCGCAGAATGCTTGCGAGAATTTTGAGGTTGTCCTGGAAGCCATGAGATTTTTATAGAAACTTTGAAATCGCTTAGAGGGATAGTAAGATGTTTAATTAATTTCCTAGTTGCCTGAAAAGTCTGTAGGAGTCGTGAGCCCTAGGATTTTTATTAAGATTTTCAGAATACTTAGATTCGAATCATAAAATCCTTGAAATGGTTTAGAAAAACAATACAATTTTTCTATCGTCTCTCTAGTTACCTGAAAAGTCAATGGGATTCTGTAGTAGTCTTGAGATTAGTTTAAAAGTCGTAGGATCCTGTTGAAGGCTTTGAGGTTGCTCGTAGAAACTCTAGGATTTTTGTTGGGGTCCTTAGGAAACGTAGGGCAACCGAATTTTGTCCACTTTCACATATGAAAGTTATAGAAATCCTTTAGCATGTTTCAGGTTACTTGGAGAGTTCTTTGGATTTCTCTAAGGACGTCAAGATCATTTGGAAGGAGCATAGAATCCTTCTTGTAACCTTATGATCACATCAAATTGCCACAGAAGCCCTTTAAAAATCTTCAGGTTACTCGAAGAGTCCTTGGAATCTTCCTGAAAAGAGTCTAACACTCTTAGGCTAGTAATTCCACCAACCCATTCCCCCTGTCATCATTTCACCCAGGACTGTTCCTCGTTATCACAAATACACGCCGTTAACGCAACGATAGGGACCAGAAACGAAAAAACCTGATCTGCTGACTCTTTCTTGTTCATAGATTACGTTCTCGTTGCGCAACGAGAGAACCAAGGAGACAACTTGATTACGTCAGCGGCCACCTACTCGACTGTTCTCTTGACTAATCAACGTTTATCTTGCTGTATACGTTTAAAAACAAAAGGGAACTAATTACACTCTCTTCCAAGTAAAAACTTCTCTTTTTCCGGCCCAGGTACGGCATCCTCTCTTTTTTGCTCCTCCGCCAGAGAGCCACAGTTTATATTCCGGTTTACGAAAACAGAGAGAGAGAGAGAGAGGAGATTGTAAAACATCTTGAACGGAGCATTTACCATAGCCGGGGCACTAAGTGGGTACAGTTTAACGTCGGACGCTCTTCGCGCCAGCGAACTTTAAGAGAAATCCTGCGAAATTGCGAGATCAAGGTGAATTTGATGTGCAAAAGGATGAGTTTGGCCCGTGGAAGGGCAAATTTAATTCGTAAAAGGGTGAATTCGGTCTGTGCGAGGCAGAGCTGTTCTGCTGTTCCTACGTGTAGCGATTTTCTTGCCCTGGGCATACACAGAACGGCGGTCAGAAGCCACGCGTTGTCGCAACTACGTGGTCAGCTACGGCTGTGCTACAGCCTACCCCCACTCCGCCATGTCGCTTGCCCGTAGCTGTGCGGTGCCCACGGGCATCGGCGGGTGCCCTTGACCGCTAACAGGCATGTTGAGTAGCTCCGAGTGTAAGGGTTCATTTGGAGGACCTGCCTAACGTCTTCGCGCGAACAATTAAACGTTAAACGACGTCGTCTCTATTCGCGGCACGTCTCGTATCAATTTCAGTTATTCCGAACTGGTCATCTCCAAGGAAAGCCGAGAGAAAAATCGCGGCTGGTGATGCTCAGACGGGTCTAGCCGAGTCAGTGAAAAGTTAATGCGAGCCATTTTTGCTCCGCGAAAGACGATGTCGCTCCTCGTAGGTCGTCGTTTCTGTTTTCCACTAAAAAGAAAGAACGAGCGAAAAGGGGTGGGGGTGGGGAAGATTCGTGGTCCATCTTAATCCTGGAACAGACAGCGCTCCCGCAGGACGTGTTGCAGCACGTAAACGGGCCCGGGCCGGTGTCGCATTTACTTGACATTCATCGGGTCTTTCGTTATCCTCCTCACTCTCTCCCGACTCTCTTTCTCTCTCCTCCCTCCTCCTCTCCCCTTGCCACCGTGCTCATTTTTCACGGTAACGTCGGCCGACGTTTGTTGGCAGAGGTACTCGTGAATGGATAAATGTCGCGTGATTCACAGGCAGACGGGCTAAAATAATTGACAACCGGCACCGCTGACAACGATCGGCCGTGCTACGTGCCGTTCCTATTTTCACCTAAGCGACGCACAGAGTGCCTAGTTTCGTAATACTGGCCAAAAGTGTAAAAAAAATCTTTTCTTCGTGGTAAAGATGTATGTATGGCATTTTATTTAAGAATGATTATATTACGATTTTTTCACTAATACCAGTTTTATCGTACGTTTCTCTTTAGGAGTCCTGTGCCGTTCCTACGTGCACCTAAGCGACGCACAGTAACTAGTTTCGAAATCCTTTCCTTCTCTTTACGGAGTTATTATTGCATTTCATTTGTGAAAGCATTTTCGAAAGTTCATTTTTGTCGTAACATATTAGAGGTACCCATAAGTAAGAATTTGTTTTGCCTTTAGTTCTGTACCGATCGTTGAAGAGGAAACACTTACTCTTTTACAGTTTTCGGTAAAGCAGCCTGCGTTCAAAATATTCTGAAAAGTATATTTTTTTTTTATAACCCTCAAATGAAATGGCGGCGTCCGTACCTTTCGAGGATCGTATTCGTTATTGCATATTTTTTCATTTTCATGTAGGATTTAATGCAACGGTAACAACAAAGAAAATTTGCGATGTTTATGTAGATGTATTGAAGGTCAACAAGTGTCAACGTTGGTTCAGAAGATTTGCTGCTAGTGATTATGATCTCTCTGACAGGCTTCGAAGTAGACGACCAGTTGAATTTGATGACACCCTAAAATCTCTGGTGGAAGCTGATCCAAAATTAAGTATACAAGAATTATCGAGTAGATAATGCCCGGCCCCATACAATGATACTCACTCAGGAAAAAATCAGAGTATTGCAATGGGCAATGTTACCGCACCCCCGTACTCACCGGATATTGATCACCCTGACTATCATCTTTCCTGCAAATTTTTAATCCCCCTCTTATAGAAATCCAGGGTTCGTGAAGCAAAATATTATTCAAGCTGTCTTCTTACATCTTCTACAGAAGTGAATGTTTTATTTCTTAAATAATGCTCCAGAAATCTGAAAAAATAGCAAACTGTCCTTCATAATGATGGGGATTATATAATAAATTAAGGAGTAAAAACTTGAATTTACTACAAAGTTTGTTTTAGATTTCAAAATAATTGGTTACTTATGGGTCCCCCTAATATGTATTCGCATGAATTTCGTTAGGATTGGTAAGTAGGGTCGGGAGGTGTTCGAGGTCGAACAACGTTGCTGAAGTCGACGAAATTTCGTTTGGGGGTGAGTTTGCGCTCGAAGAAGAAACAGTGCCATTAGCAAGGTAAACGAAAGCGTCTGATGTTTCGGTGAAACCGCCCGTAAGAATTCGATATCCGTGCAAACATCCGCGGTTCGGTTGCACGGTCGGTCACCTTGTGCCGGTATGCTCCAAATTCCTTGTCGAACGTTCCAAATAATGCGGTACAACGTGACAATAAAGCCGTACACGCCCCCCGCCGACCCCCGCGCAACAACTTTAGTCCCGCAGTCGCGGAACTGATATCGATCCCGATGGATTACATAATCCTGTGGCCCAATGGGGGCTTAAAACGAGACTCTTCCCTTCTCGCCTCGATTCCCTAGAAGAGCGCAAATTTAATCGAATTTGCGGCGAAAACATTGCGCAACAACCGGACAGTACTTACGCTTATTGCGGAAACCACGAGCACACGGAAAATTCTAAGACAAGACTCCAAAAGTTCTGATGAGTAACGGCTTCATGTTATTATTGATATTGAAAAGCATTGCTCGCGAGGACCATTTCGACAGCAGCGTAATAATTAAATGATAAACCTGTGTTGTTTTTAATGACAGTTTCGGTTGCCGAGTTCCAGGCAAATTACTTCATAATTTTCAGTCGAATTTTTATTTTTATTACAAAAAGGTTAAACATTTTGCTGAAATATCACTTATGCATTCAAGTGGAGACCACAACAATTACTGTAAATTTTTTTCCGATTTTTCTAACAGTCCAAAACAAGAAGACACAACAACAAGGGGACAACTTTGTTCCCTTTGTACCGGGAACAAAGGACCCATTCCGCAGAGTTAATAAAATACTTTGTTTTCAGAGCAGAGTTAATTTTTTTTTGTGTATTGTTTGCCAACATATTCGTGATACTTTTCTGGTCAAGATGAGACCAAACACGACACGATTAGTATCCTATTTACTCGTTTAATCCACGATATAGTAGAGCCTCCGATTTCTCCATTAATCCAGGTTCTACTATGTGTATGAGCAAATCGGATCCCAAAAGGCGTGAAATTAAATATAGTATACGTTTCCGATAAAAAATCCGTAAAAATCGACACAGTTCGCAGATCAGTCCGTAGGAGCATGTCACACTCATATTTTCCTTGCGACCGTGGCACAGGGCGGCGAAACTGGTTCGCAAGCATCGCGCGTAAAATACGAAAGGTTAAGGCCAGTCGATGCACGGTCTTATAACGTTTCGTAACACCTGACACAACTATAAAACCGAACTATATATACATCTCATCGAGTAGCAAGCCGGCCAGCAATAACGCTGAAGAGCACGGGAGGGCTTAGCCGACTGGAAACGACCGATTTGTTTTCTTTCTTAAACGGTCAATTAAACCCATCGATTGTGCCGCGACCGTGGGCGGGGCGAAGGAATCGTAGGCGTGGCCGGGCGAGGGGGAGGGGCAGAGGAACGAAGGTGGGGGACGCGCGTCCCATGACCTTGAATCGTCAACGATCTCCTCGACGACTAATATAATTATCGGATGGAGAATTCGTGACCGAATTTCGAAGCGCAGAAAAGTGCAACGCTACGATGCATCGCCGATCGTTAATAATTCAGTGGATCCTGCGCTTCCTGACCGAGAGTTTGCCAATTTACCCTCCGCTTTACTAATTTATTTTCGATGTACCTACTGTGCACACAAAGTGCATGTACCTGCCTCTGTACTTTTGACCGGCAGTCGACTGCAGATTTTATGCATCCGCAGTGTGTGCTGTCTAACACTCGGTGCGGTAAATTTTTTACAATGACGAAGAGTTGCCTTGGCGCCTTTGTTTGTCATAACTACAGTGTGGATATTTGTGCAATATTCAAATTGTCCGTCCTTTCTCCCTTTAAAAATTTTAGATTCTCAAATTCTTTCAATCTTTATATCGTTGAATTCCTCCTAACGATTTCGATGCCGAAACACTGTTTTTAATTATTGTTTCTGGAACGTAGACCAACATGTTCGTCACATTTTGCTGGTTAAAATGAGACCCAACGCGACATCATTGGGATCGCATTCACTCGTTTAATCTACGATATAGTAGAACCTCTCGATTAATGGAGATGTCGGTTCGGATAATCGAGGTTCTGGAGGAACTTGTTGTAGTCTCTACCTTAATGTCAAAGTCATGTTTTTGCTAAATGTTTAAACCTTTTTGCAATAAACATAAAAATTCGATAAAAAATTCTGAAGAAACAAATTGTCATTAGCATACTACTGTTACCCTGCTTTATCGCACTTTGGAGTCCTTCCAAAATTTCACTAATATCCATTTTTTTCAAAGAAACAACTCGACATGCGTGTAGGCAATTTCTCCAATTTTTCAACAAAAGGTACGTAACCGCTTAACAGGTCCCGCCCGGTAAACAGGCAAGAATCGGGCTGGTTGTCATTCAATCAATGCGCGCTCTTGCTCTCCAAATATTTGCCCATCAATACACGTTTGCAAATTCAGCGTGTGTTTCGCGGAACCCGTGGCAAGAGAACGAAACAGAAAATCCCCGATATTTTTTTCCACCCCTCGATTCGATCAAGTTAACGATTTTCGTTTGTCGCTCAATTAACTCTCGTCAAGGGAATGAGAGAAGGGGGCGCAAAGTGGAAATAGAGGGGTTGAAACCGAGTTAACCGGTAATTCGAAAACACCGGCGTAATGGCCGCGAGGTTAATGTCATTTGCGAAACTTCGCCGATTATTGCGAACGGCCAGCCCGCGGAACAGGTTTTTCTCCTCTCCGCTTCCGTTACAATATTGTGCCCCGTGCTTTTAGCCTTTTTTATCGACTCGCGAAACACGGCGAAACATTTGCATATTCGCAACACGTTATCAGCGGCCGATGAAATTGTTCAACGCGAACTACCGCGACTCACGGAATCGCTCAAACATCTTTCAAATCGGAACAACTAGCGCGGCTAAAAGGATTCATTTACACGTAACGAAAAATTCTTCAAAAAATTGCATTTTGTTAGGACCGTGGAAAAAATAGCAAAATCTGCTTTCAGGTCCTACTTATTGCAACATTTATAAATTCTGTTTACTTAGGAGTAATCGTAACTGTCTTAGATTCTTACAAATATTTCAGCCAATTTATTTATTGACTTGGCTATAGAAGTGTTTTCTTCTCGTATGTCCACCCCGTGTAGAGGAGACTGTTCAAAATTCAGTAAAAAAAAAAATCGTATAGCGATTTTCGAGGTGTCATTTCAACGAAGAAACTCCAATCTTCGGTAAGGGTAAAAATTTTGCCATCCTTATAGAGGCAATTGAATTCGCAAAATTTTCCTGTGCTTCCAATCAAACTTGTGCACCTTCTTCCCCCTACTACAAGACGCACAAACATCATACAATAAAAATCAATGTAGCAGTCTGGAAGTATACGCTCCCCGCCTTAAAATGAGCTTAAGTACATTGTTGTACGATTATTATTCACGAAGTTGTAGCAATTTCAATATCATCGATTTTTAGCAACGATCAAATGTTGAAATGCTTTTCGACGACAGTCTACGTAGACAGTCGAATACTTCTGGTCTAGCCATGATCCTAGTGGTTCTTGGGTAGTCGAACATCGTCGAATGGAATAGAATAAAAGATATCCAACATGCAGGTTACGGCTTGACCGTCCGCGACCCTGAAGAGAGCAGGTACAGGCTGGTCTCGTCGTGCGCGGATCTCCGAAGAGTAAGAACTTGTTCGGATTCGCTGAACGGCCGGCCTCTCTCCGTAATTACATTACCCCGACAGAGACGGAACGCATTGGAAGCAACAAAAAGATAGACAGAACGTAAGCCTACCAACAGTCTGCAGGACAAGGACAGAATCAAACTTGCGCTGTCCAAAGGGATAGGCGAGAGGGAAGCCCCATTGTGGAACTGGTCTTGTCTCTCTTCGAACAACTCGATTTCCCTTGATTCTCTCTTCCTTTCCCCCACCCCCTTCTATTTCTTTCACTGAGCACAGAATCCTTGGATCCTGCGACCTGAGCGATTCTGGTTCGCAACTCTGTATTTCTATTTCCTTTCATTCTCTCTCTTTCCCACTATTTTATTTCTTTCACTGTTCAATATTCAACTTAGATTTCTTCTCTAGCGTAAACTGAGCAATTTAGGTGTTTAAAATTCTATTTTCATTTCCTCTCGTTTCTTTCCCTTTGCCTCTATTTCTTTACTGTTCAATACCGAGCACAGATTTCTTCCATCGTGCACATTGAGTAATTCGGGTATTTTATTTCCTTTATTAGTAATTTATTTTAGTTGAATATTTTATCTTTATTTCACTTAATTTTCTCGCTCTCTGCCTGAATTTCTTTCACTGATCAATATTAAGCACAGATTACAGAATGAAACATTACTTCTATCTCCTTTCTCTGTTTAATATTCAGCACAGAATCCTTGCAATCCGCAACATGAGTAATTCAGCTGCGCAGCACTATACTTTTATTTCCTTGCACTTTTCGCCCTATTGATTTCACTGTTCAGTCACGAGAATAGAATATCTCTTCGAACTCTGCAACCTGAGCGATTCAGGTGTACAATACTGTATGGCTATTTCGCTTTGTTTTGTCTCTTTCTTTTTCTACTTCTTTCACTATACAATATAGATCACGGATTTGACCCTTGCAACCTACACCCTGACTAATTCAGGTGTGCAACAGTGTAGTTTCGTTTTCCTTTATTTCCTCTTTCTTTCTCTTCTATCTCTTTCACAGTTCAATATCGAGCACAGATTTGACCCTTGCAACCTACACCCTGTGTAATTCAGGTATTCAACAGCGTAACTTCATTTTCCTTATTTTCTCTTTCCTCCTCTTCTACTTCTTTCACAGTTCAATATTGAGCCACGTGAACGATACAGGTACGCAATGTGTTGAGCGCCTTGTGAAACTTTTTAATAGGTTCTATTTAAAACTTAGACATTTCGTAGAGGATATAGAAATTTCTTTAATATTTAGCAGAAAATTTGAGATAAAATTTATGTACACGTTAAAATTGTCAAAAACTGACTTTAATTCAACAATGCCAGCCTGCATCATATACGATGTTATCACATTAAAATCAAAGTCTTTGATTCGATAATGATCACTTTAATTAACACACTAAAATGGCTAACTACCAAACCAGTTATTCTATTTACATCGCCAACCGAACGAATTTATGTTGCAACCAAACGTATCTTTAAAACTATCAAGAAGCTAACAGTTCATAAACATGATTAGTCTTAGGAACTCGTACACAGATAGCATCAGCTTATACGTAGATGCGATCAGCGTGTACAAAAGCTGACTAAAATCAGAGCCGTATAATCTGGGTCCTTTCCCGACTGTTAGTGACTCAGGTGCGCACACATCATTTCGGTCCTCCATGTTCCTCCACATCTCCAAGGTCTTTTGTCTCCGGTGCCTGCCCCCTCTCACAGTCACCTGTATCCCCCCTCCCCCTGCTTTCCCCACCATCGTCGCTCGAATCGCTTTCTCCGTTTATCGTTGGTAGCAGGCCGATAGGCGATAGCGGTCGCGACAGTTGGTACCTGGCGAACGGCTGGAGAACGCCGACGTTAGTTTCGTGCTCGGTTCTCAGTTGGCAGCGTGCTTGCTTCTTCATCGAGTGTGTCTCCCCGTGCAAATCTACCCTTTTTCCTTCCTCTTACCTCTCTTCTTCCACCGTAGGTCCCCTTCACTAGGTATCCTTCTTCAGCCCAGTGTCCATCTACAACTTCTTCCCTTTTAGCTTCCTTTGCTGTTCACGCGAGGGACAAGTTTGTTCTCTTAGCTTTTCTCCCCTACTCCTTGCTTCCGAGTCGTTGACTGCCTTCGGGTACCTTGATCTCCAAACGTTTTCAACTCTATCTCAACCTAACCTCTGCGTTTGCTGTGCTTATCGAGGCTTGTAGAATCTCGCTCTGGGTCCTGGAATATTGGACCCGAGGCGGATAGATTGTTTGCTACCTGTAGGTATATCTTTTCATTTGTATTATTCAATTCATTTGTGGCTCGAGTCGATTCTAAATTGGTGAAGATTCAGACGTGGTAAAGGTTCATTTTGATCGGGGTTTTTTAATTGGATCGATTTTGTTCAAAATTTAATGTATTCGGAGGAGATATTCAGAAAGGTGAAATGTTATTTTAAGGAAGTGTTGCTGTGTTCGTTTCTGCCAAGACACTGCGATGAAATTGCGAGGCATTACCTTTAGCTGACTTTCTTTACCATTCAGAATCACGGAAGCTCATCGATTTTCTTGCCTCGACCTTTTCGCTTCGTCGTGCTCGTTCTACATTGATTCCCTTCGTGTACACGGTAGAATGGTTACCTAAACTAATCTGGAAGACGCAGATAATCAGATAATAAAAGTCGGTCACTTTATTACAGTGCTGAATTATCTGTAATTATATTTATTACAGTGAATTATCTCTTTTTCGAAAAGAGATTGTTGAAGCCGTAATAGCTGTCTACCCCACTCCTATTACTTTGCACTTGCAACGTAGGAGCGGAGTGGACAGCAGTTATGACTTCAGCTATCTTCTTTCGAAAAACATGGCTCGTTGCCGATGCGGAATCCAAGCTTCATCATTTTTTCCACATCAAATCACTTTTTCATTTATTAACACATTACATGTTCCAAAATCTTTTGTTTTCTTTCTAACGATCTTATTCTTTTCAAAATTGGCGGCCTTCAAATCTTATCTAATTCTCTAAAGTTTAATTCTTCACCATCATCTTCTTTCTCTTCATCATCTTCTTTGTCCACATCATATTTTTCATCTTCTCCATCGACATCATTTTCTTCATCGACATCATCGTCTTCATCATCTTTTTCACCAACGACTTTGTCAGTCTTCATCATTTTCCTCGTCGTCATCACTGCCTTCTTCATCATTCTCTTCATTGTCCCCATTTTCGTCGTTGTCTTCATTTTTTTCATCGCTTTTTCATCTATCGCTGTTCCTCAAATGTCAACTCTTTCGAAGTTCTCCGTTCCCAATGCTATCTCTCGTTTCCACCGCAGTCGCTGACAGACATCTTTGACACTTCTCGATCTTCGTCGTCGAGGTTTGTTCAGCCCATTGACAGTGAACCCGCGCGAGTGTGTGTCTACCTTGGTGGTGGCTAGTCAGTGTCGGTTCGATGTTCGGCTTGGGAAGCAGGAAGGTGCTGAAATACTCGGCCATCGACACGTCCCTCTCCATCGACGTCGAGGACACCGTCACGTGCTTCTGCAGGTCAGTCTTCGACTAGTTGCTCGTATCTTCTACCAATCTACAAATCAATTTGAAACTGTTAACAAGAGACTGTCTAACATAGTCGGATAGACTCTCTTCCCCCATAGAGAAAAGGAGAAAGTCTATACAGAAGAGAACGAGATAGAGCACAACATGTTTTCCCTCCATAGAAAAGAAGATAGAGTTTATACAGAAGGTACCCCATAGAGAAGAGGATAATCATGCTGTGTTCTGTGGAACGATGAGCGCACTGCGACTTTCTCCGTGAGAAAGGCGAAGTCTGATGGACGCGTGTCAGCGTTTCGTGGAAACGGGATTTAAAATTTTTATTGTCCATAAAAATCCGCAGTCTACTCATTAATAATTCCATCTAATTTTATCCGTGTGGAAATACGTACGACGAACAATTTGTAAAGTCTTCAAGGTTTGTATTTTACGTGTTAAAGTTTTAAATCCTGAATGTTGTATTTGTCGCGCTCGTACACTCGTTACGTGCATCGCGAATGTTATCTGATAAGAAACAAGATGATCAATTTGTTAAGTCTTGGAACTTTATAGCTGTTTTACTCGACACACTCGTGCACGCTATAAATGCACGAAATCCGCAGTCTAATGATTACAGCTTGCTAGACTGCAGATATTTCAGTATATTTCCATAATTTTCCATTAACAAAATTATCTTAAATTACCGAAAACGATAAAATCTCAGTACAATTAAATATTCTATCACAAAAGGTATTTCCATCTTATTGAACTCGATCCGTTTTTAAACATTTTTTTCACTAACCCAAATTTAAATTGCATTAACTTCATTACCTGTTTCTCCTTCGACTCGTTAATTATTCCGGTCTAAAATGTTAATCGGAACAATTACAGTTATTAATACACTGCGGATTTTTATGCAAAATAAAAATTCGACTATTTTTAAAATAATTTTAATTTTAAATTCAGAAATACAATGAATTGTAGCGGGGATAATTGTACGACGTTTATCATCTAGGCCTTGATGACATATATAGAGAAATCACTGTAATTACAAATTAAATAATCATTAGGATGAGTGCGGCCGCAACGACCTCGATAGTATAAATATTTTTACTGTTTTGCACATTTATCATAAGTGCATGAAATCCACAGTCCAGTAATTTGCAAGGTATGATCAATCGATCGATTAGCTGCGTTCTTATCGGCTCTATCGACGTGCAAATCGGATCGCATTTTCGTCCGACCTTGTTTCGCTTTTAATAATCATAATTTGCACACAATCCGGCACAGTTTTCCCCGACGAGCAATTTCGTTATCCCAGATTTCTAATAATTAGAGAAGCTCCCCGAGATTGTTAGCCGCGAGCAACGCTTTCGCAGCTCCTACGATTCGATTAATTGGATTTGGACTCGTGTCAGGTTAATCAACAGGTGATTTAGTTGTTCCGTGCGACTAGGAATAGGTGGTGCGCGACGCCGCGTTAATTAATCGGCAAACAATGTCCCAGGGATTATCATATAGATTGTTTTCACAGATGACAACATTCCTTCTTGGCTTTTTCGATTAGGCCGATAACGATAACGGAAGATAACTGCGTCAACAGCGTATTTCATTTCTGTCCATCACGAAAGCTGTTTTCAATGAACACGTTCGTTAACGGTGCGGTTTTCATTCGGTGGATTAATGAGTCCTAATTACGAACACACGGCTAATACAAATATTCTAATGAGAACACTCTCTTGATCTTTTATGGGCTTGAAGTATTACAATAATGAGGCTCATTAATAACTTTTCATAATAACTCATAATTAATTAGACATTGTATTGAAATTCTGAACTATTTTTATTGAATATTTAAATCAGAGGAGAACAAAGGAGAAAACAGAAATATTAAAAATTGCAAATGAGCAGTTAAAACCTTGGATACGATCAATGTTTCTACGACAAAAAATTGTTTTTATGTTCTCTAAACATTGAGAAATGCAACTGCAAGATTTTAAATTGATATATCTGCTAGTTTTGTTTAAAAAAATTCTCAAAAATTGCATTCGTCAACCACCAAGAGGAGTCTATTTAATGTAACATTTAGAGTTACAGTTTCGGACAAAATCGTAATTTTTTGAAACAGAAAATATTGTTACATTCTCCAAACATTGACAAACATGACCATAAAACTTAAAATCGATCTGCATGTGAGTTTCGTGTATTAACATTCCTAAAGATCGATTTCGGCCATCGAAGCGGGAGCTGCTCCTTGCAACATTTTGGAGGCATTCGCGAGCTCGGTAAGACTTCAATTTCAGCGTCGGTCGATTGTTTGCATATTGTCTCAGCTCTCGCGTCGAAAATGGTGGCCGTCTGTTATCAGTTTGTGCAAACAATGCTCGGTGGAACGAACGCGTAGCATCGCGCCGCGCTGAACACAATCAAATGCTGCCTCGTTTAACACCGTCTTCAGCTTAAGTAGACCTTCGCCAATAGCGAACCATTATTTAGCGAGATAATTGCCGACCGGAATCATTGTTTCGCGTTTTCTTATTCATTAGGAACGGCGCATAAGTGGAATCGACTCGAGAACCGTATTGTCTGTTTTAGTGGACACTTGAACAGTCTGCTCTGGCTAGATTAATTGGCTGCCGGTGTCCTCGAGTGAAGCAACTCTGGCTTCCCAGTGTTCCTACAGTTTCTTTTTCCTCTTCCTTATCGTGCTAGAATTTTCTGCGACTCAAACAATTGAAGAGTCCTGCCAAAAAGTACTTGAAGTGGTCTTCCCAATCGATTCAAACAGATTTTTCGCGATTTATGGGGTCAACGTTGGCAGGATAATGTTACAGCACAGGTACCTATCAATTTTCCATGACATCCTCCCGTTTTTTATATTTCCAAAAATCCTCCAATCCGTCTATCTTCGGAACAGTTGAATTTTTACGTTAATAGCTTTTGTGTCATTTTGATTTTTTACTACAGATTCATTTTCTCACTTCCATTTGCAATAATAGTTGGCGAACATCATGTTTTCAATTTCTATATTTGGTGAATTTCTTTTTCCGTAATAATCTCTATTGCTATAATGAAAGTGTTCAGAAACGAACTAGTCAACGAAAAGTGAATATCGAACAAAACTCCATTATATACGGAGCAACTCGTCGATTAGGAAAATCTAAAATGGCATTGAATGCAGTCTGCGTTCCCTGGTTCGCTACTTTCACAACGCGGTACATATTTCGCTGAACGCAGCTAAAAATGTTTGTCGATTCATGAACAACTATACCTACCCACTGCCGCTTGAAAGTCCGGAATCACTTGTTTTATCAGATTCGTTTATTATCGATCTAAATTTGACGACAACCACGGCAACCTATAACAAAATGGCCGCCACGTCCTTCTAATTTAATCTATTTAGCCCAATTTTTTAGGAAATACTACTTACACATCACATAATAAGATGTATATACTGACTTTTTAAAGAAACATAGTTTTCTACTCGAAAAAACGGTCAAATTCATTCTAGTTTTCAACCATTACGTATCTCATTGAACAACGAAGGAACTTTCTGTTTGATTTTCGTTTCGGGCAACCGACGGAGAAAATTTTTATTTCGTACAGTCGAGCGAATAAGTCCGCGCAAAATGGAGTCGGTGCTTATGTTTTGAGCGACGTAGTACCGCTTTCAATTGCTCGGGAGCCGAACAGTTACAATGCTGTTCCACTGTCCAGGCGAAAGCCTCGTAGTAGAAACTCGGTAATTGCGTGCTCGTGGCAATCCCAAGGAAAATGGACGCTCGCATAATCAGCGGAACAAGGTGAATCTGCGTGTCTGAAATTGCTTGCGGAGACCCGGGGCTGGAATCGGAACCAAAGCCGGTCTCTCGGTCCTCGTTCCTTGAGTTTCCAAACTCCCCGTTTAAACGGATATCTATCACCGAGTAGAATTCGAAATAGAACACAAATAATATGTTTTAGTTTGATTTCGATCGGAGACCAAAGTGGAGCCAAAAATCTATTTAGCGGGCAACGTTTGCTATTCGGTTTAGCAGAGATTTTATATTTTTAGATTCACCTCGCTGGACGTTCGATGAATATTTTTACGAGTGACCGAGGAATTTGTGAGCTGGCAAATTTATGATCGTAGGGGAGAGAAGAGCGTTTAGTATGCTGTTCTGGAGCCTCCTGTTGACAGTCTGTTGTCTTCTGAGAGAATATCTGGCCGGGACCTAGTGAATTATTGTCTGCGAGAAGATTGAATACTGTTTAACTTTTTACACTGTTCTTCTCTCTTTTTCTTTGTATTTTTAACTGGCGCGTTCGGAAGCAAGAAGAGTCTATTGTTCTTATAGTTACCGAGGCGAGGGATGTTTATGCAAATTTGCATTTTTACACACGAATAGCAAGAATTCGAACTGTTCCTTTTATTTTTCTGTGTAGTTTTAACTATTACATTGAAAGCAAGGAAAATTGATTCTTTACAAAATCGAAAACGTTCTTTTTACCGAGAACTTGGTTGTTTATGCAAAGTCTCATATTTATGCAGAAGCTGTAGGAGAATAATGCTTCTCTTATCATTTTTTGTATTTTTAAGAAGTGTGTTGAAAGCAAGAAGATAGTCTGTTCATGCAAATTCCCATCTTTTGCACACAAACTATTGATTTTTCGATATAATAAGGATAATAATGCGTTATGGGAAATAATGAATTACACTGATTGTTGTGTTAAATAATACATTGTTCCATTAAAAAAAAATGAAATTTACCTCCATACGCTCTCTACTCCTCCACCTACAAAAAAACCATCACCGTCAAAACCAACACCATCACTTTTCAAATGGGACACATAAGTTATCGTAATTACCAAAATAAAAATGTTCTACCTAAATTACAACAAACTGGAGTGAAATAGAAATTTATTTCTATTATTAATACGTTTAATAGGTTGAAAATAATACTTTTTAAATTCTTCCGTGTTACCGTTTTAAACGACACCTACTCAATTTTCTCATAAACGCCTAAAGTTCGCCGTCTAATTATTATGTTTCTCATAGGATGAACGACGAATTATTCTAATGTTAGCAATGTTTTTTCACTTCATTCGAAGCCACTGGAAGCTGAAAAACATCCTGTAACTATATGAGCTCAAGCTTTACAGTGACTATGAATCACGCTCCCGAAATCAGTATGCGCATAAACGTCAACGACAGTCTAATAATGCAAGCGTTCAGGGACATGAGATATAGTTTAGTTTGCATTTAAATAAATTCTAGCCTGAACGGCTAGAGGCCTTCTGTCATTTATCGGCACGCGATTTACATTGCAAAGCGTATGTGGTCGAGCGTGTCCGCGGTACCATCGTAAGAATTCGAAGACTGCAACGAGCACGGTTGTCCGATTGAGTGCATCGATCGTTGCAGTTCAATAGACCGATGATTATTCGTTATTCATCGTGCGCGTAATGTTTCATATTCGACTCTCCGTAACTATCGTTTCGTTTGGCTTTACGCACCTCTTGAACGCGTTAAGTGTCCCTCTTCAATTTTTCGCTGAACTGCACGGATCATACAATTTTTTAGAAACGTTGTTTTCTCTCGACTTTTTCATTGCCACTCATTATTGTGTATTTTACCGTATTTTCAATTTTAACTCTTAGGTGGATTAAATTATACATAATATTATAGCGTAATTGCATGAAACTAAAGAAAAATTATTGTTTTATTGACCAGCACTATAAAGCACTTATTTATAAATAATATGTATTTCTTCGATGTTTTGGATTCTTTCAAACACGTTTGCCTAATCCGAAAAATCTGAAAAAATACACATTAATAATCAAAATAAGATGCAACTATTTTAAGTTTGTGGTGTTTGCTAGAAATCGATTTTTCAGTGAAAAATGCGGAAAAATTCACTGCCGTGTGTACTATTCGATGGAATGTACATGTATTTTTTTTTTGTAATTTCTTGTTGAGCAGAACAGAAGAAATAGAGCATAATTGATTAAAACGACAGAGCCACACAGTGTCGCCAGACGAAAGGAGGAAGCACGAATCGAGGGGAGTAAGTTACCCCCTCTCTGGCGGTACTGGATTTGTCACGTGACATTGTGACACACGCACGACAGAGACAAAACGCGTCACGTGACTGGGCCGTGGCGGAATCGTTGGGGAATAGCATCGTAGAAGGGGAAGGCAGAGTGGGGGGACAAGTCTTAATCTGGCGATTCTAAATTATTGATTCTAAATATTGATTCTAAACTATTTTACTATGTAATAAATTGTTTATGAAACATATCGATGCAAATTTGACCTGCGGGGCCATTAAACTGTATCTGTTATATTCGCAAGACAACTGACTCGGTTTCGTCTTGATCGCGTCGTCTATACGAATCCGCTCGCTCAGTTTGCTATTCTCCTTTGATGATTTCAGCACGCGGATTCAAGGCCGATGTCGAGAATCGTTTGCTCGCAGAAATCCCGGAAAACGCTTTGTGTACCCGGCGTAACGATATTCTTTTTATTCCACGCTCGTCCTGTGATTTACGAAACACGCTCGTACGAATTACGCAACACAATTCTCTCTGTCTCTGTTTCTATGTTTTTTTTTATAATTCTGACGCGATGTGTTTAGTTCGAGCACGAGATAGTGCTGTGTGACGGCACACGCGCAACAATAATATTTTCCGGCGCGGATTTCACTTTTCCACTGCGACCTATTATCGCGGCTTTTGTCGAGAATCGTCACTTATAAACACAGAAAATAAAATGAGATGGCAGAATGGCTCGTTCCATAAATAATGCGAATTTTTTCCGCACTTTTTAAAAGTCCGGATTAGGTGAAATACAGAAGACAATCGCAATTGTTAGTCTTCCGCGCATAAATTCTGTGGATTGTGATCATGCTTTGAAGCAGCAGAAAAATTAGAAGAACAAGGGGACGATCATTTTTGATTAATTAAAATCATTAGTGGACTTTCATTTGTTGCGTTTAAGAAAATGATTGACGATACTCATACTGAGATAGTGCGATGCTATGAATCGTAGAGTTAAATTATAAAATTATTTGACTACGCAATTTCCGTAACTGTAAATGAATAATATCGATTTCAATAGACTGAAGATTTTATGCATTTATGAGAAAAATGAGTGGGATCAAATTGAAGCAGTAGAAAAGTTAGAAGAATCAGAGAATATCGAGATGTAATTTTTGACTTCTTCGAATCATTAAAGGAAGCAGGAAATTTTTATTCCTCATATCTCGAAATTGATCGAGATAATTTTTACTTTGCATAGAGATCCGTAGTTAACCCGTAAATGTTATTTTTCTTCGTTTAATGCGAATTAGGTTCATTCACTGGACAGGTCAGCTTGTAAATGACGAATTTTCGCGTCGATTTTGCTGTATCTAAATTGGATCTCTTTGTTCGGTCTCCTTTAATCTGCTCCGTGAAAGGGTTGAAGGCGACGAGTCTCCGGCGAGGATGAGCTATTAAGGAGTTTATGTTCGTCTTAGCTGCGTGGTGTGACGGGTTCGCGGGAACCATACCTTCCTGAGCATAAACGAGCACGAGAGCGAATGCTCGTTTTTGGAGTGGCGCCATAAGCGGCCTGAAACGTCGGACAATAACCGGTCTGCGTTCCGAAAAGAACGACTAGCGATCATGCACCGAACTAACGGGTGACTTTTAGACAGATTTTCCCTCGCTATTACTTCACCCTTCATTTTTTTCCTACCTTGGGAAAGGGTTAGGCACGTACCATGCCTGGAAAATGGCCAATAACTCGTTAACACTCGCTTTGTAAACTGAAAATTATTTTTACAATATTTTTCGAGAAAGGTTTTACTATTTAAATTATATTTAATTTTTATATTTCACTATTTTAAATTATTTAAAAAATCGAGGATGTGTTTATTCCAATTTTTGGTGATTTTTTATTGTAGTATACGCGCAAAGGTAACTATTTCGACAATACATGACTTTTAGGATTATTTTCTGGGAAAATTAACGGACTTTCTTTTTAAACAAGCACACTATTTCATAATGTACACATTGTCCAATTTATAGTAATTTTAACACATTTAAGATGTATTAATTTCACAGTTAATGTTTTTTTTTAAGCTTGAATGTTTGTAGATATACGGAAAATGTGTGTCTTCATTAATATAGGTTTAGAAGAGTTAAACGAATGCTCGTTTATGACGTCAAATATTTATGCACACCCAAGAGTCGCGTATTCGATGCTTGCACTCTACAAAATGCAAACTAGGGAGTGCTGATATAAAAAGAATTTCTTGTGTGTTTGTTAAAGTCGTAACTATTCTGTGAACTTGGCATTTGCATGTAGAAACACTTGCGTCTTGAAGAACCGTGGAATTAATGAGTTTTTCTCAGTGCTCGGAATAATTAACAAAAACTTCACTTAGTGCCAACGTCTTTCCATAATATCGTTTTTATTTGGAGAATTAGATCTTCTAAAATGCTACAAGGAAGATTAACAGAATTCAAGAATATCAATATTCTCTGTTCAACTTATTAAAAACATCAACGAAAGAAAGAAATTTTTATTTGGCTCGTGTCTCTTGCAACTTATGTGGAAAATTATTATTTTGCATAAGAACAAAAGTTGTGTAAAAGAAATCTTGTTCTTAAAAGAGATATAAAAGTATAAGGAAATATTGCGCAGAATTGCGAAAAAATTTCCACAAAAAATTAGCGAATATAAGTGAAAGGGGAAGTAACACCTCGAAACAATCAGTCGTTGGAAGAGGATGCCGATTTTTCGGTTGATTGCGTCGTGCGGCCCCGTAAACCTAAAACGAAGTTTCCTTGTTTTCTATTTCGTCGCCGAGCAATTAACGCGTCGCGTCGTCGGCCGTCCAATAATAACCGCGGGATCGACGCAAGAGACACACCGTCGCGAAATGTTTGCCACGTTTCCTTCTCTTCCGGGACGCTGAAAACGGTGCGGGCATTAAGGTTGAGAGAGAGAGTCAATGTTTGAGTTTCAAGGAGTCGCGTTCCATTCGTTGGATCGTCACGCCCCCGTAATAAGAATTCCTGTCAAATACCGTGTAACTCGTCCCTCGAGATTCGGGAATCATGGTTTCCGTCGCATAGCGCTACAAAGCCTTTCATCGCGAGACATACGTTTGAAAACCGTCTTTTTATCCCAAATCGATTTTCAGGAATTTTCTCTGGAAAAATTAGTGGAGGTTGATTTTAAACGACTGCGTCATTGTAAAGTGTATATAGTGTGCAACTTGTGATCATTTTTTTATAGCAATGTTCTTGAAAATGCCTAACTAAAAGCATTTTTTGAGTACGAACCTTATATCTTGTATCCATCTTATCAATCTCTTGTGAACAGTGTTTTAAATTAAATAATAAGTGCTTCATTGTTCATAGTTGCAGCAATAAAAACTGGAACTATCAACGAGTACATTAGCTATTGAAACAGCGTGGAAATGCTTCATTGTTCATAGTTGCAGTAATAAAAACTGGAACTATCAACGAGTACATTAGCTATTGAAACAGCGTGGAAATGCTTCATTGTTCATAGTTGCAGCAATAAAAATTGGAACTATCAACGAGTACATTAGCTATTGGAACAGCGTTGAACTAAAATGATTGAGCAGCGAGGATTAATTGTCAATTAAGTCAATTAAGCCAACATTTGAGATACGTCTTGCTATCTTGGACATTATATTTACTAATGACAGTATTTTCCAATCTTTAATTTTGACGTGTTCCCTCCCCTAATTCTACGATCTTAACCACTATAGAGCTGAAAGCGTTGCGACCTTCGTGTTGCCCTTAACACAGAAAGACCCGGAGATGATATCCGGTGTTTGCGTGGCCCAGTTTACTGTACCCGGGTCTACGGTGGCTCTTCCAGTGGCTAGGATCGTTTTCATACGGAATATCCTGCCACCGATCGTGAGGAAATCGATCATGATCTATAGAAAACAGATCCGAGTTTATTTGTGGTTGAAGCGTCGTATTCTAACTTTGGAATTTCTTTTACTGGCAAACCGAAAAATCTTTTGATATTAGACTTTGGTGGGCACTTTTGGTTATGTTTGAGAAAAGTACAGATATTTTTTGAATAAGGAGAAACAAAAATTGAGTTTTCTACGAACAATCCAATACATTGACGTTGTATGCATGAAAGCTGTATAATCTTGATAGACAACATTTTTAAAATAAAAAAAATTAATATTAAATTCATTTATAGAATTTGTCCCGCACTAATTTCAGAACAATGCTACATTTAATTCTACTAAAAATCTAGTCCTCGAGTCGCGTGCAATGAATATAAATTCTTGACATTTAACATTATTCCTACCACGGCCGCACAAATTGACCTTTTCAAACTGCTGTGTACAATTTCGTACATAAAATTTGTTATTTATTTTTATGACTTTACTTAAAGTATGTGTACAATGTATTTTTCAGTATTTATTTCCATTTTATTTTTTTTTCCAAGAAATATACGTATCTTGTCCGGCAGGACAATTCGACCGCAAGTCATAATATGGTATTTACTCTTCTAAACCTAACCAATCAGTATAAAAGAAAGGCTATTCTCAATGTGACATGGTCAACTCAAAATAAATGAGCCGTTATTGAATAGGATGCTATGAAGTTCCACACGTGCAAAGGTGGACGACATAGTACAATTTTGAAAATCGAGGAGAGAGCATCGCAGTATTTTTTATAGAATCGTAATTATACGAAAATAAATTTGTATCGTCATTTTATGGAAGTTGTTCATCTACTAATTCATTCAGCAACCAATTGACTATTATCCACGTTTCATTATATTAACAATAACCTTTTTTAAGGACCGGTTATTTTGACCACGCACGGTGGAATACAAGAAGTGTTGGTACGTTCAGAGTTAATCAACATGGGAAAACTTGTAATCAAACGTAAAGATTTCCTTTCGTGCTTCCTGCAGCCAAATATGATCTTGGCACACAGTAATTACCCAAATGAATATTAAATTCCATTACAGAATTTGCACCACGCTAACGCCAGAAAATGTGTACCAACCGTAAACGCGAGGGGACGTCGGGAGTCTGTGACCTATATTATACTATGCAATAATTGGAGTTAAGCATCGCGAGTAGGTACATAGTTCCAGAAAACGTCGGAAAATCGTGGGGAATTCAGGCAGAGTCGCCGGAGGCTGTTTAAAAACCCGACCCGAATCTTTTGTGATCGCATTACCGTTAATAGTCCACGATTTCCATTAGGCTCGTTGAAATATCGTCTCACGCGACAGAAAGAGCAAATTTTTTCCCGGGGTTACTTTCTCGGCCTTGAAGTTTTCAAGAAAATTTCGCCGGCCAGGTATCTTTCTGGGCGAGACCTAAGAGAAAGAAGTGGAGTGAAATGGAGGGTCTTGGTTCTTGGTCGCTGCCGCGCCGCGCGAGCCGACGAAAAGGGTGCTCGGCTTAATTAACCGGTTCGTCTGCATTTCGAAATTAATTTTAGCCAGAAGCGGTCAACTTGTACGTCTCGCAATTGTCTCTCAGACCTGAACATTCTTCGCCTTCTCTCTCTCTCTCTCTCTCTCTCTCTCTCTCTCTCTCTCTCTCTCTCTGATTTTATTTCCCTACCTTTCTTTTTCTTTTCCTCTCTCTCGCTTTCCGGATTGTGCGATGCAAATGAGCCACCGGAAGTGGACACCTTTTTTCGGGGTCTTTTGTTCAAGAGAAACCGAGGACGGAGCGTCTTGAGGGTTTCCGACGTCCGCTGGAAATCTCTTGGCTGTCCCGCGGCGATTAAGAACGTTTTTCGTGCGCCCTTAAGGGGGAATTCCTTTTTTCTGATGGAAATTCTGAATTTCCTTCCTAGTCTTTATTAAGGTAATGAGGAAAATAATTTAATTAGGAATTTTGTACTGGTGCTGTGTCTGGTGTGCTCTTAAGGGGGGAATGTTGTCGTTTCGTTGAGAGTCATTAACGATGCAACGATGCGGTCATTTCATTTTGAATTTCGTACAGATATTCTATTTTCTGCGCCCTTAAGGGGTGGATATCTTTATTGCGGTGGAAATTATAGTTCCCTTTGGGAATTGGTGCAGCGAATTGAGTAGGAACTATGTACAGGTCCTGTTCTCGGTCCGCTCTTATGGGGGAATTTTATTTTCCTGGTTGTTTTATCGGTAAAGATTTTCGTCAAGAAATATTTAAAATTTTCTGTCTATTTTTAGTATAAAAAAGAACGGAGAGCATTGATGACTTATTTCCTATCGTCCCAGAATTTTAGGACACGTCCGCTTATCCACTTTGTCCACTTTATCTGGGACGTCCTTCGCGTGTTCCTCGAAGGACACGTGTTCCGCCTACAATTCGAAGGAGGTATACATCCTTCAGGAAGAGCGGAAGCCCATTAATCGGATCGAGTTACGCGAGTTTCGCGGTGCCATCATTTTTCGTCCCGCGCGGAACAAGACTCGGGAACGCCCCGAACGAAAAAAGGTTTCATGTGCGCTGTCTTTGTCAGCCGGTCGCAAAAGCGCAGACTCAAAAGTGTGGACCGATTGAACAATCCTTCTGCTTCCCGTCGAGACAAAGGAGAGAACGATTTTTCAGAATGGACCCGGTTTGCGTACCTTGAATGAAACGTGGCTCCCATCATTGCTTCAGAACATAACCGCCAAGTATTTTTGTGTACGACAATATTTCTGTTTTTAATTATTAGTAGCTCCTGAAACTTGTTATTGGTGCAAACAATTTTTATTTTGCATAAAAGTCCGCAATTTGTTAATTATGGCACCTTCTAAATTATCAATTTGTAGTGGTTCATAGTTTGTTACAGTCACTTGCTCAAATTGGTTGGTTTCTACTGAGACAATCCTTAAATGGAAATTCTGTATTGAGCATTAGATTAATGTTTAATATATAATAAAACTGTGAGGTACTGTTCGAAGTGAGCCACTTTAAATACGAAAACATTTTTTGAATATAGTTTTCTAATCTTTAAACAAAAATTGTCAAAAATCACTGTTATCGACCTACTGACTGAGCATGACCCGTTAAGAGGACACATGACACAAACTGCTAAAAATCAACAAGTTTTTGTGAATTTATTTTCAGCGATCTATCGAACCAACCTTATTGAAATTTTAGGGACATTTCACTACACTATCGAATTATCTAAACAATTTTTTTTTTGTTGAATTATACTGTCAACTTACACTAAGAAGAACATACATTTTTCCATCTTGCTACATCAGTCTCTTAATTCAACTTGGAGCATTTCGCCACCTTTTCAACCCTTCCATCCTTTCGCCTTCGTCAGACCAAAACTATGACGGAAGTAAAGGGTGTAAGAGGGTGCCGGGATGTCCGACGGTGCGTCAACTTCGCAGAACGGGGTCGAAAATGGCGTGGGGAGCAGCTAATGGTCGCGTAGGACGCTCGAATAAACAAACCTGGGAAAAGTTGGTCGCTCGGAGAAAGCTTGCGTAGGAGAATCGAAGAAGTTCGAGAGATAGAACGAGAGGATGATACAGAGAAGCCGTGCTCGGCGCCTCTCGGGCGGCGTTTCCCGGCATCATCGATCGTATCCTTGGTGTAATCCTGCCTGCAAGGAGGAGAAGGACGACTGTCGGAGGCTGGCGCCAATCTTCGCAGCGTTGGCTCCAGCTTGCCTCGTCTCCTCGCGCCGGGAAATGCTCGATTGTCTGGATAATTACATAGTTAAAAGCCCCAGGTCTGTCGCCTGTCGGCTGGTCATCGTCCTTTGCAAGGGCTGATCCTTCTTCCAGCGGAACATGATTTTACGCGGTTAGGCTCTCTCGCGTACGCGGACCATCGCCAAAATCGCTGACTCTCTCGGGCCGGGGGGGGGGGGGGGGGGGGTCCTGATTGCCAGGAATGATCGCAACCATGCTAAATATTGGAATCAACGTTATCGCTGCGAACGTTTAGTCGCTATCCTCCGGAGTTTTTCTATGAACACTTTTGACATTTAGGAAATAGATGCCAAGTTTCGTGGCGGTTTGATCGAAGCAAAATATTACTCCGTCTGCATCCGATTCCGTGCCATTTTTATTGAAGTATAATTCAGCAAAGGAACCTCTTCAACAATTTTTCCACGAAGATATCTCTACAATGTCAGTAATTGTGAAATAAGAAACATTTGAGGTTCCAATGATCGTATATTGAAACAGGGACTCCAATAAGATTTTTTTTTTAAGATTTTTTCAAAACCTTTTTATTTAGGCAAAATGCATTAGACACACCCTACAGTTTTGTGGAGTAGTGTGGAACTCTAAATTTTTTATCTACCCACTAAAACCCCTCATGGGCCCTCTCTCCTATCACCATTTGAATTCAATTGTACAGAATTGCTCAGATGGATTTTGAAGATTTTTGGAAAACGGATAAGTTAGACCCTTGAAACGATTGAAATCATCGACTTGTATATGAATTTTCTTTTCCAAGTTCGTCCTCGATTTGTACTATTTTTCCTATATTTTTCGGTTATATTTCCTCGGTATTTTGATAAATTAATTTTGCTTCATCACGAAGGGTCACCATTAAACGAATAAATATAGTTGGTATGCAAAATGTGTGATAGGTCGGAACAAGTTTGAGGAGTTTGATCACTAATTGTGGCATTTAATCAGGTTTCCCGAAAATTTCCTTATCGGCGTGTTACTTATCGTCATTAAGGCGACCTCCTCTTCAGCGTCTACAACCTCGGCTGAGTAATTACCTGTAAACGAAGTGGTTCGCCGAGGTAATTGAAGCGGCTCGTAAAGCTCCGAAAATTGGAAAACGATGCCACAGTCGTGTGGTCCCTCTGCGGAAGTGACGTTTATTTAATGCGATAAATTAGCGATATGATTACGTCGGGGCGTAACCGTAACCGTGGAAAACAGAAAAGGTTGAGCACCTGTCTGGGGATTGTATTTCATTAAAACCACAGAGGCAAAACGTCAAGTTCAACTTTCGACCTTTTCCGGAATGAAGTTTTTAAAACCAAAAATTATCAGTGTTTCTACACAATGAAAATTTATCAATCTGAAACGTAAGACACAATTAACCAAATTAAAATATTCAACTCGAGAGAAAATGAGACTAGATGAAACGTCTGTTCGACAAAAATCAATTTCCAAGACAAAATCGTGTTTAAAACGCAAGCTATTCTGTATAATTCCTTGCTACCCGATTAGATCCAAGGAGGTGTTTATAATTGCAACCATTTCCACGACTCTATTGTGGCCACCTCGTGGAACCAGAGTTGCACGATGAGGGGAGGGAGCACGAATTGAGTGGAAAAAGTTACCCTCTCTCTGCCAGTGCCGGAATATGCACAACAGAAGAGGAAGCATGAGAAATAGCGCGGTAGAAAGGGAAATTAGAGTGGGGGGACAAGTCTTGATCTGACAACACTATGTGGAACACCGTACGCATTCGCAAAGCTACGAAACAGCCGGCGGCGCCGATGGTTTCCGGTAAAACGCTTTGTCCTCTAACGACAGTCTATCGAATTTCATCTCTCTCTCTCTCTCTCTCTCTCTCTCTCTCTCTCTCTCTCTCTATCTCTTCCTATTTCCCTCCTCCTAACTCGTTTCGCCTAAGCGGACTTCAGTTTCGTGAAGTTCTGGGCGAAAATGCGGTCGTGTATTATGTAAATAAAAGCGACGTGGCTCGAGTTGCAACGAGACTAGCTTCGTCCGCCATCTTTATGGAGAAACGCGGGCGGAAATAAATCTTCAGAGGATTTCGGCAAAGTAATTGACTAGTTGCGTAATACGATGATACATGCGAAACTCGAGGTTTATTCGGAACCTTTTTGGCGGTGGCGAAACCTCTTTCGACTTTGAATAATGTACATTGGAAGACCTTTATTTTTCGGACACTTTGCAGTCGTTCGTAGGACTCGAGTTGGGACCTTTAGGGTTTTTTAGGTTGTTTGGAAGACTGTTTTATAGAGGATCTATTTTTGAAACCCTGTGGATGATCATTTTAAAAAAATTTTTTCGCTTGAGACTCTCTATGGTCATTTGGAGGTCTTGAGCAAGGACCTACAGGGTTCTTTAGATGACCTTTTCGAGACATTTTTGGATCGTTTGGAGGATTAGATCAAGAACTTGCAGGGTTTCTGTTATCCTGCAAACTCTTTTAGATAATTTAGAAGCCTGTATTTTTGAAGATGCACTTTAAGAATCTTGCAGATCATCATTTTTTCGAAGATTTTTCCTCCGAAGACTCCTTACCGTCAGTTGAAGAACTATAGCAAGGACTTTCAGAGTTCTTATCTCTTGGAGTCTTTCTTAGACTTCATTTAAAGGATTATGTGTTAGAGGATGTATCTCGTCAACATTCTGAATTAGCACTGTTCTGATCTCCCTTCAAACATTAAAACTGGCAAATAGGAATACAAGGTCCTTCAGAGTATCTGTGTTCGTTGTGTTTCTCTAGGGTCTTCCACAGAAACAAGAGGCTTTAATATATCTTTGAAAATCTTTAAGGATTTGTAGGGTCCTTTAGAGAGCATCATCCAGAAGTGCTTTTATTTGTAGACTTCTGCAAGAGTTCTTTTTAAAGTAGGGTCTTCTCAATAGCTTTCAACGTCGTCAAGGGACATTCAATTCTCTTGAAAGAACATTTTTCTTTGAAGTTCTGTTGAATTTTTTTGGAGGACTGAAACATACGCTTTTAGCGTCCTTGCGGAGAAGATTCCTTTTGAAGGACTTGTGAGGTACAATCTGGGAAAACAACTCTGGGAGTTCTTTGTATTTATCGTCTGAGACGTTGTCGTTTAATTGGAATCGATTCGTGGGACATTCGACGTCTCTTGGGAGGGCTCTGTCAGGAAGATGCGAGAATCCTTCACTGGAGGACATAAGTCTAGATCTTCCTTTTCTTAGTCTCACACAAGAAAACCTTTTTTAATTTCCATGAAAGACGTCTAGCGATTCTAGAAGATCTAGTGACTCTAGTGATCTTTTCAACAGCCTTAGAAATTTTCTCGTTCATCATTAGAAGGCATTTTCCTAGAATTCTTTATGGTTAATAAATCGGAAATCCATCTGAAATTCAAAAGTTAGAATTTCTTTAAAAAGTAGACTCCCTTTTTTGCAATCTCTAAATAGGTTCTGGATTAGGTAGTGGCTGGATTAGCAAGATTTGTTTAAAAGTTAGAATCTCTTTAAAATCTCTAGTTAGAATCCTTTTTAAACTCCATTAGAGAATTCTGAAGAGATACATTTTCAGAAATATTTTTAGATTCCTAAATCTTTTCAAAACAGTTGCACAAATTTTTAGCCATCGTCTAGGAACTCGGAGGAGTCCAAGAAATCTCATAGGTTTTTCGATAGGTGCTTTAAAAATACTAGAAATTTTCTAGACATCTAGAATCTCCAAATGTATTATTCTTATTACAATGATTTTCAACATATCTTCGGAATCTTATGAAAGCTATAGACGATGCTTGGAGATCTCTTCAAGGTCGTGCATCCTCGAAATTCCCTACAAAATACATTAATTGCTGTGACTACCATGATCATCTGAATACTCGGAACGAACCTCTCAATCCTCGGAAAGATTTTGAAGAAGATCGATCAATTCGATCGATCGGTCTCCTCCAAGCTTCTCGATTTCTATTTAATTAACGAGCTCCGTGTACTACGGACGCTGAGCAGCTCTGAAGAGCGTTTTCCGTACACAGGTCAGGTTTAAGCGAGTTGCGTTTCTCTGGTTTGCAAAAAATGCATCATTACCGTGTTCCTCCTCGCGCTTCTGGCTCTGTGCTAAGCTCGCCGGAGGCTTTCGACGGTTAAGGGTCGCACGTGGACTACCGACGAAGACGATCCTCCTTACGTAACTGTCCCGCGAATCGATCATCACTGTATCCTCATTAACCCCGTGTTTTGCGTTGCTGTCAGGTTTATTGTCTTTGAGGGTGATTACCTTCATCGTTGAATCTACGCGGACAATTGAAGATAATAAGACGAGCAGTATGAATATTAATCAACCTGATCCGTTCGAATTGGAAAATTCTGAATGTTCGAGTGCTTTCACAGGGGTGATTCAACGAGTCGATTTTAACTTCAAGGATTTAAAAATAATTCTATAGACTCTGCCCGATACGATGGTGTATTTTTTAAATGACATAATAAACATTGGAGGATATTCAAAGAATGTTCGATGCAAGTGCTTTCATTTATTTCGATAATGCCCAATTCTGATTTTCGCTAGCGTGGCAATCGAGCGCCCTGTCCGTGTACGTGGCTGGAAGCAGGACCCGAGAAAGGTGGTAGACGCAGGGGCGGAATCGCGCGGGGGCATAGCGCGGGGGATATTGATTGTCGCAGAGTTGGAGTGGCAGCAGAGGGGCCGGCCAGTCAGCTGACTCGAGTTGCCAGCTCACAGCTGATCCCGACACACGGCACACAGCGTACAGCGTCGCTGGCGCAACTACCGTCGCATTGCTGCCCTCTCTACTCCCCACCCTTCCTCCCTTTAGTGGGCGAGCCCTTCGCGGGACGGTGCGGGTACGGGAGACGGGTATAGCCGGTATAGGTCTGCCTATGAGGCGGGTATAGCTGCGGGTGCGTCCGCCGTTTCACCGTTCCGCACTCTCTCTCTCTTCTCTCTCTCTTCTCTCTCTCTCTCTCCCTCTCTCTCTCTCTCTCTCTCTCTCTCTCTCTCTCTCTCTCTGTTTGTGTGTGTGTCTGTCTGTCTGTCTGTCTGTCTGTCTATCTACTCCGTCCTAGCCCCTATGCCCGCGTTTCCCAATTTTCTCTCTCCGCTCCCTGCGGACCCGCCGCCCGAATACGCGACCTTACGAATCTTGCGGAGATCCCTTCGCTTACTGGGTATATAGGCCGCTCAATAATATATGGGTCGTTCATGGTGATCTGAACCGACGTTCCAAATTTTATCGATTTTTCTTTGCTTTGCTTCTTGGGGCACCGTTTTGATGTTCGTGTCTCCGACATATAGGCTGTTCCATAATAAATGCAGCGTTTTTGGACGATAAAATCACATGGTTTAATTGGCTTCTCTGCATTCGGTAGTTCCATTGCGAATCAAAACATGATCCATTATAATATCTCATCTTGAATAGTGTTCCTCCTCGAGAATTTCTCGAGAAATTTAAATCTAGGAAAATTGTTATGAATTTCATCAATTTTATAACATATAAATTCTTAAATTCTCTTAAATTCTTATTTAAAACTTTAGAAAAACAATACTGATTTGAGTAATGAGTTTCTTGTTGTTATTAAAGAAGAAATATCTAAAAGAAGAGACAAGATTGTTGTATCCCTTATAAAATATCTGCATAATCCAGAATCTCTGCAAAAAGATTCAGAAGATAAATTTTTTTATTTAACATTTAAGGCAGATATATATAAAATGGCGAAACAAATTCTGAGCAGGCTTGAAAAATATGTCAATGATTTTTATGAAAATAGTGAAAAACTTTCCTATTCTCAGAATGAGGAACTATCACTGGAAAAACAGTTAGAATTAGAAATTGCAGATACCCTTCAAGAATTTAGTGTCCAGAGTTTAGCGGCAGAAGAAAATAAATTCCGGACTCTAACAAAGGAATTCCAAATTTTTGAGTCCACTGAAAAAAGAACACTCAATCTTCAGCAACTTTTGAGTGTTCTGTATACGATAAAGCCAACATCCACACAAATTGGAAGAAATTTTTCTACGGCTACAGATTTTGTTACAAAAAAAAAAAAAGAAGTAGATTGTTTGATTCTACATTAGACGCATTATGCTTCTTAAGAAGTCATTTCAAAACAAAAGAGTAATGTTTCACTTTATAAAAGATTGGTAAAAGTTTCCCAATATACATCTCGAGAATTATCGAGAATTATCGAGAAATATAGTCTAGTATAGTTTTTTTATTTCTCATTTCTCAAGAAATAAAAAATGTTGACAAATCAGGAACACTAATCTTGACATTGATTTGCTTCTAATTGTACAGGCTGTTCAATAATACGTGGTAAAAGTTTCATCCATTTGTTTTCTTTCTTGTAATTTCGTTATGCAATTCGTGATTTTTCTAACCACAGTGATGCACTTCATGTCTTCACTTGTCGTTCCTAAGTATTACAAGCTGTTTCATAAACGTGGACCATTTTTATGTTATACGTGTAATCAAATTTTTTTCATTTTCTCCAACCTCTTCGTAGATCCGTGGTAACACCGTGTGCAGCATCTTTGTTATTGACCTTAGCAATTATTTGAGGTTCACCTCAATATTCCTCCTTATAGTTCCAGACATACAGTCTGTTTTATAGTAGGAGGCTTGTTTTGTCTTGATCAACTTTATATCATAGACTTTATCACTCAATTTTCTCCATTTCTAGACTCGTCGTAAAATTCATGGCTTCGTAACCATGTGGATTTTTATTGTCTCCTGTCTCCTCCGGTTATGAAGCTTTACAGGCAGTTCCATACTATGTGATGCATTGACGGTCGATCAAACGATTCCTTCCTATCTATTTTCCTTTCCTTTTTGTATTCTATTCAGTTATCTATTTTATGCGACATTTAAAACTCTCTAGACTCTTTCTTTCAATTATACAGGCTGTTTCATAACACATGAAACATTTATTTTTAATTGACACTGTTCCCGCGTTTCTTAATGTTTTTCTTCACTCTTTGTATAGCTGTAGAAAAATTCATAATCATGTTCCTATGTCTTGATTCTTGTCCAGAATTATACAATTTTTTCTGTATTCTTTGCAAACCTAATGCCAATCGCTTGTTGCTTCAAGACGTTTGAAGTTATACACTTTCTAATTCTCAGTTAACAGATATAGGGTGTTCCATAAATCCGTGCATTTTTAGTGATTTAATAAATCATGGATACTATCACCAACATATTAACCATACAAACATTAACTTATACAATTTTGTAGGAAACTTTAGGAAACAAATTTTTTAATACATCTAACTATTATGTATACATTGTTTATATCCATGCCAAATATTCAAGCATGCATCCACACCGTTCTTTTGTGTAGCTGGATAAACCTGTGAATGTTTACATTGCTAATGACAAACAGTTGTCTAGGACATTGACGCACTCTTATGAATTAAAGACGACCACGATCGATAAGCATATTTTCTCGCAGGTTTCGTCGCCGGTTATCTACGCTCCGCTAATATGCACGCGCGGTTGCTATAATAAATTACTTTTAATTCGAGCCATCTGCCGCATCCCATCACGGCACGTCGAGCTTCACACATACTTATCTCGGCGTCAGGATACCTGTCCGCCCATTTTCTCCTCCGGTTTAATTAAAGCTCCGTGGGAATATTTTTAATCGTCGTCTCGTATATTAAATGCGCATACATATACGCGAATAGAATTTTATCTATTTATGCCTGAGTTTTCGACTTTTCAACCCGACACCTCTGCCGAGACTTTATTCATCGCTAACGATTCCCTATACCGGGTGACTCTGCAATTTTACTGCTATAAAAAAAAGTTCATCCTGAACAGTTTGTTTAGAAATTTCTTTTCCACGTAAACAGTTGATCTCAAACGTTCGAGTATTCTGAAAAGAAATCATTTTCAACAGTTTTTCTACTATGTAAAAAATTAGTTGAAACATTTTCCTGCTTTCTGAAAAATGAATTTGAAAACTTTTATTCCCTACGAGAAATTAACTCGAGAAGCTTTTGTGTAAAAAGTTCAGTTGGAGATTTCAATCCCTTATGAACAGTTAATTATGATATTCCGATTTTTTATAGTGCTTATGAACAGCCGATTGAAAAAACTTCAATACCTCGACAGCAGTTCATTTAAAAATTAGAATCCCTTATAAAAAGACCATTTAGAAAACGCTGTTGCTTGTAAAAATTAATTTAAAAATTTGTATCCATGCAAAGAACTAATTACGAAATCTGTGCTGCTTTAGAAATAGGCAAACAAAGTCCTGGAATCCTATTTTAATTTAAAGAAATGAGTTCAAAGAGTTAGAATTTCCAAATTTTCTTCTGTGTTTCGAATTTATTTTTTTCTGAAGAATACTCTGAAGGTGTTCTTTCTGCGCAAGGATTGCGGATGATCCGCGTTTCTGATAACGGTTATTAATTTCTTGGTGCGAGTCGCACAATGCCGAAGATAGAACAACCGAGCAGGCGTAAATCGTAGCAGGAAAATCCGCTCGGCCGCGCGCTGATTACTATGTCCAGCGTCGAAGGGTCGCCATTATTTAGTCGTTTCCATGTCGGCCCTCGTTATATCCAGCACACGTTTCATTTTCGCGGTGATTTTCGCGAGATCCTTGCCAGCAGACCGGCGAAAATGAAGAGAGATTCGAGCCTCGTTTCACGGATCAATTGATTGCAATCTTGATCGTTATCTTCAATCATTCATTCTTTATTATCGCTGCATTACAATCTTCTGACCCTTTATTTTATACGGAAACGACTCGTCAGTTGATATCAGCAATTATTTATTCCCTATTATTACTGAATTGTAATCTATAATAATTGCTTCATTTTCAAGAATATACTCACAGACATCAGCGGAGTTTATACATTTATAATAATAGTATATTGCTGAAACAATGTAAACGCAGAAAGTGTAAATACTGTTATAATAATATGTATATGATGATAGAAATGATAATAATAGTAATAACAACAAAGGAAGCATCGTCTATGCGAAAGGAACAAGGAAAAATTGATTACCGCGTTGCAAGAACACGGTCCAGAAGACATGGTGATGAAGATGATCAGAGGGATGATTAAAAGGGAGCCGAAAACCCGCGGGAGTTTCGCAATCTGTGGCGTTTTTTCGCAATTTTTTCTGACGCCTTCGTGATCTTTTGTACGCCGAGAAAATCACGCTCGCAGAATTATTCGCATCGAGAAATTCGCTGACATTTAGCCAAAAATTAAACGTTAAAATTTATATTTCCTTCTAGGGATTTTTGTGTCTCAAACATAAAGAAATTAATGGGATTAACTTCTTTAAAAATTAATTTCTTTCAAGTATTTTGAGTCAATTATCAAGAAGTTATTTCTACTGTGAAGGGTGCTGGAATATTAATGCGAGTAACATTCCAACTGGAATTTATGCTGAACCGTCACTAAATTCTTCGACCCGGACCGCAACGCTTTGTTCACCGTCTTCGCATTTGTCGATCGCACTCTGTTTGCTCCAGAGAGCAGCCCTGCATCATTCTGTTTGTCTTCGCAGCGTGTCACGCGTACTCCTCGTTGCTTGTCCTCGCGTGCTTCCAGGGTTGTTTGCTCGTTGTTCCAAACCCGTTTTCCACCCCCGAGTGTTCCATCTTCCGACGATGCAGAACGAGGAACGGGGCGCGAGGGATGGAAACGATAATTCATTGTTGGGCGAAAGTTATCGTCGAATGCAGAGATGTAAAATCGATTTTATTCGTACCACGTATAATTCAACGCTAGGTTTATTTATTATGACAACGCTAGGGCTATTTCATTTATAAAAATAACAAGAACATATCTATCCAAATGTTTAGACACCTTTTTAAATAATATATGCTTAAAAGATTTATTGAATAATTTCTCATGGACGCATCTTTACATTCTAGATAATCGTGAATTAAAAATATTAGAATTCGTCATTCTGACGGGTCCCGTACTATACAGGGTGTCCGAAATATTACTTCCTTGAATGGGGCGATTCCTGAGGTTATTTGAAGTAACTTTTTTCTTTGCGAAAATGTCCTCCGAGGCTTTGTTCAAGAGTTATTAACGAAAAACACGGACCAACCAGAGCGTGGCTTCTGTGGACGGAGTCCGGCTTGGCCAATGCCAATGCCACGCTCAGATGTAGCCGCGTTCTGATTGGTCCGTGTTTTTCGTTAATAGCTCCTTAACGAAGCCTCGAAGAACATTTTCGCAAAGGAAAAAGTTACTTCAACTGATCTCAGGAATCGGCCCGCCCCTTCAAGGAAGTACAATATTTTTATATAACAATATTGCAAACGTAGTATACTGTGTAATTTAATATTGATTTGATTGAGTTGTACATTCACTATCATTCAGTAATTACACTCGAAGGGATTCGAAAAGGTAGAACTTCCCTTAATTCCAGTTTCTTCAAATTTGTGTTTCAAACAAATTTGTATTTTAAACTTTAATTCTTGATAGTCCGAAGAATTGGATGGGAACTTTTTCTATGGGAATGCTATAGAAAAGTAATATAAAAAAATGGAATTTTATGTAAACGTTTTATTTCACTATAATGGAGACAATGTACTGAAAAAATGCAGAACAAACGACTATAATGTCAATAATGTTAATGTGTTGACATTATTATGTTACAGTAGTGTGGGACTGTAATCCACCTTGAAGAGGCGACTATAATAGCTAAAACTAGCTGAGACTATGATGATTAGACGACTGCGGATTTCATGCATTTATAACAAAAATGAGTAGGTATAATTTAAAATAGTAGAAAGATTAAAATAATTTAACAGCAGCGGTGCACTATTTACAACTTGTCAGAATTTGAAAAAAAAAACGTGACACGTGTACCAGACAAGTTCATTTTGCAGTCTAACGATGATGATAGTAGAGGGAAATTAATTTACATATTTTCCAATAATTAATACATCGCGTTAATTTTTGTTTCCACATGCAGATTTTTCGCTTCAGCTTGTTTGGAGCAGCCTGTACAGATTCCGCGATGCATTCTGCCTCGAATTTACGGTGCATCGTTTTGTCACCTTTTCCGTGGGAAGCCTAACAGCGATTAATCCTGAATAACCGAGGCTGCGCGACGGTTAAGCCCTTATCTTGGAGCTCGCACCCGCTGCCAACCCAGATACCTAACCCAGACCTGGTTTCGTGGCTTCGATACAAACGTGACCCAGATTTTGTTTAGATTCAATCCTGACCTAATCCATCGGTTTTATCTTATCACCCAAGTTCACGCCCACTTACACTTAGGTTTCCGACTTAACCCTACCACCACAAAACACCAACTGAAAGGTACGAGCCTTTTCTCTTTGACCTGGTCTTTGAGAAGCCAAAACTATAATACAATATTCAGTGCAATTTTTGTGCATGTACACTACTAAATTTATTTACACGCTGCTAAACAACTGAGCAGCCTGTGCAATTGAATGACGCCTCCCAAGATGCTATTGAAAATTATAATATTCAATTCATTGTAACTTTGGGGTACATTGTTAAATTGATTTGCACCGACCACGTTGCTGAACATTTAAATGTGCCATAAATTTTGTAACTCTATTTTGACATATTTTTTTCCACTGTATGAATAAAAAGTAAAAGTTTTCTGTTCATTTAATAGTCTCTTTATCTTCGCAATTTAGTACGTTTGTCATAAGGCTGTATTTCGCTGGTGCTAAAAACTTCATATTTCTCTGTTGACAAAACAAGAAAATGTCGTAACCATACATTATGACTTCAACTTTTCTGTTGCATTTATCTGCATCTTTATTGCAGTTTTATAACTTTCATACTATACTATACTTTTATATGTACTTCATTTTTACAAACAGAATTTATCTCTTCACCTAAAACATTTCCTAAAAATAAAACAAAAATGCCTGTCAGCGTTTATTAAAAGCGTGCACGTTTTTGTGCGTTCATCGAATTTGCACATACGAATATATAAAAAATCCTCGATCACGTGCACATACAGTACGTTCATCGAATTTGCAAATACGAATCTATAAAAACTCCTCGATCAGGATGTACATACAACAACAGTGAATACATTTTGCTTGGTTGTTTGAAACAATTTCATTTTATGAGAACTTCGAATTTTATGAGAAATTCGTGTGTGCGAAAAACGTAAACACGAGCAAATATAAATTGGAACGGATTTTTTGTTTCGACTGTAACGGATGTCGAAGTGAAAGCTGTTTGGTGTAGCACGATTATCGAGTATCCTGGCCAGCGCGACAGCGCATTGTTAAAAACCAATATCACGCGTTAAAAATTGTCTTCGAGGGACGCCAAGGGAATCTCGCCCTCGGGATAATAATAACCACCTTCGCCGTTACTTCGAAACCCTTTTATTCGCCGCTTGTTATCCGACGAATCACGAGAGTTTGCTTTTAATTATAATACACACCGGAGTTCTAGAGAAATTTTTACATTAATATTAATAAGGAAACATATCTAGGATTTGCACTTGATGCAATCAAAATGTGTAGCATTTGATAATTGCAATTTTAAATAGATTGGGCAAATTTTGAAATACCTTTGGTATTTTTATAATGACAACATGCTAGGAAAAGCAAACATAAAAATGTATAATGTAATACTCATCTTCTTCCTTCATTTTAATTCACCGTTCCTTATTCACTCTTCGACGAGGAAAGTAAATTTATATTTACTGCATGTCTAAATTTAATCTAGTAATTTATTTTTAATGGCAAAGCACTAACATTTTTAAACTGACATCGGACTTCAAGGTGTAGCAAAGTGCTAAATAAACTAAGTTGTATCAATTTGTTATCTTTGCAAGTCACGTTATAGCAAAAGGAACCAATAGTCTATTGATCCACTGCATTTATGGACGTCAATGTAAGTAGGCACTAGTCACAAGAAAAACAGTTAAACTAACAAACGAAATCGGAAAATGTATTATACAAATAATATCACAATTTGTTCACATTTGTAACTCGTGTTATAGCAAAAGAAATTCAGTGTACCAATACCCTATCGATCCACTGTATTTATGGACGACAGTATGAGTGTAGTCAGCGATCAAATTGTTAGAGTCACTTGCATAAATTAACAAATCAATGATACATAAAAATCATTCATTTTTAGGTCAAAGTACAGCTATACTGAAGTTTTGTAACGTATTTTATAAAGTACTAATTATAAATCAATCTTATCCATCACCTCCATATTAAACATACAGAACTGACAATACCACAACAGGATAATTTCTCCAATTTTGTTGTGACTCGTTGCAAATGCAGATCACTGCGATCAAACGAAAACTACTTAAAGCGATCACCTTAATAATTGGCTGTAATTCTCTATTTTCTTAATACATGGAAATAAAATACCGAGAATAACCGAACGAATTTATGTTACGACCGAATACAACACATCACGGAGATGCAACATCAAAGAGAGAAAAAAAAGAAAGACAACGATCCAGAATTGAAAGCTCAAATAAACGTAACTCGAAATGTTCAATCATCATTACACAAACCATCTGCCCATGCAGACGTCTTGGCAGCGGTTTGCAACGAGCAAATAACAGTTTTACGGTTGCACAATAATTATTGAAACAAGACGGAACGTAGTTAGAGTCAGAGAGAAAGCTTGAGAGAGAGAGAGAGAGAGAGAGAGCATCCCTTTCGTTGCGGTACCATTCCCTCGGCTTCCTCCTCGCTTCCTTGCTCGTCATTTCCGGGTGACGGTAGCGGGCTTCGTTGCTTTTCTTCCTCCCACTCCGACCTCCCTCCCCTCCACACCGCTTTTCTTCCTCCCACTCTATTTTTGCTTCCTCCTGCTACGCGCTTTTCTTCCCCCCACTCCGCACCGTTGCCACCACTCCGACCCGCTTCCCCTACTCCGCGGACGCGGTAGGGGTCGGGGCGCGCGAGGCGTACGGTGTCAGTCGCGTTCGAGCTGCCGACGGAGACGCGTTGGCTCGAGTGTCGTCCCTTGATGGAGAACGGGTGAACGGACACGGTACGGAAACCCGACAATAACATTTATGTATACTTCGTCGAGCTGTGATTATTGTGGTTCCCGTTTCTCGTTCGCGTACACCCCTCGTGCAAAAGCATAATCTGTCTAGTATTATAGTACATACTAGAAACTGCCTCGCGCAACCCCACCCCCGCGGAAACTCCCTCTCTGCGAATCCACCCTTTCATTCACTCGTCCTCGTCTCGACTTTCATTCAATCTGTCCACCCTGCTGACTCCTGTTCGGTTTCATTCGGATGAAATTGACCCGATCGTAGGGTGACACAGTGATAGGCTGAAGGGTTCATTTCTGTGACAGTATTGTGAGTCAGAGTGCTCGGTTGCCGGTGGTCGGTGCTGTTGTCGCTGGATTGCGGATCTTTGCGCAAATGGCTGTTTCCGTGTTTGATTTTATAGTTTTGTTTTATTGCAACCGAAAGGTTCATTCTGGTAAAAGTACAGTAGAACTCAATTTACATGAACTTGGCGGGTGACAAGTTGGTTTGCATAATCAGGTGGTTCTTATAATAGGGGTCCGCCTGTTTCCCGCCACTAAGATTTTTTACGTTCATATAAGATGATTTCGCTCATCTAGAGTTTAGCTAACCAGGTACTGCCAAAATTTATCTCGTGTAAACGGAGCTCCAGTGTATTGGGTAGGAACGAAAGTTCGTAGCATATTTAAATTGAGATTTGAAGATTAAATTAAGGTATTTATTGGGATAAATTTATTCAACAACTCATTTTCCATTGCTTTTTGCCATTTTCAAGTCTGTGAATGCGGTTTTAGTAGAATAGATTTTCTGAAAATTTGATTTTTTACATGATTGTGGTGTTTTTGAGAAAAAGAATGCCATGAAAAAACCTCATGTTCTTGGTCTTCATTTTTTGAACTTGGTCCAATTAGACCCACCTTGTGGTACCAGGAGTATTGAACTGTGGATTGAGGACAGTTTTTCTGTTCTTCGCGTAGCGAGAACGTAATGCTGGCTTTTAACTGTGCTAAGAGAAGATTATTTTCTTTTATAATAACTCCTGTACAGGCATCCACCCTGTATATCAAATTAGAAGTAATTTCGAAGCTTTAACATTTAAGTTTTCTGAATCAATTTTTATGTTGAAACGATAAGTCAATGCAATGGTGTGATAAAATGGAGATTCTAGGAAATATAGAAAATTGTTGCTAACCTCCATCACTACAAATTACAAATGTATCATTTATACTACCACAAAAAAAGCTTTGAGACAGAGTCCCATTATCGCCGTGAAAAAAGAAATTTAAATCCCGCGTGAAGCCAACAGGAAAAATCCAATAGACTAAAAAGTTCCTGGGGAATGTTTACCAGACAATGGCGCATACAACGTGAGTTCATAAAATTCTCTAGTGTATTCGAAAAAATTTGCATAATGTCGGTGCTTTTGCAAACGGCTTTGCTAAAGTAGCGATAAAAAGCCAGAGGGAAAAAAGGAAGAAACAAACCCGATTTGAAAGACCGTTCGAGGAGTGATCGAGTTGACGGTGAAAAGCAATTTTCTCTTCTGTAATTTCAAGGGGCGAGGGGGTGCAAGGGAAAACCTTCCTGCCCTATCCAAGATTGTGTATTCTTAACTGGGAATCGAATTTCTTCAGGACTTAATCCTGCTGGCTGACAGCTGAACATTGTTGAAAATTAAATCCCCACTGAGGTACTTACCCGGACTCTTCGGGATTAATCTTCTCTGCTGGAACTACCCTCTGCTTGCTATCAAAACTGTTACTTACATCGACAATACTAAGTCGCGAAGCTTTTCTCGAATGTTTCTCCAATCTTTTTATCGTTCGTTTTCTGTTCCCTACCAGAAGAGTTTGTTCTCTTCTAAATGTTTCTCTACCTCTTTTACTGTTTGTTTTCTAGAAATCATTTTGCATAGAATGGTTCGACAATTTCACTGAAAGACGCTATAGTAAGTCTCTGAGAAAATTAAATTCTTTTTAAAATATTTTTCTACTTCTTTTAGTGTTAGCTTTTTAATTATCACTGTACTAAAACAATGATAAATATTCTATCAAAAAGGTATTGTGCAGTTTCAATTTTCTGTTATCTCTTCCAAGTTTAATTTTATAAAAATTGCCTTAAATGTTCGAAGACTGGACCAGATACATTGATATTTGCATTGTACACACACACACAAAATTATGATAAATTTTTTCTCTCGTTGCTCCAAGCGTAAAGTTGCTCTCAAGTGTAACAGATTTCGCAAATTCAAGCGAGTACTACCGTATCTCGTCAGATCGAGCATGAACGTCTTGTCTCGAGGGGGTTCCCTATAGTTCCCGTTAGCATGATCGTTCGGCATTCGAGGCAGGACGATCGAGTTCCTGCCGGACCAAGAAACTGCCCCCGGCGAGACAAGAAAAAAGGCGAGCATCAGGAGCGTAGCTAGTTTTTTTCGGTGGTCGGCCCGATTTATCGCGACCGCAACCGTCCGTCCTGAAAATAAATGGCCAGATTTTGAGAGGCCGTACGGTTATGTTCCTTCTTCCTTGAGATTAATCGCACGCTGCTAGCGGTAGTTCCAATGATAGACAGTTCCATCCGAACCTTCGGGCTCCTGATTACTTATCCTTCGACTGGCAAAATGGCCGCTGACAGGCCGAGCGGTTCCAGCTAAAATATTTGGACACGGCTCTTGGAGCTTCGGCTGAGAATACTTGATTGAATTCCTCGGAGACTCTTACGACTAGGAAAATATCTCTAACGAGAAAGCTGTACACTTTTCCGCGAGGAATCCATAAAACGTGTACACGGATCTAGGAAAAGCCAGTTTTCTTCTCGTATTAAGAAACGTTCGTTTTTAGACGGTCAAAAAAGTAGTTGTACTTTGATCATTTTTTGCGAGGAACTTACTAGAGATATTGAAATGAATTTTCCAACGATTATTGTCCATATCTAACGCTGTATGTTTAATTTTTTTGATGGTCGTATTAAATATAGTTTTTGGGAAAACTTGAAAAATTGTCGCACACGTGTTATTATTTTTAGCGTTTCAGTGGCAATTTTTTGCGAAGAAACGACCAGGGCTAGTGGAATGAAACTTTCAGCGATTATTGTCCACATCTTGCGGTGTATGTTGAATTTTTGCGTTTATTCTATTCGATAGAACTTCTGAGAAAAACAGATTTTCCCGTACCGATCATATCGACGAACTTCCGAAGTTCGAAAAGAAGAATTTGGTTGAAAAAATTTGGCAATGTGTTGCGAGAGGAAACTTGCAGCGTCTAAATTATGCACATCTCGCGCTACAGGTACAATTATTTTGGTAGAGAAACACGATTTAACTCCTGCGCATCGGGTACTAGAAGCGATCCTCGAATAAAAACCGGAATCCAGAGCGCAGAAAGAAATTCCTATTTAGTCTCGAGTTTCGCGTCGCCTAGAAGTCCTCGTATATTCGCAAAGGAAGCGTTCCAGAGCGCCTGATCTTTTTCATCCTCGTCGCGAGTGGAACGGGTTGTCAGAGTTCGAACAGTCGTATCACCGCGCGAAGCCTGTATAGTTCGGAGAAAGTTCGCCTTTCCACGGTCGCGTCTACGCGGATACGGATTATCGTCGCTTTTACCTGAAAACTCGAACGGGAACAACTAGCTTCGGGTAAAACTAGCTGCGCCGGACGTCTACAAAGAAAAATAAAGGAAAACAGCGTAAAGCCTCCCCATTGCAAGCCGCTTGTCCGAACGAATTTTCCTACGAGTCTTAATAGTAGGCTTTTCTCACTTCAATGACGGAAACATTCTCCACAAAAAAAAAATTACTTGCGCTTAAAGCAACGAGAGAAAACATTTATCCCGATTATGAGTACCGCTAAAGAGTGCATAACGTTTGGTGTCAAACGTGAATATACATCTGCAAATTCTTCAAACGAAAAGAAAAATTGCTTGCACTCACAGCAGTAGGAGAAAAGGTTGATAACTATGGACCACCTTAGATTATTTAATACTGTCTTTTAATAGAGAATGCAGAAACGATGACTCGGATAATGGGCGGTTCTATTAAACCGTGGATTAAACAAGCAAATATGATCGGAACCACACCATGAAAAATGTAACGAATAACCTAGTAAAGGATTCAGAAAAAAACAATGAAGAACGAAAAGGTTTTCTTACGGTTTTCAGCGATCATGCTTGTAGACATCGTGGGAGGTGCATCCCGCGGTAGTGGGAATAAATTGATCGCAGATATCGTGCGGATCTGTTGCGCATATATAGAGGCGTTACTGTAATTGTCGCGAGGGGCCCCAGCAGGGAGCAATTAGAGAGAGGTGTCCTGGTTGTTTGTCGTTCGACAGACAGTAATTCCGAGACAATGCTTGCCATCCTCGCAGACTGTGCAAAGTGACTGTGTCGCTTCAGGTCTTGAGTGACCTAAGGCAAACGCCAGATCAATTGGCCACTCAAGGCCACTTCCCTGACTGCCAGTGACGTCACCAGCCTCCTCTCCTCTCTTCCTATATCTCTGTCCTCCGTCTTTCCCTCTCTTTCTCGAATTACGTGTCTCTTTCCGCGAAACTGAAGCTTCGTAGGGGTTTCTGCAGTGCTTCCGCAGCACCCATAGTGATCTCGCATAGCCCACCCACCAGGGAGAACAGGGAGAACCGCGGAAACCTAGAAGATTATAATCAATAGCGCCTCGGACGCGTTTTCCACGTGTAATCAAACGTCGCGCATCCTGTCGTCGAAGAATGTTTCCCGAATGAAATTGTTTAGCTGGTTTTCCATTGGTACCAAAGTTCCGCAGTTTATTTATCACCGATTCTCAATGACAATTGAAATGGTAATGGTCGACGCGACGGCGAACTGCTTTCCGTAACCGTTGATTGATTCTTGCCTGCAATCGTGATTGTGGTAACAGTGCCGTGCTGCAATTAATAATTGTAGGTTGTAATGAGCTGGTAACTAAATTCCCTGCCACGTTTCTCTTGCAGTTGTTAACTGTAACGCGTAGGCTCCGGTTCACCTTTGTAACCAACATTATTTAAACAATATAGGAAGTAAACCGGCAAGCTATTTCCTTTTATTATTGATTTATTATATGCTTCAACACTTGAGTCTCGGAGCTGTCAGTTTTATTAATAGACCTTATATTTATTGTTTATTGGAATCGGCCATACGAGTGTAAATTTTTGGGGTAATTCACAAAGAACCGGGTTAGTTAAAGTGAGAATTTTATCTTCTATATTATGCACTATGTTACTAATTTGTTAGGAACCCTGATATATTTATTAACTCCCCAATGGACCTTCGAATTTTTAAATCGAGAACCATTGTTTTTATTGTAAATTATTATGAAAGCTGAGGGGCGTAAAGCTGAATTACTTTTAACTCATTGAAAGCATTAAAAAAAGAAATAAATATCTGTGTAACTGCTGCATACTACGATCAATGCAATTTTTATTTTTGCACAAAAATCTATTAATACTGTTGAACTATCGAATTTATCGTGTAACACCTGGAAGGGGTTCATTCACAGAGGCAGGTCACGCTATCAATCAGTCATGTACCAAAGGCGTTGCGTTTGCTATTTATTCATCGGGTCCAGGAATAATCAGGAAAATCAACATCGATCGGCGCGAAAATCGTCGGCCGGAAAAGATGACTCGCTTTCAACCCGGTGCTTTCAACTTGTGGACGCGTGCCAGTCACGCACACACTCGTTCCTCCGTCTCCCTCTAATGACGTCACGTTAATGAGACGCTCGGTTGAGCATAAATTTCGATCGGCGCGCGATTGATCGGTACGAAGGCCGGGTACGGAAATTTTGCAGCGCCCGACGCTGATACACGAGGCCGATTACTGACGTAAGCCCTCCTCGCCTCACCTTGCCTTGCCTTGCCTCGCCTCGCCTCGCCTCGCCTCGCAGCGAAGAGGATCATTTAACACGTTCACTGCCGTGGGGGTCACCGATGACCGGCGCACCGTTCCTCAATGGCGCCACCGCCAACCGCTACATCCGATCGATTCGATTAAAGCGAGAAACTTTGTATAACTTTCAGTATAGACAGAACGAACGGTGCACAGTTGGCTGCAAACGGGAAAACTGCTCGGATTTCAATATTTCAGCGGATCTTGCTGAAAGTTTTTCCGTTTCAATATTGAGCTTCTATATGCGCTGACAAGATAACTCGTCCTTCTCTGCTCCGATGGTTAGTTATACAGGGTGACACAAAATCTACTTCCTTGAAAGCGGTGAATCCTGAGGTCATCTGAAGTAACTTTTTCCTTTGCGAAAATCTTCTCCGCGGCTTCGCTAACGAGTTATTAACGAAAAACACGGACCAATCAGAGCGCGGCTATACCGAAAAGATTCCCAGTCGGCCAATGCCAACGCCACGCTAAGCGGGACCTGTCGCCGAGCGGAAATCTGTTCACTCTAGCCGCGCTCTGATTGGTCCGTGTTTTCCGTCCACAACTCCTGAATCAAGGCTACGAAGAACATTTTCGCAATGGAAAAAATTACTTCAAATGACCTCAGGAATCAACTCCTTCAAGAAAGTACAACATTTTTGGGACAGTCTAAAAATTGTGGGAAAGATTTCTTTGTTGAAGTATACACTTCCGTAAAAATGGCGCAGAGTCGGAGAAAATTCAGTCTTGACATTTTTAGAATGATATATGCACCATTCACTTCTAACACTTGGTAGATGTAAAGTTCTATTTTTTATTATAAAACTGCCGGTACCTAAATGGTTAATTTTTAAGTCTGAACGTCCCGTCTCCCATTTCTGACGAACATAATGTGAACAAAAGTTTTCAAACGCCATAGCTCTGACAAAACGTCACGTCCTGGTCACTTTCATCCAATTACCGCATCGCGACCCGGCTTATCGCTTTCTTCGTCAACCGTTCGTTACGTAAAATCGTTGATGGCTACGAAGAGCTGACCTTCGTCTCGACCGCCAGAAATCGAGTCAGAGTGGCAAACATAGTACACTGTGACAGTCGACCGCAAAAGTTTGCATACACCGCTCGAAGTTGTAAAATTCTCCCCCCGGGGAAACGACGATCCTGCACATTTTATCATCATTGATCGCACACGTCGATTCAAATTAAATAGATTCACGACGCGACTTGCCAAACCATTTTATTTACATTTCATAAACAAAACTTGATTGTCATCTATCACCACTGCCATTCTTTCGTCCAAGATTCTCACTATTACTTAACGTAATTAAGTTTCCCCTACATTGTCAGTTTGTGTAAATAAATTGAAAATATTTTCCAGCATTTCCGCATTTTAGTTAAGAATAGCTTAGAATTTCAAGTTTATGGTGTTATTTATTCTTTTTTTTTAGTCTTGTTACGTCTGGCAGGCCATAAACAAATTGAACACACTCCGTCTATTACTGTAACAATAATTTCGGAGAAATAATTTCGTCACTCAAATATGAGTCCAACACGCTAATAATTGTTTATACCGTGTTTCTGTCGTCATAGCCTAACATTAAAATATATCGTCTTGTTCGGGAAAATCCAAAGAACACTTCTAGAGTTAGAACACTTCTAAAATTAGAACCCCGTCACTACCACTATCAAAGTATGAATCATTTTCAAAGTTAAAAATTTGCGTTTCACCTTAAAACTGACTGTCCCGAAATAAAACGAAAACGCATGGGAATAGAGCAAAAACCCCCGTAAAAATTTACGATCTCCATGCAAGGATACCATCGAAATACTTCTTCCAGAGCCCCAAGGGCAGGACATCTTCCCATTAAGAATTTCCCAGGCAGGAGAATGGTCTCGAGACGCTAAGGGAGGTTTTGCGCGAGGAGCGAGCGGATTTTCCGCATTCCAGTGGATTATTTCGAAATATTTTATCCACCGGCCCTGGTTGAGAGATGGATAAGTGGATCGTTCTCGTAAAAATCAGTGGGGGGACGCATAAGTGCAGGTCGCATGCACGCCGCATGAAATGGTAAAGGAATGGACTCGTTTTCTGAGGAGAAGGCGAGGCGTTTCGTATGGAAAGGGTGCGGACCGCGCGCGCTATGGCCTCATGACTAATTCAATCGGGTCACCGGTTGTTTATTGGACTGCGAGTACCCAGGCCGTCTTATTGATTGAAATTCATCCAAACAAGGCGACTAAAAATAAACGATTGTCCGGCCAGGTACCGGCGGATCGGTGCCGTCGACTATCGCGAAACTGCGAGTCGCGTTGACACTGCAATTTCTTCTGGCGAGAATGGACTTTTTTCTTACACAGTCTTGTAGTCCAAACCTTTGGTCGTGTCTCTGTAAAATATCAAGTTAAAATTGGCAATAGTTTCAAAGTTATTAATTATTGAAGTCGAGTTCACGCTTCAAACCGCAATAATCGTGAACCAAAGGCGGTAATTTTTTTTCTAGCAAGAAAATCTATTTTCTTCTTGCAGAATCTCGTAGTCCAACCCTTTGGACGTGTCTCTGTCAAATATCAAGTTAAAATTGGCAATAATTTCGATGTTATTCATTATTGAAGCCGAGTTAACAAGTCAAACCTCAAATGCATCTTTTTAAATAAATTAAGAGCAACGTACTGAACCAATCAACTTCAAATTTTAACTGTACCATAAGGAAGAGTGGTATTATCATTTCATAAAACAATAGGTTCTATATATCCTGTTTTATTAATGTTAATGTTAAGAGTACTGGCTGTTTTTCTAATAAAATTGAACTTTCGAATCGTTACCATTTCTCATGAAATATTTTTTAAGCCGAATGTAGGTGAAACAAAAAATGTATATATAACGTTACAAATGGTATCGTGAAAACCTGTGCAGAGTTTCAAATAATTTACACCTTACCATTTGAAAAGAATGCATTCGATATTTCCAATCGCAAATGAAGTCGATATTTTTCACCAATAAAACAAGTTTTCGTATCGGAAGCTGTGCTAGGCAATCCCATAAAATCTGCATTGTCCATAAGCGTTTCAATAAATTGCGGCCTATTTCTATTGATTTTTCCTATCTCTGTTGTCCAGGTTGCGCTAACGCAATAGGCGCATTTTATTTCAATGTGCGGAGTGGAACAAGTTTACGTTCGGATTTGCTGAATATGATCGTTTGATCGAGGATTTTGCGAATCTGAGACATCAGGAACTAATTGACGAGAATAGCATCATTGTAAGGTGTTAGAAGTTATTTTGCTGACTATAGAGAATGAATGGTCTTCATTGCCAAGAAATGCGAAAGTTACGTATAATAAGGGGGACTGGGGATGTTTGCGCAAATATAGGCTTTCGTAGATTGGTTTACAAAACTGGCAATCAAGCAGACACGTGTATGCTGTAGTATGGGTTCTGTTCGGTTTTTAATCAAATAAAAGACCGATTAAACCTTAGTAGATTTTGTAATACTCTCTATTCAATAATAGATGCTCTGGGGAATCGGACGTAGTAATATGTCTACGAAGTGGAAATCGTCAAAATAAATTTATTATTTCCTTTTGAAATATACATTTTTCTCGGTTTAATATTCATTTGAAATTATATTTTCTTAATTTGACAGTGGGTGTTGCTAAAGGCAATTAAACACAGAAATATTCCTCTTCATTAATTCATATCGTAAAATTGGTTCTCTCAATTTTAAAACATTCTACCATGTTTCTCACAATTTAAAATTATTTTGAAAATTTACTATTCATCGAAAATTAAGCACATTATTTGCATTCTGAAATTGGATATTTAGCATGCAGGAAGCTAATAAAGATCGATAGTTCAGTGTCCACAAAACTAGCGAGCTTCGATAGAAAATTCGAAAAATTCGAGCGATTAAAAATTGTTGCGTGTCAAAGTCCTCACATTTTTCTGTTGGAATCACTATAGTTCGGTATAGCTCGCACGGTATTTTTCCAGGTATTTAAAAGCCCTGTGAACGAATGCATACCGCTCGGTCCTGCAAAAGAAACATAAACGATCTGTGACAAAGTTACGTGCCGTTGGCTGCGGTCCAGCGGCGCAATATTCGAAAAATTCGCGAACGAGGAAACCAGGGAGTAGCATCGCAATCGTGATCGTGATCGTAATCGTCCCCGTGGCACATTCCCGTTTCGAGGCTTCTTCGAATTGACGAGAAGCACGCCTCCGCAAAAACCACCCCCCCCCCTTCGCCGCCCCTTTTCTCATTTCGATACGTTCCTGCGCTCGCGACAAGCTGTCTTCGTTAACATTGTTATCGCCGTGGCTCGTGAGGATTCCCCGTGAATAGGAAATGCAACCGCAAACACTAAGCTCGGCACAGTTTCGGGAAATAATGGAAAGCTATTCTTGCACAGGGAAACCAGAAATTGCAAAACTAACTGATTATTGTAGAAGGGTGATATTGTCTTCGGTGCTTCTACAGTTTGAGGGACTTTTTTAGATTTTCTTGGGAGAACACCCGTTCGTTCTCTCACTCTCAAATTGATCTTCGAAAATGCAACGATTCGATTGAACTGTATTTAACCTTTTGGCACTCGAACGGCGACTCTAATCTTCGACAAGTGATTCTAACTTCCTTATTTAATTCATTTCACAATTTCAAAATTCAAATGATTCAGTCAGCAAGATCAAAAATTTTGTAAAAGCAAAGTGATTTGTTTAATGAGACATACGTTCCTTGCAACAATTTTTCATCACGTTATACGACTGCCTATCTTAACAAACACAATATTTATGACTAGACTGGGGATTTTTAAAATAAGAATCTCTTGCATTAATCGCAAGCTATAAGAGCTACACAGGCATTTATTTCTTTTCTAAAGAAATGTAATGAAAGTAGTGCAACAGCATTTTTAAATTCTGTAAATATTTTTCTTGTTTTGTACTCGATCGACCCATTTCTGTCATAAACGCATAAAATCCACAGTCTATTCATGATCTAATAAAGTGACTCGCTACGAAACCAAATCTCTAAGAAACCACCAACAACCCGGATACTTCTGAACAGTGGTCATCCACTCAAACACAAAATCTTTCAAATAGATGTCCGACCCCGGCCAAGACTCGTCCCGAATCATTCAATCTCCCCCGTCATCCCCCGATCGCGTCGCGCCCCGAATCATCGTCACTCGTCTAAACCGCCCCCCTAAAACAATCCTCCATAACTCGCTCGAACCCATTCGGTAAGTACCCAAGCCCCAAAGAGAGGACGCAGTATAACGAGTCCTTGCGTCCTCGTCCTCGAGGAATCATGTGTATAGACGTCGGTGCACGATTGCTCCCCAGAATTCTCGAAGACCTCATCTCTCTGGAACCCTGCGCCCTCCGGCACCGATCCATTGCCTGGACATCATCCTAACGAGGAGACCTGGACTCAAAACACGAAGAAAACGAAGTTCCTGTGTAGTGAAACGGCAGAAGATGGCGAAGGATCGCGAGACCGAAGAAACGGTGCCTCCTGTATCAAGGTCCGAGGAGCAATCGGGCGAGCCAGACGCCGGAAGAATGGTCTGAGAGAGGAGTTCAAGATAGTCTGTAGCGGACACTCGGATCCTGTAAAGACAGAGGATTTCTCGAAGAGATCGGTTCGTTGGTGATCGATATTCGGAAGGTGAACAGAGCGAACACCAGGCGACAGACTCGGTGTCTCCCGGCCCGGTGTTCGATGAGAACCGAACAAGATTTGGTGCATACCCAGCGTACGTGAGAAGGTCCTCGGGCAGGAGGACGGGGCGCCGAAGAGATCGTCCTCGACCACGACGATCACCACGACGACGATGCTCCGGTCGCCGGCCCGCGTCGTTCTCCAGGACTCCTCTTCCGCCTCGACGTCCTCGACCCTGTCGGCGCCACCAACGCCGGTCCACCACGGCACCTCCTCTTCTTCTGCCGCCTCCTCGCGTCTTTCCCTCCTCGACACCTGCCACAGGAAGATCAGGTTCTTCGGCGAGCTTGTCGCGTGAGTCCCACACACACCGTCTATCTTCTCTCTTTCTCTCTCTCTTTTTCTTCTCTCTTCTGTCGCTCTAACTTCTACATCCTAGCGTCTCTAGATTGCCGATACAGTCGTGTTCCGATATAAGGCTGTTTCTTTCGAAATAAGGAAATCGCTGCCCCCCATTCTTCTTTCGAAGTTGCTCGTCCGACCAGTGTCGCCAGGGCGGAGAAATTGAGGGGAATACAGTTACCCCTCCCCCCTCTCTCAACGCGAATCGGGCGCGCGCATCACGTCACGTGATTGTTGCGTGGGGATGCCCGCCACCGGAAAACAAGGTTATCGATCAAATTTTGACATTTACGGTAGAGACATTTGCGACAGTTACGGAGAGAATGGCGAAAGTCGGTCCCGAACCTTCTCCTTATATCAGAACAAGGCTGTACAGTATCTTCCGGGAGAAGTACTCTGACTGTTCGATTGCTTCCGACTGAGATTCTTCATCAGATTCTGCTCAACCCTGCACAAAATTTGCAGACAGTCTGCAGACCCTTTAACGACCCGATATTTTTCTTATTTCGAAGGTGAAGAGTCTGAGGGAAAATTGGCGATTAAGATCTCATACGTATTATTGTGGACCTGTATGTTGATAGTTTACAGGTGCTGATTAAAACTGAAACTGATCAGTTAGGGTACTTCCCTTGTGAACTGGATGTGATATGCGATGTTGCGTGCATGCAGGGTGTCCTCCGGCAGAATACCTGTACCAGGGACGTCCGAAATGGCGGAACGGCGACGTTATAGCTCGATCGGTTATAGATTTATACTTGGCTCGTCGTTATACGTCTTCGTTCATTCGCTCTCTTCTCTCTCGTTCGCTCTCTCTCTCTCTCTCTCTCTCTCTCTCTCTCTCTCTCTCTCTATCTTTTGGCAAAGCTTGGTGAATGGTTTTTGGGAGAAGGGTAGGGAGAGAGTAATGGAGGAAGATGATAGATACGAGTGGATGGAAGATTGTGGTTGATGTATGGTTAGAGGAATGTGGAGAAAAAGGGATGATTGAATGGAGGAAGAAGAATATGTGTGAGTAAAAAAGAAAAGAAAGCGTGGAAAGAACGATGGGGAGCGACGTATAAAATATCAAAGATTGGAGTCCTAGTCCTTAAGTGATACAGACAATTATATAGTAAAATATTACAGAACGCACAAGACGCACTCTCAAATGATGTCTTGAATTAATAACGCAAAAGAGAAGATTTTCAATAAATTGTAACATTCAACAAAACCGTTTGTACTGTTTAATTTCTGTTTAAACAATTTTTTGTTTCTTCAGTACTTTATGGGATAATTGAGTACGTCACGTAAGCACAAACTTACTAGTAAAGTGTTACTTACTTTCTACAATTCGTGTAAATAGAAACGAAAAAGTGTGTAAGTAAAGGGTAAGTGAGAGGTGAATGCAAGGAGAGTTGATTCTGCGATCGGTCAGGTTAAGGAACGGTCTCGCGGTTCCACGGAAAGAGATGGGTGACCGCTCGATAAAATAGAGAAGTGTGCTTTTACACGAGTAAGTACAAAGGAGAAATATTACGTATCAGTAGAAAACGAAAAGGAGGAGAAGTAATCTTGAGCAGAAAAAAATGATAATTATGTATGAAGAAGGAGAGAATATTACGCGAATGGAAGAGAAAGAGAGAATGAATGAAATATGAGTGAAAAGACAAAAACAGGTGCTAGAGTAGAAGAAGATTCGATATGAGTAAAAAGAGTTATGAGACCATGTGAGGAGAGAGAGAAAATTGGTATGTGAATAAAAGAAGAGATCAATGTGAAGAGAGAGAGAGAGAGAGAGAGAGAGAGAGAGAGGGAGAGAGAGAGACTGGTGAGAATATTACAAAATAAAAGGAGATGGGAGAATCAATTCAAGTAGCAGGAAATGAATATTGTGTGTTATGAGTACTAAAAAGTGGAAACGGCGGTCACCCGAATGAAGGAAAGAATATATGAGTATGACGAATATGAGAATAAATACCACACGAGTAAAAATAAATGAGTATATGAATAGCGGAAAAGAGTAAAAAAATGCTCTTCCCAAAAATCCATCTGCTCTGCTTTGCCAAACAATGTCCCACTAGATTCAAGAACTTCTTCATGGAACAGTTCGTATCTCCGTCTCCACCTTCGGTCACGAAACCCAAAAATCGCTCTTGCTGACGAAAGCTCTGATTGGACATCCCTGGAGCAATCGAATCTCAGATGAAACGTGTCTATTCTCGAAGCTGTGACTCGTTTCTTCTGTCGCATCCGATCGTCTTTCGTAGATCAAGAGATCAAACTACTATACTGCAGCGATTGCAACTCTGCGAACAAACTGGAATTCTTTCCTATGGAGACACCTTGTATACGTTGATATTATGTACCGTGCAAAGTGCTGAGTGTTAGCTGAAAATTGTAACGCAGTAAACTGAAAAGATCCTATTAATTTACGCTTAAGGAAATTAGTTACTTCGACGTGAGCATAATTCTGGCTACGTTACAATTTCCAGCTGGCTCTGCAACATCAATGCATTGCGGCTGAAAGTCATCGGTTATGTTTTTGCATGGCAACTCTCACTGATCACGCATAAAGGACCCCGGGGGTTTATGGTTGTTTTCCGCTTTCCCTATCGAATATATTCTTCCTCGACAAGGAACACTTTTTGCTCCTCCTTTACCATGTAAACTAGCGAACGACGCCGAAGCAATCGATTTTGGAAAATTGGGTAACGATAAATGTGAGCTTATGTTTATCGGGGAACTGCGATCTCGAAATCGAACAATGTGAATATCCTGTTCGTTGTTCAGTGCCGTACACTTATCTATTACGTACTGTATCTAAACAAATACAAATCAAGTACAGAATCTCGTGGAGAAAAGATCAACTCTTCAATTTTTAGTCTTTTGCGATGATTGATCTCAAATTAATTTGATCACAGTGATTACGTGCCGGAACAATCTGAAAAAATGTATTTTTCCAATGTTAAATCATTTGCAAATTGTGAAGCGTTAATGCTGTGTTAATATATTCTGAATTGAAAACATTAATAATCACGGATTTTATGCATTCATAACAAAAATGTATAATTGAAACGCGAAACTGCAAAAACATTCGGAGAATTTAAAATTACCTGTCTTATTGAAATTATTAAAAAACGAAATGCATTTCAATTTCAGAAATACATTTGAATATGTTTGTAAGCCTGGTTCTAAAAATATCGCAAAAGTCTAGAAAGCGCAGTCTGCTTTAATAAACTGTATTATTTAATGAATCATAACGAGAATTGATAAATTGATAATAAATTAATGAAAGTTGAATAAAATAAAGAATACTGAATCTGTGTTAATAGTAACGAGACTACGGTATTTTCAGCGAAATCGCGTTTTTATAGGCGAATAAAACCGAAATTGGATCGAATGAATAAAATTTGATTGTGCTCCCCGAGCGGTTCGGCAAATCGAAAATATGACGAGCTTTGTAAAATACTATATTTACTCTACTAAATGTGTGATAATATTAAGGAGATGTCTTTGCAGTCTAGAAATAGCGGCGTATAAAGTTGCATAGTTTAAGAGTCGTCTCACGTACGGTTAATTGAATCGAACATGACTGTGTCAAGCATGATGTAATTCATATCATCCTAGATAATTATAGTACAGTCAGGTGCAAGAAACCTTTAGGTGCATACAGAAGAAAATGCATAGGAGGACGGCGGACACGGACGTAACCGACGAATTAACTCGTCCTAACCGAGGTCAACAGGTTATACATAGAACAGTGTAGATTAGCGATTAGGGGGAGAGTATAGTGTCCTAGCAGTGAATGAATGTGGTTTGCTGTTTAGATGGCGATCCGTGGCCGAAACTGGCAAAATGCTTGATTGAAACAACAATTATGCCTCATTAATTGCAAATTAACTCTCGCGAAAGAAAGATAGAGACCAGAATAAAAAAATGTAAAATGTTCACTCACAAGGTGGTCTATCAATAGAATATTTTTATAACTAATTCTATACAAGAACAATGCCCTGAATTTTCGTTTCATATATCAAAAAAGAATATTGTGCATCAAAATAGTTTTGTTATGCAAGCTAAGATTAGTGAATAAAAGCAGAAAAAAATTTGAAAAATAAACAAGAACTTCCACAATATAATAATTGAACAACTAATTGGATACCAGAACAATGTCCTGGATTTTCGTGTCATATATCAAGGAAAGAACATTGTGCATCAAAATAATTTTGTTGCACAAGTCAAAATTGGTGAATAAAATCAGAAAAAATATGGAAGATAGAACCAGGGAGGGCACAACCATAAAGAATCGACCGATCAGGCCAGTTTTCGCCATAGGATTGCTTCTTTCCCGTGGCATGAGCTTATCTAGGGTCTCGACGGTGCATTCAGTTCAAACGTAGACGTGGCTGAACGTTTGTGGCTCTGGTTTATATTTTATATTGCATGCGATAGACTGCGTTCTCTGACTGGCAGAAAGCTGATTAGGCCGCTCGGTGTTCTAGCACGAACGGAGAATACGACGAATCGCGTTCGCGAAAACCGGCCCTAAACGGTGTTGCCTGGACAGAAACTTTTTTCATTGTTTAAACTTGTTTTCGCTGGTCGGTGTTTTTGTTTACTGTGGGACGCGTTGGGGAACACTGTTTAGAAAACAATAGATGCTCTATTGTTTTCGAATTAAACACATTGCCTGTGGCCATGATAGAAAAAGAATCGATAGGAAGAAGACATTCGGACATTTTTGGAAGGATTTTGGTATTTGAGCATTGCTGATAAAGAAAAGAAATTTTAATTTTAGTGTTCCAGGAAAATTTGATTTGTCTTTATATTAAAATTGGTGAACGAATTTTGATCTGGCTTCTTATTTTGCAGAAAGGATTTCTATGACAATTCATTAAATATTGCATAAAATGTAAGAAAATAGAGATGTAAGTAAGTAGAGATGTAAAATAGAAATGTAAGAAAATAGATTCGAAATTTCTAGATCGATTTTCAATTTTTGAAGATGGTAGAATAAGAGAAACGATCTGAAAATAATGAAAGAAAATGTCAATTCCACGGAAAAGATCAAAGATGGCTTGATTTGCGTTAAAATCTACAGTTTATTTACGATTTTTGCTAAATCATGTGACACATTTCCGAGAGAGAATCGTCATAAACAAAACATTTTCGATTGTCACTTTATGCAATTTATACCATGAAATATTTATCAACGCAAAAATATAACGCAGTGCCATCCGCAATACGTCAGGCGAGATTAATTAACGGATTCATTATTTCGCCTACGCGGAAAGTCTCAAAAACAGACCTTTGCACCATGTTTCTTGTTATGAAAACATACAAATGAATTTACTATCATATCTACAACTAGCCATCGATTCACAGATCAATTGTTCCTCTTAATTGAAAGATCGCGTTGATCGAGTTTAATTTGTAGAGTATTAATATCGTACGGTACACATTAAGAATTGCTTGAACGGTACACTAAGGTTAAATAATGACTCAATTAAACTTTTCTTGCCTCTGATATCTTCCAATAGAGATATTTACCAACATGAATGATGTCCAAGATGAAGTCTCCGAGACTTCGACGGTATTAATTAATTATCGGAGAAATTCATTGAACAAACATTTTCTTCTTCATTGAAGACGTTGTGTTCCTGAACTGTTCTTTTCTGTGTGTCTGTGTAAATATTTTACTAGTTGGAGACACTGTTTAAAACTTTTTCTATTAGAAAATTAAAACGACTTTCTTTCAAAGTCGGACGTTTTTAATTATAAAATCAGCTTTCTGATAAGATAGAATCTATTTGATGAAAATTTAAAGCATAGTTTCATGATAAAAAAACGTTTTTATATCGATTCACTGGAAACAGAAATTTATTTGTTTTTTTAATGATTCTTTAATAAATTGACAATAATATATGTTGATATTCTTGAATTCTTTTAATATTTCCACTATTTTAAAATTTGTCTACTCATTTTTGCTGTAAATGCATGAAATCGGCAGTAGATTGATGACTCTTTGCAATGATTATACTTCAAATATTTAAACAAACTAAAACATGGTTACTATACATTTCTCTTACGCGTGTTTACTTAACAATAAAAATTCATTCGTTTAAGACTTTTTCACTAGTACTAAAAGTTAAACATTTTTAGTCAATCGTGTATAAACATTCCCACGTGAAACAGAAATGAAAGAACCATAAATATGACAAATCGGGAGACGATAAGTGGTCAACGAAGTCCGAACACGTTTCGACGAGTAAACTCATCCTGGGAACGGTTCAACGGGGTAACTCGGTTCTGGTACCGTCAGGTGGCCCGATCGAGTTATGGTTGGATAAAGGAACTTAAATCAATGAACTTTTGCCGAGGTGAGACGTGGTAGAACGCGGAAGACAGGGAACGGTAACAGAGGAACGAGACTCGGTGATAGATTAAAAGCGAATTGAACAGAGCCGGGCCGATATTTGTTCGATCACGTGAATCCGATAATTCGTTAATCTGATTAGCAAACCGGCGTGCCACTCGATTAAAGGCGAAACGTTCTGTACACGACACGATTAGGCAAGGAGAACGGGCTTGCTCACGGACCGCGATTACTATGCGGGACACGCGGAACAGTCTTCCGACGTTGACTGATTCTGGAACTAGCGGCTTTTGTCTTCGGGTTTTTTCAAACGGTACCTACACTATTTCGTACAGCTCGCGATATGAAATGGTTCTCTCGTAACGTGACATTTTCAAATTTTGTAAATAATATACTTTTTTTTAATCATCTCTGTTTTTGGTAGAGCCATTTTTTAAGTCGGTGATGTCATTTTATAACGAACTTTGTGTTAGATGTTTATGGAAACTTAATTAGTAGACATCGTTTAAATCTTTTTGTTAGACGAAAAATAATTTTGAAGTTGTTTATAGGAGAATATTCATTTGATAACAAACAATACGAAACATATACCTAAATGTCATAAAAAACAGCAATTTACAGTAAAATACGAAGCAATTATTAAAAATGTAAAAAAGAAAAAAAAAATGGAACAGCAGTTTACAAGATAAACCCAATGTCAAAAAATATTAAGAAATTCGCAAAATAAAGAGGTCTCATAAAATCGTCCATACGTCAATGAACGCCAAACCAACCGTACGCCATAATGACAGGCAAATGGCGTCGCGACGCGAGGAACCGCGAATTTTAATTAAATCATATCCGTTTGCCGTGGCGGTTTTTCTTTTTCTGTTGCCCGTGCCCAAAGTGAGAAAAATCGCGTGGCCGCAACGCGACGACGCGACGGTAATAAATAGAAATCGTACACCGTAATTAAAAACCTTGACAGAGAGAGAGGGAGAGAGAGAGAGAGCACACTCGTGTCGGCATTTTTCGCCGTCAATTTATTCCGGTCTTCCGGCCGGAGATCAGAATTTCCCCGTGTCCCGTTATCAGCGTACGTCGTTATCCTAATTTACCGGTCTCTCCACTGCAAGAAGTCCCGGCTCCGAACTATCCACCATCGTCGTCGTTATGCAAAATCGTCGTCCCGGTGAACCTTGCGCGCTTGATTCTAGGCTGCAACTTTATCAGACTGTGAATCTTCATGCAAAAGAACATTTTTCTTTCTGCAATCTTTCACTTTTCGCGCCTGGAACAAATTATTCAATGGAAGCCGGTGAAGCAATTATTCTATTTGTCAATCTTTCGTGCATTCATTGCAGAAAATGTTTTCCAAGACACTCAGAAAATCGGCGACTCTAGCCACGTCACGATCCTCCTAAATCATTAATTATTATTAACACGTTGACTACCATAATATCTAGGTAGTCGAACTCTTTGTTCAGGTATGATCAATTTTACTTAATCTTTTTTCTGGTGTTTCATTTGTTTCGGAATATGCGAAATGCAAGATAATTGGAACATCGTACATCTTAAAATGTCAATTGTTGGCTTGTAAAAAAATTGTTCTTAGCTATTTCTTTACAAAACTGTCGCCGATATATTCGTCATATTTTTTTGATTAAAATGATACCAAACACGACACAGTTAGGATCACATTTACTCGTTTAATTCAGAATATAGTAGAACCTCTGTTATCCGAATCAGGTTAAAACGCCTGTAACTAAATCAATTTAACGAATTCAAATGAATCCTTTTGTATACATATTCCTCATCGGTTGTACTTAAAGAAGATCCTGCAGAAAATTGATTTTTTAAATATCTAAAATCAGAATACCCCCTTAATTGAAGCGGACGGGACGGTGAAGAGCCAATTCGAGGGATCGTCACCGATGAATTCCGAACGCGACCACTTCTGAGAGGTGTGGAAGGGTTAACGAACTTCCATTCGCGCAGTCAGACCGGAAACAGACGGACGAACAAACGAGCGGAGACGTTTTCCGATAGCTTGTGGTCGCGAACCGTTGCGAACCGTTTGCAAAGCGTTTGCATAGCGTTGCAAAGCGAAACGGCTCGCTCGTCGATGAGAAACAAATTACCGCTCGTGCGGCTCGGGGAAAAAGTAATCTCGTTCCGGGACGAAGGACAGCATTACGACCCGGCCTAAATGCAGTTTACTTTGCTCGGCCTCGACGAGATGTTCCCCTGACCCCTCTGCTGCAACATTTTGGAACACGTTCAAGCTCATTAGCCTGGTATCGCTAATACCTACCGCGCCGCCGCGATATGTACCTGCGACGTTACCGCATTTTGCGTCCGCTCTCTTCTTCATCTGTCTCCGCACTACAATCAGCCGACCGCATTCTACAAAATTTATCGTCCATTCTTCGACTAAATATTAGTGACCATAGTTTTGGACACCTGACAACGTGTATTTCGTTTACACGTACGCCAATAAGTCTCGTTTTAACCTTTTAACAGTTACAGTAGAGACCTCTGCAATAGTTACGGAAATAATACTGTACATGTCTATTATTTCACGTGCACTTAAATATACGTGAAATAGGGATCTCGACCACCCAAACGGCCCGTTGTCCGCGCTTATGGCACTCCGCGCGGTTTCAAATTAGGCAGTTTCCTCGACTCTCTGTTTTCCACTTCGAGACAGAAATAATTTAGTCGTTTTGCACTTGGTTGCGAAGTAACTTATGAACGACGACGTAGACTGTGGATTTTATTCATTTGTAGCATATTCTATTTTTTGATACTTGTCGTCGCGCATAGAAATTGTGTGAGTTGCAAAATTTTATCGGGCTCAACTGAAATATGTGTTTGCATTCGAAGCAACAGCGCAGCGTGTCCCTTGCGTTCCATCGATTAGAGTGACGCTACAATGGCGTCAGCGGTTATAAAAGCGTTGGAAACAAGGACATTGTTCCCGGAAGATCACAGAGCGCGGACAATGTAAAAGCGAGAGATAAGAAAAAAGCAGAATTTTATCTTGAGAATCTGAAACTTACTGCGAACTTCTTTCCCAAGATTGCGAAACTGGAACAAGATCGCTTTCGTAAAGAAAAAACATTGAAAAATTGGAGCACAGTTTGTCAGTGAAAAAAATTCAAAATTTGGAGCACAGTTTCTCAGTGAAAAAAGAATTTGAAAAATTGGAGCACAGTTTCCCTGGTAAAAGATTAAAAACAAGAAGCAGAGATATTTGCCAATAATTTCGAATTGGTCGAGAAGTACGGTTGCAAAACGTAGTTGAGGCTGAAATCAAAAGCTCTGTGAATATTATAAATTGCGAACAAAAATTGAAAACGGGACGTGTACTCTTTATATGAAAATTTGAAACTGAAATGAAATTACTTTCGCAAAATATTTCTAATCGAGAGCAGTCTTTCTTTTTTAGAAACATATCTACCATGTGAAAAAAGGAGGTGGGTGTAGTTCAATTGCTCTTCGTCTATGTTCTAATTGGACCTCGGATTTTATGCAATTTTGACAAAATTGAATATTTTCAATGTGAAAATTATAATCTTTTGCAAAGAGCTTCGAAAGAGAGATAAAAGTTGCCGACACATCAAAGCCAAAGAATTCGGAAGATGCCCAGAAAGAAATTTCGAGATGCTTAGTAAGTGGACCAAGCTCGGGTTCAAGGAGAGGAGATCACAGGGCTCCGTGATCGCGGAGGCCCTGTGCAAACTTGTGCGAAAATGTTTCGGCGCACTCGAGACAAGTGCATCGCCTCTTCGCCTGTCCGCTCGGGTGTCTCGTAATTAGCAAGTTTCCAGCGAGCGGAGCTTGCGAGATTGCGGCGTGGCATAGCGTTTCGCGAACTGTATCACGTCCTCGGAAAAACGGCACCCCACCACGCGAACAGACCTAATTTACCGCCCGGAGGAAAATTCAGGTCGAACCTAAAACGTTCACAAACATGTGCAAATGTTCCACTGGCGCTGGAACTCGCAAAACTTCAACGTAGAAGTTGGCTGATTTTGATGCAATTCATACACAAAGTTTCAAGATGTCACACACCTTTGAACGTTTCGAAAACAATAGGAATTCAACCATTTTTCTCATATATAAATTTATGTTCTTTTAAAAAAGCAATAAACACATCCTATTGAAGATCCCTGAGGTCATTCGAAGTAACCTTTTCCTTTGCGAAAATGTTCCAAACGCAGACCAATCAGGGCGCGGCTACAGTTGGGTGTAGCGTTGCCATTGGCCGAGCTGAAATCCGCCCGCAGTAGCCGCGCTCTGATTGGTCCGCATTTTTCCTTAATACGATTTCCTGAAAGAATCCACGGGGAACATTTTCGCAAAGGAAGAACTTAATTCAAATGACTTTAGGAATCACTTGTTTCAAGGAGGAGTGCAATAAATATATGCGTTGAAACTATAGACTGCAACAATGATTGAATATCGTATAGAATTTTGGTTGCTGACGTAAGTTGGTGTCCGGGCGGCGGTTTTATCCGTTCCCGGAGCCGTTTTCCGCGAATAGAAACGATCGATTCACCGCGGACGAATCACAACCGGGGTCTCTGGTCGATAATTAGACGCCAGTTTACGCCGAAATCAATGGGATGTAATTTCAGGCAGGAGTCACGTGTTACGCGTGCCTGTAATTAAAGATAGAGAATCGGCGAGCGATACGTTTGCTAACTGTTTGCATCGTGAATTATGTGTCGCGACGCTCGACGGTGTGCAATCGATGCGCCCTGTCTCGGCTTCCGTCGATTCGATTGGCTCTTGAACTCCATTTTCCCGAAAGAAATTCGTAATCTCGCACTAAAAGCAATTTCGACATATTTACAACACGTTGAACCATCTTCAAAAATTATTATTTACCATTAGGCTGTGGATTTCTATGGGAAATAAAACTTGTTATCATTGATGGCAAGATACAAGAGTTGCAATAATTTCAATGAGTTAAAAATAATGCGATAGTATTTTCAAGTTAAATATTTCCACTTTTTTGCATTTCGCGTACTCGTTTTTGATACATAAAATCCGAAGTCTATTAATCATAGTATATTTTTGCATACCAAATTCTGTGATCAATTTTAACTCTGCAGTTTGGGTGTCGATTCGGATAAAAAAGAAATAGACTCCAAATTGCATCGTGTTTGGACTCATTTTCATCACCGGAACATTGTGAATATATTGTCCGGCGATTCATATAGAAGTAATTAAAGTATCGAGACTTCATTGCGCTTCTTTATAAACAATTATCGAACCCTTTCAATATTACAGTCTTGAAGTAATTGAGATCGCATAGACGTCCCTTGTGAAGACTGATGTTCTTTTTTAATTGAATAGTAGGTATAATTTATTTTCTATTTATTGAGATGTAAATCTCAACTACACTATTAAGCGAGGAGGATGCAATTTTCGGTGGAATCGTTGCTATACTGATTCGATGCTATATGATCCCTGAAGTTTGTTCTTCCCATTGATTTAGGAGGGACAACGCGCTCGAACTTTCTGAGCTTTGTGCGCCACGGGCCCGGTAATTAGCCGGATACGTGATTGCTCGGTCCAATCAAGAAGTTTCGCGCTACGTGCCCGCGCCATTACAAACATAAACGAGATACGATGAGTCCCCCGGTCGAACGGCAATCCCAGAAGGCCGTGGTCGAGCCCTGGAGCATGGGATGTCCGCTAACAAGATGTTTATGCGTTTTCTGATTGCGGTTAACTTTCGCGCAATTCTTATTTTACGACGTTTAAAAAGAAAATGTTTACAGTCTCCAATTATTGTCTGAAAAACACACGATTTTCTTGGGCGACCTTGAGCAATTAATTACTGTACACTGCACTTACACATGCAATTACAATGTATATTTACTGTTCATTAAAATCGTGGAAAATTATAGTTAATAAATTACTCTATACTAAAATTATAAAAAATATTTCATCTTAGCAAATGAGCAAACAACCAATGACAATATCGTTCACAGAAATTCAGTATAATTCTCCAGAGGAAAAAGCAAACTCGGGTGCCAATGGGTATAGCAAATGCCAATGGGCGTGGCGCTGGCTCGTAGTAGGGAGACCAGTTTCTCGATCTTGAGTAACTATTAAATTTCTGTACACTACGTATTAGACTTGCGAAAAATTGTAATTCTAATTCCCTATAGACTGTACACTATATTCAAACCTAAGTCTCTGTACACTATACTTAAAGGTAAATGTCCAAATCATTGTACAATATATTTGAAAAGCATGTCTACATAATTCTGCAATGTAAAGAGCAAACTCCGGTGCCAGTGGGCGGAGTAAAGGGCTATTGGGCGGAGCAAAGATCCAGTAGGCGTGGCGCTGGCTGACAATCGGGGGGGGGGGGGGAATCAGTGTCTGGACCTTGAATTATTCCATTCTGTTTCAAATCCTTCGTTCCACCTAACGATCGGACGTTAAAAAATTTACACATATCTTGTTGAATCTCGTCGAATGATCTTCACGCCTGTTCTTCACGGTTCGAGAAGTTCTCGCGGTCTAGATGCGCTAAATCTCTCGATCCCGACGCGCTCGAAACACAGATTAAAGGCCCCGTTTGTAACGAGACGTCGAATTCTCATCCCCGTCCTCCTCGCAAAAGTCTTTTATTTCTCCATTTGGTGGGGAACCTCGGGAAATGCGTTTCCCGGCTCTCCTTTGCCAGTTGCGAAATTTTTATCGCGCCCGTCCCGCGGACACTTCGCTCCGCCGCAAATGGAAATCGTCGTGCCGGTGAACTTTTGCGAGTTTCGCGTGTGTAAACCTTTCGATCATCGTTCTTTGAATCCGAGGAGAAATTGCGGGCAATACTCATTTTTCTGTTCAATGGGGTTAAACAATTGGGGAAACGTCGCCATTCTTCGTATTCCTACAAATTCGTATTCTAACAAACGGCTACCCATTTATACTGTAAAAATCGAAATATATTGTCTGGTTCAATCGTGCCTCGGAATGTGAGTAGTAGCGGCCATTTTTATAAAACGAAAGGGGCAACTGTTTAGGGAAGCATTTTTCTTTCCTCTACTTCGATCGCCAACAAATAAACAGCTAAAAATTCGTGCAACATACTCTCGGAAATACACTATATCTAATTTATATTTGATATTTGGGACGAATATCGAGTAAAGACCGTAATTAGCCGAAAATACGCAACGGCACTATGATGATTATTTGATTTTTTATTATTGCTACGAACGAAAGGGTTGGGGATCAGGGATAAAGGCCCGGGATAGTCACGGGTTGAACGGGTCTTAAGTCTCTGACTAAACTTGTCACATTTTTTGCTCTGTATTATCGATATTACGAATTCTGACGCCAGAAACGAGCTTCAAGTTTTTCGCTTTATTTCGCAGAGAATCAAGACAAAATATAGTTGAATTTGTAGCTGAAGATATTTTCTAGTGCGCGCTGCTCTCGATTTCACCCAGAAAACTCATCCAATGGCATAAAAATGCTTGAATTCCACATCTGCATAATCTCGGAAGCTCCTGACCAACGCGCACTAGATTGAACATTCCTTTTTCGAACGAGCCCTTTACCGGCGACAAAATATTCTTATATAAGGACGAAAACTTGAGGCATGTAAAACTATTTTTTGTCGGTAATGTAGTCACTCTACCTTATCGCGAATCTATGAAAACCGGGCCCTTAAACGCATCGTGTATCGTATCGTATATCGCGGGCCCCGTTATCGCATTGATAAGGAAGATACGGTCGCGCTGGTCGAATGATTCGCTTTGTCGCTTGAGAGCAGCGTTTCTAGAGCAGAGCACGGCGCGGCCGAGGGAAGAGAGAAAGAAAAGGTGAGAGTTGGTCTCGGGCTGTGCGAGGTTACTAAACGAGCGATTTTACCGCTGTTCGTAGAAAAGCCCGACGAAAGGAGAAGGATGCGGGAACCACAGAGGATCCGAAATTGTACCTCGAGGAGGCGGCCCTCGAAAGGCAGCTACCCGAGCTGGACCTGAGGATGCTGGTCGATCTGCCGCCCGGTCTCGACTACAACGAGTGGCTGGCCTCACACACCCTCGCACTGTTCGATCACATCAACCTCGTTTACGGAACGATATCCGAGTTCTGCACCATGACGGGCTGTCCCGACATGACCGGTCCCGGTTTAAGGTACGTCGCAACGCGAACCAATTTGTTTTTCACCCTATTCGGAACCCCCGCCTTCGAGAACTGGAGTCCCCTCTTCAAGGAGTATGATTTTTTCTTTTTGCGAGAACCAGAAATGAACCCAAGCGTGATACAGTTTGGAATTTGTTTTTTTTTACCCAGGATTCAGTGGAACCTCGATTATCCGAACCGAGGATCTCTGAACTTTCTAAAAGAATTGTAATAAATATTTTTGTGTTATTTTTTAATTTAACAAAACCATAAAAAGTCCAGTAAAAGACCTTGCCCTTGAAATATGTTTTTAAGGTCAACATTCTGTGCCACTTCTCCCTATTCTGTAATAATTCCTTCTGGACTAATATATAAAAGAACATCTTTCAGCTGCTTTTAGTGCATTACAATCGTAAAAAATCCTGATAATAAAATTCTCCTGACATATAAAGCGTTAATGTGTCTCGCACAAACGAAATTGGAGGTCCGGAGATTCAGTTCTCGGAGCGGATTCTTTGACGTTTCTAAAAGTTTTTTCGTCTAAGAACACAGTGCTCGAACAACGAAAAGAACGATGCAGAGGAAGGCTTTTAAGGAGCATTCTCCGAACTCTCTCTCTCTCTCTCTCTCTCTCTCTCTCTCTCTCTCTCTCTCTCTCTTTCTCTCTCTCTTATCCTCTCTCTCTCTCTTATCCTCTCGCAACTTTTTTATCCGGCCATTTCTTCCTTTGTTGCTCCGTTCAACCGACATTACCCGGTCGAGTAAGTTCGCTTATCGTTTCGGAACGTCAGTAGGTAGAAATAGACAATAGGTGAGCCAGAATAACAAATGTGCGAGTGACGAATGAAAATTAGGCATGAATGATAGTGCGATCAAATAGAAAACATACCCTGCCAGTAAAATTTGTATAATGAATATTAAACAGTACCAAATTAAAAAACAAAATGAATATGAAAAAGTATAGTAAAGTGAATGTGAAAAGTATATGCAATGAATATTAAAAAAGAGATACGTAATGCATATATTAACTGAGTTTAATGAAAGGAATCGAACATCTCTTTGCCCCTAGACAAATTTAAAGAACCATAGTCAATTTTCATATGACATGAAGATCTGCAGTCCACTAATTATTATTGTTTTTGTTATCATTTCAGAACGTATCTGTGGTTCGACGAGAAGGGGAAGAAAACGAGAGTGGCAGCGCCACAGTATATAGATTATGTTATGACTTTTACACAACGCACCGTTAGTGACGAGACTATATTTCCTACGAAATATGGTGAGTAGTACAGATAGCGAATGAGATAAACGCTCATGAAAATAGTTCCGCGTACGCGAAAGCTCAAAAATATTCGATCATTTGTCCGCCGAGCAATTTTGCATTTTATGGCAGCACCTAACCCAGATCTGACGAGATCCCAAATCGAGATCTCTAAAACTTTTATGAATCTAACGGGGAAAGAAAAGTTTATTTTATGACCGGCCTGCTCTCGCAGCGACGGTTTTATGGATTTGCCACTTTTGTTTATTATATGCGCTCTCGTCAGGTCGCGAGACTGTGTTTCTATCCGTGGGTGGTTATAGTTAAACGAATTCTTATGGTTTTGTGTAATTTGAGTATACTTGGAATAGGGTAAGGGGCCCAATTACTGTGGTGCTACCAATTCAACGAATTTTTCATGCTTTTACGTTATTATTCATCCTCAAAGTACTATAAAATGTTTATACTAATAAATATTGATGATATTTCCGCTTCTCTTTTCATAAACAAGGTTTCAATTCTCTCTCAACCCCAATTTTTCTGAACTAATCAATAAAAATCAAAATTTGCAACGAGGATCTCTACTTATTGTGATTTTAAAAGAGATAAAACTCTTCGTTTCAGTAAACGATTGCAGTGAATTTACATTTTTATGAACAATTTTAAAGAAAATTTTAATCAAACGAAGTTCCTAAAACGAAGTGTACCTACTAAACGAACGCGTTAGCTACTTGAATTGTTCAAGGTTTTAATTACTTTTTCAGACTTGAAAATGAATTTTCACGTTGATATATTGAGTGCACCAACTTCAGTGACTATCTGAAAACTGCGGAAGAATTTAAAATATAATTAAAATCATGAATGCTAATTTCACCATTTTGTTCCATGAAATAATTTGTTTCAATTTAATCCTCTGATCTTGCTCCTTTCTTTAAACTTTCCTGGTTTTCTTTCTACCCTGACTTCACTGATCCATCAAATATTTTTGGGCAAAGATACATATGTACAATAAGATTTGTCGATTTTTCAAGACTAGGTTTAAAAGCTGGTTTGTGTGGATAAATTCGTAAAATTCGAGAAAAGGTTCTTACATTTTAAAGACCGATCAACTCAAGATCAACTACCGAATTAACGTGTAAAAATTGCCAATTTAATTGGAGTAAATTTTATTTTGTCGCGTTATTCTACTTCCAAAAATGTTAAATAATTATTCTACGTTTTTCTGTTTTCCAAAAATTCAAAAACCAGTTTCTGCCTAAGCTCTGTCGTCTACAACGTTGCAGAAACTCGAGGGTGGCGCAATGAATGATGCGCTGCCTAAGGGGAGAAAACAATAACGGTATTAATCGATCGTTTTCGTTGATGTTCCAGCAAATGAATTTCCTAGCTCGTTCGAATCGATAGTGCGTAAGATCCTGCGGCTACTGTACCACGTGGTGGCACACATTTACCACTGCCACTTCAGAGAGGTAGCACTATTGGGGTTGCACGCTCACCTCAATTGTGTGTTCGCCCACCTCACGCTCCTTAATCAACGCTTCAACCTGATCGATCCCAAGGAAACGGAGATCTTGGGGGACTTAGAGGCTGCCCTCTTGGGTAAGGCTCGACCAACCACGATCGATATTATTATGCAACCGCCGCCGAGACCTTGTGTCTAAATCTGAAAGAGTGACTCTCTTTCTTCTTTCACTTTTTCAACCCTCGACACATTGACTGCCACGTGAAGAGCTCAGGAGCCAATCAGTCCCTGAGATAATTTAGTGATATGAAAACTCAGATAATTCAGTCTTTCAAACCTTGAGAAGATACCTGTGCGTATCGGGGTTTAGAAGAATTTATTTATTAAGAGATAACATTTAAAGGAGCATAAAACTAAACTGCTTTGAGTTCGAATTAATTGATATGAGATCAGTGGAGACATGTTGTACTCCACCAAGTGGAGTACCTCCTCCAGTGTTATGGATAATAGCAAACGCTATGGAGAATTACAGAAATAATGCGCACGTAAAATGCACCAAAATTAAAGTGGCACTCAATGTGTTAGCCATTGACGTCCCACGTAGGAGTACAGATAGGAAATAGGACAAAATTATTTTATCGTCCAACCCCTTCCTATTTGCACCATCAATTACGGTACACCCTGTATATGTATAACGAGACAAGCGATACCGACCGACTAAAATCGTCCATAAATGCATGTGCTGACGCACACGAGGATAATGGTCGTTGAATATCTATATGCATGTTCATGTTTTTGTTTAATGTCTTCAGCCTCAAGGAAAACACCTTTGCATTTTCTTTCACTATTGCGTTGTACATTCGTCCACATTTCTTTGAAAAGTCTAGTTAACTTTCAAGGACCAATAATAGATAATTTACAAACCAATTACAAACCGTCTAATAAGAACAAAAAAATTAATTGGAGTGTAAATCAATTTTCAAACGTTTTTATTGCATTAGCTTCATGTTTTTTTTTTATTTGAGTTAATGAAAGCTGTTCATTTTTTGGTATTTTTAAATGGTTACTAGCCACCGACAGTCTTAAAAATGGCGGTCACGGCCAAAAGAAAAGAAAAATTAACTTCATTCTAAGATGTTCTAATCGCTGTAACCGTAAAACGAAACATAGTGCAAGGTGTTAATGGTACATTTTTATTATCTTCGACGAGCGTGAATGAAATTACAATTATTGACAGCGGTCTTCTGGTTCCAGGTGACTCGACATCATCATCTGCGCCTTCACAAACCTTAGCCATCCAGGAGACTCCGACCACAGCCACCTAGATCGCAATGCACAGCAAGCCAGAGGTTGCAGTTCCTGAGACTAGGTGACGATAGGCGTTTGTTTTCCACCGTTTTAATTTTTCTGTCTCTCTCTTTCTCTCCCTTCTCCCCTTCCCCTCTCTCTTTCTCTTTTTTTTAAACATAGAATATGCGAGCAACAGAGTTAAAAAAAAGGATAAACGACCACACGCAGGTGGAGCGAAAGCGCAGTTCTGTAAAAACCAGTAGTACCTGTACATAGCGAAGTGTGAACAACAACTACATGATGTAATTAGGTTCCTCCGTTTGTTGTTTGTGAGATTGTACATAATTTATTAAACAGTAAGATATACGGAAGAGACGAAGGATGATTATTGATTATTATTGACAAAGTTAGTTGCTATAAGAGATAATTTGTTCTGTAAAAAAAAAAATACAAATAACGATATGAGACAAAGCGAATGAAACGATAATAATATTGTAAAGTTAAAGTAATACCAAATATATACCTGGTGTTAAGGCACGTGTTATTTTCGTTCCAACTCTTTTTATTTCCAGTCCTGGAATCGGCATTGTTCGAACAATGTCCGTCGTTGTAAACAAAGCCTTTCATCCCACTCTGCGATGAAAATACTATCAGGTGCAGCTAATTAACTATTGAATAAATGCCTAGAAGAAAGGCGTATGTTACAATTTTTTTGAAATTGATTATCTCATGCAATGAGTGCCAATGTGATGTGAAAATTACTTTGGCAAACCTTTCGGCACTCAACAACGGATGTTACATTGATAGATAGAACGTTACACTAGCTTTCATAGAGCAACGAATTGTTTTTACGTCTTCCTGTTCTATGAAATGTAACATACGCCTTTTTACTAGACATACATTCAATTATTGACTCGAATATACAGTATACATTGATACAGATTATATCTTTCGCTAACCTGTGTTTTGATCCTGCGAGTGTTTTCAGCGTGAGAGTTCCAGGTCCTTCAAATTCTGTCTCCGATTTCTCCGAAAACAAGTCATAGCTACCCACCTTCTTCCTTGCTGTAGGATATTATTGTAATGATCATCATTAAAATATATTTCTGTTTCGCAAGTGATGTTGAGAAGTTCTGCATACATTTGTTTCGCAAGTAAAGGTAACGTTTCTATAAAACTCTTACTTATAACAGAAACACATTTTCTCCCGTCAAGTGCAAGCAACAGAAGAAGGGGCACCCTGTTTCACTTCCACTATCCTAATCGCTGCGAACAAGTGAGCAATCTCCCTCAAGAATAGACCAATTGCCTCTGCGATGGGTTCGCAGAGGTCCTTCAAAGATGTGGCGATGTTATAGAGCAGAATCAACACAGGCTGAATAATAGCGTTGAACAGGATAGACAGGCAGGGTTTTATGAAATAATCCGCAAACATTTGTAGAATGCCCACGGTGAGCGGTCTGATTATGCTGTAGAGCACAAAGCGAATTAATTGCAGGATAAACGCAGTGACAAACGCTGTGCCAATGTGGACTGTCCCGAATATTTCAGCCCAAAATCGAGTTGCTGCTTGGTCCGTCTTCTCTGCGCATTTTTCTGTCGCTAAAATCGGCGGAGAGTCCGTTGTTCGGAAATATCTGTGCGGAAGAAGCATAAATTCCTTTACAAAAGCTCCTTCGTTTGGATAATTTTTGTTTCTTTATGTGCGATTCCTTTTTCATCGTAGAGGCATTAAATTGTGTTTATATATCTTCAAGTTTATTCTATTAATATTTAAAAATGTGTTGTAAAAGTGTGATTGCACCTACGCGGAATTCCCATGATCGAAGTAATAAATCTCAATCTTCTCCATTGGACTCGGATCTTCAGTTTTTGGGCTTTCTTCAGTTTTTGGTGCTGCGATTGTTTTCGATGTTTTGATGCTTCTGGCGTTTGGTATACCCTCGGATATTTCGCAACACATGAAAGGCTAGATTGGAAAAGAATATTATTATTAATTACTATTGTTCGGTATTTGATATGTCTCTCAATGCCTACGAGTTTTACTATTCAACCTTGTTATCAAATCTCAATCAATATGATAGGACATTCTTGTGTATATCCCTTTTACTTTCGTAAATTTATGATTCCTCCTTTTCCACTTTGTAAGTGAGTAATTTTGAAACATGAATAACAATAAATCCACGAAATGTCTAGTTATCAATTTTCATTGGATGATACAAAAGCAAAAAAAGGAAACAAAAACTTTTTACGTAATATTTTTAATGTAATGTAAAGTACTTTTGGGAAAAATAGGTTGTTTTAATATCGACAGTTTCATGAAGTATCTTAGCTTAACCCCTGAAGCATTGCAACTGTACTGTCTCGAACGTATAAAGGCAATCCCATATTGAAGACATTAATTATGGTGTTTAAAGTGAACAGAAATAAATTATCGTAGGAATTAATTATCCTCTTCATAGTACCTCAGGATAATGAGGACACTTCTGCTGTCTTAATCTAACTTTATATGTTTTATCTTTCCTGTTAGCATGGCCTTTTTTAAGCCATTTCCATTTAAAGGGACACAAAATGGGCGAACGACTCGATGCACCTAAAAAATAAACCGAGAGAATGTAATTAAAATTCAACAATGAACATGCACAGCAGTATAATAATTTTTTACAGAGTTGGGCAATATTTAAAATTTGCTACTACTTACGATTATAGTTAAAATATTCGATTATCAATTACGACGTATTCAATTTGCAATTACAGTTAATGATTAACGATTGCAATTAAGCATTAATATATTATAACATCGTTAGATTCTACATTTTTAATTAGCGATAGATGATGAACGAATAATGATTTAAAAAGGAAAAGAAATTATTCAGTAGAAATGTTAAAAATTTATGAAAATTCGTAATAAATTTATTATTAAATATACATTTAATGAAATATCTAAATTTTTACCAGTCGGTAATTGACGACTAATTGAATCAATCGATTAAATCAATCTCGATTATTTTTAATCAAGATCATTAATTAATCAACCAAATTAGAAACATTAAACGATTAACGGTATTGTTAATGTCCAACTCTGACTAAAATATCTCGAACGATTACCATTCTTGTATTTCAACGGCAAAGTGTAGGCCCTGTAATTGTAATGTAAATTAGTAAATAATTGTCACGTCGTGAGAAAGCGATCGTGTTACATGTTATGAGCGTGACATAAGCATGGCGCTGTTGATTGTATTTGCATAGGCTGCTTGTTAGTCAACGGCTCTTTCTTAGGGGATAGCTCAGCTGCGTCTGTTCTGCCATAGTGATCTGCCGGAACTCCCCGGTTTGTAGTTCCATGCAGCATGTGACATGAGCACTCTTTAACTTAACAAGCGTATCGCTTAATTTACATTTCTTCTGGTTTATACACAATTATATTCCTGGAGAACGTTACCCTCTCTGCATATAGGTTCTGCATGCGACTCTTTGAGACTAGTGTCGTTCCCATAGGTATCCGACTGCAAGGAAGATATATTTGAAGCTTCTGTTTCATCTATACAAGGATACTCGTCTGCGGAAACCATGATGAACGCATATCTTGAAAGCGAACTGAATTAAACAAAAATTAAAATTAAATTAACATCGAACTATAATTGAACTGAACTGTCGAACAACAGTGAACATGGTTAACTACATTCAAATGTTCGCAAAAATTAGTAGAAAATATACATAGTCCGTTTTTCGAAAGTCATAATAGCTGTCCAGTTGACTCCTGCGTTGCAGGTTTAAAGTAATAGGAGTGGATGGACAGCTATTATGACTGTGAACGAAAAACAGATTTTAGTAATAATAATAAAATTATCAGTTACCAAGTTGACTCTGGTAAATCAAATCAAATCAAACAGGAAGAAATGATATTAATTTCTATAAACATCGCAATGGTGCAGATTATTTTTGTGTATGCACCGAGAGGATATGAGAGTGCTCACCAGTGCTCACGCCCTGGGTTTCGGCGTTCCCGCTACAGTGCTGTCCCCTAGTCTAATTTTTAGCCTGGACCAGAACCTGCATCATCGTACCTGCATCATTAGCAGCAGATTCCAAATAATGCCAGAGTGGATACTACTTCTATGTTAAAAGAGGCTCTTCTATGTAGGCTCTGATCCAGCCTAAAAGATGATGCAGGTTCTGGTCCAGGCTAAAAAGTTGATGCAGGTTCTGTTCCAGGCTAAAAAGATGATGCAGAAAAGGGTGACACTAAAACCCCGAGCGTGAGCACTTTCATTTGTTCTCTATATGTATGTATATCTATATGTATATTGTATAATCTGTTCTATGCTAATTTCTCTATATGTTGGTGCCTCGTCTGTGCTTTTCACAATTTCCGATTCATGGTAATGTCGGACGAAGCATTGGTTGAAGTTAGTCTTAATTTATGCTACAGGCTTAGGAAAGGTTCTGTTCCATGCTAAACGTAGATCCTCTCTACGGTATAGGAGTAGACCAATCACCCAATGTATTTTTCCGTCTCACGTTCGGGGGGCTCTAGAGCCACCGTACCATTCGGTGTCACATCCTACCGTATCATGCAGAACTAATATTGTGGAACCAATATTCTACGATGGCGCTGTTGCTGATAGAACTTTAAATCTCATGTCGAGGATTCTATCCAGACACCGCACGGATGCTAGGCCCATATGATGATTGAAACAAAAGATTGTCGTTTCCTTTTAATTCCATTACGCCTGTTACGCGAGTGCATCGAAGGAGACGTAATGTAATAATAATAACAACATAACGTCTCCGGTTGAGAATATTTTGGTCCCGGATGGAATCCCGCATGGAATGATTTTTTTTTTCATTAAACACTTTTTTCTTGTTCTTTCTACTACATCAGCCATGTTCCCTGTGCAATTACAATTACAACAGTGTAATAACATAATAATAAGAAATTAAATTAGTTTAATATTAGCCAAATTAAGAACGTAGTTTAAATTTAATTTTAAAAAATACGACGTTGATATCACTAATTTCATTTGACTATTTAATTGCTACCTATTCAATCTACTTCTGATATTAACTTTTAGATTTTTCAATATACCTCCATAAAATTGCGACGAGTGAATTGAGGGGCTTTTCCTGGTGAAAATGAGTCGAAACTCGAGTGTAATCGAACAACTTTATTGATACGTAATCTTAAGATAAGAATGAAAAGGAAGTTAAGGAAGTGTGTAGGAATAAAATGTAAATAAATATACATAATTACGCGGAATATTTACTAAAAAAGTAACATTAATAATGATATATTTAAATACTAGCAAAAATACATAATAATGTTTTTAATATGAATTCCTTCGCATGTATGTGAATCTGTGCTTCTTGATGCTCCCTACGTATACATACATTTACATTATATATGTATATGTGCAAATGATCGACACCAATTTCGACCGTTCGCAAAGACGTTCGCCGAGCCAACGCGAAATGAGACACAAAAATTATTAGGGAGGCCTGATCGGCACTTACCATACGGCACAGCTTCTCGATGACCTCCGGTGACCGGCAGCTGCCCTGAGGTAGAGTCGCAAAAACTTTACTTAGAATATACAATAGTTCACGACTAATCGCGACGCTAGCGAACGACACAGTGTCCTATTTCGCGCCGGCCGGCTAACGCGGAAGCGAGGCGTCCCCCACTTTCCTAGTGTTCCTACTCTCGCGCGACGCTCGGACCTATCGCTAAAGCTCGCGCGGCAGGGCCGCGCCCTGCAGTCCGGGGCCTACGGCATCCGGCACCCTGTTACATCGTCGGCGGTGTCTTCCGTGAATTCGTAGTTTCCCGCGGAGGAAGATCTCGAGCCACTCCCGCGTCGGAACCGTTTCGTTCATCCGGGATGAGGCAGCGACGAGGGTGGAGAAGTTTGTTGCCTCCGGTCGGTTCTTTCCCGAGGATCTTCTCGGCGGGATTTCGTCCGATGCCGTCCCCTGAGCGCCTCTCCTCGAAGTTTCCCGCGCTCCTCGGAGTGGGAAAACGGGGGCCGGGTCCCCCTGCGAGCCGGCTACGGTCCTGAAATTCACGTCGCACCAAATGGCGCGGCGTTCAAAACGCATTAGCCTCTCCTCAAGGTGCCATCGGCGTTCCTTGGGAGAGCGCTCGCGAATGCCGATATCGCAGTGACGGCGCCAAAGGGCGGCCCGGTCTCTTAGTATCCTCTGAGGGAAGACGTGGGCAAATTTTGCCACGTCACAATGTATAAAATAATATATATGTATGTATATGATTTACCTGAATATAAGTTCCACGTAAAAACTTCTCTTTCGATGCACTCGCGTAACAGGCGTAACAAAATTAAAAGGACACAACAGTCTTTTGTTTCATTCATCATTTATAGAATCTCCGACATGAGATTTAAAATTCTATCAGCAACAGCGCCGTTGTAGAATATTGGTTCCACAATACAAGTTCTGGCTGATACGGTAGGATGTGACACGGAATGGTAAGGGGGCTCTAGAGCCCTCCGAGCGTAAGACAGAGAAATACATTGGATGATTGGTCTACTCCTACACCTCGTCTGTGATGGTGATTGGTCTACTCCTATACCTCGTTTGTGGTGTGCGATCTGATCCAGGCTAAAATTGCGTCTTGAGGCAGCACTATACCGGAGGCACAAAAACCCCGGGCGTGAGCACTCTCGTATCCCTCTGGTACTATGGACAAAAGAATAATACAAAACAACATTAATAATTGCTGTTCATTAGAACGAGGCAGCAGCTATCATTTCCCAGCCCGCTAAAAATATAAACAAAGGTTAAGAAACGCTGCTCTACATCCTCGCGGTCATACGAAAGAAAACTGCATTGAGCGATTGGGTCTATCACTGTGCCTCGTCCGTGGCATGATTCCGCTCGTTAGCCCTCGGTGGCAGGTTCGAAAATGTGTCGCCCCAATCGCCGTATCACGTTCGTTTGACGAGATTGACGACGAGTATATTCGGCTACCGATCGGACGGCTTGCGAAGCCGTTTGGTCAATAAGAAACACGGCTCGGAAAAACTCGGCAATAATGTATGTCGACACGAACGGCGGCGTATCGTTTGTCAGTGCGTAACGCGACGCGTGTGTAACAAAACAAACAGTTCTCCGTTTTCGCGCAACATCGAAGGATATCGGCATCGATTAGCGATGATAATTACCGTTCTACAGAGGAAAGTGCTACGTTATCCTGGATCGACGAGGAGGGAATAGTCAACCAGGAGGGTGTTATATTTCCATCGTGGCCGAGGGAGAAGGTCAAACTTTGTCCGGATTCTATGCGATGTACCGGCGCCCCACCCCCGCAAACTGTTTGTCCTTTAAATCTAACCCCCTAAGACGCATTTGAGGGTAGCACGCCGCTGTCGTACTATGCGAGAACGTTATCAGCACTGTCATTGCTTGCAGGTAAGATACAAGCGCGTTGTCAACACGTTTTCGTGAGCCGAAGATAATTTTACTTCGCTCGTAAACCATTATCGACTCTATCGCGCGGTTTAATGGTATCCTTAGGAGCCATGTCGTTTTTTAATAGTACGTTGTATGCGATCGTGCAAGCTAGAGAAAATATTACTGAAGCATGAGTTTCGTGGAATAAGAAAAGAAATTTTATCGTTCGTACCTGTTTCGATCTAGGAAACGATTGTCAATACGCTCGGTGTGTTCTATAGTGGTTATACACGTCGTATTTACAATGGTGGTGTGTCTTATGAATACGAACGGCCGATTAATTGTTGCCGGTTAAATCGAGTGATATTAATCACCGGATGGGATACGCTCATGCAGAGTAATATCAATTACTCCGCAAAACGTTCCTAGCACTATTAAAAAGTCTAGAATAGTCATCGATGTTGTTCCAAATACTTATGTTCGAAAGAATTATTTTCGGCGGTGAACAAATATTTTACGTCGTTCTTCACAACATTCAAATAATTGTTACGGAATGAAATAGATAATATCTAATATTAAAGTTTCGAAACTCAACAAAAAAGATGTAATAAGATTTTCATTTTGTTCTTAATTCGTGCAAATTTTCAACTAATGGACTTTCGTATAATTCTTATTTCTGTCAAATTACTTCGAATCATCTATATTTCTATAAAGAATATATTTGTATATTAGTATATCAGTCATTGATACATTTTTGTAGTATTATAGTTGAATAATATATAGATTTCCTTTATTTTTTTTATTTTATCTTCAATTATTTGTCACACATTCAACACATTACTTCACCTTTGTAACTCCAACTAATAGTTACACAGGCCCCATTAAATATGTACTCATGATTCATTCTACAGAACTTGTTATTCTTTCAGTAATACCTTCCCAATACTAATCAGTTCTGAAGTATCTATTCATACATACATTTCTTCATTGGATCTATGACTTGATTCTGAAGCTGCTATCAACAAATTCATCATGTACGCGTTAAAGATGCAAGTCGCCTGCCAGAGCGAAGGCACCGGGGAGCCTGATGATCCTAGTAGCCATCATCAAGAACCTGTTAGACCTCCGGCCCAAGATTGTAGCACGTTCGACATTGTTAGAGCCACCCAGGTAAAAAAGATCTCATAAAATACCTCACATCCATTGTACACATTTGTCATCCATGTTTTCATCATTGGATCTGTTTTATTTTCTCTAGTACGGAGCCTTGGATCGCGTAACAGAGTTGGTAGAAGCTGGCGCAGATGTAAACCAACCAGATTCAGAGACCGTAACATTATTACACTGGGCTGCTATAAATAATCGAAAAGATATTGTAAAGTACCTTATTGCAAAGGGGGCTGTTGTCGATGCGATCGGTGGTGAACTCGACTCTACGCCTCTGCACTGGGCCACTAGGTAAATATTAAAACATTACACCTCGCGTCTTACAAATCTAGATACATTAACAAATATATTCCAGGCAAGGTCACCTGCCGACAGTTGTGATATTAATGAGAGCAGGCGCGGATCCCACTCTCAGAGACTCGGAAGGGTTCTCTTGTATTCATTTAGCAGCACAATTTGGTCACACGTCGATTGTCGCTTATCTAGTCGCAAAAGGAGTGAATCCTAACATGCCTGATAGAAGCGCGATGACACCCCTCATGTGGAGTGCCTACAAAGTGAATAGGTAACGCGAACAAGCGATAAAATTGTGCTCGCCTAAACTTCTTCCTCTGGAATCAAGTTGTATCTATGACTCTGAAGTCTTTCCTTTTACAGTCTAGACCCGACAAGGTTGTTGTTAACTTTAGGAGCGTCTCACTCGCTGGCAGATAATTTCCATGGCAATACAGCTCTACACTGGGCGATCATAGCCGAAAACAGCACAGCGATCTCGACGTTGGTACACCATGGCGCGTCCTTGGACGTGCCGAATATCCGCGACGAGACGCCGATGACGTTGTTAGGACGTCATATTGGTGCCGCTTGGCTTGGACACAAGATCAGCCAAGAGATTCGCGAGAAACAAGGCAGGACAAGGACATGGTGTAGAGATAAGGTACGGATCTTCATTTGTCGATAAGATTTTTCGGTTCTATATATTTTGAATATTTTACTTCTTTCAGAGAATGCGCTGGTACTGTATGGTCAGTACGCCGTTTATAGTTTTTTATCTAATCGGAATGATCCTTCAGAGCGGACTGGATTATCTAGTAAAATTAGGTGCCTTTGTCACTCTTTACATAGCATTATATTTAGCAAATCATTTTATCTTTGACGAACGATTGTTTCATATTGTACCAATGTCAATTTACTTGGCTACCAAGGTGAGTCCACGAATCCTCTTATTATACTCGTGACGAACTTGATCTTTGAAACGAACTTAATCTTCGAACTGGTTCACACGTTAGCTTCCGTATCTTTTGGACAGATAGTAAAAGGTGTCTTATCACGAGAGACGTGTCCCCGATAACGCACACACTAAGCAATGAGAGAGATTTTACACAATTAATATTACCGAATAAAGTTAGTTAGTTCTGTACGGTGCACAGATATTTGATCCGAAAAAGCTACAGAGACACTCGTTTCTCTTTTTAATAAGTTTAATGAGTTGACAATTAGTTTGAGGAAACACCTAATCTTCACTACGATTTTTCATCCACTTTCAATAATCCAACAAAAAAATGTTTCGAACAGAACTTAATGAGTAGTTAGAAATTTACAAACTTCGATATATAAAATTTCGAACAAAATTTTTTTAACAATAAAATTTTCATTCTTTATCTCAGAATATTGTAGCTGACGTTAAGACAAATCCAACGACCTACCATGTTATGGCCTTGACTCTATAAATAACGCTAGAATAGTTTTTTTCGGTTTTTCGGGTCAAGAGGTTTATCTTTCCACGTTCACGCAAATTCTGTATCATTCGCGATCTTGATCCTTTGTTACAGATGTGGATATACGTTACATGGGTGTTCTGGTTGGGCATACACGCTACTTGGTACTTGTGGTTGTTGTTGGTAGGCGGTTCAGTGCCGTTGTGGATATGTTTTTTACAGTCCTGGAGGGGCGACCCTGGTGTTATCGTAGCGACGCACGAAGACAAGCTGAATGTAAGCATTTCAAGCGGGTGCAGCACTATTGGAGCTTCAGAAAATCGATCCTTTACTGTTCATTTTAAAAATCTCGTTTCCAGCGAACATTTTTTTTTAATTTCACAACAATAATTAATTTTTCAAATTTAATTTAAGTGTCTTCTCAGCACAGAATGAATTATTTCTGGCAACGAACGCTACATTTTTATAATTCGATTATTCGCAGACAATTATAGAGTTAGCTGAGTCAGGCGGCTTCGAGCCCCAATCATTTTGCAGCAGTTGTTTAGTCAGAAGGCCCATGAGATCCAAGCATTGTTCCACGTGCGATCGATGCGTGGCACGTTTCGATCATCATTGCCCGTGGGTGAATAACTGCATTGGTAAGCCAATAAAAGTAATACGGCCAGAGGTGCGTTCTGTAACCTAATCGCTTAGTATTACAGCTTGGATAACTACCGCTCAGTGTAGATAATCTAATCTCGTTGTATCAAAATTCAAACAGTTTAACCATATTGCACAACATTTTCAACTGTCTCTTCCTCTTATTTTTAGGTGCGCACAACCACAAGTATTTCCTGGGGTTTTTGGCGTCACTGTTGGGCCTCTGCATCGTTGTTTTATCCGCTAGTGTACAGTATTGGAAGTTCGAATGCTGGACAAACTTAACGAATGGTCATAGTGCTGACAACTATCTTGTCGCAGCGGCTACATGTGATGCATGGGTCATGTGGATCACTGCTAATACGTCCTTACACTTTTTCTGGGTTGGCACGTTGCTGGCGTGTCAGTGTTATCAGGTATAATTTCCACGAATACTCGGTTACTTAAACAATATTCTTATAGCATGTCTATAATACACTTTAGGTTCTGAGTCAACTCAGAAGTATGTTGTTTACCCATAATGTTGACAGTTGTTTTCAATCCTTCAATGTGGATGACGACTGATATAGAAGAATATTTGAAACACATTTTTCTGAAAGCTATCTCTCACACAAGTTTCATTAAAGTCCTTTTAGGTAGAATGTTCATGAATTTTTTCGACATTTTTTATTGGGCAGCACAGGAGGAGTAGAGCATAATTCAATAAAATCATGTTCACCCCATAACTTCTCTTGTGATAGGGATACCGGCTTGAAACTTGCCACAGAGGGTTTTCTTTACGGGCCCTATCGAATGGTATGATGAAAGATTTCTTTTGGTTGTACCCTTTATTAATCTATAATTGCATTTTAACTTATGGAAAAGAGTTGTATTATAACATTTCCTTAAAAGCTAATATTGTACAAGGAATGACTGGAGCATAGTGTGAGGTGTAAGAAAAGTATGAAGGGTATTTGACCAGGAGGTGCAACATTAAGCTAGCTTATATTGCGATATTAACATTGTGTCACCCTTGGTAAGATGCATATCTAACTACACCCTGTTTGCAGATAATGGTTCTCGGAATGACAACAAACGAGCGCATGAACGCCGGGCGGTACACTCACTTCAAGCAAGGAAATCCCTTCCATCGCGGTGCCCTTCAGAACGCAGCGGACTTCTGCAACATCAGCTTCTGCGGATTAAAAGCAAAGCCCAGCTCGGACTGGTTGCACAGCTTCGATCACAAACAGAGCATCGAGAAGTTGCCGTTGCTCGCTACCAAGGACAACTTCCAGTACATATAGATGATTCTCCCCTATCGAGAAAAAAGAACTGTCTTACGAATGACGCGTTCATTCCAGCCGTCAGAAGCTAAACAAAAAAAAAGTGTGTCATATCATTTCTGCCTGAGGCACTTCTATGGGCCACTAAACGGAGTTTGCTCCCGCAAACTATGTATGTTTTTGCGAACGAGTCCGTCGTTCCAGGAGCTCCAAGCGGTTTTTTCGTATAACAGGATTGAATTGCGTGTCGCAAAAAGTAATTTTTTCGTACACAACCGACGAACCCACCGAACTTTGAAAACGCGCGTTTACATGTAAAAAGACTGTTCTACGAGCCGTAAGTATGCATGTCCTCCCATTCGCCATAATTTTTTCCGTATATTTTCTATTCTACGAGCATCGAACAACATGCACAAGTACTTTGAACAACTTTCTCTAAAGGATCGCTTCGGCGAGCTCTCTTTTCGACCACCTGTATTTATTGCTACGTACTCCCAAAGGGATTTATTTACATTACGACGCATGGTAAATATCTGTATTTCATGTGTGAGCGTGAAGTAGTCGTTAACCCTTCCGCGGGTACATTGAAATGGTCGAAACACTGAATCGTACTACTTGTATTATTTATTTATTCGTAACTGTATTAACATACCGAATCGTTAGTACGTATACTAGATTAACAGTAAAATTAACCCTTTGCTCTCGCAGCTATTTTAATTCTGAAACTAATTTTTTCTTTGCACCTAGAATATTTCCATTGTATGCGATTTTTTTAAATTTTAATCATTCAGGACTGATCCAACTTATACGTGCAATACTTGCATGTTTCGGAGACGGGTTAAGCTTCGTTTACAGTTCGTTGCAATCACGGTAAAAGTAGCGGAAGGGTTAAACATGAATACGTTCATGTTTGTTTCCGAGAATTGTCTTTTAGTTATTCAAAACTCCGTGGAAGGAATATCAAGCCGGCTCGATTTATAAATAACACTCTCCAACAAATTTTAACTTCTTTTCGTTTCGATAATCAATGATTCTTATAGTAGTCTGTCATCCTCGGCTTAACATAGAATGGAAAGTGAAATGTTCATCTTTGAGAATTGTTTCTACTGTAATTGTAAAAGTTATCTTAATTTGAAGCAGGAAAATTCTCAAAAACCGAGTATGGCGAAGACAAATGCAAAATATTGGACAGTGTAATTTCTACGCGAGGATTAAAACTTCAATTCATATCGAAGAACAATACTTATGTAAGAAAGAACCATGACAGTCAGTTCTACGAGATCATTGTATGACGTACTTTTTAATGATATTATTTATTATAATTGTTTTTACTTTGTAGCTTGTAAGCCGTAGGGAATACATCCACGGAAAAGAGACAAACAGCAATATCGTCGCAACTATTTGCTAAACGCCTTTCAAACTACAAAAATTCTGTATTAAGCAATGCGAACAGCTCGTAACAACTTCGTCAAGAGACAAACCATTGACAAAAAAAAGTTGCTGATCATGCATTACGGCGTACATATACACGTGTAAGAAGACTACATTTAAGGATTTGAATTAAGAAGCAAAAACCGAACACGCTGCTGTAACCGAGATAGATGAAATTTGAATTGCATATTACTACCGTTGGCCGTATAAAATCTGTTCTTTGATACTTACGAGTAAGTTTCACCTGTCTTCTTTAAATGCCACGCTTGTATTCTCCGAAGGATATCCATCTCTACAGAGTGTCCCGAAAATGTCGTACTTCCTCGAAAGGTGTGATGTCCGAGGTCATTCGAAGCAATTTTTTCATTTGCAAAAATATTCTCCGCGGCTTTGTTTAGGAGTTATTAACGAAAAACTCGAGCCAATCGGAGTACGGGGAAAACAAAGCGTTTTGATGTGAATTGACATAGGAAAAACATTCTCGGAATCACCTCAGGAATCACCCTTTTCTGCTTCTTACACTTTTTCTAGGACACCCTGTATATTTATGTAAAACTTTTTACACTTCTTAATCTCTCGCAAGGTTTGATTAACGTCGATCTATCTAATTCGTTCTTAATTACATTGCGTAAACGAGACAAAACGGCGAGCGTCTTAACGATAGCAATATAAAACTATTTACAAAATAGAACGTATACATAACAATTGTTTACCAATGTCTGTTCCAATGGGTGTCGCACGTAAATAATATCGTGAAACATTTTCGAGAATCTGTCTTGTAGGTAGTGATTGAAGAAAACAGAAAACGACGAAAAAGAATAGAACGGTCTGAAACAGACATACACAGGAAAAGGGAAATTTTGTACGACAATTAACGGGAGGCGACGATAAGTGTACGATGTAAGGATTAACTTGGTCAAGTTCAATGTTCTTTCACATTCCAAACCATGTACTTGCGCCTGTAATTATTAGACTGTCGATTTTATGCGTTTATGACAAAAAGAAGGTAAACGAAACATAAAACAGTTCGGAGATTAAAATAATGTAAGGGTATAGATGAATTATCTTTAGCTTATTAAAACTATTGAGACGTTCTGTGCCGTGTGGGTCAAGCCATGAAGAATTTTCGCTGTTAGGCGACAGAGGGAAATGTTAAACCATGGTACGATGAAAATTTATTAAGATTCCCTACTGTATCTGTACTGTATTTTAAACGCTACACAAGTAGACATAAGTAAACTACGGATTTTATGCATTCATAGAAAAAATTAGTGCAATTTAAAACCGTCGGGAGAATAAAACAACTTAAGGATACCGATATATTATTTCCAGCTTTATGAAATTTGTATTTGGTTCCTGCGAAAAATTTGTTTATTTTACATAAGCATCCGCAGTCTAGTCATAAGCGAAACAATTAATTCGAATAACGCTAGCCGTATGCAAACCACGTGGTACGAACCGAAAGTAATCGAAAATTGATCCGGCACGGAACGTGTTATAAAGGTGCATACAAATTTCTACTTGGTTTTCTGTGCGTTGCAATTGATGCAAAAAATATTGCGCAAAGATCCGCAGTCTAGTAATTATCAATTTCTTCTTTTACCTGAATGTTAGTATACACGTATATGTATACTTTCGGTTTGAATTATTGTCAGCCACTGAAACGTATTCGAGCGAAACACGTTGTCACCAACAGTGTCACTGTTAAGGTTGCCAGGTACCACGTCAATTCCAGTTTTTATCATTATTAGAAACTACAGAAAGTTGCGTTGCGCGCACAAATTATTGCGAGGAAAAACAAAAAAAATTGTATGATCGATCGCAACCTTAGCAGGAGCTAGACTCCAATTGGCAGGAAACGGTTCCATATTGTCGTTCAGTAGGCGATTTTCTGTCAATGATTAACAATCTCCGTCGACGGAGTGTGTACATTTGACATCGCATTTCGAATAGGTGCCTAAATGTTTCATCGTGAACTAGCACGGAACGTGTGTTACGGGATGAAATGTGTCAGCGGTATGTTAAGTTCTAACGTAACACTAGCTCTCGGTAGTGTCTAGAAGACAAACACACGACGTAAAAACTTGGTTGTTTGGTCTAGGTTGAAAGTGTTTCCGTGATAAACAAAACAAGCATGGAATGGCGAACTGTATCGTTTATTTTTTATCGATATTATAGAACTTTCACTGGTCTCAGGCTAGTTTTAATTGTGTGCGACTGATTATATTCTATGTACAGATCCGTTCGGTTTCATTATACGAAGGTGTAAATAGTCAGCTCTTTCGGCGAACCCGCAGAACAGCTTCTCATTTCGATTATTTTTGGATACTTTATAAATATCAACATTTTCTACAACATTTGCATGATAGATATTGTCAGCGAATATCTCGGATACCGAGCGTGACCACCATTAACGTTCATGGGAAGAAGTTATTCGAAATATTGATTTCTAACGTATTATTGTAACGATTGTCTACAACGCATCCGAAAATCATCAAAATTGGATAGTAGATAGTTGTTCTGCAAGTTCACCGCTCTTTTATTCCGATTGTACTTTTCTTTAACGCACCTGTGTACAGAACAGAGTTAACATTCGGTACATCCAGTCTTTTATAGCATTGCCAATTGAGAGATCTATTTCTCAAGTGTGGACCTCATGTACAGAATGTTAAACAAACGACGTTTGTACAAAAACGTTGAGAAGTGTTAGGGCTTAGCGAGACGATGATATTAATTCAGCATCGAATACTCGATTGTCGGAATTTAATTGATGAAACATGTGTATAAATATTTTAAATACAAGCGTAAGTTAAGCGAGAATTGATTAATATCAGACTGCTTGATTGATCGTCGGAATGAATGCGTTTGTTAGGTGTAACCTTCTTTTTTTTTAATATATATATTTATGCGTAATTCCGTTCTAGTCTGACCGATATTAGGGATAACTCGACGTTTAGGTTTCGTTTAATGAACAATTAACCCTCGGGAGGCTGAAAGCCAATTTTTTCACAAAAAATTATACCTTCGATCCATTTAAATTCTAATTTATCAACTTTTCTTTTGGACACTATATTCTCGGTTTTTGGGAAATTTAATTTTCATGAAAGAGTTAAATTTTCAACTTGAGGCATTTTTATTGTGGGTAAAAGACGTAGAAATGTTTCTTGTAGCTGAGACTACAAACTTCTTTGATTGCAATAATACAGCGAGATATAGTAAAAATTGTGCATTATACATAAAAGATATATATGAAATGTACTTATTAAATAATGACATTGAAAGAGATGAATTTTGTACAAATATTCAAAAAGTTGCTATCTCTCAGTCGAAAAAAATATCAAACTAAAATGTTCCGAAAACTGTTCTTAAGTTTATTTGAATTAAAAATTAACATTCTAATCAATTTCGTTTACTAATTTTCTAAAAATCTTTATTTCAATGTCCACATATTGTATATTTTATATGCTTATATGTGGTGTACAATTTCGACTGTGTTTAACTGTATACATTTTTGATGTATTAGAAACATCGAAACGTACGTAGTTAGCTATATAAGTTAGCCAACGGAAATGAAGAAAGTGCATGAAGCCTTCGGGTCCCAGGAGACCTGGGCACCGACGCCCGAGGGTTGACAGTCACGATACTCGTCTATAAGTGAACGCGAACACTTATCTGGTCTCCGTTTACCAACGAAAACCGAGGGAGCCGGTAACCAAGAATGCATTTGAACATTTTGAAGAAACATACACACAATAAACGAACAAATATACAATACAACACGGGACAAATTTTTATAATTCATGTTTTGACATATTTTACTTGTGCGTTGCGAACGTCTACTTTGACAGGTATATTGCTACTTTGTGCAAAGGGAAGCGGGCTGTTTGACAGCACAATTAAAAGATGACAGACACGCGAGCACTTGAATAGCTTGATAGTAGTTGATAAACAACAAAAAAAAACAGAAAATACATGTTTCCGATGGAAGGACAGTAAATGTAATCTTGTAAAACGTTTTTTGCGACTTGTTACACATTTGGAATATATAATGCATTATATATATATAATGCCTCCTTGCGAACGATACACGTCGCGTAGACCAGCTTACAGCTGCTGTATCGAATCTTGCTAGACTAAAAGTAAAAACTGTTCTACAAATACATCCTACTGAATCGATGTAAATATTTGTTTTTTCCGTTCATCTTCGAGCTGCGTTTCAAACGATTCAGAAAATTTAGGGAAACGTTGGAAGTCTAAGAAATTTTGGTAAATAATTGCGGATTTAAATCAAAATAACTATGTGTCATAAAACGAATAAAAAGGAAAATGATCAATTACTTGTTATTCATTGAACTATGACAGGACGTATATGAAGGCTTTGTGTTTGCACTATTTTTTTAGAAACAGTGTAAGTATGATAGACTGCGGAGTTTTATGTAAAATCAACATCGTCTGGAATAATTGCGACATACAGGGTCTACATAGAAGTTCATTTCTTTTCTTAATAATTCCAATGAATTGAAAACAACGATGCATTTTTGTCATGAATAGTTTGAGAAAAAGGGACTACCGTTTGGTACATTCCTGTGCTAAATCAGTAATTTATAATAAATCAGTAATTTATTCGTGATCATTTATTAAATCTACCTTACTAAATGCTACTGAATGTAGCATTACTATTAAAAAATTGGAGGTTTTATTTATTTCTCAAAAAATAATGCATACCCGAGAGAATATAAGAGTGCTCACGCCCGGGGTTTCCCTATTTTTGTGAATCGCCTTTTCAGCACGGAACAGAACCTGGGCAGCTTTTAGCATGGAACAGAACCTGGGCAACTTTTAGCATGTAACAGAACCTGGGCACCGGCGAGGACTGCAATTGACCAAGTACTGTATTCGTCGGTATCCCGGGCGTGAGCACTCTCATATCCTATCTGATACAGCGTATTAACGATAATTCAAATCGAAATCGATCATTCTAAATGAACATATCTAATCACAGACGACATATAGGAGTAGACCAATCTCCCAATGTATTTTTCTGTCTCACCACAGACGAGGGATAGGAGTATACCAATCACCATATGGGGTTTCGTGTCTCCCATGTAAACAACTGGTTTTCTTACGCTCTCTATGCTGACGAACGATAAATGCTGGAATTAGATCCACAAGAATAATCAAATCTGATCAAATACAAATTATTGACGAGTTATGTATGTGATGTTATGACTATATGTTTAAATTATATTTTTTTATTTAATATCATTATGTTATATATCTACAATTATCTTTATCAATACAATATTAATAAATATAGATACCTCGTCTGTGCATCGTCTGTGGTCTAATACAGATGTGGCTACCACTGGAAACTTTGGCGCTTCCATACCATCACCGCCATACCTCTAGCGGACAAATAACTAACACATCACCATTACCAAATTCACACAGCCACTCTACACACTTTTCGACACTTCATCTCTGACTCTAGACAAGTGCACACGCTACTCTGTGGATACACACTTCACTTACCATTTTGAATTCGCTACGTTTTTGTTATTGAAAATTTTATACATCGTTTTCATGTGTTTGTTGTTGAATAAATAATTAAATATATACAAAAGTATAATCCACCTTTCTCACATAATTATTTGAATATAGCCATAAACGCTATACAGAAAGTATTTGTGACGCCATCTACAGGAAAATCGTTCATGTTTGTTGTCAATTAATTTCGAGTTGTGGTTCGTAGATGGCGCTGTCAGACATTTCCGTTTCATACGTCACTAAACGCTAAATATCAAATTCCGTTTCGCGCCTTTATTATACGATCCACTTGTACTGCTCTTAGTCGTAATATTATTGTTTAAAGTGCGTGACACCGAAAATTTAATAAACCAAAATGAGCAAGAAACCATTCTCCGCACCTTCTGCTGCAAAAAAGGCAAAATACCGGCAAGTTTCGGATTTATTTATCGAAAATCTGTTTTTAACCTAACTTCATACCCGATTAATTTAGGTTCGCAATTCTTACATTAATTCTGTAGAATATGTATGCTTTAGTAGACATACACATTAATATTTTACAGTTAATTTTTAATGTATCCATATTTTATACTTCCACCTTTTATAACGAAAAACGAAGTTTAGTATTATTTGAACTTTTTTAACGAATATTTTGGTCCACTTAAAATTTGTATTCATCGTTAAATCGCAAATATTTATACACAATAAAAATTTTTTCGTAAGTTTCTCCTAATTGTTGCACTTTGGTCTAAAATCGTTTAATTTGGAATGCATAATTCTTATTAACAGGAATGATGATGATGATGAGGAGAATTATCCTGGGTCATTTGAAGCTGAACTGGCTAACATGGATGAGTTCGATGAGGAATTTGGAAATGTATCACATATTGCAGAAGAGGTATATAATAATTTGAAAATTCATTTGAATATAATTAGGCAGTAGCTATTAATAGAAAGAAATATTTAGAATGAGACCATATTCAAACTAGTGAACAAGTCTGTTATATATAATATATATTTTTAATAATTTTAAAGATTAATTTTATTATTCTAGCCAGTGAAAGAACCAATAGATATCAAACTAAAAGCAGTGAGTCAATATATGTGAAAAAGTCATATTCAGCTAACGTATGTTTAAACAACATATTACATTTAATGACAATCTGTTTCATTCATTTAATTTTGTACTAATTTATTGCTATGTGTACCCATCATTTATACTGTTGCAGCTTGCTATATTTATATTTATTTTAAGCATATAATAATCTCCTCATACATTTACTCATTATTAGCCTGCAGTTCTTTTCAAAATTAATAAAAAATCAACCAAAAAAGATTTCTCCAATAAAAATGGAAATTTGTATAAAAATCTGTAGTGTATCTGTTACATTAATTTATAACATAATGCATTACGTTTACATTAAAGTTATCTAAATATCATTATTAGAAACCATGTTTACACTTACTGCTTTTTTATATCATATATTTTGTTTAAGAGTTTCTTTTGTGTCATAAAGTACATTGTCCAATGGATTGTTTAACTGTCAACTATGTTCATTAATTAAGTTACTTTCAACAGGGTCCTGAACAAGAAAATACATCGTTGAAATGGAGTAGACCACCTCCACCTGAGTTAAATCCACAGAAAGATTCATTAATTTTTCAACAAATAGAAATTGATCATTACACAGGTACAAAATTCTTACTCAATACATACTTCTTATAATTGGTGCCTACTAAAATTTTGATACTATTACAAAATTGTTGTTTCAGATTCCCCATTACCTGACATGCCAGGCAGCAGAATAGGTCCTGTACCAGTAATGAGAATGTATGGCGTCACAGAACAAGGAAACTCTGTTTGTTGCCATGTCCATGGGTTCAGCCCATATTTCTATGTTTCTGCACCAACCAAATTTACAGATCATCATTGTAAACCTTTTAAGGTATCTCTTAAGCCAAGTTTATTATTAATGCAATTTACTGTAACTCGATATAATTTCATTTAATTATGTTCAAATTCGTGTATTGCCCAGGATGCACTCGACAAAGCAGTACTCAAAGACATGAGATCGAATCCAGAAAAGATTCAAGTTGCCGTCTTAGCTGTTGAACGAGTGTATAAGCAAAATTTGTACGGCTATACAGGAAACGAGAAATCGTTATTTTTAAAAATTACGGTAGCATTGCCAAAATTAATAGCACCCTGTAAAAGACTGCTTGAGAAGGAGATCATCTTCCCTGATTTTAATCACCAATACAGTGCCTTTGAAAGCAACATTGATTTTGATATTAGGTGTGTAACAAACATCGGAAAACCAATTTCGTGCTAGTTTAAAAATTCAATTTCACTTTATTAAGTCAGTAAAAAAGTTTGTGCCCGATTCCGTGTTGCATTTTAATACGAAATCGGGCACGAACTTTTGCAGTGATCTAATATATTATCGAGATTAAAAGATGATTAAATGAGTGCAAACTGAATCTTTTGGTTCAACCCGATAATTTCATTTAATTTTGTTGTTCGTAGATTTATGGTAGATACGTCAGTAGTAGGATGTTCATGGATAGAATTGCCCCCTAAAAAGTGGAAATTACGTGGTCATTATGGTCACCAACTGCAACTAACTACAAGATGCCAGTTGGAAGTGGATGTTGCATGGGACACTTTCATTTCCCATGAACCAGAAGGCGAATGGTCCAAAGTTGCTCCATTTAGGATACTGAGTTTTGATATTGAATGCGCTGGACGTAAAGGTAATATCACCAGATTGTATACCTTTATGAGAAATAAAAATTTTCTGCGTCCACCTTTTTAAGATGCTGTAGATAACATATTTCTTAATTATTTAATTTTAAACTCTATCTTCAGGTATCTTTCCCGAACCGAATCACGATCCTGTTATACAGATCGCTAACATGGTAATAAGGCAAGGAAACCCAGAACCATTTCTGCGAAACATTTTCACACTCGATACATGTGCACCCATCGTTGGTAGCCAAGTTTTAAGCTTCGAAACAGAAAGCACAATGTTAGAGGTGTGTAAGCGTCTTAACCCTTTGCGGTCCAAACGGTTTTCTTTCTTTTATTTTAGAACTTACTTCAACTTCATATAATTGTTTGTTATCTTACGTAGAATAGTTGTAAAACACTGCAATTGTCGTAGCATACCATGAAATTGTGGCACTACTACTGATCGCACTGTTAACCAGTAAAATAAGTAATTATTTTGCAAAAGTTAATGCCGACTCTGGCTCGACATAGGACCGGAAAGGGTTTTTTTTGCTGCAGGTTCATGTCGGTATCCTTTCACATTATTTGATCTCTTCAGAAATGGGCAGACTTCGTGAGACAATTGGATCCAGACATTTTCACAGGCTATAACATAAACAACTTCGATTTCCCGTATCTCATTAATCGAGCTCAACACCTGAACGTAAGGGAGTTCAGCTTCCTCGGTCGAATAAAGAACATCAAATCGGTAATCAAAACTCAGGTGCTCCAAAGCAAGCAAATGGGTAAACGTGAAAATAAGTCTATCAATTTCGACGGTAGGGTTCTCTTCGATTTAATATTGGTAAGGACGATTATAATTTTATGCACAAAAATGAGTGGTTGAAATTTAAAACAGTAAAACTACAAATGCCGGTCAAATGACCAGTCTGAAATTTTTTATTTTGTAATTCTCGATTCGTCAATTCATTTTTATAAGACAACACAGACTCGTTACTTTCAGTGCTCGGTAGGTTCAGTGTTAATGAATTTAAGATTGTCAATGTATTATTTTCATCTTGTTACAATTATTAAAGAAAGAATGGCAATTTCATTTGGCTCTTACAATTGATTCAATCAATTTTAATATGTAGTACATACGCGTTCATATACAGGTGCTGGTCAGAGATTACAAGCTAAGATCGTACACATTGAATGCAGTTTCTTACCATTTTCTACAAGAGCAGAAGGAGGATGTACATCATAGTATCATCACAGATTTGCAAAATGGAAATGCCCAAACGCGACGCAGACTCGCTGTTTATTGTCTGAAAGACGCATATTTGCCTCTGAGATTGTTAGACAAGCTAATGTGCATTATTATTTACATGGAGATGGCAAGAGTCACTGGAGTTTCAATTCACAGCTTGCTAACCAGAGGGCAACAAATCAAAGTAGTCTCCCAACTACTGAGAAAGGTTTGCCATAATAAGAAATCTTATTTACGCTTGACTCTTTTCTCACCTATTCATTTTCGTCAGAAATGCACAAAATTTTGCTAATTATTTATGTACGGTTTTAGGCGAAAGAAAAAGATTACCTGATACCCGTTCGCCATGGTCAGCCAGGTGAAGAACAGTTCGAAGGTGCTACGGTCATAGAGCCAAAGCGTGGATACTATAACGACCCCATAGCCACTCTAGATTTCAGTTCTCTGTATCCCAGTATTATCATGGCACACAACTTGTGCTATACAACATTGTTAAATAATGAGAGGCAAGTTAAATATAAAGTCAATGCTAACGACATTACTAAAACGCCAAACAACTCCACGTTCATCAAAGCCAACATAAGAAAAGGACTGCTTCCTGAAATTCTGGAGAGTCTTCTGGCAGCTAGAAAGAAAGCGAAGGCTGAGTTAAAAAACGAGACTGACCCTTTGAAAAAGAAAGTGTTAGATGGTAGGCAATACGCTCTGAAAGTCTCAGCGAATTCTGTTTATGGTTTCACTGGTGCGCAAATGGGAAAACTACCATGTTTGGATATATCTGCTGTAAGTTTTAATAATGTATAATTGCTTTAAATTTTGTAACATGACGATATCAAATAACTCGTAAGTTATTTGTTGTACGAAAATATTTACATTGTTATAAAAAAGTATTATACCAATTCGAGCTTAAAATTAATAATTACTGAGTGAAATATTCTCAAATTAATAATCTCCTATTAGGAAATATTTCATATGCTCAGTCAACGTGATTATTAACACTTCGTTAAACAAAACTGTTGTATATGACGAAAGAGTAGATAATCAACTACAGAAGAAATTATAACACTTATGTTAACATAACATACATACCATAATTTTGAAAAGAATTCATGAAAATTGATCAATTATTCAGCGTTCACATGAGACAGTCCTCTTACCGTGGTTCAACATTGTTGAAACTTTACATTTTATAAAAATGTTACAGAGTGTCACTGCTTATGGACGTACAATGATAGAAAAAACGAAACACGAGGTAGAAGAAAAATACTGTGTTTCAAATGGATACAAAAATAATGCTATAGTCATCTACGGAGACACGGATTCTGTGATGGTTAAATTCGGCGTGAAAACAATCGAAGAGGCCATGGAACTCGGAAGGGAAGCTGCAGAATATGTTACATCCAAGTTTCAGAAGCCCATCAAACTGGAGTTCGAGAAAGTCTATTTCCCCTATTTATTAATTAATAAAAAACGATACGCTGGTCTGTACTTCACAAAGCCTGATAAGTACGATAAGATGGACTGCAAGGGCCTTGAGACTGTACGTAGAGACAACTGCCCTATGGTCGCGAACATGATGAACACCTGCTTACAAAAATTACTCATCGATAGGTAATTAAATATTGTAGACTTTGCAGATTAACTTCTGTAGACATAATTAATAATTGAATAGTAGTCTTCATAACTAACAATCTAATGAACAGACGTATGCTACACGCTCTGAAAGAATCTACTAGTGTAATACACGTCCTTCTTCCACTTTAAGAAATGAACATTTTATTTACTTCACTGGCCGATTCATTGCTACATTGAGTAATGAGTTATTTTTACGTCTTCTTGTAAATTTCATAAAATGCAACATAGGCCCCTCTTCTAGATACCTATTCAATTAATCTTTTAATAGGAACCCCACCGATGCGTTGAACTATGCAAAGCAAATGATCAGCGATCTATTGAGAAATCGCATTGATATATCCCAACTGGTGGTCACAAAAGAATTAACTAAGACTGACTACGCAGTCAAACAAGCTCACGTAGAATTGGCAGCGAAAATGAAGAAAAGGGACGCAGGAACAGCACCGAAACTTGGCGACAGAGTCCCTTATGTCTTCATAAGAGGAGCCAAGGGGGTCCCAGCTTATCAGAAAGCGGAGGATCCAATCTACGTCTTGGAGAACAACATTCCCATAGACACGAACCATTATTTGGAGAATCAACTGTCCAAACCACTGGTGCGAATTTTCGAACCGATCCTGGGTGACAAAGCAGAGTCCCTTCTTTTGAAAGGAGACCACACGCGTACAATATCGGTAGGAACGTCGAGAGTCGGTGCTCTATCCGCTTTCACGCGCAAGAAAGAAGTATGCTTAGGTTGCAAAGCTGTTCTGAAACCGGAGAGAGAGAAAATGGCTGTGTGCGAGTACTGCGAACCCAAAGAAGCAGTTTTCTATCAGACTGAATTGTATCAAGGTAGAGAATTGGAGGAAAAATTCTGTAGACTGTGGACCGAGTGCCAGAGGTGTCAGGGGAGTCTTCACCAGGAAGTATTATGCACGAAGTTTGTATCTTTGGAGAAAATATGATTTTGATGAATCTGCAGAATCTACTCTCAGACTTCGATGATTTTTGGATATGTTGTAGAAATCGATATATCGAACTTATTACTACGTGCAAACGAAAAAGTTGTTAGAATTATTGAGATTTATAACATATCCAAAAATAATCGAAATCGGACTGCGTTTTGCAGGCTCATCTCAAAAGCTATTCAGGTTAATGATTGATTAATTATTTTGTTTTAGTCGTGATTGTCCAATATTCTACATGAGGAAAAAAGTGCAAATGGAATTGGATACTCAAATGAAACGAATTGAGAGATTTGGGATACCTGAGTGGTAACGTTATGGCTATTTGAAGACGTGCCAGACAGGTATAATGATAGTTATTGTTGCATTGTAGATTTGTATGCAAAATTTTATTTTCATAAGCTTAGATCAATTATACTCGAAAGACACCACGATTGAGTTTGAGGAAGTAAATGTTATGGTGAACAAAAATTTTTTCAAGGTAACCTTTTCCGAGATTTCAAGGTCATCGATGTTTTTTTTTAATGCGACTTCATACTCTTACACAAGACAAATTATCATTTTCTTTTTAAATCAATGACAAGTGAAATATTTGAGGTGTTCAAATATCATTCTTATTCGTTATGCTATCATTATGCTCATTTTGATTAATGATTAATACATTTCCCTCATTAAGTAAATACTCTCTACGAAAATTATTCACCTTCTTACAGTCTAATACGAAGTAAGAATAAATGTTAGGCATATCAAAGTTTCCATAAAATATTTACTTCGTTTGTCAGATTTTGTACAAATCATTAGTAGAGAGTTAAGTTAAGTACAATTGATCTCGAAATAATTGAAATGACTGGTCGAATACAATTGGTGCTTGGAGCATTGATTATGAAACAGTATCTATATTTACTTTAAATACATAAATTATCAAATCTCCGATACATTATTCAGTAATTGCATGTGATACTTAAATATATTATCCTTTATTATTTGGTATGTAAACTGAAGTAATTAAGATTACACATAGTTTCGGTACTGAACAAAAAAATTGACAACGTACACATTTTTTAGCTTCACAGGATATTGTTATTTCCGAAACGAGTAAGGCGTGAAATGCAAATCTCGTTTCTATAGGAAGGGACAGCATCGGTTTTTTTGCGCGAAAACAAATGCAAATAATTCGTAAATACGTCATTCACGTAAACGTCTGTCTGAATGATTCAAATCATGTTTCTCTGTTTTGCGTGTGGCATTGCTTTTTTTTACATAAAAGAATTTTTTTACATTTCAAGGGCTTATATTATATAAATGAAATTAAACCAGTTACATATATGTACACAATTATTCACACACTATGTCAACGATCTTGACACGTTAAACGATTTCCAATTTCACTGAAACATCTATGAACGATAGCCTTGATTACTGATAATAGTAAAAGTGATATATTTATATACCAATATACACACTATATTTCCCATTGGCTAATTACGGATAGCACACTTGATTTATAGACGTTTTGTTTTTATATGAAAAGAATTTGTTGACTTTATTATGTTGTATTGCTTTGTGTTGTAACGAAAACTCCCTCATTGACTTTATATAAAAATAAGAAAAGACGAACTGCAGTGGCGATAGAATTTTAAACATGCTGATGACTGAAAAGAACGAATGTTTCTCCATATCTGAAAGATTTTCTAGTTTGTTTTTTGTTTCTTCTTCTTTTTTTATTACACTCCGAATCCACGTAAGAAAGATAAAACTTTTTGATTCAGTTTTATTCTCTGTTTCACAATATGAAAAAGGTGTATAGTAAATCTTAGAATAGATCTTCAATAGAAATTGTAAGGCTATTTAAAATATAATAAATAAACATAATGAGGCGCTCAGCATCGCGCAGGTCATTCGAAACGACAGTCGTGGACTAGTCTTCTCAGTAAGGCTTGGGTAAAAAAAGTTCGTTAATAATCTTGATCATTTTTTACTTTGCAGCGCGTTCGACAACCAGTCCATCGCTTGGTCGAGACCCTCGCCTTTCGTCGCGGATGTTTTGAAAATTTGGAACGTTCTGTTTTTTAGGGCGTCTAATCCGAGCGCCTGATGCACCTCTGCGACACTTAAACAGCCCGCCATGTCTTGTTTATTCGCTAATACCACTAAAATAGCGCCTTGCAATTCTTCCTCCTGAAAAGATCAGTTATATATGTTTTTGTATAAAATACAACCTCAATCATTTTAACACTAGGTTTACAGAGCACTAAAAGCGACTATTTTACATTACTTTATAAAAATAACGAGAATGTGCCTATCTAAATTTTTAGCTATGTTTTAAAATAATATATATCCAAAGAAATACATTTGATGAATAATCCCTCGTGCACGTATCTCTACAATCTAAGTAATCGTAAATTAAAAATATTAAAACGTGTCCTGTAAACCTAGTGTTAAAATTAACGTTTCTACGATAAGATCTGTATATTTTAAACATTTAATGTTTCATATTTAAAACTGTGATGGTCATTGTTATTTATTGTATTAAAATGTACTTACTCGCAGCATATAAATTAATTCATCTTTTGATATGCCTATTCTATCTTTGTCTGCTGAGTCGACAACATAGATTATTGCATCCGTGTTCGAATAATAACACCTCCAGTATGGTCTACAAATTTAAAGATCGCTAGAGTGTGTTGTATATTTTTTGAAAGAAGAAACCTGAGAATCATGGATGGACATAGCAGCTATTTAGTATATTATTGATTTATCTCAAGCTTCTTCTTTTGAAATATATATTCCATGATTATTTTATAATGTAATACTTTTTTTCTATATGTAGTAAGGAAAGCCTTTGGGCAAAAACTCAATTTTTCCTCTTTTTCTGAAGTTTTAAAATTGACGAAGTTATTTATTGTTATTGACGATTCAATGTAGGTACATATTGATCAGTGCTGTTTGTGTTCAAAACTTTAATCGCGTTTTTCTTGAAACTGTATTTTCCAATACAATAACGAATATATCTCGAATACTAATAAACCAACTAAGTTGAAATTTGACACAGAACTTCGTTATACAATTATTTAGTACTTGTCGTAGAGTTTCTTTTTTTGTGAATTGAAAGAGATAGTTATTTTCCTGAAAAATCAAACCTTGGAATTGAAATAGCTGTCATTTCCGAAAAATCATTATTTCAAAAAATGGAACTTTCAGGTAAAAGCTATAGAAGTTGCAATGGTTACCGCTGACGCCCTTTTCGTTGAACAGTCTTCACAAGACCGCATCTACAGGACTCATTTCTTGATATTTTTCTTTAAAAACTGCAGTGTATATACATGAAAGTATGTATCTTAAGATTTATATACACAATTTATAATAAAAATGATTTTTCAGGAAATAAATAATGTTTTATGTGACCCTATTTTTCACGTTTCAATGTGTATGCATTAAAGCGTAAAAATCATTTCTTGAGCTTTTTAACCAGAGGATTCTCTTAATAATTCTAATATACTCTCTCTATACTGTATTCATGTCAAGAGAAACTTCCCAATCTTTTATAGCCAACATACCGTATACTAGTTTGTCCTCCAAGATCCCACACTTGAAACTTTATATTTTTATACGTGACTTGTTCTACATTAAACCCTATAGTAGGAATTGTTGTAACCACCTCTCCAACCTGCAATCTAATAAATGACGGATTACAGAAACTTTGTAGTCAAGCATGACCAGATGAAATGTAACCTTCGATACTTCTTTTAATTAGTGTTTAAAAATTAATAGTTAAATAAATTTCTTTCTGCATCAATAATTGACAGGCATAAGAGAATACATTAATATGTAATATAGAAGTTACATACAGGTTGTCAAGAGAGTAATGGTTATCCATTTTAAGTGTGATTATCCAGTGTTAGATGAACTAATAGGTTTGCAAAATTGTCCATAACATTAACAATTATTGTAAAATTAATAGTTCAAGTTTTGTAGCACTTTCTCAGGTAGCTTCTTTTAGACTTGCAATGCTGACTGCCATAAAGGACACTGTGATAAGAAAGTTAGTAGTTTCCATTTATTAACATGTGCTTTTACCTCCCCACTTTGTAACCTGGTTTCACCAATATCCATACGCTATCCTAATGAGCTTATTGACTACAATGTATCTTATCATTGAAGCTTCCTTATCACCAGGTTCAAAATTGCAGATCTAAAATGTTTCACAACTAAAAACCTATGAAATGTTCAGTGCTTATTTCAAGAAAACAATGCATTCGGATACAAACTTGATAAAAATATGTAAACTTTGCAAACGATAACGTTTACAATTTTGTAATCGCAATTAATATTAGAATAGTGCTTTAAAATGATAAGTGTACGTGCGAGCGTATCAATATTTGTATTAGTAGTACTATAAATTCAAATATATATACATTTATACAATGTGACTTTAAAATTAAGAAAATACATCCAACAGTCAACGTGTTAATAGGTTTTCTGTACGTAAAATGTTAATAATGACTGTCATTGTTACAAATGATTTTGAAGACTGGTTTTTTCGCAATGAATATGTTGTGGGGAATCAACCCTAGGATCATTACTTTCGTGTCACCCTGTAGACGCGTTTAAACTGTCACGCGAAACGCAAGCTTGCTTGTCAATGTGGACCAAACCTGTATAAGATCGTAGTTTTCCCAGCACCGTCTAGACCCAGAATTAAAATTCTCATTTCCCGGCTGCCGAGCAGATTACGAAAATAACTGAGTAGTCCTCCTGGAAAAAATGTAGAATCGTCGGTACCACGTAGAATCGTCGAGAAACGAGAACTGTCGGCCGAGATCAACCTAGCATTTGTATTCGGTACGGGGATTCGGTGATTTCGAGAATGGAAACTCGGCGGAAAGGTATCGCGTGACTTACCCATATTGATAACGTGTTATTTCCGATTCATATAGTACAAATTAACGTTTATTGTCAAATATAACAATCGGAGTTCTGTCCAAGTAACCGGGGCTGCACACCCCCTTTAACTGTCCACAGATACAGTCCTCTTTGGATCACTTGCTGACTTGTGTCGTTCCAACATACGTGAAGTTTGTCGCTGTTCCCTCTGCCTTCGATAAAGAATATACTAGATGCGAAACTCTTGTTAGAATATTCAATCTTAGGGTCAAATTTAATGGCCTTGATAAATTATTCTACATACAGTGTTGTTACCTTTTTAAATTTATATTTCTTTTTTTTTATCTGCGACATTGGAATGAAAGAGAATCACAAAATTGTTTGCTTGGGATTGGAAGCTGCAAAGCACGGCAATATTTAAAACGCAGTTTGGTAGGTATACCGTTATAACGATGTTTAATAAATATACATAACTTCAAGAATATTAGCACAAGAATTACTTCAAGAGAAATTTGGTATCGTTTTTCATATAAATATTAATAATATTGATAAAAATGAAAGCGAAAGAAGAGAGAGCATGCGAAAAATTTGAAATGCTAGGAAGCGCGGCAATACTTGAATCTATGCAAATACTATCCAGAAATACTTGAATATTATCCAAAAAAATGTTTTTAAACTACTTCTATGTACATATTTATATAGTTTTTAATGTATTATAAAGAATAGAATATTAGATTTTAATCTAGTGACAGAACTTAACAATATACTTTATTGAAGTTTAAACAGGTATGATTTAAATCAATCTCTAATGACTCACAATTATCTTAAGACTGAATGCAATCATTCTGTAAATATTTAAAGCTTTGTCTAATAAATATTTTCAAAATGAACTACATTTTATTTATCAGAATTGAAATATATGTAATCGGTGTTCTTCAAAGGATAGAATTAAATACGCATGCGCACTTGCACGAATTATTTGTCTTCGAATTTTCATCTCTACTATGTTCTGTGTCTTCAATATTCCAACTGGGTTCATAAATTAATGTGTTCAGGAAGAATCTCCGTGCAACCTGTTCCCCGAGTAAACGCACTTACAGTTTCTATTGTATATCTTTCAATCTTATCTTGTGTATTGATTTACACGCGTTCATAGAAGAACCTCCAGTAAATCAGGAACGTGTCAAAATTCAGTAAAACTTCTTTTTACATTGCTTTTTATCTATTCAAATTATGAGCAAGTTTCACGTGCTCTAAACTCGCTTACACAAATGCAAATTAACGCCTACACTAAAAGTGTCTTTTAATTTAGAAGGTTTCGACATTTTACGCAGACCCCGGTTTGTTGACTTTTTACGCAAACAAACACCTGGACTGACAAAATGATAAGCAAACTGCATGACGTGTGTATTTCTGATATGAAAAATTGTCCGAAAAGCGAGTCAAAATCTTACGTAAATTCGAATAAAATTTCGGTTTTATTTGAAACTTAAGGAGGTTACTCTTAATATATATCATATTAAATTATATTAATATGTTAGATTCAATGATTTCATTGATTTGTGCAATAAGTAGTGTTGCTTATGGATTGCCATAGATAGAACTATTTAAATTTTAAACTTGTTGGGATACTAGAGATTTTATACATCGATTGTTCAAATAATCAAGGTTGATCCAGGATTCCTTATTTTAAACTGTTAGTTTTTATTTAATCCTAACTAAAATCTATCCAAGCCTGCCATTCAGTAGGTAGTTCGAATATGAATGGTCATTATTCTTATAAAAATGATAAATACATTATTACAATATATTTTTAAAAAAAACGGATTTATTTATACCACGACCTGAAATTCCCGACATCACAGATCAGGTAAACGAGTAAAGCTATCACCAGTCTGCTATCACCAGAGAGGAATGAGAGTGCTCACGTCCGGGGTTTCGGCGTTCCCACTTTCGTGACATCGCCGATTTAGCATGGCAGAGAACCGTATCGTTTTTCCTGGAACAGAACCGGGCCGTCTTTTAGCATGACGCAGAACCGGTTATGTTCCAGGAAAGACGACACGGTTCTGTGTCATGCTAAAAGACGGACCGGTTCTGTGCCATGCTAAAAGACTGACCGGTTCTGTGCCATGCTAAAAGACGGACCGGTTTTGTGCCATGCTAAAAACGGCGATGTCACGAAAGTGGGTACGCCGAAACCCTGAGCGTGAGCACTCTCCTATCTTCTCTGCCGAAACTCTGGACGTGAGCAGTCTCCTATCCTCTCTGACTCGGTATTTCATATCGTGCGACAGGAAACAGTAGAATGTGACTGGCGTACTCCTACATCTCGTTTGTAATATTGGTTCCGACCGATACGGTAGAATGTGACACAAAAATGGTAAGGGAGCTCTAGAGTCCCGCGGACGTGAGACAAAAAATAATCGATAATAGTTGCAATGTCGACGAAGTTCTCCAAATGCCGTTCAGATGGTGCCAAGACCGTTTTCCATGGGTTCGTCTCTCGCTCAACAGGTTCTTTTTTTTTGTGGACTGGACCGAAAGTGGTTCTGCTGGGATGCTGCACAAACGCGGCGCCTGTGTTGCCAGTAATTGACAGCTGCCGAAAAGCGGCGACTCGTTGTATACGTGTGCGCGGATATTTCGTCCTCGTAAAGAAACACGGCCGATACGGTTCGTGCTGTAAATTTTAAAACAAGTCCGCGGAGAGAGAGCCTGAATAACCGTTTTCGTATTTTCTATCGGGTATCTTCGGTCCCCGATGCATTATGTATTTGCGCCAAACTGGTCATCCGCGGGCCGCCGTTTAAAACGACCCATAGTGTGTTTACAGTTTCGTGAGACGTGTTCTGGTGCGCTTTTCACCGCGGTCATGTAATACTTTCGTCCATCGAGCCTCTTCGCGCAAAACGAGTGTGTCCACCAGGATGCGAACGCGACATTCGATCGGAAAGTGAAGTTTCTGTTAAAAAATTTGGTCGTGGGTTCTATGGGGACCGTCATGCTGAGGATCCACATATGTTTGGCCCTACCAGCACGTTGAAGATTCCTCGGTAAGTCACGTATCGAGTCCCCATGTCATTCTGAATCTTTAAAGTTCACATCCTGATGCGTTCATACTGTATACAAGTTGGTATAATATGGAAATACATGTATACGAAGGTAACAATCTCCGAAGTCTAAGAATTTTTCTCCGAGCTAGACTTTGGTTGAATAATTCGTGAATTATCCACATATCATTTAGAATCTTTAGACTGCAGAGCCTTTGCGGTGTGTATAAGTTGGCAAACCTTAAGAAAACGTGTATATGAAAGTAACTCTTTCAGGTTAAATAATTCATGAAAAGCATTTGCCACAAGACATTTTTCAATTGGTAAAATAATTCAGAAGAAAGAGGTTCTTCTTTCCTTCATATTTTCGTAAAATAGTTGTGACCCTCGGAAGACACCTGAAACACGTTTATAATAGCTGTCCGCTACACGTGAAAGAATCGAAGGAATATAACAATGTCGAGATTTTCACCTAGTTGAAATTATTACAGAAGGAATGACAATTTTATTTGGTTCTATTTGACAGACACGTTTCATTTTGCTTAAGGTCGACAGACTAGAAATAACTTAAAGTTAGCGACTTTCGTGACATGCACCATAGGACGAACGATCAGGATGTCGGGTGTGTTAGAAAGTTCGCGGACTCTAGCTTCGAACAAACGACGGGAACCGGTTTTCCCGAAAAACCGATTTTTCTTGGTGCGCCCGCAGGCGACGTTCCGGACGGGTTCGAACATGTTCGAGCCCGGTGAGGAGGACAGAGCCGTCGGGAACGATAACGTGGATCCGTTGAGGAACGATTTGGGCCTCTTTTCAGAGGATTTACAGCTAACCGGTTGCCGCGTAGGCTGCCGTAGTCTTGTTTGATAGATCATGGATCCTCCTTCTCGGACTTTCGCCCGATCGGTGACGTACCAGACATTGATATAGCGTCGTGCAAATTTATTTCCGGTATGAGCATACCTGATTTATTCGTGGGTAACGAACCAGGATTTTATTCGAGACATCGTGCGTTATGAATGAAATGAGTAAAATAAATCAAATGAATGAATGACTACCGTTATTTGAATAATTAATTTTATCTGTTCAAACTGATTACATGACGAGTGACAACAGATGTTTGTCGACAGTCTAGAGATCTGGAGCATGTCGTGGAGATAATATAGGAAGTGCAGAACCGGTTGACGAGAGATCTGTGCGAACGACTAAAAAGATCTTTCCTCTTCAAATTTAATTAGATTTAATTCATTTAATGTGTGCTACTTAATTTATGAACTTGATTTGCTTTAGTAGATATATATAGATATGGTTTGATATCGTAATAGTCTAGAATCCTAGAATTAAAAATAGGATACATACGTAACAATTCTATTTTATAGTGAGAGCAAATGTGACAGCTTTGAGAAAATGTGATTGTGTAAATGTGGTTATATTTACAGTAGCAATCACATCAGCTGTCCGGGTTACGCAACAAGTTCGACCATAGCCCTAATCGGTATGAATATGTGTGCCACCTGTTTCAAAACGAACGAAAAGAGAAAAAATAACAAAATGGTGTCAGAAAGCGGTGTCCCGTAATAAAAAGTGTCGCGAAAAGTCGCGTATCTCGGGATGTGTCTTCGACCACCGGGTACATAAATCGAGACCGGTAGCCATATTCGGGGAACGCAGGGAAATCATGCGAATATGTTACATGCAAGATATCGAATCGTACTTACGAAGATTATTCGTGTGATCGTAAATACGGTGGTCGATATACTATCGTAAACCTAGCCAGCCGCGTGACGGGAATGCTTATATGCCGCGTGCGCGCTTATTAAATCGTCGGCTGTTTACTTGCACGAGCCGCTTGTCCCGCCGATCTTCCGACCCGTAACGATCTCGTAAATCGTGCCGACTTACGGCCAATAGGGCACCGTTTACACTCGTCCTCTCGTCCATTTTTCTGTGGCGGAAATCCGGGATACATAAACATTGGGCGGGGCTAACAGTTCGAAATCTTCATTCCTAAACAATCGATCGGTATGGCTTAGCCGGTAGCCAGAATTGCCAGATCAAGACTTGCTCCCCCACTCTAATTTCCCCTTCTACCGCGCTATTCCCCACGCTTCTGTCGCGGCCCGGTCACGTGACGCGTTTCGTCTCTGTCGTGCATACTCCGGTACTGGCAGAGAGAGGGTAACCTCTTCCCCTTAATGTAGCTGATATATATAGTCACTTCGCAATACTACTCGGACATTCCTAAATTATTCCTATTTTAAAATAGTGTAATTGTTGGAATGTCAAATGTTTAATAACGGGGGAAAAATATATATTGGAAAGAAAGAAATTCAAGAACGACATTCCGCTCTAGATATAAACGACCCTGGATATAAACGGTTGAAGACGGAGAGTTAAAAAGTAATAACTTTTTAATACTCGACCATAAGACTTGAATTTTTTCTAGAAGTTAGACCAATTAGTTTATTAGACGACGCGAAAAAGAAATTTGCAAAAATTTCAATTGATCGAAGTTGCAGAGAAAATATTAAAAGTTGTCTTTTACAACTTTTTGATTTGGGGACCTACATTTAAAATTTGAGGATATGTTTTCTAGATCTGTGTCAATTACATACATCTTGAAAATTTGCTCAAAATGTATGTTTGACTTAATTTTGGATCCACTGTATACGTATCTGTTCTTTTTTCTTTTGGACTATGTTATTTCAAAATTGTGTAGAAAAAGAGTTGGAATGAAAGGGAAGGAGGGAGGAAGATGAATGAAAGTGCGGACGAATTAATATAGACCAACAAACTTTTTAAAAATATAATTACAATTTAAATAAAATAGAAGGGTACATCTTCAGATTGTTAAATTTCGCACAACTTTGTAAAACGGTACTTTCAGCCCCACCCTATACTAACTTGTCCATCATACTTCAGATGCCCTGGCATCCTGAACTCCTAGCACTATGATTTATTTTACGATTACAGTGATTGGTTGTTTCTAATTTTCTAGAGGAAATTGAAATTGTATAGTGCAAACGTAGCTCATCAGGAAACAAGTTGCTTAAAAATAAATATCTACTAACAAACTGCTATACATTCGAATGAGCACAATGATATTGTTACTGATGAAAATGATAAAATATTTAGAAAATAACATATTGATAATAACAACGCTTGAGATGACCGACTACTGACCTGTTCTTGTATACTTGCACACGAGAACAGGTGAAAAATAAGCATAAATAAGTAGAAACAAAAATAATTCTATGAAGCTAGGATTGCATATTAAACCAGTGTGCGCTGGATCCTGCGCGGCATTGAATGCCCGGTACATACACCATACGCTTGTGCTATGGTATGGTATGGCATGGCGTACGGCTGTGCGTCCGCCCCGCGGCCACCGCATTCCAACGGCTGCCCAAACCGAAACCTATATCGTGTATTCCCGTCTTTCTCTTCTCTCTCCAGTCACTCTCTTTCTCTCATGACGTCCTCTCCGCGCTATACCTCCTTCTTCCTATCTTCCTCCGCGTTGTCTTACTCCGTACCTCCTCCCCCGACCTCTTTCTAACCCCCACCAGATGTCCTCTTAGGCCGTCGTCACAAGAGCGTTAACTCTTTCAGGGGTACAGAGACCACCACGAAATGTTTATAGTCCCGTAAACATTCGAATGCTCGAGCTAGTTTCGAAGGACACCACCAAGTTCACGGAACTCGAAAGTGCCTCGAAGTATTTGGTGTACCGAGTTTTGCAAACTGTTCTGAGTATTGCCAGTAATATCTTTCAGGTTCTTTTACACCCCCTCCACGTGTCCTCCTGAGCCTCTAGCGATTCATTTGTTTGTAAACTTGCAGTAAATGTAACATTAATTCGTTCGATTTTTTATCAACATTTTTTATTACCATTTGTTTCTTGCTTGGTAATAAATTTTCGGATTGTTTCGAGAATAACGACGTGGCTAATTGGTTCGCGAAGAGCAATTTTTCGAATTGCTTCTTCGAGATGCATTCCATAATGCTTACGCAACAATTCCGGAAAACGAACTTCGACTCCTCGCATCCCTTAGGGTTAGTCATCCAACTGGACGACGAACTTATGACGCATCGCTGTGGTAATTTGTGCTTCCCCTTCTTCCAATATCTAATGCGCATGATCTCATAAAAAGTGTCCATACCAGGGAACTTCGTTACAAACTATATAAATCAGCAACATTGAAAACAATTCATTTAGCAAAATATAAATTGAAAAGTTAATTTGCCATACACATTTTGGCAATTTCCTAACAGTCTTCTGAAAGTATCACGAAACCGATCTGAACGTCCATTTTTTGTTCACCACTGCGTCAATTTACACTCTCAAAATAAAAATGTATTCAAAAAAAGAAAACGTCGAATACTAAAGCTTTAAAATTATTCATACGTTTCATGTACCCACGTGAGTTTTTGTACAGCTTCATTAAAAATCGTTCTTTAATCAAGCTTCAGTAAAAAATAACAAAATGGAGCCTCGCGAAAATAAGTTCATACAAAAAAGCCTGAAACCCAATGCATCCGGAGTGCAAGGGGTTAATTAGTCCGCGCAGTGAGTCGGTGCAATTTAGTACGCAACCGCGTGTCAATCCGGGATGATTCTTCGCGCACTTTTGCTTCTATTTTGGCCATTCTCGTTTCGCTAAGGGGCCTCGGGCCCTCTTCCCGTCAGACATTGTAGCAGTCCGTGGACGACGCGGGACGGATCGCGTTACTCCCTTTGACGAAGAGGGGTGGGGCCCATCCGTGCAATTACTCCGGCTCGCAGCCAAAGTGCTTCCTTAAGCATGCATATCAAGATCAGCTTGGGCCCCCTTCGCGCCCCCGTTTCTTCATAAAGTGAAAGCACGCGCGCAATGCCGGCTGCCCTTTCGCAGAATTTTCATCCACGCGATGCTCTCTTCGCGGCTATGCACGGCGTTCCCCGGGATCCGCTGTGTATTTTTACCACTCCAGGGGGGTTTTTACGATTCCCGTAACTGCCCCCCCCCCCTTTCTTCTGCAGCCTCGAAAACCTCCCCGACTGTTCCCACGGTTGTTCGGATCACTGGAAAGCTCTAGGCGGCTTTTCTACTTCCAGGAACTCTAGGCAACTCCATGAAGCTGTTGGAAGTTCTAGGGTGCACTCGGAAGCTCTATGAAGAAACTCTAAGGAGTTCCAGGAGCTGAACGAAGCTCTATGAAAGTTTAAGGACCTCTATGAAGCTAGGAGGCTCATGGAACCCTAGGGAGCTCTAGGGAGCTCTCTGAAACTCTAGGAAGATCTAGAAAGGTTTGGGGAGTTGTAGGATCCTCTAAGAAACTTTAGAAAGCTTTAGAAAACTCTAGGAAGCTGTAGGACTCTTTAGGAAGTTCTACTGGGGCTATAGGAAGCTCTAAGAAACTTTTGGAAGTTCTAGGGGGCTCTAGGATGCCGTAGGAAGCTCTAAGAAGAAATACTAGAGTGCTCTCAAAAGCTCGAAGGAACTCTAGAATGATGTAAGAAACATATTCCCTGGTGTTTTTCACCTGTATATTCGCATCCCCGGTGCATTTGCCCAAACGCTTCCCAAGGTTAATTGCCCAAAGTTTAATGATCATATAATAATAATCACACGACAATTTGTAGAATCATAGAGTCATAGAACAGTTCTACTAGAATTTATAGAGTTAATAATTTATCAAGTTTACGAAACGAAGCGCATATAACGGTGAAATTGTTCAGCATGACAAGCGGCAACGCGAAAATTGTTGGCGAATCCGTCGAACGCCCACGCGATCGAATAAAATATAATTCGCATGATTGACTAAACGAGCACTCCGGGCTCCCTCCTCTCACTGAATTATGCGCTCGCTTATACCATTCCTCAGAGGGTTAATCGAAGTGCACTACCAAGTACTGCTATCCGCTTATGCAACCGGCTACCGCGCCCACTCGTGTTTACTCCTGTGCATCGATGCGCTTGTGCGATTCGCGATCGTGAACTGAAGATGATCCCCATGTGAACTTAGAAAGCCATTCAATGATCATCGTGAAATTCATATTATTAACATTTTGTCTACCTTCTGTTACCTGCAGACTGCAATCGATGCAACGTGATCGTTTAAGCGGATTTTTAATAGAATATGTAGAAGTTGTGTATATCACTTTTGCGTTACTTACATTAATACAATTATTATCGACCACCTTGAAATGATTATCGATTCAGAGTATTACTTTTCTAGAGGCAAACAACTATTCAATGGAAATCAATAAAATGCAAGTTTTGTATACAAATGATGCTAGATACTTTCTTTTCTTTGGTAGCGCAAGTGTCGAGAATAATCGGATAAAGTTAATATTCCACACTGTATATATTTTTTATCAGTTAAGAATACAGTCTTGGCGAATACAATATTTCTATATGAAATTCGAGGTGAAAATTTGAGGTGGACAATCTTGTTGTTCCAGTTAATACATTTTTTATCGATCGAAAGTAGCGTATCGTCGAATGCTACGTCTTCGACGAAACCTCGGGAAAAGTAATGCAATAAAAATCGCTCTTCCACATGTCCCAGTGTCCCTCGCTATCATCGAACGGCATCGTTTAACTTCTCAACATTTCAGACGAAGGCTCGAAGTCCTACTTCGGGATTCGCTTCACGTTTCACTTCGCGCTCCTTTTATTTCCAGATCTGTTCCCAGTTCAGCCTTCCACTTCTCTCGATTACAAAATGGCCGGGCCTTTTATAGACTAATAAGACTTCCACCGATTTCATCTGAAGGATAATTGCCGGCCAGTCGCCATCTTCCCCTAACACTTTCCAATTTTATTTCGCTCATTACACTGCACAAGATTACTATCAAAATCGAGCTAAAAATACTTTACAACCTCACTTACTACTACTTACAACCCAAACCAATCTTTTTGTACACATGCTCGTGAAGAATTAGGCTTAATGCTAGAACTACCGAACACCACTTATTGTGAAATTATTTTAGAAATTATTTTTATAATTTCAATGTTACTCTTAATGATTTTTTTATAAGACTATTAGCAACACATTCGTGACATTTTTCTGATTAAAATGACACCAAACACGATACGGTTTAGATTGGATTTACGTGTTTAATCCAAGATATTGTAGAAATTCGATTATCCGAACCGATATGTCCAGCTAACTTCATGTTCTTTTTTCTCAGTAACCGTTCGATCGATCGAGCTGCAATTTTATGTCTGTGCTACTCAGGGTGACAAAGTGTTTTAGCCAAAGAGTTTTTAAAAATTCAGCCTACACCCGGATTGGCAACATCATCTATATCTCACCCGCTTGACACAAACTCTGTGACATTCTGTAATGAAACTACGTATACAATTAGTCAACTTCGAAATTACATAGTCGCTTCCATTGAACATAATTCGATAAATCCCTTTATCCAAACGTGCAATATTATTAAATTGCGAAAGAGCCGCCAGCATTGAAAATTATTAGACAGATGCCTTTATCTAAGCCCACAATGTTATTAAAATTGCAAAACATCTTAAAATATCGAACGCAAAAAAAAAAGAAATATTTTAGGAACATTTCGAAGCAACATTCCAAACATTGACAGTAACAAATGGAAGTCTGCAGCAGAGGAACAAGGCGAAACCGCGATGGTAACGGAGTGCGCCTGCAACATCGTCCCTTTAATTTTCTCATTTCGTCCCCTTCGGGCCCCCCGTTCCTCGTGTCAGCCGTCCCTGGAGGCGAACCGCTCTATAACTGGTTTTCAATCAGTTGCTGGCAAGCGTGCAGACCCCGATCACCTAGATGACGGACTTTCAGCGATAATTACCGTCGGTGCTCGCTGGTCCGTGCGCAAACGCGAATAAATTCGTGCTGCTGCTACCACGCGTCACTATTTCAGAAAAACGGCACGAATCATCTGTGCCGAGGAGTCTGTGTCAGCGAAGATCGAGGACGCCGCGCGTGTTCCTCCACTTTGTTGGCGAGGATTGAGACACGCTCGATCCGTTCAACGATCCCAGTTCGATCGACTTTTTTCTCTCTCGAGGAGGAGGATCGAGAAGCTGTTCCGCTTATATAGACCGTGTTATCACGTGTTTTTCTTCTCTAGTTCGTTTTTTCTCACTCTACGGCGCGTAGAGTCCAGGCAAATGATCGACTAGTTTTCTCGTTCTACAATTCGCAATTTGACCGCGATTTATTACACCACGAGACGCCCTTTTTTCCTTTTTGCATTTTGCTTCCCGTAGAAACCTCTCGAACGTTTCTCGTTTGCATGAGAGTATTTTCTCTTTTAGAAAGACCGCGTGTTTCGGCGCACTGATCGGGGAAATTAATCTGAGATAATTAGATTGCGGATCTTTATGCAAAAAATCGTACGGATTGATTGCAAGACATAGAAACCAAATAAAAATTGATTTCCCTCTTCAGTGGTTCTACTAATTTTGTAATCGTTTTATCGTTTGAAATTACGCCGGAAATTAAATCCGATGTGTAGTTATTATTTCATATGGCGACATGCAGAAAAAATTTCTTCGCATGATGTACGAAATTGCGATTGTTACACACATGTGACTTGCATTGATTAATTTCTGAATCGCCAAAACGGAATATAGCCTGTTGTATGGTAATACTGTGTGTACAATAGCAGCTCGGTTTCGTATGAATGAAAGCAAAGGCGTAGAAATTCGTGCGTACAATGTTCCCCCGAAGAAATCGTGACGATTGGGAAAATCTTTGAAGGAAAGTAATTGCTCGCGAGAACTTTCTCGGGGCTCGAAGGTCATTAACGAGCGGCTGGATGATTCCGAGAGTAATTAGCGGCGCGATAGGATCGCACCTCCGAGCAGGAAACAATTATTTGTCTATTTATTCGTGGAGCGTTCGTTTGTGTCGCACGGATGGCGTTAATTATTCTTGGAAACCAGCCGGCAACAACGGAGCGAACAGAGTGAACATATAGTCTCCTCGAGGGGGGAAAAAATGTCACGACACGTGTCTGTTCAACTGGCTTTTTTCGCCAAGATTCACTCGAACTTTCTCCGGTGAGACCACGGCGCAGCATCATGCTTTCGAAGATCACTTATGAACTAGTTGAACAGAACATTTTCACCTTCCGATCTTCGCAATAATTATTTTGCGGTTTCTTGCGGTATTCGTCAGAATAATTTTGTAAATTTTTTTCATTAGTTATTTGCAATTTTTGTTGTTAAAGATATGCTATTAAAATTTACAAGAACGATTTGCAAATTCATAATCAGCAAACTCGACACTTTATGACGCACGTCTAGCGAATATAAGAAGACAAGAACAATTCTAAAATCACAAAATGGCGTCTGTAATTTGCAGGTCATCGATCGTCAATGAACGTCGAGCGGCCCACGATGGACGGTTGCGGTCAGCAGTCGTTGTTCTTGACCGGGACTTCCGGTTCTGCTGGGATTTCCGGTCCCCAGCAGCAATCGGTACAATCCGGGGCTCCCCCAGAGCATTATGGGGGTCCTCTCAGCCTCAGCATCTGCATATCCGATTCCGGACACGAGATACTGCGACCAAAACCGCGTCGGTGAGTGTTACTTTGCCATTTTTCTTCTTCCCTCTCTTCTTCTTCTTCTTTCGTTTCCCCTTTTTCTGCTCCTTTTTCTTCGTTTCTTCGACGAGTCGAGGCCTCGATCCTCGTGTGTTGTAATCGATATCGATCTTAACGAAGATCTGATTAATGGTCGCGTTCGACGGTGATCCGCTAGATCCGATAAGGATCGATTAAAGCCCGGCCTGTGTGGATCTTCGTCCTCGGCCTCCTCTTGCTGAAGAAGGGGAACGTTGACCCTCGACACGAAACTAGATTTGTGTCCTTTCGATTATGGCGATACTGGTTGATGTACAGGGTGTCTTGTTTAAACATTGCATCGTCAACGTATTTTTGAAAATTTAAACTTAATTTAAATTTAAATTTAAATTTAAAAAGTTTAAATTTAACTTGTTAATTTTTTGTTTGCGCACAGCTACGTGCTATATTTCTATCGATCATTTTAATGGAATAGTAAAGTAACGATTAGACTGCGCATTTAATACATTTATAGTGATTTTAAAAGAATGTAAAAATGTATTTTATCCAAATGTACAAAAGTATCAAAATTATTAAGAAAATTCTTGAAATAAAGCAACTGGATTGGAACAAGTTTGGCATAAATTTCTATTCCAAGCCAGTTTGTTGCAACTGAAGTGGACTACAAAATTTTTATTCTGCATAAAGATCCGCATTCTACTAATATTATCAGATGTCAGTATTTACAAGACATCTGTTCAACACGATAGACAAATTGCAGTAAATGTAGAAGATCCAATAGCTTTCACTCGTAAAACCAACAACATAAAATAAAAATAGAATGATTAGGCACGTCCTCGAACAAGGATACATACTGCCTCGAACGTTGTAGTTTTATTAGAATCACTGTGTACAACGTGGACCAGAGTGATTGACAAGGCACTCAGGACTTTCCAGGTCGAGGACTTTGTTTCTCCTCTCGATCCTGTTCATGTTCGTCTGATCAGTATTCCGACGTGTGAGCCTGTCGTGTGCGCACTCGGTGATTCGTACGTGAAACTCGGCTCGTCATGTGTGTTATCAGTATGTACGATACCGGGTTATCATCGATTAAGAGTGATAGATCGCTCATCTTATACCTCTAGATTATGATCTTAATTGCAAACAGTTAACACATTGAGCGGTGGATCAGTAACAATCTTGTAAAATTTGTCTCGGAAAACTTATTCACTGACACACTTGAGTTCTATCACTAGATCTCTATTGCAAAATAAAAATTTTTTGCGTTAGTTGTTAAGAACAGAAACCTGGTAATAATTTATTTATTTTTACGCTAAATGTACTCAGTATTAAAAAGTGACTGGTATTTATTGAGCTATAGACAGTTCAAGATTGAGTTAATTTCCCAATTTTAATATTGTAGGCTTGGATAAAGAGATTTGTTTAATAATTTTCAATTTCCCAAAACGTCTTGAGTTAAAATACTTGTTACCCTTAGTAGTACAGTCACACAAAATTGGATCTCTTTCGGTCGAATGGCTGCCGATAAAAAAAGAACATGAAGCGTGCGATACATCATCGGTTCGGTTAATCGAGGTTCCATTCTATTGTGAATTACAGACATAAATACAATCCAAATTGTATCGTGCTTGGTACCATTTCAAACAGAAAAGTATGCCGAATATGTTAGTAGAAGTCTCATGCAAAAGTCATTAAGAACAAGGAAGTTATATTACAAAATTAGTATTGTCTCGCCGATATTCCTTCAATAAACACTGACTTCACAGGCTGTAACTAACATTTGGGCCCGAATTTTTCACATTACATCGACACAAACAACACAACACATCCAACTACAGTAGAAAAAGCTGCAAATCGCAATATACAAATCCCACAGCTAGGACAGCCTCCTTTTGGTGCAGGGGGCCCGAAGAATCCCGAAAATCTGGGTCCTTTGGCCATCAGGGCCCGAGGGCCGAATAAATCGCGAACTCGTGCATGGAAACCGTTCGAAGGCGGTAGCACCGGTTCCTTTTCAGCGTCGATGGAATATGGATCGTTGCAACGGTCCCAAATGTTCGGTCCAGGGCCCACGGTGAAATTTATATATTAGCACACACGTATATATCGAAGACTCTGTATACATACACACAGGAGATGGGTGAACGAACCCCGAGATTTGTGGTGCTATTACGCGAACCCTTAAACTTCACCGCCTATTTGTATGCCGTGAGCAGATTCTTTTCGGTGGGCACATTGGGCAGATATCGAGCGGTGTCGATGGGACCAAATGACGGGCCCAACTGAGGAGTGGGGGCCCGGAGGGGCGGGGGAGGGGGCCGTGCACCAGCGAAAATATATGCTCGCTCGACATCGTTAATCGAATCGCCGGTAATTATGTACATCATAAATTTTAATGATCCTTAATCGGATGGCCAGCCTCGTAATGGCAATCTCCAGAGATCCCGCTAAACATCTGGAATGAAAATAAAAGAAGAAAGTCGGAGAACAGCAAGCGAGGTGAATTTGGATGTCGCTCGAGGAAAAGGATTTTTCGGTTTTGTGGAGGTTTGATTAGTTACTGTTTACTGGGGACAATTATTGGATTAGAGATCTTTGTGCAAAATCAAAATTTTCTGGATCGATTACGGGAAATGGGAGTTACAAAATTGATTTATTCTCTTAGGAATTCTAATAGGTAGTAAATAATGTACCAGTGATATTAAATGTGAAGTTTCTTCTATTTTGTGTTTTACCCCATTTGTGTATTGTTAGAACTAGTTTAAATCGAAGAATTTGTGTGGGAAAAAATTAGTAAAAAAAAAACGCAGTAAAAAAGTAAGTTTTATCTCACCTTTCCGTACATAGCGCTAGTAGATTGCTGAGATTTTTCTGATTAAAACGAGTCCAAACACGTCACAAATCGGACTAGTTTTACAGACATATAAATAACAAAATGGCGGACGACGCTATTGCTATGTACGACTTTGTACTCATTTTAATCGGAAGAATCTTGACAATCCTATCGTACCACTTTTGAACAGATAAAACAAAAATGACTGTATTTGAATTTTTCAAAATTACATGTTCATTTTTCGCGACATCTCTTTAAAGTATCGACCTGGAAGAGAAACGCTAGTCTGTAACGTAGGAATTTAACTTCCGGATCCCAAACCTTGCAAATTTAAGTGACCATTACCGTACCACGTGACAGTTATATTGTTACCGTTCACAACGGATAAGTGACCGTTCAGAGAACACACCATTCACCGGTAACGTCAAGGAAACCGTTCGATGCCAGTGCTCGCAGCGTGATCACGGTATATATGTATACGGTTAAACGATGCCCGTGGACGTAATTGTTTTACGTAATGCAACGCAACGCCGCCGTATAAATACGTCGCCGGTATACGGTGTGCCGTGGCACGCGCATGCGCGTTCCAAATGAACGGGACCCGAAGCCGAAGCAACACCGCGTCAACCGTAAATCGGTCAGTCAACGAGTTAAACACACGGACGTTGTTGCTTTCCCCTCGATAGCCTCTGATAACCTCTCGCCGACACGGGGTTATTTTACAAACCGTGAATCCTCCTCCTTTAACCGATCGCGTGCCGAGACCCGACCCCGACGGTTCCGTGATTCATCGATGATCTTCGATTACCTGGCGATTTGTCTAGTTCCCTGTTCCCCCACTCCGAGCACATGCGAGCGCTCCCGCAGCCCCGTTCGATAACTTTTGTGCATGGGCACATATCACTGTGCACTCAGTGGGTTTGTTTACGTTTTGGGAATGGAGTGTCGCACATGTTTTCTGGGTGAAATTTTCTGCTCTTTTCGATGGGAAGTGTTATTTTGTTCTCAGTCATTTGGTATTTTACTTTTTCGTATTTATTGGTGTAAGTTATTGTCTCGACTGTTCCCTGTACAATAACATGCAATTGCGCTATACATGTTCACATTATATTAATATTCGAACCCTTTATGAAAATTAACTGTATGTACAAACGTTATGGGTAATTGCGATTTTCTATTGACCAGTTCGGATCATCAAGGTTCTACTACATTGTGGTTTAAACAAATAAATACGATCCGAATTGTGCCATGTTTAGACTCATATTCGTCAGAAAAATATCACGGATACGTTGACAAAAGTTTCACAAAAAGATTATGATAAATAAGGAAGTTACGTCACTGGATTATAATACCGTCTTACTGGTACACCGCTGTCAATGATCTGCTATTAATGTTTGCCTACGTACAAAAGAACGATCACGTCCGAAGTAGGTCTGAGAACTTCACCGGAAGCGCAGAACGATCCATACACCGCCGATCCCATCAAAAGAGCTGCAATCAAAATATTTCCCGTGGAATCCGAAGATTTTCTCTTTCGATTTCTCCAGCGCAATCTCGCTCGTAAAATGGAAAATCGGGGAAACGCGTTTCATCGATCTCTCGACTCTCAACACTATAACTTACAAGAGCTCGAAAATCTGACCTAAATTCATAATCTGGTACATGATCTTCAGAGAGACTAATATTCTTACTATTTAGAAATTGCTGAATTCAATTGTTTTACCAAAAACGCAAAATTCTAAACGAGGAACCTAATATTAATTTTACAAACGTAGGTTTGAAAATTTTTGTGTGAAGAACGATCTTGAAAACTTCATAAAAAGACCAACATTTAAAAAAACAATGACTGCACTTGATACTATTCGAAGTACATATGAAATATTTTGGTACAATTTTTGTATAATTTCCACTATTAAAAAAAATGTCGAGAAATTACACACTTATCCTTTATAACTGGATACCTAGATGTCCATTGACTGTAATTTACCTGGGCGTACTTTCATAATTTTCCATACTACTATTACTATTCACTACACTATTACGATCTACAAAAGCATTTTATATTAGGGAGACCCATAAGTAATCAGTTATTTTGAAATTTAAAACAAACTTTGTAGTAAATTCAGTACAACTCAGCAGTAACTGTTTCTCCAGGTCTAAACAACTCAAAGCGAATTATGCCACGATAGTCCCACTAAATGCACAGTAACACCTTTCTAAGTAATAAGTTAGATTTAGGGGTTGATATTGCGGTTTGACTTGCAGAAAGCCATTGCTTGGAACCCTTTATGTTATCATAAAGAATCCATTTTTCATCTCCGGTAACGATTCTGTTAAGAAATGGATCTCTACGAAATCTGAATGGCAATGAAGTGAAAATTGATCGACGAATATTCTTGTTGGTCTCAGATAATTGATGCGGTATCCATATTCCTTGCCTATATGCCTTTCCCATTTCGTGTAGGTGCCTTTGTATAGATGACCATGTGAATCCAAGGCTTCTCGATAATTCTTGTATACTTAATTTTGGATCAGCTTCCACTGGAGATTTTAGGGTGTCATTATCAAATTCAACAGGTCGTACACTTCGAGGCTTGTCAGAGAGATCATAATCACCATTAGCAAACCTTCTGAACCAATGTTGACACTTGTTGACCTTCAATTCATCTCCATAAACATCGCAAATTTTCTTTGTTGTTACCGTTGCATGAAAATGAAAAAGTATACAATGACGAATATGATTTTGGGAAGGTGCAGAAGCCGCCATTTTATTACAGGATTGTAGAAAAAATTATACTTTTTAGAATATTTTGAACACAGGCTGCTTTACCGAAAACTGTAAAAGAATACGTGTTTCCTCTTCAACGATCGGTACAGAACTAAAGGCAAAACAAATTCTTTGCAAATAATTGATTATTTATGGGTACCCCTAATAGCTTTGGAATGAAGACAGACACAACATGAAAAAATTTAGAAATATCTAAGACAGAGTTTACGCAACGAACCTGAAATACCGAAGCTTCAAAATTGCTAGCATATTTAAGAGTAAAGGGTTGAACGAGACAGCGTGCGTGTTCGGAAAATCGAATTTCGCCGCAGAGCAAACGTCCCTGACCTAGCGACGTTAACGGACCGAGTAAAAGCTAGTTAAGATCTTCCGTCGTGTTTGGCGGAAGGGAAGAGGATGAGGAAGGATGCAAAAGGAGGAGAGGCCGTTAACCCAAATATCTCTTGCGGATCTGTGGCCGTAAGGTTACAAACCGGGCGCGAACGCGCTTGTCGTCCTCTCACGCGCGCGTTCCATTATCGCGATCACCCGGTTCCCAGATAACGAGTTCCCTCTTGTTTCCGACTTTCGGATCGCTAATTAAATCGCGCGCGCAAGCGCGCCCGCGGACTCGGGAGTTCGCGCTCCTTTCGCACGATCGAACCGCGCGAATATCATTTCTATTTCGTACCGATCCCAACCGACCGGAAGCGCTCGCTCTTTTCACAGCGCAGAGGAAAGTTCAGTGAAAGAAGAGATCACCGAAACTGACATCGGCCATTTTTTTGCACGGAATAGAAACTCGCCTTTAGACTACCGGACGTTTATGCAAAATAGTTGGAAGCACTAGTTTATGCGAGGTTTTGTTGTGACATTCAGTTCATTTACGGAACCCGGATTTTTGGCATTTTCTCGTCAAAATCTACAGGTCTATATAAAAAAGAGTTAAAAAGTTTCTGGGCCGCCAAGGTGAAGTTAAGCCGGTATTTTTTAAAAGTGCCGAGTCTCGGTAACCAGTCAACTAATAAAGTTCCATTCGATAAAATTCCTTCTGACAAGAATGTTGATTCTTGTCGTGGATGCCAGCGTTTGCATTGAATAAAAAATCTTTTGCTCGCTCGCTTAGGATACACGTAATTATGACAATAATTAAACCACCCCGTCACCATTTTCCACGGCATTATGGTGCTCTAGCTTACCCAGCCGACGCAATTTTGATAGAAAAAGCTTCGTGTTAGATGCGGAAGAAGAAACAGGTTATCCGATGTCGGGAGAAATGCAGAGATCGTGATATTTAACGAGCGAACGTCCCCAGATACTTGTTGGCAGCGGTCAGGTGAACGAGCATAATCGGCGTGCGGTTGCGCAAAGTGTAACGTTGCAAAACTACGGATCCTTTCGTGCGCTGGCAAATATTTGCCGAAACAAATGCTTCGAATAGACACTTTAAATACATTATTCAAGAATTCATTTCAAATTTCTCAAAATTCTTTTCGAATGCATTTTCGCCAAATTTCTTGTGAATGCATTGCTGCAGACGTTTTTCTTAGATGCCGCGTTAGAGAAAATATAGAAATACATTCGACGAAATTCAATGCAGCTTTGATGCAAAGATATAAATTAATTTCCACAATACTCCACAGTAGAGTACCCTCACGATTTCAGTCTGAATGAAATAACAAAGCCATAAATGCATTATATTGACCAGCTTATTGCCTCGAGCGTTAACAATACAATTTTTATAATTCCTAACTGCACCTTGGAGGGGGGTTGCAAATGCAGTCGAACGTTAGCGCACATTCGAAATCGCAATCTCCACCAGTAAATAACAAACAGTCGTCGAAGATAGCCGTGGAGAATGTACGGAAGATCGCAAAACACGGGCGCTATCGGCGAAGTTTCTTGCCTGAAGCGTCCGTAGGAATGAAGTTCAGGAAGAAACCAGGGTTCTAAGAGTGCCATAACTCCTAGAACCTCCTAGAATGCTCGCCGCCTCGAAAGTGTCTATGCTCTTGATTAGCTCCGCCTCGTGTGTTCTTCGTGGTTTAACGCGGGAACTACCATCTTCCAGGACAAGCCGCGTAATTAATTTTATGTGGCACTAGTTGTGTAGCATTAGTCATGCGCGATTAGTTTCGTCGGGAATCCCTCAAAGAGGCTCTCGAGAATCCTTTACCGACTCCTTTTAACGTTCGCGTTTTATCCGCGATGCGATTTATCGATGGTTGAACCATTGATTCGTTGCTTTGTGCCTCGGAAAATCGAAAGGGAACAGCTGTTTGCGCGAAACAAAAATTACGCATTTGAATGCCTACTCGTGTTATCCGTGGATCGATGCATTATCAATTTTTTGTTTCGAAATCGGGATGTAGAAATCGTGTACTTTGTTCTGGATCGGTGGAGGCTGCTTTTATTCTTGCTCGATTGTGGATTTTTATGCAAAATGGAATTTTTCATCAGGGAGAGATAAGAGTTCTAGGTAGATGGTTGCTTATTTCCTCAATAATTCTAGTAAGAAATGTCAGAATATCGACACAATCAGTGAGACGATACTAATTTTGAGATGAGTCTCTTTTGTTTTTAAATATTTTCGTATGAAACCGTTACGGTTATATTCGTCACATTTTCCTGATTAAAACGAGTCCAAACACGACACAATTTCGAGCGTATTTACTCCTTTAATCCACGATTAAGTAGAATCTCTATTATCCGAACCCGTAACCCTCAAACGCTCCTTAGTAGTTGTACAAAATATACTAGGATCATACTTCACGGGACTACACTTTATCCTTTAGAGGGACGGGTATCGTTTAGAATCCTACAATTTCTAAAAGTACATTTTTAAATTACATTGTAACATAACAATTGTTACACTTAAGTTTCATTTTGAAGCAACACGGACAGGTGTATGAATTGTTGCATTATTTGGAAAAACCGACAAGGATCTTCGATTTGTTTTGAACGTTATAGATAGATTGAAACAGGAAGACGATTCTGCCGTGCCCTAAGCGCAATAGCATAACGTTCTCGCCCCCACAATAAAGAAAGCTTTGGCAAGGAGGAGTTCAAGGCGAGCATTGTCCGTGCTCGCCTGCCGAGACTCCGGTGTCAAGGGCGACACACAGCTCTTCCAGGCCGGGATATTAAATTAATTACCGAACCGTGGCCGCCATCGCGTCCGCTAACGATAACGAGCGTTACAATTTGTTACAACAATCCCCCGGTTGCGTCACGAACTTGCTATCTTGCGAAAGAAACTGTTCCGTCACGCGAGACGATCGAAATCTTCATCCAACGCATCCCGCTTCCTACTTTCGCAAGCCATTTCCAAAATTTAAACGATTCCTTAATCATTCGCTCAATGGGACCTTTACTGAAATATTTATCACATTTTTCTGCTTAAAACGAGCCCAAACACGGTAGCTTTCGAAGCATATTTGATCGTTTAATCCACGATTGAGTGAAACCTCGATTATCCGAACGATCGAAATCTTCATCAAAATAAAAATTCTCCAAGTCAATTATGAGAAATAGAAATTAAAAATGGATTTCCGCTTTTAATAATTTCAATTCGGCAATGATATAGCTACAATATTCCAATTTCTAATCTGTTCACAGTTTTATATTTAACCTATATATTTTTGTCATAAGTCTCTGAAATCCGCAGTCTAGACATTGAATAAATGGAAAAGGAAGAAATGAAATAAGAAAAAAAAATATATACGAAAATAAATTTCTCGTCACGCTCCAAAGTTGAAATAAAGGAAGTAGCAATAAAGTATACTGCACCCTCGACGCGACCATAAAAAGAGAAAAATTATGCATTACAGGGTTAATTTCGCAGCACCCTCGAGATTAAACGTTTCCGTCGACGATATTCTTTCTCGGAAAGGGTCCGGCCATGAATGGTGAACTCTGGGACTACAATAATAAGTCTGTCTGTATGTCTGTTCTCCTCTGTTCCTGCGACAGAAATTCAGGGCGCACGAACGCCCGCCGCGGCTCGGATAAATTTAATTAGCCGTTAATTATCGGGCTGGCAGATGCTGGAGAGAGAACGGCTACGTTGTTAGAACCGGAAACGCGTAAATTACTCGGCATGTGAATTATCGGGCCCACCAGCCCGAGGTCATAAGTCACCGGACACTTAAGCATACATACAGTCGCCCGCGGAAAGTAAGTCAACGCATTCGCCGACGGTGACGTAAAACAGCGCGTTCTTTTTGCCCGTTGCCTGCCGACAATGATCCGGCAAAATTGATACGTTCTGCAACACTGTGCGCACTCGATGCAGTTTTATAGAGCTTGGTTCGAATGACTTTCTATACAGCTAGTCTGAAATGATTTTCTTTGTCAAATGATTCTGTCTCAAATTATTTTCTATAGAGCTTGGTTCAAATGTCTCTTCGTAGATTTCATGTTAAATGGATTTCTTGAAGACAAATTTCTGTAGACGGTATTTTCAATACATTCTTGCAGACATTTTTTAGAAATTTTTAGAGACATTTTGCCAGAGTATATTTTACGTTTATTTTCTGCAGACATTATTTTAAGTCGATTTTTCTTACATTTAAATGCATTTTTGCAGACACGATATTGGGAGGAAAATGGACGCCCTATTTTCGGTGCATACCTTAAGGACAATGGCTTGGAACAGCGTGTCGGTCAGTCGGATCGCGAAAGGGTGGGAAAAGCGGGGAAAAATCGCGTAGACCGGTTTCCCCGCCTATGAGTAAAATTACCTATGACTTTCACGCGAATTTATCGTACGTTGTGTGTGTGTGTGTGTGTGTGTATGTTCGAACCGAGAACCGCTCGTCGATTCGTGATCAATTAGAACGGTCTTAGGTATCATTCCTATCGGCGCGGATTTTATCGAGCATGGAGAGCTGGTGCTGGTGGTTTTTAAAATCCGTGGAACCGTCGTTTTGAAACGGACAGGTCTTTGGAACCGGCCTGTGGCCTAGTTAATTGTGTCTGGCTTCCGCATTGTGCGCCCTGCACCTTCGCCCGTTAATTACTAGATAGAAAACTCCTGAGAATCCTCCTCTCGCCTTTGTGAGGATCGTGCGCACCGGGAAACGGTGACACTGGCGCTCTCTGTGCGCTTTCCTTTGCTATTTTCTCTCCGAGACACCGTGCAAATTGTGGAGTTTTTTTTTCATTGCTTCTTTAATGAACGCTCCAATTATACTGATTCGACGGACGCGACGCTTGGATTGCGGATGGGAATGCATCTTGTGTGCGTTGCGGTGGAGCTTTGTTATTCAAATTGATGGAATTCTGTGGCGTTATTGTTAGGATAAAGCGGTTGAAATTGTACCGATACAAGAGGTACAAATTATTGATTGGATCAGGGATATGCTGGAATTTCGTCATTGAAATTTAATTTAAAATTCTATTGTGATGCGACCAGTTCAAACCTTTGGATACGGTGTACTTTTGTAATTTCAATTCAATTTAGAATTTTACAAATTGTTCATATTCAAGCATACAAATTGTTGGATTAGATCAAGATGGATCAAGATGCAATATCAATTCTTCATGCTATTTCTAAAAGACATAATAAAATATTTAAAATAATTCATTATTTCAAATGGTTATTTGTTATCTTATTTTAACGCTTATTGTATGCTATCTGCGAGTTCGCTTTAAAAGGCAAAGTTCAGGGAAGTTATCGTCCAAGGTACTGGCAAAACTCCGAGAAACCGTGATCGTCACGGAGCTCCGGTTAGGGCGACGACGTTCATGCTGTGTTCATAGGAAGTAGGATGGCCGCCGGAAGTTCCTCCCCCGAATAAACCGCGATTATTATACTGGTGGGGCGAGAGTGTACAGACACAGTTCGTTCGCGGCTCTCCCGTTTCCTGGCCGGGCCGGTGAAAAGAGCATAACAGTTTACGCAGTGACAGCCGCCACTTAACTCGATCCTGTCTGTTCCCTACGAACAAGGAAACGCGTGTGACACAAGCTCGATTCGCGAGTCAAAGTGAAACGTCCCCTGTGACATCCTTCCTCTGCACGCGACATCCTTGACTCTTTATTATTCATCTTGACCTTGTGATTTAACAGGATAGTCCTATGAACACTTATAGTTATTCATTCTAATTTTCTTGGAACGTCGTTTGTGTCGTTTTTATTGATATCCTTAGTTCCTTGAACTGTGTTAACATTTGGAGAAGTGTGTAAACAAATTTTCAAAGGTTTGGGAGTATTTGAAAGATTATATTTGCTAATTTCCGTTTGTAATGAGGAAAATTCTTATGTTATTTTTGATTTTCGAACGTTTGAAAATGTTTGAAAAATTGTGTTTGCTATATTTGCTGAATTATCGAGTACGTTAAATTTTATCGTTCCATTTTTATGCAAATTTGCATTTGTATGAATCAATTTACAAATACCTGAAAAATCTCTTCCATTAACCAGAAGAGGTCTCACGATGAATGTAGAATACTAATGGAATTAATATTCATTGACATGCGGGTCTTCCTGTATTCTACAATATCGCAGACGCCATAAAGGCATAAATATCCGCTAACAAGTTCAACGATGAGAAAGGACTGATGCAATTTAAGGAGGAAATTATCGAATCGATTCCACATTTACATACCGTATGTAAAATGTACATCTATATGTAGATAGAATGCAGTAGACGGCGGACCAGAGAGATACTCGTTTCGGAATCAATTTTACGCAGGTGAAAGTCGCGCTTGTACCCACAATCAGCTTTGCGAGCGTAATTGCCCTCCCGCGTTCTATCTTTGGACCCCGTTGTGTAGTAAACACGAGTAAACGCGAGTAAACGTGCGAGAACGCCGCGTGTTTACCGATGCCCTACAGGCAAATTGCGATTATGACTCCTGGTACTTCATTTGACTAATTGTAACGGGGAGAAAATATGCCTGTTGGTAATTAGCGAATTAGATGCTAGGACGCTTCAACACGTTGTTAACTGACGTAATTGGCTAGTTAATTCTCTGCACTGTGACCAAATGTTTTCACATTTACAGTAGACTCTTTTGGTAAAATCATACAAAATTTATTGAAAAAGACCATTGTATTTATCTTTCATGGAAGTGTACGGTCTTTCCAAACAATTTGATGTGCATTCATATTGTCGTCTATACTCTGCTACATAAAATACATTGTTTATTTAGAAACCAAGACGCAATTTTGAAAATCACTTTGATCTAGTCTAGATTGCAGTTTCTATTACACTTAGATTAGTCAGAGCAATAAACTAAGGAATTTTTGTCTGCGAGGTTTAGTAGCTCCTGGTGGCCGATTTACTTAATTGTAAGAAAAACTCTAGAGAGAAGAAATTCTTGCTAGTAATTAGCAAACAACGCTGAAACGCTTTAACACGTTGTTAACTAGGAAAATTGCCTGTGTAATGCTGTAAGCAAAACCCAGTAACCGGCTGTTTTACATATTTATTCAGAATATTCATTCACAGTTTTCACGTCGGTTAAATCTCGAGAGTGATTCACAAATTTTTAACATATCCAATTTTGATGAATGAACCACTAATATTTTATATTCGCTTAGGTATACACATCCAATTTTGAAAATCAGTTTTATCAAGTGTACCTGGTAGCGTTCAGTCGGGCAAGGGACTCAATTACTGTGCCCATATTAATTATACTTATTTTTAAAGCGTAATGAATATTAAAAAAGAGATATTAAATGTTTTGATATGTCTCTTTTTTAATATTCATTATGCTTTAACCCTTTGCACTCGAACTATTTTAACTCCAAAAGGAAATATCTTCTTCTGACCTAGAATATATCCCTTCTATATATATATATTTTTTTTTCATGTTATACATACGAAAATGGTGCAATTTACACGTACAATACTGAAATGTTTATTAATTTATTAAATACAAACAAATTTAATGATGCAAAACATATTTTGGATAATGATACAACAATTTTTAGTGGCGCCTTACAGTCGCCATTCGAGTGCTAAGGGTTAAAAATAACTGTAATTAATATAGGCACAGTAATTGGGTCCCTTACCCTAGTTCTTATAGAAGTATATCTCTTTTTTTTTGACCATGCTATTTCAAAAATGGGTAAGAAAGAGTTGGGTGTATTAAAGTTCTAGGTAACAAAGTGTGATTGAATCGCGTCACAAGTGAGTCAAACGTTGCTAGGCCCTGTGAAAAGTGTCCCGGATCAGTGGTAACCCCCTGTTGTCCTCCATTCGTCAGGTGTTCAGTGGCATCGTCGGCAGGTGTGGGACCGTGTCCCATGTTGTTGGGGTGGTGGAAAAAGTGGATTCGCATTTCGCACGCGATAAGCCGCGGCGCTCGTTTGACCACGGCACACCGTACCGGTGAAAAGAGGAGCAACGAAAGGAAAGTGATACATAAGGGGAGCGGTCTCTTCTATTCGCCGACGCCGCGCCGCGTCGGAGGAAGAAGTGCACGTTTCACCTGCCGCGATCACTATACCACGATTCAGTCGCGTGGCCCGAGCCATGCTCGCGCCTGACTCGCGTCGAACCACTCTCGAGCAATTAAAACTGCCCGCGTACTTGAGCTGTCCTTCGGGAAACTGAACAGACCTAGAAACTCCTCTGGTGCTGTTGAGGCAATTTATAGGAGCTGTGGCTTTTCGAAAACATTGATGTGGACATTGTGTACTTTGAAAAAAAAAAAATACAGAATTCGTACAAGCATTACGTCTTTCGGGAAAAAATACAGAATTCGTTGCGTTTATGGAAGTAGAAGATTGATGAGGCTCTGCAGTGTCCTTTGGAAATTCAAGCAAAATTTGAGAACTAGTCTTTTTTCTTCTGTTTTTGTGTTTCGTCAAAAGGGATATTCCTGTGTCCAGGAAGGAACTATAGTGACACGATCTGCTTTTTCTCCTTCAGAAATTTGTTGTTGGACAATCTTCTGTGGATGAACGTCATCTTTTAGTGAAAAATAGAGGACGTGAGAATTGTGCTCGGAACCCACATAAAATCAAACATCCAAGAAGGAGCAATAACAATCAAGTTCAGCAATTTAGATCATCGTACAGCAATCAAGATCCACATCCACCAATCAAGATCATCGTCTACCAGTCTCAAATAACCTAATAAAAACCACATACACACACGCACACTTCCTACCAGGAATCCGGTTTCCTCAAGCTAAAAGACCGGAAGTGCGGTCAGATAAAACGCTCGAACGTCATCCTCAAGCCCGTGACTGGACTTCCGGTCACCGAAATAATTCATCATCAACACGGTCATCCTAATTTCTTAGGTGTCATTAGACTTTTACGCAATTATAACAAAAAGGAGTGCATCAACAAATTTCTCGCGACTTCACAAAACTAAAAAGAGAAATAAATTCCCATTTGGTTCCTACGTGTTGCAATTAGCGCAAATAATTTTTATTTCGCCCAAGGATCCGCCAAAGAATTCAAGGATATCAACAAAAAAATTGCACCAGGATCCGCAGTCGGCTCAAAAGAATTCAAGGACATCAACAAATTTCTCACGATTAACAAATCTACTAAAAAGGGAACTAAATTCCCATTTGGTTCCTACGTGTTGCAATTAGCGCAAACAATTTTTATTTCGTCCAAGGATCCGCAAAAGAATTCAAGGATACCAACAAAAAAATTGCACGAGGATCCCCAGTGGACTCAAAAGAATTTAAGAATACCAATCAATTTCTGAGGAATTAACAAACCTACTAAAAATAGGAATAAATTTTCGTTTGGTTCCTACGTGTTGCAATCGGGAAAACAATAAATCACTGGTCGAAAACCAGGTGAAATGAATCCGAACAAATGAGATGCCGTCGATAGCTCCAAGCTCCTGCGTGGAGGACTGCAGCTGCGTGCTGTGTCGTGAACTGACAGACTGCAGGATGTCGAGTCCGAGTCCAGAGAGTCCTGCGGGACGTCGTGACGCGGTGAATTTCATCTTACGTCGTGGTCTACCGTTTCCGAATAGAACGTTGTCAAAGGAGTGGCTGGAGACAGAGGATCCGAGGTTCGTTGGCTACGAAGATAGCGCCACGTTAGAGGACAAGAGCCAGGGGCCGGAAACGGTGGCCGCAGTGTCCAACAACGGTCCCTGGAGGACGGACAAAGACATCGGTCACAAAACAGTGATTTACTTTGGCGATTCCAGCCAGAGACAACGGGAGAATAATAAGAGATTAATGGAGAAGTCGGAAAATATAGAGAAAACACAGCCGGTCGTTGTTGTTAAAAAGGACGCAAGGATGATCGAGAAGGATCAAGAGCCTGTGGAGGTTGGAGATGAGAAGCGGTTTGGAAGGAGCAGGATCGAGAGACAGCGATCCACTGTTAGCCTGGTGGAGAACCAGGACGCCAAGGTCACGCACGAAATCGTGGTGAACATCAGCCCCAGCAGAGAGGACGTGCTCAGGATCGAGGAGGATGAGAGCCAGGTCGAAGACTATTGGTCCTTGCCGGGGGACAACACCGGGTTCAAGGCGGACTGGAGCTTTGTGCAGCAATGGCGCCTGAGGGGGTAAATCATGCTCGCGTTTGTTTGCCGTGTCGATGAAAAATTAGTGTTGCGGAGCCAGAGCGGGCGAACAGGCTCGTAAGAAATGCCTCTGTGCAGTCTTCAACACTAGCACTACCGATATACAGGGTGTACCATTATTGAAAATTCGTTTCTAGTATTTGAAGACAAAATTCATTTCCATCCTCCATTTTGATAAAAATCGAACACCATCATTAGGACTTACAAACATCCCGTGTAAGAATCATCCGATCCACTTTATTACGTCTTTAAAACTGCAACATCAAAGTTAGAATCCACCCTCGAGTTTCATAAAAATCAAAATTATAGGGGTAGAAAGTACATTTTTTGAAAAAGAGAATCCATGCAAACTCTGGTGTTCTTCAGGAAATATAAAGTTGATGCTCTGTAATGTCCTTTGGGAAATAAAGATTTTTGAGGAAATTCTGTAGTGTCCTTTGGAAAATAAAATATCCTTAAGGATGTTCTGTAGTGTCCTTTGGAATGTAAAAAATCTTTAAAGAAGCTCTGCAGTGTCCTTTGAAAAATAGAGTATTGGTAGAAGCTCTATAGGCTGTTTTGAAAAATCCTATGAAGAAAAAATAGAAAACCGATGGAAGCTCCGTAGTGTCCTTTGGAAAGTTAAAAATAGTTGAAATCTTTGACCCTTTGAAAAAAAAAATAGAAAATCAATGGAAGCTTGACAGTGTCTTCTAGAAAATCGATGAGATTTGTCCTTTAGAAAATAGAAAATCGATAGAAGAAAATTCCTTCAATTTTTTGGAACTTTTAGGTTCAACATTCAGCACCTACTGCGTTAAGTATTAACAAAGTGAAATTTTTCTACGGACGATAGAAAATGGGAATCCACGATAAGATTTTTCGGTCGGCCGAATTGAAAAACGTTTCGACCCGCGCCGGAAACAGAGTGGGCCGATCAAGATCCACGGTGAGCGGCACACGTGGATCACGATTACGACTCCCCTTCGACGCTTATCGATCACGTGAATCTCATTTACGTTTCGTACGACGCCTACTGTTAATTTGCACGGTGGAACCGCGTTTGCATGCAATCCACGGGCCCGCGTTATGTAACCGAGACCGCGGTTCTGAAAATTAAAGGATAGAAACCTGCGAGAAACCGGACCTCGATTTTTCACTTTCGGGCCCCTGTCGGGCCGGAAGGGCCGTATACGATTTTTCATGGTGATACCCGGTGAACGTGTTTACTCCCTTGTTTGGAAAGCGATTCGCTCGACGGATCAGGAAATCGATGGACTTGTTCCTTTAATCTGTTTGCTCGCACTAGTCCTGTTAAAACCAACATTTATTACAAAGCAATTGCAAGAGATCAATTATCAAAATATCCACTTTTATCAGGGCTTATAGAGAGAGTTTTAACAATTTATTTACCAAAAATTTTTTAATAGACCTTTCGAAATCGATCATCACCAATTGAGAATTTCTTAATAAATTGCGACAAGCAAAAGGTACAGCAATTTCTTACATAAACCAGTAAATTATTTGAATGAACTTCTTCTGAAATTATTACTCAAAAGAAAATTATTGAGCTTCGAGCTCAGTCTTCAAAATCGAATGAAAATAAAAGCTGAATGAAGATCCACAGTCCACCGATATATGGAAAAGAGCAATAAGCCTGTCAGATTAGAAATCGAGTTTCTAAATTCGAGGTGCGATTAATACGGTTTCGGAACTGATCCTTGAAGCGTGGAGATCGAAATCGTTGGACGTGCATTTCACGAAAACGGAGCAATTAATCTGATAAACAATAAACAACACTGTCTACTTCACGGTACACCTTTCATCGTTACTAAAAACAACCGCAGAAATCGTACATTAAGTTTCAATATCACTATAAAAATCACAGTCACTGCTGATCGATCAATTTTCTCATGAATGTCAAATATATGTAACATAATCGAGTACGGGTTTAAAATTTTTCATTTTATAATCGTTAAGATTGTACAGATGTATTTGAATGAATTAATTTCTGTAACCCTTATGTTCATCATTGGTATCCCATTTTCAACCGATTTAAAAATTTGATAAATCATTTTGTTGATGACTGATTCTCGCGAACGAGGATTTTTATATAATTTCCCACATTCTGATTAAGCCACGGTTTTTCTTTTTCTATTTTGCTGTTGCTGGCCGATGAATTACGAGTCCACGGGAACATAACTTTCCTCGAGCCGGCATGTTCTAACGGAATACGAGCCTCTGGGAACGGATTCCTTATTATGTGCTCGCTTTCACGAGACACAGTCGAAAAGAAAGGATCGAAAGCGAGTCGGCGGAATTATTTGGTGGGCAATTAACGTGAAACCGACCCAACCGGGGTATCAAGTATCGTTTATTCAACGATTTCGGAGGGCCCGGTTCCCTCCGATCGATCCTTCATCGTCCTCCACGACCCATGAAAAATGCATTCGCCGCCTCGTTCACTTGGGAAACGAACGACCACACGAGCTTTATGTCTTTTAGGAAGGAGATATGTCGGAATGTCCCATAAATTCATCATAATCGATTTGATCACATTCGAGAATTTTTCATTGTTTTTCATTTTTCACAGCTAGGATTTTGGATTAAAAAATATGAAAAAATTCTGTAATATTAATGTCGGTAGCGCCGTTCTACTTGATTATTTTCAGAATTTTTGCATGCAGTCAACTCAAAAAAACGGACTCAGAACAAATAGTTTAAATTTTTCCTACTACCCCTTCAGTCAAGATTAATTTAATTTGGTACAACCAGAATCTTGGATCAAAAAATTTGAAAAAATCCCCTGAAGTAACTATCAATACCCTCCATCGACCAGATTTTTTTCAAAATTTTTACATGCTGTCAAACAGATAACATAGACCATAAACTGATAACCTGAATTTTCATAACAATTTTCTTCACCCTTCCAGTGAGGATAAATTTCATTTTTTGCAACTAGGTTTTTCAAAAATTTGAAAAAATTCCATAGTATGTGTACAAATAGTAAGCGTTTGTCAAATTTTTTTCATATTTTTTGCATAATGTTGAACGGGGACAATAATTTCTTGTTTCAGGCCAGGGGGTAGCAATGGACGCGACCTGTATTGTCCCCCGTACACGAAGGACTTTACGGAGAGTTCGCCGAAAAATGGCGTGCATAATACAGTTCACATGGTGGCAGAAAGGGACACTGACAGTGTGGCTCCAACACCAACTCCTCAGCATCCCCATCATTCTCAGCACCATCATCTTAGCTTGCACGAGATCCGAGCGCTTCAGGTATTTCCATTAATAATATTATATAATCGTATATACAATTTTCTAAATCATTACAGTGACAATGATTGTTTGTATTACATATTCAATGTTCTAAAGCATCTTATGCATAATCATAAAACAGTATAGTTGTGTGCGGAGAGGGTGGGGGACATGATGATTAACGAAAAAATCTCGATGACTCTTACAGAGGCGACCAGAATGCACCGGTAACAGCTCATCAGACGAGAATCGGTCGTCTGGACACGCGAGCATGTCGGACACAGGTGGTCACACGAGCAGCAGTTCGCCTCCGCATCGTCACCACAGAGCACACAGTCCTCAGCAACTGAACTCTGTGCCCGAGGACGATCGTTTATCGGCTTCGGTCACGCAGAGAAATGGCAGGAGTAGATCCGGACAGAACCGCAACAGACACAGGGCCACGCCTGCCAAGGTGTTCTCTTCTTTTCAACACGTTTTTCCATTTTCTTTCAACACACAACCCTTTACACTTAAAACTATACTGGATAAACAAATTATTCGAATCACTTGCAGAAGTCAAGGTGTTTACATTAAGACAATAAATTTTCAAATAAAACGCCAGATTCGCCAAACATTTTTTTACTTTTTTATGCAATATGTACAAACGTTTGCACGTTTACAAATAGAAAATATTCCAATTTGGCAACTCTGTAGGCAACATTATCTGTCACATACGGTGATAGTTACAGGTGCCCTGGTCAGGATCAGGTTTGGAGGACATCAAGCTAGCAATCCAACAATTGACGATGCGCTCACATAAATCCTCATCTACTTATTCTTCCTTGAGCGGCTCCGAGAGCTCTGAGCCAGCAGTAAGGAGGCTAATGCGACATTCCAGCTTGGAGACTATCAACACCAACGTGACAAGCGCCGACGAATTCGTTTGGGTGGACTCGCATAATAGATTAGTGGAACTGCAACAGTTGCCCTGGACACACCATGATGTACTTAGGGTGTTGCAGAATGGTAGAACCAGAGAACACATGGATCAAGTGTCTATGGAGACTATACCGCGGTTGTCTTATTTACTGCAACGAGCTTTGGTTCGAATTGGACGAGAAACTCAACGATTGGCCAAGCCTGTTGGTCTCTGCAGCAAGCATGAAGTGTACAGCGCGTTTAAGATTGTCCTTTGTCCTGCCTTGGCTGATTCTTGCACCAAGGTATGCTGTGGATGTTGATAGAAATTAGTATAAGTTAGAATTAATCTACTATAAGCAATAGTAAGGACTAATAACTGATTGATAACTGGTAATGATAATGATAATGATTGAGGAGCTTTATGCATTTATACAACCCCTTGGATGATGAAGATTAGGTTCATATTGACTAAACAATTCAATATTACTAATTCAATTAATATTACGGCTTTAATTGTTTCTTCTCAAAATGCGCATGTCTTGCATTGGACTATTAGTGGACTATTCTTGAAAGGTAATCATGAATACTCATAAGTACTATGTGCCGTACTCATCAGCCGTACATGATTCGATGAAGTTCAGTCATTGTTATTAATTCATGTGATTCATATACATATTTATAATATAATTTGTATGAAGTGATTCGATGAAATTAAGTCAGTGTTATAAATTTATACGATACAATGAAGCTCAGACACTGTTAACAATTCTTAGTCCTCTAACTGACGGTTTATAAATTCTTTTTCAGGCCTGCCTGCGAGCCGCAGCGATGTTCGCGGTCTCCGGCGATCAACTGAAGCAATCAAAAGCGTCCCGGTCAGGGCTACAGCTGCCAGTGGGACGTTTTCTCCGTTGGATGTCCGACGTCCGGCTGGGAAGAATGATACACGAATACGCAGCCATATATTTGACCGCCGGGATCGAAAATCTCCTCGAGGAAATACTGTTACAATGCATACCGACTGACCCGCACACAACCCTAACGGCGACCATGTTGGAGCACGCCATAGCGAACAGCGGAGATTTATGGGGCCTCCTTCAGCCGTACGCGCATCTGAATGCTGGACGAACGGCGTCAGGTAGAATTATATCGTTAGGTTCACAAACGAAGTTACAAAGGAATCAGTCTACTTCGCAGAGAAACGATCTGCCATTTGCCTGATGCGAAAATAATGTCTCCTTGTACTGACACAAAATTATTTTGCAACACTATGAGGCTGAAAGTATTTGGTACCTCTTGGAAAAATGTTAATGACCTCCGGGTGACCTTGAAAGTAATGTCGAACAAGAAACTTGTTTTTATGAGCATGCTTGCCTCGACCAGAGTAATTTTTTATTAGTTACTCTATACACACTGCTCGCTAGACTACGGATTTTTATGTAAAATAAAATTTGTCAACGTTCGTAACAAGATACAGGAGCTAGAAACACATTTATTTACTTTTTTAACCATTTTAATGAGCTAAGAGGAATGTAACAGTAGTTTTGAGCTACTAATTTTTGTCAAATGTATAAAATCCGCATGCTTAAGTACAATGTACCGCATAATAACAGTGGTATACTTTTCATTTAAATTGGAATAAGACAATTTTGAATCAAATAAGATTATAAATTTCTAATTGTCATCATATGGTAAATAATGACACTAACTATATCCAGGTGCCTTGGCGATGCCTCGATGGGCCAGTGTCAGTTCCTTAAACTCATCGTCATCGTCTCGAAGCGGAAGAGACACAGCAGGCTCTGCGTTGGAACCGTCGTTGCTGACAACCTGCGTGGGATCGATGTCGGAATTGATAGATCTGATCTCGAAAGTAGCCCAAGCGGGACGCTCGCCCATTCCCCTAACCGGCAAGGCATTGAACGCTTTGTTCTATTACATGAGGTGTTCGCAGGTTTGGTCGCTAGATAATTCATTGCGGAACGGTACGATATCCCTCCTGCACCATAATCTGACAAAAGCATTCTTTTTTATAGTTGGAGCACGGTGAGCGGGGCTCTGGGATACAGGAGCTGGCGTACGAGAGGGCTTACGTTGTTCTTCCTCCTCTGGTCGAATGGCTTCGTGTCGCGACTGCTCATGCAGAACACAGGCACGGTCTCGTTGTAGATCAGGACGATATTAATCAGGCTGCTAGATTGTTGTTGCCCGGCGTCGACTGCCCCGTGAGGCCCATATGGTAAAATACCACCGACTTCTCCATAGACGCCACCGTTCAAGCTGGAGCATTTAATACGTTCGCTACCACCATTTCTTTCGCTATCTTCGATGTTAAAATGTTTTGTCAAATTCACCTTATATATTATGCTGTTTATTATAAAAGAAAATACACCAGTCCCGCTTAGGGCTCGGTAGTTCTAATATTAGAACGCGTCATTTTAGTTCTAATATTTAGAACGCGTCACCTAATGTTAATGAAGTACCATAGGCAGTTAAACTATCTTTTGCTAATGAAATGTTGTCCAACAGCTTCGAGGAAGTAGCAGTCTGTTCAAAACGAATAGACGACTCAGAGTACGTGCGTCTCTTAACAATGGACATGGCGTTCAAGCTGCTAATCAGTGGACGAGCTGACCTAATCGCCCAAGCTATGCCACTCTTGCCATCCACGAAGATCAACACCGTAAACGACAACGGCTTCACCGCCTTGATAATAGCGTGCATCAATGGCGACGAAACAGCAGTGCTAGCTCTACTAGACGCAGGAGCAGATTTGAACATCGAGAGTCCACCTCCGTCAACTGGTCAATCAGCCAACACACCTTCGAAGGTTCCAGCAATGCCAGGTGTATCGAATACCAGAAGCCCAGTGACACCATCAGCGATGACGTCTCCAGGGAAGAATGTACAATCACCAAATTCATTGTCTGGCTCGCCAGCATCTTCCAGCAGTGGTTCGAGTAACATGTGTTGCAATCAGACTGGGTTCAACGCTGAGACTCAGCATTGGACTGCTTTGACTTACACAGCTTTGTTGGGGCATTGTAACATCGCGAGAGTATTGTTGGAAAGAGGTGCTGCGGTCGAAGGCGGTGCTAAACTCAGCGAGGATAAGTGCACGGTTACGCCATTGCAGGCGGCCACGGCTTCCGGGAATAATGAGATGGTAGCACTGTTGTTGGCTCATGGTGCGCAACCGTTTTTGTCAACGCTGATCAAGGACTCGTTTTCGTACTCTGGTTCTGCCCAACGGGGATGCTACAGGCAAGTATTGGCTCCGAAGAAACATGTTCACACCATTTCATTAAATATTGCTGTATTTTTATAAAAATCGATAATAAAGCTTCCATTGGTACTCTTTACCATGCCAGATAAAATTGTAGAAGCAAAATTCCTGATGAAATATCTACATGAGAAAATATAATTTAAAAAAATCCTTGGTAATGTTCACAGTGCAATATCAGTGGCAACAGCACATGGTCAGAGAAGTTGTCTTCATCAGCTATTGTCTCATCCCCTAAATTTCTCTACAAAACGAGGAGAAAAGGAAGTGTTATCATTGGAGGAGATTCTTGCAGAAGGAAGTGCATGTACAAATCCGCAGCAACAAACTGTGGACGGAAGAGGGAATCGAAGGGAGGGTAAGGAGCCAGTCTTCAACAAGGTGCAGACCAAAGCATTGCAGGAAGCTATGTACCACAGTGCCGAAAGCAATCATTTAGGTAAAGCAATCTCTTTATAGTACTCATTAATAGACGGTGGATTTTTATGCAAAATCAAAATTTTCTCCATCAGTTCGAGTCAAATACGAGTATCTTTCTAGCTTTAATAATTCTAATAAGTTGAAAATAGTACGTTAATATTCACAAAGTCTTTTGATCTCTGCACTCTTCCGAGTTACACAGACTGATTTTTGTCATAAATCTATAAAATTTGCAATTTATACTCATTAGCGTATTTTTAAAAAATATTGCCTTGCTCTACAGATATCACTATGGAACTTCGTGGACTGAAAGTGGGTTGGACATTGCACTGTTGGATGCACAGTCTTGCAACAGCCCACGAAATGAGATTAGACTCGGTGATAGACCAACTACTTCAAGATTTCTTGCAAGTGTGTCCCGACGACTACTCTACGCAATTTGTTCAGGAATGTCTTCCATTGTTATTTAACATTTTTAGGTACAGCAAGGTGGGTCATTTTCAATCAAATAAAACATCCAAACAATTTGTTGCATGTAAAATGCCTGCTCCATAACAGTAACTTTAAACAAACGTACCTCACCTGTAAATTAACTCATTGATTAAAATAGACACCATTGTAATCGATATATTCTGTCAACGAACAACAAGGTTTTGCGATGATACTAGTAGATATTGTTTCTTGCACGCCCTATTATGTTTGTCTTTTGTATAGAAGGAAGGGACGACGCTCCTCCTTGCCGACATATTCTGCACATGCTTTGGATGGGAGCCAATAAAACCCATAAGAGACACCACGCTTTCCAGTGGATCTAGAATCGATCCTAAATTTGTAAATAATCCAGAACTGAGCGATGTACAGTTCCGAGTGGAAGGCAGAGTGTTCTACGGCCATAAGATCGTTTTGGTCACATCGTCTCCAAGATTTAGGAACATGCTGAGCTCGAAACTATGCGAGGGAAATCCTCCTATTGTACAAATTAATGATATACGGTATCACATCTTCCAGGTACAGAAACCTCCAATATAATCGATGAAACCGAATAATTCATAATTAATCAAAGGGATAATTAAAAATTGTGTGAAACATGGAAAATTCAAGTTTTCAATTTGCAGATGGTGATGGAATTCCTGTATCATGGCGGATGTGCTACGTTAGAAGTGAATCAGAGTGATGTGTTGGAGCTAATGGCGGCCGCAAATTTCTTCCAGCTCGATGGCTTGCTTAGGTATTGCGAGGCTCAGTGTTCCTCCATGGTGGACCTTGACAATATTGTCTCCATGTATATTCATGCAAAGGTAAACTATTCTACTTATTAAAAACTTGGTCATCAAGTTTCTCAGAATTTTATTAAACTATTTACTGAACTGATTTAATTTCATTTTCCAGGTCTATAATGCGACGCAGCTCTTAGAGTACTGCCAAGGATTCCTCCTGCAAAACATGGTCGCGTTGTTGACCTACGACGACTCGGTGAAGCGTCTTCTCTTCGCAAAAAAACTGCCTAATCACGACGTTCTTGCAGGCCTGCTTCTCACTTTACAAGCGCGAATAAAAGCCAGACGATCTCAGCAACAAAATAAGATAAAAACATAGAGGTATAATAGTTCTTACTTTATAGTATAAAAGTATTAAACACTCCTCTGTTCATTTCATTCGCTTTGGAAATGATCATTAATATATTATGTTCAACGAATCATCGAGAAAGAATGACAGATGAACTCAATTAAGACTGAATGTTCAATGATCTGTTTGTAAAATCGTATAATTATTATTCACGATACACAATAGAGCATAGAGATTCGTGCTCTCGCATGAACGAAATATGTATTTGTTTTCTCCCTGTTGTATAGTTTTTTATAACATCTTTTTTATAAGCTACAAGATTTATAGTATATAAATGTATATTATAGTGTTCGGACTATACAGGCTTTCGTACAGTCGATATTATTAATCTTGTAAATGAATCTCTTGCATATATAACAATCAAGAAAGTGTAATCGCAACGAAATGAGAATATTTTGCCGAGGAATTTTTTTTAATTATTAATATGTAAATACGGAAAAATTGATACTCGAAACATCGTAAAATATGCAGCATAATGTGTGTGCTATATATATAAGTTCTTTTTTTTTGTCTAATAGAAAACTAATAATATATACATATAAAGTGAACATACATTTTGTATATATAATACAGGCAAAGCAGTTTATGCTGAATGCGTAAAGAAGGATATAGTGTATTGATAACATAATTTTGTACATCACGATTACATACAAAAAAATTTATAAATATTGTGATAATAAAAACTTTGAACGACGATTGTTTTTAGTTCTTCGAATCTTAATAAAAACTATTTATATTTCTCATCACACATCTCTTCTTGCATAGAATCACTAGAATTCTTAAGGTTCTGTATCACAATCATATTCTATTTGTATATAATAACTAGACTGCGGATCTTTCTGCAAAATAAAAATATTCTGTCTTTGTTATTAGATATAGAAGCCTCTTAAAAACGTTTCTCTTTGTATAACAATTATACTAGGTTGAAAGTAATGTATTGATGCTATTCAATTTTTTTCAATTTATACACTATATCAAGTTGCAATTACTCATTTTTGTCACAAATGCATAAAATCCGCACTCTAATAACTCATTAAAAATTCTACACAACGTAAAGAAAACGACTCGTGCAAGAACGAAGCATTAGGCTATGCACAAACTTTTCCAACTGGCGGTCAAAAATGTCTACTATTTTGTTTCATTACCGAAAGAAAACAATTGGATGCTCTTTAAAAATATTTTGTTAACTGCAAAATCGAGAATGGCACAATTAATTGCAGTACATTAATTGCGATACCCTGAATATTATTTATTGACTGCCAACTCTTCGAACAGCGTATTGCTTCTTTTATTTTCAGCTGATTAGAACGAATTAGGGCTCTTACTGTTGTTCTGATATTCGAATGTCTGAACCTATTCGAATACTCAGATATACTCTACACATACTCAGATTTATTTGAGTACTTAACTTCGGATAACTACTTCAGAGTACTTAAATCAAAATTCAAATACTAAAGTACTCAGATTTAAATTTGGATAATTCAATACTCATACTCAAATCAGATATTCAGGTGCCAATTCAGATACTTGAGTACTCGAATACTCACTTCATATTTAGACCTGAATCTAAAATCAGATTGTCTGTATTTGTTTGAATATTCAAGATACTCATTTGACTTGGTATGCGAATACTCCAATTTAAATGCTTTGTACTTAACTTCGAATAACTATTTAACTCACTCGAGTACTCAAATCAAAATTCAAATACTCGAGTTCTCAGATTTAAATTCGGAATAATACACAAAAATTTAAATACTCTGATGCAAATTTAGTTACTTGTGTATTGAAATTCAGATTATAATGAGTGCTCCAAATACTCAGATACTCAGATTGTAAAAGTCCTAATAAAATTCAGCTGGCACAGAAATTTGACCAACAAGACGCAGCTTTACAAAAGGAGGAAAACCGAACGAAAGCATAAATTATAATACTACTTCGCGACGTACAGTTCGTTATCTTTTTCTCTTGAACGAAACTATTTATCACTGATACAGAACGTAACGCTACCGCCGTTAACAATGTTAGTATATTATATATAATGTGATTTATTTAGAATGTCAATGGTTAGTTGTATATACAATATTCAAGTTTATAACCTTAATGATAATATAATCACTGGACTTTTTTTCGATTTTGGAATGCCTAATAATCATTATAAGAGTCGTGATCGATCCTCGGAAAATGGCTGTCTCAATCTGCCAATTATCTTTGTGGCGAGTAGAAAGTTGCGGAGCTTCGACAGACGCATAAACAATCCTTACTAAATGATATATATTGTATATAGAATTCTATCAAAGTATAAATATCAAAATAATTGTCTCCCACACATGCGATTCGATTATACGTTGTACAACGGGAGCTTTATTTCTTTTAACTCTAACATTTGTTCATAGGTATTGCAGTTTAAATGAATTTTTGTAAATTCATACAATGGGAATTTCGATAATCTATAACTCGTGGCGAAAATGTAGCTTGAGGATAAAAATTTATTATAGTAGGCATTCTTTTTGTTCTGTCACGAGGGCAATATATCTAGTACCTGTCTCCGCCGAGAGTCAAGAAAGTGAAAAATCACTTTCGCAAATATGCGCAGTGTAAATTATACTACGATCTTCAGACAATATACATTTCACAGAAGGTGGGAAAGCAGGAAGTTTTATATTTGAAACGTTCAACAGTGGAAACAAAAAAGCTACACACGTACATTATAGTCACTTCCAGAAATTAGTATTAACATATACACAAATTGCAATAATTCATAGAAAAGTAAACAACTACTGTATAACATAAACATATTTTTGATTAGCGTAAGAGTACTATTTCGCAATGTTTAGTGATCATTTTACATGGTTTATTTTTTCAGACTGAAGATCTGTGAACAACATAACACGTGCAATAAAAGAGAAGTTGTGTAGAGCACAATTCGAGAAAATGATATTACCTATTAATCAGAGTATTGAATTGATTAATTTATTAATTGATTAAATGATTAATTCGCCGTTACTCGATTAATATTCAGATAATTTCGTGTCTTCCGAAGTTATTTCATAGCTTGTAAGCGGTAGATATAATTAAATGAGCTTGCTCTTCTGAATTAATTAATTATAAATCACTGTCTCGTAACTGTAAATGTTAAACATAGATTACAGAGTGTACCTGAGTAGTAAAGCATACAGTTTCAACATGCATCTTTAACAAACAATATACATTGGCATAGAATTTAAAGTTATAAAATAACATTAACAATTTCGCTTCAACTTCATTATTTTAAACTCTTGTTGCTGTTACAATGCTATACAATTTATCGAGAAAATAATATACACACACACACACATACACATACACACGCACGGGCGCACGCATACACATACATGAGTATGCATATGCATATACATATACATATACATACACACATATACGTATACATATCCTTATATGTACGTATATACAAAACAATTAAAATGATTCATCATTTCATTCGCGAGAATTTGCTGATTCAACGGAAGTGACAATGAGTGCTTCAAGATTATGCCAATCGTCTGATAAGGCGGAAATAAAATTTTTCTGTCACAACACAAGTCTGTTACAACGTCAAAGCAGATATAATATACCTTTGTTATATTTCACAGCAATCTGAATTTAGTAATCCAGACCAAAAGAAAATAGAATAAAAACAATGTTTATATATGTATATATAATATATAAATATATTATATAAATTATATAAACGTATGTATATATTTATATAATTTATATTGTATATATATACATGTATATAGAGAAATATATATACATACATTTATATTGTATATAACATATTCGTGTGTGTGCTTTTGTGGGTGTGTGTGTATGTGTGTGTAAATAGACAGATAGATAGCTTTTGGATAGATAGATAGATTGTTAAATTGATAGGTAGATAGATAGCACGACAGGAAAGCAAAATGAACGGAGATCCTGATGCTTGACGTACAAAAATGGAGAAACAGAAACCACGGGGAAATAAATTATTATATGACCCAAATCCTAACAGGACACGGATGTTTCCAGGCATACGTCAAAAAAATCAAGAAAGCAGATACGGACAAATGCTGCTACTGCGACGAGGTGGATGAGGCCGAGCACGCGATGTTCAACTGCCCCAAATGGGAAAACATCGGAGTAAAAACAGAAAAAGAACTTGGCGTCAGAATGAACGAGAAAACCTAATCAAGGTAATGATAAAAAAAGAGGAAAACTAGAAGTGCATCTCCAACGCAATGGAAGAAATAATGTGCCGGAAGGGCCAAGACGAAAGAGAGAGAAAAAAAAGAAAAAGGAGACACAGAAATAACTGCATGGACCCAGAAGAAAGCTTCTCCCTGAAGTAATGAATAATCGGTTCCGGGGAGACGTGGTGAAATAAGAGGAAGGGGGTCTTTTAGTCGGTAGGAATCCGGTACTACCTCAGACCTACAGGGTGCCTAATGCAACCCCGCCCCCCTCCTTCCTTTTTCCCTCCTTCTAGATAGACAGACAGATAGATAGATAGATAGATAGATAGATAGATAGATAGATAGATAGATAGATGATAGATAGATAAATAGATAGATAGATAGATAAACAGATAGATAGACAGGTAGATAGATAGATTAATAGATAGATATGTAAGGTGAACGGTATAAAATGTGTTACGTGAGTTTAAAAAGTAAACAATAGTACGCTCGAACTACATATTGACCGCGTGGTTTACAAACGAATACAAAATAAGTCTATCCTCTCCCCGTGTTGTGTGTCCAATACACAAAACTGGTGAAATTATTTGTTTCCTCGGTAATTATTATCTCTACAGAAGGAGTCGGTACAAGATAGATTGAGACAACCGTTTTCATTCACTCGCGACATTTACAAAGATTAGGAGCGCTAACTTAATTTAGTGACTAGAATAATAATTAATACAATAACGACTATAATCGCGACTAACAACAGCATAAAAACTTTTCGCCGATATTTACGTAGGTAATGACTTCCCTTGACTAACTCTTGCCCGCCCAGCTCGACGTTTGCGTGTGTGGTCTCTACATTGTTCTCTATCGTATCTGTAACGCAATGATCCAGTCTTTATGATTCACCATTTTAATTTTCTACGCGCATTGTTGGAACATGAATGCACTTACTGATCGTATCGCCCTGTTGGTACGACAGCGCAGCTAGGTCACGCAATATTTGATTCACATCCAAAATGTCTCCTTCGATCCATTTTATCCTCTCTTCCCTCTCTAATAGTAAACCTTGTTGAAACTCAAGACTCCTGGGCATTGTACAGAAAATAATTTTACTTGCGAACTGGTTTAAAACGGTCCATATACTATTTGCATTCGTTCGGGTATCGGTGTACATCGAACGAAGACTTACCGTACACACTCAAACGAATTTTGCTGAGAATACATGTGTCAATTATTTTATTATTTAATAAGATCACCGAAATTTTAAGTTCGAACTAGGATTGTTTATTAGTCGTGTACGGTTCTTTCGGAAAATTATTATTTAGAAAACCTCATTCGAACTTTTTCTTAATGAAATTTTAACATCAGCTGAACCCATCACTTGAGCGCAAACTCTGAGAATTAATTTCGATTTTTTTCACTGCCTCGAAACGTGTGATTACAGTAATATGGTTGATGCAATTTCAAACCTTAGTGTTGAACGGTGCTCATCCTCTTGAACCTGAAGTTGACGCTGTTCATCGTCATCCTGATCCATTGGGCTCTCTATACTAGTTATACGCAAAATATGTCTTTTCATGTTCTCTGCAACTGTCTGAAAACATTTGTTTGCAAAAATAAATTCCAATTCATTCTATACACTTCGATTAAGAAACATTCGTTTATCTTTTATGGGTGAAGCAGAAAACATTTTTACAGCTGAAAATTTAAATTTTTTTCGTAATTTCTCAAAAACCGAGGATTATAAGTAGCGATGGATACTGTTATCCAAAAATGATAACAATCTAGTAGCTATTTCGATTCGTTTATAGCAATCTTCAAGCCTGATAAATTCTATTATTAGAAAAAGGTATAGCTGGATAAGATCCCAAAGATTCCAATAAAGATTTCAAAATTCTATGATCTTGAATTAAATTTTTAATTATGTACATTATTTCTCTGAAAACAGAAGTGTTTAATATTACATAATATACCTACAGACAAGTAAAGAAATATCAAATTTTCATTTTATTAACTACAATGCACTTTATTAACACTAGATTTCAAAATGACGGATTCTAATATTTTTAACTTGCGAATATTGAGATTGTAAAAATGCATCCATGAGCAATTATTTAACAAATTGATTTCTTTGGGTATATATTATTTAAAAAATAACTACAAACTTTGATAGATACATTCATGTTATTGTTATAAAGTAATGTGAAATAGTCATTTTTAGTGCTCCATAAATCTAGTGTTAAAAAATCTGGAAAACGTTGAGAATATTGCTTCTGACAATGTCCCATTACTGAATTTTTATTAAACTTGTATCTCTAAAATTTCTATGAGAAACATGCACTTTTTCGGATTTTCGAACATTTTCAATATTTTTAAATGTGTATGTCTAATTTGAAACAATTGAAAAAATACACGTGGTTATTTGATAAACGTGGCTATTTGATAACATCGATATAAAATCAGCAATTTTAAGTTTCTGAAATTTTTTAAAAATCGATTTCGCAGTCAAAAATTTGAAAAAAATTCACAGTCGTGTGTGCTGTTAATTAAAATGTTCATGAATTTTTTGCTGAGAAGAACAGAAGAACTAAAGGGTAATTCATTAAAATCAAGATCACTCTATAATTAATTATTATCTATAATTTTACACACAGAGTTTTCTTTGGGGGCTCTAACAAATGATATGATGAAAGATCAATTTGGTTTGGGGTCACATTTCACCACCTTATTCGGCTATACCCTTAGTAGTATACAGGGAATAGGGTATGCAGTGATTCATAAATGGAGAATGTATGCAATAACTTTAAAGTAAATGATGAGATATTATATACCTTCTGCATGTCGGAATATCTTTGCATAGCATCTGTAAAATCGGTGGTGAGTTTCTCAATTTGCAACTTCTGCTGTTTATCACCTTTCCTCATTAGCACTGTCAGTCTTGCAATATCTTTGCTGGTTTGAGTAATTACTTGATTTGTGCTTAACTGTGTTACATGCCTAGAGAAATAAAAAAAGTAATCAGCATGGATTGTAAACAGACTGCTATTATAACTACACTGTGCATTTTTATATGAAATAAAAATTTTCTGCATCAATTGCAAGCCACAGGAGCTGAAAACAATACATCAATCTTCTTCGATTCTGTTAATCTTTCTACTGTTTTACATTGCATCTCCTAATGTTTGTTACAAATTCATAAAATCTGTGATCTAATTATAACGATTAATTTAATGTGAATGATACTGTGTAATCACTAGACTGCAAATGTTTCTGAACTAATTTGCTGTAATCAAATCAACTACTAAGAGTTCCTTGGAGGCCCAGATAAATTCTAAGGCTCGTTAAAATTGATCGAAATAAATACTGTGGAAATGTATAAAATTGTCTAATAGTCATAAATCCAGACAACAATGCAGCTATACAATTTAGGTAAATATTGCATATAATTATACTGCTTCACATAAGAAAGAGAATACCTACACCTTATCTCTTAGACCCTGATTATCTTTATTGGTTCCAATGTTCTTGTATGCATTTTTCAGTGTTCTCCAACTTGTGTTAATTGTATATATGTTAGTAGTAATATTCTCGCTGAGACTATAAAGTTCAGTAGGGCTAAATCCCACATCAGGTACATCTGTCCGTTGATCCGTGGACCCGTATGTTTGAGAACTATGAGCCATTCTATAAACAAACAGAAGTATTTACAAAATGAGTCACGAACCTAGAAAATATGAATGAAAGTTTAAAAACTCGAAAATCATTAAAAGTACACATATACACATAATATTTACTAAACAGAGGAGTTATTAAAATCGTAAAACATATCAATTTTCAAGTAGATTACATCATAAAAGGAAAACGGTAATATCATCTGTTGTTTCGTGAGGTATTGACTTACAGTGTGATATACCTTAAAGTCTGTGTCAGACGCCGAGTTTATAATTTTCTATCTCGTGTCAGTAATAATATTATTACTAAATGCAAACTTTTGTAAGCTGAACGAAAACGGGGTACAAATATCGATATGTTCCCGTGATTGTCATGCAAAAACCACTCGAAGCTACGCGATAGTCACACTGACATTAAAGAACGAGCATAATAAATGGTAATTTGTGGAATTCTTTAAATCCATTTCACGATTATAAGCAGCTCAACAGAGCAGTCGGATCTAATGGTCTATAGTCGAACAGTTCAAATTAATGAATACGAAAACACGCAGAGAGACATTGAGCATGGTCGAGGAACAACAAACCTGTTTTGTTTTATCATAAGTGTTTTTAATATCTAAATAAAAATTGCTTTATTAATTCACATTTAAAAACCAAGAGAACTATTTTTATGTGTCGAATCTTAGAAACTGACAGTTGCCTAAACGGTCTAATCTACCGTCCGTGTGACATTAGCTTCTTTATACTCTCTTCTGTGCGTGTTGACAGGCATCTATATTACCGACGGGTTACATTTTTTCAATACAATTTCATTCCCTTAGTGTCCCGCAATTTGGGAGTCATAGCACGATGCTAGGGAGTTTGAAGAGAGATTATTTTTGCTGTGATTGGCTGGCGAATGATTGTTGCGATAGTGCTGCCATCATTGACACACAACACACACGCACACAGAGTGAGAGAAAAGAGAGAAAGATAATCGTAAATGCATGTGTAATCAATCATTGACTGAGTAATAAGTATGAGTGTGTACCATCGCTTGTCTCATTTCAGTTTTTGCGTGCCCAGACTCTTTTCCGCATACGCTGAGCTAAAAACACGAATTTTATTCTGCAGAATATCCCAAAAATGTCGTACTTCCTTGAAAGTGATGATTCCTGAAGTCATTTGAAGTGACATTTTGCTTTGCGACAATGTTCTCCGAAAAATGCGGACCAATCAAAGCACGGTGATAATACAAGGATTCTGGCTCGACCAATGCCAACGTCACGCTCGCCTATTTCGGACTCTGATTGGTCCGTGGTTTTCGTGGAAGCCACGGAGAACATTTTCGCAAAGGAAAAAATTACTTCAAATGATCTCAGGAATCACCCCTAATAAGAAAGTACAACACTTTTGGGACACACTGACTACGACGCGCCGTACGATCTGCTCATTATTACTGAAACACTGTATTACTCAAATACGTTTAGTTTGCTTGCGGTAGAGTGAGACAAGCTACATCATTCATATGAAAACTCACACATGAAAACGTGTTTGTTTTGTTCTATCTTTCTCGCGCATCTCTTTTTCTTTCGCGAAGACCTGCGCAGAATCGAATGCGCAATGAGATAACGGGGGTGGACATTGCGACGACGAGGAAATCACAAAACGCGACGTTAGAGAGGTAATGTACTAATTTCGACGACTTGGCTACACAAGGCCATTTACGAATATTTAAAATAATGCTATTATCGTGTAGTAAATTTTCAGTAACCTATGATATGTACTAATGTTTCTACTTGAATTCAAATAAGAGCAGAGTTTTGTATACAAGGTGTTTCCGAAATTGTACAACCGGAAGGGAGGTGACTCCTCGTACAACAGTAAGTCGAAAGTATACAGTAAAATGTTTCCCTATACATCCCCATTTTCGAAAAATTTAAACATAAGAACGCATGTTATTGAACACGGCTACCATAACAGATCAGTTCATTAATTATCACTTTCTTTTATAATAAACACGAATGCACGTGTATCCGACGAATTTTTAAAGTTGTTCCGGTGTGCGAGAATTTCGGAAACACCCTGTATAGCTTAATGTGTCTGCGGTAACGTCGGTACTACGTAACTCAAACCGATGTCCAAAGGTCTTTGTTATACCTTACAATTATACAATTATCCGATCAATGATTAACAAAAACTGTTTAATATTCTTTTCACAGAATTTTTCAAATTATTGTGCACCAAACATCCTAAATAGTTTGGCAATAAACAAATTTTCGTGGGCTCATATAAATGTGTCTAAAGCCCCGTCTAATGTGTTCCTACCGCTAGAATCAAAAATAAATTTAATAATAAATTCAATTTAGCGGTAATTTAGGCGTCGGTGGTGCAAAAAGCCCAAGAAAATCCAAAGAAATTTTTTTCATCCGACGGTCGGCATTGTCGAGGTGCCAGCTTCCTGCTTGGCCAGAGGTTAGTCGCATGGCGGACGCTGGCTTGACAACACGTACGGCACGGAAGTTCCCGAATACGACCGACAGATTGCGAAAGCCTTCAGAAACAACAACCGTCGGCCGTAAGTAAACGCTATTGTGATTTCTCATCGTTTTATCCGCTAAAATAATCGCCTTCCAGTCGCTCACAAATCGTAAACAGCAAGCCGAACGTTCGATTACCACGGTTCGCTAATTATTTTCTCGGAATCTCGTCGGGAAAACCGTCAAAACTCGAATAGAATTTTCTCGAGGGTTGCTTCAGAGCCAGTCAACGCTGCACGTACATTAGGTCGTGCGTCATGTCGGCTCTGAACGCATCTTCCATCGCTTCGTTTGCGCGAATCCTTCCCGAGCCTCGAGCCCGATCTCCTCGACTGCAAAAATAACCCCGGTTTCTCAATTTCGATTGAAAAAAAAAAACAAAAAAAAAGCAGAACCTATACGCAGGACTGGGGTAATCGAGCGTTGTTTGCGGCCGCCTACGCAACTGCTTCTACTTTTGACATTTTAATTGGTGCAACTTTTCAAGTAGGTTGATCCTCTACGGCTTCTTGCATGTTCGCTTGAACCTTCTTCCTCGAACGCGCTTTATCTCCCGAGAAAACCTTGAGGTCGCTGACGTTCACGGCAATCGTGTCGCGTCCTGTGCGGAGAGAGCCCCCTTTTGCCAAGGAACATCGTGTGGAATTTTATCCTCTTTTTGGTTTCGCTTGTTTCCCCAAACGCGCCTCTGCCATGTAGACATCGCTCGAGACCAACGCTCGCCTCTTCGCTTTCGAATCCCCGAAAATTTGCTCGCGTCTCGAAACAGCGTTCGGTTCTGCCGGTTTCCCCATTTTCATTTTGTCACGGGACGTTCGACAGCCTCCCTCTTGTAAACACACGTATGCAAGCACGTCCGTGTGTCTGTCGATCGATGTGCACGCACACGGCCCAGCCGTGCACGAAGCTCAGCCAGCCGTTTATTGTCATGCTTCCGACGTTTCCACGAAATTTTCGTGGCCTCTCGAATCGATATTATATTGGGGGAACCCAGTGGCATACTGAACGAATTTTTCGAACGCATATATATTTTTCTTTGATCGCCTTTCACTCGTCGCTTCGGTTCAGCATCTGCAGCGTCCGTCCAGCAGAAATTTTCGAACCTCGAATTTCTGCTTAGCTCAGCCGAGAACCTGGACTCGCATATAGCCGTGTTTGTGCAGCTGGTTTTCTTCGTTCCCTGCTTTCAATTATTTTCCCTCGACGATTCATACCATCGTCAAAAGGAATCACAGGCAATTTTGTTTACGGGATCGGAGCGTGATTATTTCGAAAACATGATTGCAGTAATTAACGGCTCTGCGACGAGCGGGGGAAAATGGCGGTTTTATCGTGGCGTGTACGGAAACGACGCTCTTTCGGTTCTATCGTTTTACATCTAGATTCTCGTGTCGGTATCCTGATCGCTCCGATTTTAGCCCGATGAAGCGTACAATTTCTTCGTTGTAAAGTCGCGCTCGAAGAAGGGGTTGCCGGGACTTTGAGAAAAAGTTGTTCATTACGCTCTAGATGCGCGACTCGTTTCATTGAAATTATAATTTTAGGGTTGGATGACTTTCCTCGCGAGTTGATCTAGTTTCTCTATGAACGAGCCCCGTGTGTTCTAACGATTTACAATCTCGAAACGTTTAATGGTCGGGTCACGCATACAGGCTCGCGTCGGTGAGCGCGTTCGCTCGGCTGCGCCTTTAAATGCTCGCCCATATGACTGTTCCTACGTCGAAAGTGTGACGGCCGTACGCGGCCTCTTTGTCACAGGGGCAGACTTGAACGCTTATCGGGCTATGAATAGACGTACTGATTTCCTTTCAGCTGTCCACTTTGTTGGGGGCTGGTTTACACCTTGCCACGGAACTGTGACACGCTCGAATAATCCCGGTCGACGCGAGACCCCCTACGAAATTCGGTGACGAATCCCGGGAACTCTCATCTCGCTGCTTGAGCTGGGCAAAATTAAAAAAAAAAACAAAACAACAATACTCGATTGCATATAAGGCCTTTCCGAGACAAATTAGTATTAACCACCTGAATACTGGGCAAAAGGGAAACATAGGGCAATTGTTCTAGTAGGCGGCCATTTACGGCCAGTAGTCAGCCATCTTATGCGTCGTTATTATTAATGCATTATTTTCGAAATGTTCTATAATATGGGGACATGAGGCTACACATTCGAGTAAACTGGAAGTAGTGCATTGTGCTCATTCAGATCTATAATAATTTGTTAGTAGATATTTATTTTTATGCAAATTCTTTTCGGGAGGGCTGACTATTGGGTAAGGACTGAAATAAATAAATTGAAGTCTTGAATGCTAAGCAAAAGGGAAATGTACATAAGGTAAATTGTTTTAGAAGTCGGCCATTTCAGGCCAGTGGTCGATCATCTTAAGCGCTTTTATTATTAATGAGACATTTCCAAAAGTTTGTATAATATGGAGTCATGAAGCTACACTGTAATACTAGCTTCATTGTAATAGTAGGTTTACGGGGCACGTCAAAATGGCGTGTTTTAATGTTGTCAATTGGCTAAATTTATTTCTTTGGGTATGTATTATTAAAAAGATTGACTAAAAATTTGGATAGACACATTTTCGTTATTTTTATACAGTAATGTAAAATATTCACTTTTAGTGGTCGGTAAACCAAGTCTGAAATGTATAATAATTCAGTAATGCTGGCTATTAGGGTAGGGGTTGATATAAGGCACAGTCACCCTATTGCACTTTCATTATTGAAAGAATGAAGCGAGTTAATTGAATGTGTCTCCAACATCACGTCGTTCGAGTGGTACACAATTTAAACAGCACTTTAAATACAAAGTGTAATTTCAGCAAATTATTTTTACAATCTGAAGCATATTTTGAACTCGTGGAGGTGTATATTCCTTTAAAAATTAGAGTCACGATAAAATAGGTCGTTTGCTTTTTGAATCGTTTTACTTAGTAAGAGTACCCAATCAAGCTAGACAGTAACGATCATCCTGGTCGCAAAAACAATTTTCACTAGTCGCGAAAAACGATCCGCTCTAGTTACATTCACGCTGGACGAAACCTAAATTATCCCCACCAAGATTCGCCTGCTGGAGACTAGTGTACGTCGATTCATATACGGTGGCACAAAGAGCGTTAGTTGCATGACAATGAGCCCGTTGTATTCGGCGTGTCTCCGAACGTGAAGAAATATCGATGACATATGAAATTGTGTGAAGAAGGAATTGACTTGCGCAAACACGTGTTTCCCTGTTTTCCCGAGTGCCCACGTACACATAATTTCTTCCTTTATTTGGTAACAGCCGTCGCCGTCGTCGCCTGTGTCGTGGCCTGATTTTCGTTTGCCATGGTTTACAATAGTTTACATTCCACGTATTTTAGTTTGCTGCACAGTAGCACAGCTAACCATCTGCTGTTTATAGTAGTCTGCGGATGTTTATGCACTTGGGTCTGTTCTTCTTGAAAAGAAACTCGAAATACATTTACGGTCATAATTAGACTGCGGACTTTAAACAATTCTGATAAAAACTGGTACGTACAATTAAAAGTGGTGGACATATTAATTAAAGATTTAATAGTGTCGACGTATTAGTTTCAGCTTAATGACATAATTGAAAAAAGAAAGAAATTTTTATTTGACTTCTGTGTCTTGCAATAAGTGCCAACATTTTTTATTTCGTATAAAGATCCGCAGTCTAATCACAATAGATGTCTAGCATGTTCGTATAATGTGCTTGAACAATTAATATTATTATTCGCAGGTTTTTTCTTTCGAAATAGTAAATGCAGCTGAATAATTTAACACTAGAAATGACGGGTTCTAATATTTTTCATTTGCAATTATACGGTCATAGTAGAAGTCCATCGTGCGTGTATAATGTGATTGAGTGGAGCGGACAGTTAATATGACCATTCACGGTCCTCGGGTTTTTGTTCTTCCGAAAAGAAATAGCAAATGCAGTTGAACGATTCAATAGTTGACTGGTGAAGTTGTTCACCGAGCTGTGAATGAGTCTCTGTTTAGTTAACGATGAAATGGTTGAATATTGTAATTAGATTGTGAATATGTAAATTTGTATGAGCATCCGCAGTTCGGTCGAGAGTATCCGCTGGGTCTCGAGCGTTATCGGCCTTCGGAAGTTGGCAGCCTTGTTCTAACTCGTAGAGAGCAACCGTCACGGCGCATCTGTGACGTGTCACAGGGACACACAGAGAGTACATGGAGCGTTCGAAGTTGCCCAGGGAAGGATAGCGACAATTCGCTTTACGTCACTCCATTGCTATCTCTTTGTTCGCTGTCGTCACGCGTTCCCATATCGTAGCTCGCTCGCGCAAAAATTAGCCACGGCTAAAACACGATTGTTTACACTGTGGACCTTATCGAATATTTCGGGGACACCCACTAAAAAAATAATCTACAGCCTATATTCCATCATACATCTCCTAGTCTTCATAAAACGAACACTAGAATTTGCATGCATTTTTTACACAAATCGTAACATTGAAGCTTATAGGCTTTTCTTTTTTTAGTTGAAATTAGATTTTTCAACACGTCCGGATAGTATAAAAATTTATATAGGTAAGAGCCATTTACTGATTTAAATGTTTGAATGTTGTATCTTTTGAAGGTTAGGGTCAAACGTTTCATTGCTGACTGTTCTGAACCGGAGTTCTCGTCCTAGCTATTAATAGTGCTAAGGTGACAATATTTTTTCGAAATTGTACGTGTAACTCATCGATTAACTTGTCAACTAACGATTCGTAACATATATTCATTCAAACACAATGGTATATATCCCTCTAGTTTATATCGCTAGATCCGTGTAATTGCGGGATACCAACATTCCCATAGAAAACCAGTAACATAACTGTTCCTGTGGAATGTTGCGTTTCCGGTGTCGTGATCCCAGAATTCCATAATCTGAATCGCGGGACGCGGTTATCTCGAGCACGCGTAGTGCGAATTTTTATCTGCATAAATTGGTCATTAACGTTCTTCGTAAAAAAAAGAGACAAGGAGTTTATCGAAGTTATTCGAAACGGCGAATTTGACGTTGACCGTGACAGAGTAGGACAACGGTTACGAAAATATTTACACGCGACCGTTTTGTCGTATGTATCCGATCGGAACACGTTCGACGGATACGTAAATTGGAACTCTCGCCGGATAAATTTAGACGAAGCGATTTTGATCGTTATTTTGGTAATTCGACTAGTCCGGAGAGCCGGAGAGCCCGCGGAGCCTTCGGGGAGGCCTTCGTCCGAACATCCTCCGGCGAAGGCAATGTAAATTTAAAAGGAAACGAGATACCGAATACCGGTTTAATGCACCGGAGCAACATTTTCAATGTCGGAGTGTGTTTCTGGCGGCGACCTTCGCTCGTGCAACCTTAGAGCAACGTGACTCGAGACAGGCACGAATCCACTCGTGTGCGCCCGTAAATTTAGCTTCCGTCTTGTTCGTTGGGGGTAAACCTTGTCTTCCTTCTGTAAACATCGGTACTAACGTAAAAAAATCCATCAACGATATATAAACTAAACTTCGAAAATTTTTACTCATCGTCGACTCTGTATTTTCGTTCTGTTTTTAAACACGTTCGAATTTCCCGCCCGCCGTTCGAAACATATGAAAACAATTTCGCTCTGTATTGATATTCAACAACTTGCATATTCGCGCCAATACTTTGCATTCTGGTAACACTGCCAAGAATTCAAATTCATTTTCCGCAGCTCTTTTGTTCTCCGATCGAGCCGTGCTTTTTGTTGATGCATTTATTTGATATGATGCTGCTCGTTATTTATGCGGAACGACCGCATACGTGAATAGATAATGTCGGTCATACATATTTTCATATCTGATAAACGAGAATACCAGTTTTTGCTGCTGATCCATTTACGTTTACGTGATCGACGATCACTCGGACATTTTTGCGAGAGTATTTCTTGCGATTTTAATTTTTAAAAACAATTTTAAAACGAAACACGTATTGAGACTTTTAGCTCGACAGTATAATATTCCTGTCATTTCTATAGATTTTTTACAATGCAATTCAACGTATAATCGTAGTTAACTCAAGTAGATATTTAATCACCAATTGGATTAAAAATTAAACAAAAGTAAGATTAATTTATTTATAGTTCATGCCAAATTTGAAATAGAACATGAAGTCGTCTTTGAGACAAAACCATTTTCCCGTCAGTTTCGAAACCGTGGTGGCTGAAAACGCACCCGAAAGCTTTTCCCAGGCTCCGTAATCCTAAGTGCACGGGGGGACGCTCAGGCGAGGCGGTCAAAGACGACCTTAGTCGAACCGCAGCCGAAGTTGCCCGACCTCGCCCGATCTGGCTGACGATAGAAGCCGAGATCGGTCGAGGTGAGGCGACGGAAGGTTCATTGACCGTCTGACCATGAGCCGCGCCCCACATACGCTCCTCTCCACGTTCATCGTCCACGGCTTTCGGTTGTTTTGTTGCTCGTAACCGATACCTCAAGATCAAAGCCGTTTCTTTGGAGAAGGTCCTCGTCCTGAGCCCCGTTGAAGACCTTCACCTGTGAGCGCGATAAGCCCGCACGCGTTAATCAGTGCCTCCTGGTGCTGGAATTAGAATTTCTATATATACTATATATACCGAAACAGGAATTGATCGTTTCTGTTCGCTTCACTATGCCATGTACTACCCCTGGCAGAAAGTGTTCGATCCAAACCGTTCCATTTTCATCACCATAATTAATTAAGTTCATTTCGAGTTTTAGAAATGGTAAATCGATGATCCCGAAATGAAACAATAATGCAATAAATGCTCTTTTCTCAGAAAATTATTAAAATCTGTCGTCAAATCACTTTAACCTTTTGTTTACACTCTGTGAAATTTTCTTGCATTTTTTAAATTAGATATTAACGTGTTATACATTTAAGAACAAAATTAAATTGATTAAATATTTTCTACCAGAGGTAACGAAATTATATGTCTACTTAATGAAAAGCCAAATAAAATTTTAATACAACTGCTTGCACTGTTCTCACGGTGGTAAAACTTGTCGCCTTTCTTGTTGTCGTTCGGATGAATGTTGATTGATGTTTCTGTCCTGCATGATGATACTGTGGAAGTACCTATATATTGTTTACATACGTTGTAACATTAATGAGCAATAGAACACCTGAATATTTTGTATTATTTTATAGAATCTTTGGAAATAAATATGTATTCTATTATTTGCATGAGTACTTTATATATTTGCTGTAAGATTAATGAATTGGTGTAAATCGAGGAAGATTTCAAGTGATACTTGTTACCAAAGATGCAGAAATACATGTTGTATAGTTTGATTCTCAAGTAAGTCTTGTATATAGGTAAATTTCTGTCGCATAGACTAGGATAGTTTCAATTTAGGATGAGAAATGAACATTTTGATTGAAATAAATCATTAATGTTCAGCGTAGTGGTAGGAAGAAAGGGGTACGACAGAATAATGCTATCGAGTTTTGCAGCGCAGTATTAGTTGTGCTTCGATGCAAGAAACTTGACACGAACAATTGCTAATACATTATATTTCTGTATCATCAGGTGCAAAAGCTGAGTATTAGTAATGAAACGTGGAAGGAGTAGCATGCGTGTAAGCAGTTAATCACTTGGCGGATTGTTCAGTATTTTGATCATGATCTTTTCTTTGTTTCAGCTTCCTAAAGGAAGATCTGTGTGCTGTGATTTATCACTAAGGGGGCCGAAACACGCGCAACAACGGACAACCCCACAGGACAGGGGGGTGCTTCTCGTGTCTCGGGAGGAAGGTCAGGGTCAAATAATAACCTTGACTGTAAACAATTCATACACGAGCCGCTTCTCTTTTACACCCCCACAAAAACAAGTCCACCGTGTTACACTTTCCAACTAGTAACCACTGAAATTAAAAGTAATTCGATGCCTTCCAGGGACGATATTCGCTCCCTATCCACTGAGCAACGCTGGATCCCTCCTTCAACTGTTAGACGCGATGCACGCACCCAAGAAAGCAGAAATGATCTCATCTTTAGAAAGGTTCGGGGTATTCTTAATAAGCTTACGCCGGAAAAGTTCGCAAAGCTGAGCAACGACCTGCTCCACGTTGAGCTCAATTCTGATCTGATTCTTAAAGGTGTCATTTTCTTGGTAAGTTATTAATTCAGTTGTATTAGTAACTACACTGTGGATTTTTATGCAAACTAACATTTTTTGTAATGATACTTCGCTTCTTTACTCATTTATTTCTTTAATGATATCAACGCTAGGTTTACAGAGCACTAAACATAACTTACATTATTTTATAAAAACAACGAGAACGTGTCTGTCCAACTTTTAAAACATTTTTTAAATAATATATACTAAGAGTATATATATATACTCTTTACAATCTCTGTAGTCATAAATTAAAAGTATTTGGACGCATAGATCTAGTGCTAAGGAAACATAGTATTGAATTGATTTTGTATCCACAGTTTAGTAATGCCTATATTCTTCTTAATTTTCCCAATTCTCGTTCTTGTTTGTGCAATACATCTTCATGGAACGTTGCTGACTTGTATTTAAAACATATCGGCGATCTTGACGTGTGACTCTAACCTAAAAAGTTTTTCGTATAAATACGAGAACGATACAGATAAATTTATGCAAAACAAGAAATGGGAACACAGTTAGGGGGAGTGCTAATGAATTTTGGTGTTGGTGTTGCAGATCTTTGAAAAAGCGCTTGATGAACCCAAGTACAGTTCTATGTACGCACAGCTGTGCAAACGGCTGTCAGACGAAGCTCCAAACTTTGAACCACGAAAAGCTCTTATCGAAAGTCAAAAAGGCCAGAGCACGTTCACGTTTCTTCTCCTTAACAAGTGCAGAGACGAATTTGAGAATCGTTCGAAAGCAAGCGAAGCATTCGAGAGCCAGGATGAACTCGGCCCGGAGGAAGAGGAACGCCGACAGGTGGCCAAGCGAAAGATGCTCGGCAACATCAAATTTATCGGGGAACTTGGCAAGCTCGGCATCGTATCGGAACCGATATTACATCGCTGCATCCAGCAGTTACTCGAGAAGAAAAGACGAGGGGGATCCCGGGGGGACACCGCCGAGGATATCGAGTGCCTCTGCCAGATCATGCGTACCTGCGGCCGTATCCTTGACTCGGATAAAGGTCGCGGACTCATGGATCAATATTTTCGACGTATGAAGTCACTGGCAGAGAGCAGCGATCTTCCTCTACGCATCAAGTTTATGCTGCGTGATGTCATTGAACTACGCCGCGATGGCTGGGTACCACGCAAGGCGACTAGCACCGAAGGTCCAATGCCTATCAATCAGATCCGCAGTGATAACGATGAGTCTTCGAGGGGTAATGGCTTCCATAGACGAGAGGATCGCCTCGGAGCGGAGTTCTTAAGGAAGATGGGACGTGGCGGACTAGACATGGACATGATGGGAAGCATCCCGTTGACTTCACCGTCATTTGGCATGTCATCTCCATTCAGCTCGAACGGATTCTCAGGAAGTTCCGGGGTCGGCTACGGCCGCCACAATCAACGTAACCAACCGGGTTACTATCAGAACCAGAATCGTCACCAGAATAACTATCAAGGGAAACATAATCAACAGCAACACAACTTGCCGCAAAACTTTAACAACAGTAAGCACTGTCTCTTTCACACTGGGTGTCAGTCATCGAAATTATTTTAAAAAATTACTAGTGGTTTGCGAAATTCAGGAAATTATCGGGTCGAGAATTTTTTTTGGGTCCCGAAACAATTTCGTGTTGAGAAGTACGTTTCGTACGAATTTCCAGGAATTTTTTGTAGACCAATAAATGATGAGACACTTGATACATCATTTACTAATGAGTTCACCGCGGATTTTTATGCTAAATAAAAAAATTTCCAAGTCAATTATCGAGTACCGAAAATATTATAGACTAAAATGCATTCGTTCTTTGGATATTTTATGAAGCCGAAAATAATGTAATAACACTCTTAAATTCGTTTAATTTCTTCATAGTTTTGGACCTCACCTATTCATTTTTGTCATAAATATTTACAATCCGCAGTCTACTAATGAGTCTGAATGAATTGCAGGTAGCAATAAAGAACAATTACGCTTCAACAAGAATAAGATGTTGATCGGACATCCAGAAGAGGTGTCACTTAGACCATCAGCTAATTCCATGATGTTCAAACAAACCAACATCAATCCCAACCTACCTCTGAACAGTGGTAAGTGTTTTATCAATGAAACGTAATATCAGGTTGTAACAACAAGTTACATTGCCAGTCTCAACTTATTCTGATCCTTTGGATTTAGTAATGACTAGACAGCGGATATTTATGCAAAATAGAAATTGTTTGCATCGCTTACAAGACACAGGAACCAAACACGACTTTATTTCTTGCTTTCGTAGTTTTATTAAGTCGTAAAACAATGTGTTGATATTCTCAAATTCTTTTAATCCTGCTACTGTTTTAAATTATATCCTCCCATTTTTGTGATAAATGCATAAAATCCGTAGTCCAGTTCGTAGTCTAATCTCATTATGTGTGCACGTGACTGTGATTAACAGGAAGTTTTTAATCAAATTCGAATATAAGCAGCCTAGTTTACTCTACGATGGAATGTGATCAGTGTTGGGATTCATTTCTCTGTAAACAGTTTCTTCGAATTTCAATTCGATCGATTTATTATCTAAAGCACCTACTTTTTGTTATCATTTTTTAGCGCGCTCACGACATGAACTACATTCCCCAAATTTTCTGAATCCCACCACCGAATGCGATTAATGAAAGTAGTTGCGCAAAAGCATGATTTGGTTGAACAGTTGCGACCTCAAATATGGATCGACCAAATCTGTAGTGATTAGAAATCATCCGAGTTTGAACAAAGTAGTTCGAAAGATAAGAGCAGGGCTTGGAAATTGATATAATATCGGCTTCGGATTTTCAAACAGTTATGGATAGACACCGGATCTTTATGCAAAAGAAAAAGTTTGTGCATCCTTTGCCAAACACAGGAGCAAAATATAAATTTATATTTTTCGCTAATAATTTGAATGTAGCAAAAATAAGGTTCTCCATAACTGTTTTATTCCGAACCTTATAGTTATAACAGTTTAAAACCGTTATTTTCGGAAGCGTGTTTAAAGCCCTGGATAATATTTCTAATTATCGAAACTGTAGATCTGTTCCCAGGAAGAGCATCAGAATTGCCTCTGTTACGTACTACCACACTGAAGCCCAGCTCACCACTACTGCACAAGGAATTACCGCCAGCGATCGTGATCAAACAAGGTCCAGTGGACAAACGGGAGAAAGCCAGGGATAGGAAAGACAAGGGGATTTCGAGGGAGGAGATATTGAAGAAGGTGAACGCGTTGGTGGACGACCTCGCGACCCCCGGGAACATACAGGCCACGGTCACGGCTTTCCAAGATCTTAAGATACCGGAGCGTCTGTTACGACACGCCGTATACACGTTGTATTCGAATACGTTGGACCGAGGCGATACAGAACGAGAGCTGGTCGCGAAATTCATAGTCGAGCTGGAGAAAGCGGAAGCGGTCACCTCGCAACAGATACACGAGGGCTGGAAAGAGCTAGTGTCGAATATACCGGAAAAAGAGAGTACCGTGCCTTGTGTAGCATCTCACGTAGCCTATCTGACAGCCAAGGCTATCGTTGATAATTTGATTCAGTTGACCGACCTGGTCGCCGTCACCGAGAACGGCCAACACCACCCATTGTTTTTACTCACCCTACAACAGTTGCATAAGAGCCAGGGCAAAGTGAGGCTCACCGAGATCTTCAATGAGAGCAAAGTGAACCTGATCAGCCAGCTCCCGGAGGCGGACAAAACAAAGGAGAGGCTCGCCGAGATTCTTGAAGACCGGGAGCTCACTTTCCTCTATCCGTTGCTGAAGATCCAGGGAGATATCTGGCGTCAACTTGAGAACGACCCCAACCCAAATACTCTCTACAAATGGATCAAAGAAAAGCTAGAACCATCGCATCATACCGACTCGGAATTCATTAATGCTCTCATGAACGTCCTTTTAAAATACATAACACAGGTTAGTCTTCGACATAATACCTACTCTATTTCTGTTTTTTTTTCTTTTCTTTTTTTTTAACACTTTATCGACCTATAGCCTATTAATCAGCTTTTTGTCCCGGACGCTTACCGTCCGGAAGCCTAGTAGTTTATTAGTTTATTAGTTTGTTAGTCTATTAAATCTGCTGACAGAATGTGTTTACACAACCCTTAATTGGTTGGCACGGCAACCGAAACAGTGCCGGTGTCAGCGAAGTGTTTGTGGTCGAATGATCGGTAAAAAGTGTATAAGACGTTCAACTGGTACTGGTCGATAAAGAGTTAAGACCTGCATTCTCTCACCGTCCACTGAGTGTTTCACTTAAAGGGGCCAAGAATTTTTAAAGGGGAAACTATTGAACCTTTTGCATTGGGATTTTGCTTATTGGTATTTGAAGTACGTGTGCGATTGTACTTTACTGAAATATTCAAAAAATATGCCAGTGAATGGAAATATAGTTTACCTTCTGTGTCCTCTAAGTATTTGCCTTCAAAAAAATGATTTAACTTGTTTTAAGTGTGACACTCTGTGCTTTAAAAAATAGTTTGTAATACCCCATATGTGTAATGTTCGTTTTTTTTTTAATGTTGGCATTAGAGGTGTGCGAGGAACCGAAAATTTCGGGTTTAGATTTTTATTCGGGATCGGGACTTCTCGAAAATTTCGGGATTCTCAAATATATTGGAGAATTTTCGGATTCTCGCACAGCTTTCGTTGGCATGTTTAACTAACAATTCATATTGCACCCTCTCGTTTCTGTAAATTTTCTTTGTCGCTTGATAGAGGTATCGTGGTCAGTTCATCTGAATAACCGGTGTGTTCTTTTTTTTATTTATAACAACAGGAAACAATATTGGCACCTGGCATTGACCCGTCAAACGTAGGAAAAGCAGCAATAGATAAAGAAAAAGCATTATTGGATAAATACGCACGCTTGATGCGCTTACTATTTGTGAATATAGAGTCTCAAATGACCGCTCTACATGCGCTTCAAGCCTTTTGGTTTTCGCATAATTTTCCGAAAGGGATGCTACTGCGATGGTTCGACGGGCTTTACCGGCTTGAAGTGATCGAGGAAGAAGCCTACTTTAAATGGAAGGAGTGTGTCACCGACGCTTATCCGGGGAAAGGAAAAGCTCTATTCGAGGTAATTTTAATCTATCAACTTGTTCACATCATTGTAAAAATGAATATAGCCAAGACAGTTTTCTTCTCTTTCAATTAGTTATTTTTTCTAGTGCATAGTTTTCTAATGGTGGTACCTACCACCCTCTGCCGGCACTGAGATTTATGGAGGCTTTTTTACAATTCAATAAAATTCGATCTGTAGTAATTTTAATTTCCTTATTTTTTACATCTAACTATTCAAGATTAACAAATACTTTGTTAAACACAACATATTTGGAAAAAGGGATTGTTGACAAAAAATTTGGAAACTATGGCCAGATTCGAGCGATTGCATACATTTTAAATCTGAATAATTTTTTTTCTAAATGGACCAAACAACTTCAGTTTTTCTGACAATATTCAAAAAATAGTGAAAGTTGCTTTTTATAATTTTTTTATTTGGGCTTATAAGGGAAATTTAAAGAATTCGTTTTGTAGACTTGAATAAGTTATATAGATGCTGAAAATTTCATTGAAATTAATTAATTGGTTTATGAGATACAAACGATTGAAGATTGAATAAGTTATATAGATGCTGAAAATTTCATTGATTAATTGGTTTACTAGAGACAAACAATTGAAGATCGAATTTGTTATTGAACACTATTGTAATTTTGTTTGCTATTTGATTACTTTCCGAAATTATATGCAACAGTTACAGTTACTTATAGTAGAAGATATATACATATTTATCAGGTTCGATTCGTTGTCGCAACGTGTCTGATGCTATAAAACAAGTGGTTAATTAATTCATAAAATCCACACAGTGTAGCTATTACGTAAGATGTGTGGATGGAACAAGTATAGTGATTTTGTAAAGTCTCGGAGCTTCTGAATATTCAGTGCTCAAGGTTCACCAGTGGACTTGGTGTAAACACTTCCATTTTCAATGTTTCTGCATGAACACCATTAAATACACAGTGTCAAGGGAACAACTTTGACCCTTACACTAATCGCAAAAGATCAGTTGATTCATTATTTGTATTACAAATTAATTTAACCCTGCTGCTGTTCTCGTTCAAGCTACTTAAACCTTGAGCATGCTCTCAAAATGTCTGTACAATCATTTCTGATGAAACAGACGTTAAATGCTTTTTATTATTGTCAAACGTCGTCATTTTGAAAATTTGACCTAACTCTCCTAACTAATTGTTTTATTATAACGTTTATAGTTTAAGGTCATTCCAAGGTCACATAACATGGTATATCGATTAAATTTGTCCTTGAAAGCAGTTAGTATACAGTCTAAAGTACGCAGCGCCATTTAGGAAATCATTGATGATTTTTAAATGGCATCGATAAGGATATTTTGTCTTTTATTCTTTGTTATGTTGCAAATAGATTAAAGAATCGAAGAGGGTAAGGGTCAAAAGAGACTTAGAGCACATAGCAAGGTTAAGATTTATGTAATATTCCCACTGGAGATGATACATTGATGAAAAACTAGAGGTACCAGTTTTAAAGAACGCAGCTAGGTTAAAATTTGTTTAATTGCATCGCTAGAAATGATAACACGAGAAAAAAATGTAAAACAGAAGACTTAAAGAACACGGTAAGGTCGAAATTGATTTGATGGTACGAATGGAGATGATACGATGATAGAGAATGAAGGTCACTATACTCTTCCATCGACAACTTTGATGAAATCTAGAACAGACAATTAATTAGAGGCAATTGAATGGTGTAGGTGAACAATTGGTTAACGTGGCTAGACACCGCGTCCACAGAGGAAGAAAGCGACGATCATGACGACGACGACAACAATAAAAACTACCGGATGCAAAAGCTCTGAGAGGGAAAACTACGCTGTTCAGGCTACCACTACCTATAATTTGGAAATAGGGTTTTACTATTTATAATTACTGAGCCAGGCGGTTTCAGTTCACTGCTAATTGAGTTCTCTCTCCATCCAATGCCACAAACGTCTTGTTAGTCTGTGTGTCAAACCCTCGCGCAAGCAAATCGAGAAGAGAAAGGAGGATAAAAGAAAAGGATACAGAACGATAAAGAGGAGAAGGAGGAGGACTGTTTAACAATCAAAATGTCCGACAAAGGGAGAGGAGGAGCGGGGGCAATTAGTTTATGATTTTTTTGTTCGCAGCCAATCGAGTGGTTTGCCGACAGACTTTAATCGAAGCAAGAATGTTTTAGAATGTTTTTAGATAATTAAATATTCATATATATACATACATACACACACACACACACATATATATTTTTATATATATATGTGTGTGTGTGTATATATATGATTTACAATCATATCGGGTCAGCAGGTATCTACATATACAACACTCACGTACACACACGTGCGTGCACGCGCACGTCCGCTCGCGTGCACGCTGCTGTATGAACAACGGTGCAATTCGAAAAAAAAAGAAAATAATTGAAATGAGAAAGGAAAAAAATATGAATTTAGTCTGGTGAATTTGTGTTGTCGAAGTTTTTCTCTAGTATTGTGCATGTGTCACGTTTTTGTACGTCTTTTTGTCTGCGGCACCAGTGAGTCGCTTGTTATCTCTGTGTACCAGCTTTTACATTTATTATGAAGAATTATTATTATTATTATTATCTATTATTAACTATTATTATTATTATTATTATTATTATTATTATTATCATCATCATCATCATCATTATATAATTGATCGCCAACAATCGAAAGAAAATACATCATTCTACCTTCAAACAAAAAGAAAACGACAAAAAAATATGCTAATACATATATAGGGGAGGAAATAAAAAAGAATGATTTGATCAGAAACGGACAAAAAAAGAATTGTGAATTGAAACAAGACTCAGCAATATAGTATATATACGTGCATATATACATACATATATATAATATATATATAATAATAATAATAATATGCGAAGCGTGTGATCATCGAGTTGTTCTCAACGAGCCTCGGAGAGACAGAAAAAAGAAAAAAAAATACAAAAATGAATTTGTAGATATTGGAAGCGGAAAAATGAAGGAAAATTAGAAAATGACAAAAAAATTGATTAATAACGCTGAGTCGCGAAGCTCTTAAGTAACGCCAAACGAAAACGACAAAAAAAATGATAAATAACGAATACCATTTTCTTCTTTGCCAATGCGCGCCTATTACTTATACCGGTCCGTCGATTTTCTCGAGGGGCGGGGGGGACTATATAAACAGGCGATTTAACAACCGTTAAATAACAACCATCGGACAACAACACCACAGGAACAAAAAAAGAGCTCGCTTCGGCGAGCGACCGACAGAGAAAACGAGAAAGTATAAACGATAATGAAATGGAGAAGAAACAAAAAACGACGAACGTTTAGCGACGCGACTTTTAACAATCGTATTTAAAAATGAAGAAAAACGGAATAAACGTACCTTGGTGTAATTTATTACAGATGGCCCCCTGGTTGTTCTGTCGATGACCACAGCCAACACACTCTCTTTACCTTCTCATCTCCTATAGTTGTCCTCTTAGAAGACTATCGCCGATATCGTTAGGATCATCTTTTCTTTAGCGGTGGACTGCGGATATTCATGCGAAAACTAAAATTACATCTGTTACGGGAAATAGTTTTATCAACCTTTCGCGGACGAGCAGTTTTTAAAATAGTGAACTTATCAAAGTCTCAAACAGTGTAAAACAATGGCTCGCGGATTCGTTCATAGAAACCTGTTACATTTCTTCGAATTACATATAAAATTTAAAATTCTTTGTCGGAATATAAATGCACCACGAGTGTACGTATGATATAACGTATGATTTTAATTTTGATAACGATGTAGTAATATTCCGACGTCGTCACTGTTTTGTGTTCATTGTGAATGCATGAAATCCGCAGTTCATCGATCAGCGTTTGCGTGGAAAAACCTTCAGACCGACACGATACTGTTCACAGCGTTCGAAGAAACATAAAAGAGAGAGAGAAAACCGTTTAGTGCAATATCGCAGCTCCTGTGATCGGTAGAAGACAGACAAAACTCTCTTTCCTCTATTGTATCTTGTTCTTCTCTTACGTGTTAATTTTATTTTGCCGCTTAGAGAAGCTTTAGTGTACATTATACCATTGTTTTACCTGCCAGAAGACCTGTTAATAGATTTATTAATGATTATATTGTTCTCGAAAAAAAAGAAAAGAATTGAACTCCCAATCGAAGTGATATTCTAGATGTTCGATTTTACGATCATTGAAATTATAAAAATTCCTTTATGGGGAATTTGATTAGTCAATGAAATAGTTATCGAAAGATTGATTGATCTCTCCGGTTTAATTGATACATCGCTGGTGGGTAAAATGATACCATCAATCAGTTCGATTCACTATTTTCTTTCTTTTTTGTTAAGCCTGTACGTATCACGTTTATATACATATAAGAATTTCGATAGATTTTTTCTTACAGTTTACGAGCGATTCAGGATGATGTGTACATATTATTATTATATTTCTGTTCACGCATACACACGCACGCGCGCACTTACACACACGCTTGTGGTTCGACGATCATGTGACACAGGTCTCTTATCGAGTCACATGCTCTCTTATTGTTGTAAAAATTATCTATCTGTTACTACTGTTTTTGTGTCTGTCGATTATGTTTTCGGGTTCAAATCTGTTTTCTCTGCTGTCTTGTCGTGGTCCTGTCGATGGTTGTTTTTTCTCCTTTTTTTTTCTAGTTTTGTTAATATTTCTATTTTGATTATTTGTATGATTCTCATTCATTACTATTGTCTTTTTCGATTAGTCTGTGTATTCTCTCGAGTTTTGTACTTCTAAGATCATTCTACGAAGTTCTGGTTCGAATCCTGTATGGTCGTAATAGCTATTCAATTCGCTTGCTACGTTGCAAGACTGAACGAAGTGGACAGCTATTATGACTGTGATCGTTTTAGGTCTCTTTTTTCGAAAAACAGACTGTAGCTGCCAGTTCGGAGGCTCTGTAATAGATTCTTTTTCGGGAATCATGTTTACAGGGCCCGTTCTTATTGTTTCTTTTTAAAGCTGGACTTATATTTGTAGTTCTATCAATCATCACTTGAGCCTCTATTCTTGATATTACCTATTCTGATTTTTCTGTGGCTTTCTTCAATTTTGAACTACTTTAGCAAAGGTGGACACCTTTGCAAGCGTTGTCATCATCTCATGATCATCTGAATCCGGCTTGGGGCATTATGCAAATATCTTCCGAAATACGCGTAAACATTTTTTCTTGTATTAACAAAATTCACGGAACCTAATTTAAAATATTTCTTGTGGTCCAGTACAAATACATACATTTAAATAAAATATACAGATTGTCCCTTATATATAAGAACATTTGCTATTTTATTTAAATGATTTAATTAACTTATTTAAGGAAAAGATCAGCTTGGATTTTATATAAAATAAATGCTGCTGTCTTTACTACTTCAAAAATAAAAATAGTTACGATAATTAATAGATTATTAATAGTTAATTAGGTGACATAATTCCAAATAAAATATGCCCAGGCCTGATCTAAGCAAGCCAACATAACGAGTCTAGAAGATCCCTTTCCATTTAACCCAACAAGTTGTGTCAGTATCATTGACTTAGAGTCATTTCTTAGTGCAGTGACTCGCACATTTGTTAATACATTTCACCATGAATTATTTACAAAAACGCTGTACCCATTTGTTCATACCTATTCTCTTTAATTTCGTCGAAATAATTAATTAATTTTTAATTTCTTCATTATGATAAAATTTGAAATTCTATATATAATTCTAATAAATAAATGTAAAAGCTTGATGTGAACGAAATGTAGGTCACTGTATGTAATGTGCATTGTCCTGCTTGTACGTAGCAATAAACACCACATGTTTTTTCTTTAATTAGAAACTTCCATACTTTGTCATCAGTCCTATTATTACTGTTAATATTGTTGTTATTATTATTATTACGATTATCATTATTATTATCATCATTGCGATCGATTGTCATCAATTTTCAAAGATTTGTTGCCGAAAAGGATATTCACATTTCTCTGTTTTCTTTCTCTCATCGAAGTAGACGATTTGCAATCGCGGAGCGTCATCGATCCCGATGCATAATGTGCGCGTCCGATCGATCATCAATAGATCACTCTGTTTCTTCCTCGAACACCGACCCGCCGTTCGGTACGCATCTTGACCGTTGCCCGAGTCTGTTTTGACCCGGAGCGAAAAATCGAGAGTTGACCACTCGTTTCCTGGTAATTAAGTTAAATCTGTTCCATTAGGATCATTAGAAAATTAACCTTGCAAAATGTGGTTAACACTAGAACTACCAGATGATTCTGAATAATTCATTTATCGAACCTATAAAATTTGACGAACAAGAAAAATTGATAAACAAGTGAAGTAAGCGTGTTTATCACAGTTAAAATCTTAGTATTAAATACATACAAATTGAACGATGTGCTGATTATAACAGAATCTTTTTTACTGAAAAGCACATAGTGTATAAATGCAATCTTGTAATTTTCAAAAGAGTGCGCACGATAGTTAAATTTTATTTTAGGTAGTTCTGACGTTAAAAATATTGTTAAACAATATGGAACGGTCCTGTACTGTTTAGGGTAAGGAATCCAATTACTGTGCCTATATTAACACTAAGTTTACGGAGCACTAAAAATGGCTATTTTACATTACTTTATAAAAACAACACGAATGTATCTATCAAAGTTTGTAGCCATTTTTAGATAATATATACCCAAAATAATCAATTTGTTAAATAATTGCTCATGGATGCATTTTTATAATCTCAATACTCGCAATTTAAAAATATTAGAATCCGTCATTTTGACGGGTCCCGTAAATCTAGTGTTAATTATACTTATTTTTCAAGCATGAATATTAAAGAGAAGATATTAAATTTTTGTTATTAAAATCAGTTAACATATATGTTATATATTTCTTTTTTTAATATTCATTATGTTTTAAAAATAAGTACAGTTAATATAGTCACAGTAATATGATACCCCTCATCAAGATCCCTTTTCCCAGTTGTTGAGAACAGCTCTGTTCAGGGTTAATGATCGCGTCTCGAAACAAATGAAAAATTGTCTTTCCTTTTGGGCTCGAAACCCTAAGCGTATCGGACGTATGAGTCGTTCATTTTTATCATAGTATATGTGTATCTTTCTTTCTCTCTCTCTCTCTCTCTCTCTCTCTCTCTCTCTCTCTATCTATCTATCTATCTATCTATATATCTATATTTCCCGAAGGTAACGACTCTCGACACCCCCGCCAGCGGAGAACATACTATTAATTAATTTTTGCAAAGTAATAACGATCCTTTGTACGCGAGACGACATTTATAGCGACAATTAGTGTGTATAATATTTAATGGGTATTTGTGGTATACTTACGTGTTTTGCTCGTTCCCCATTTTTATTCGTAGATGCAAAACAAGGACCGAGATTGAAACGAGAACCGAACGATTCAAATCGCGAGACGACTAATTAAAAGAAAATAATTTAGCCCCGCGGCCGTTGCCGTCGAATATTAAATATTCCAAACTTTCGTCAATCAATGTCTCACACACACACTCACATGTATACACATTCTTACAGACATAGAAATACATACACACACACACACTCATACATTACGTACATTTGCGATATTGTACTTCAACTCTATTAATTTATTTTTTCTCACGCGTGTTGATTGATTAGAATTCGATGGAAACAAAAAATATGAAGGGAAAATGAAATCATGTATAATATCGTCAGTATTATTTCTCTCGTAACAGATTACATTATAATCGTTTTTAATTCATCATAGACATTAAAACTGATACAACCCACAACTGAAATATCTTTTATCTTTGTCAATAAAATGTATCTGCTCTCCTAGGACTCTCATTTTCGACGAACCCGCACCGCTTTGAATTAAAAAGGCTGCGGATTGTCGATTCGCTTTTATTTCTTCAACGAGCAGAGTGCACGAAGTGTATTAACTCTAATTAATTATCCATCAGTTTTTTTGTCTTATGCCTTTCGAAATTAGGAACAAATTTGTGCGAAATAAAAGGGTGACAATTTGAGGAAATGCGCTCCATCAGAAATCAGTTGCAGTGGATGATACAATTTTTATGAACATTTTAAAAGTACCATTCCAAGTTAGAAATATAATTTTAATCAATTAATTTTTTCTTGAAAAATATTGTTACGCTTTTAATGATTTGTATCAACGATTATGAATATTTTAAAACTTTTATAATTACAATGTCAATGACAATGGCCCTAATTCTCTTGCGATCTTTCAAAAATGAAATTTACATCCGTTTATCCGAAAATAAAAATAAATCAAAAGTATAAACTCCTGAAATTTATTTCGCTATATTTATTAAAATATAGTATATACTTCATTATTGTTTAAGCCGTGCTAACACAAACTATAAAATATGCAATTTTGCATATGTTCACAATAATGTGATTGTCCACTGTACTTTCTTTGGTACTTCTAGTGCTTTTCTGCGGGTCTTTTTTGACCCATTCATATCTTTTTACTAGCCAAATCCTCATTTTGGCACAGATTTTTTAAATATACCTAAAACTGTCAGAAAGTAACATTCATATTCATTTTTAATTAACTCGAAATGGATAGCTCAATTGACAACCGCAGCAGGGTTAATTAAAGTAGAAACTAGCCTAAACGAATCTCAAAGTCTCTTTCCCTGTCAATTTTTAGTAAATAAAAAGAAAACTGTTTGGACATAATTAATTCAGAAAATTAATTTCAGTTCAATGAATTGAACATATTTAGTACTTGGCGTGCTCTCCTCGTAAGTGAGCACTCATTAACGCTCTCAAAATATGTCTCCTATCATGTCCAATCTCATTCTTCATCTCCACCATCATCCTCCCCTGTGAAACACCGAATCATTTAAATCATCATTTAATTTATCAGCTAATTTCGACCAGTTCGCATCCATTGACCGCCTGATTGTGCTACCCTACGAAGTGTCTTTACGTAATTAACCCTCGAATGGAGGTGCTCGGGTTCATTTTGACCCAGTATTCCAGAGCCACCATGCATTTACTCAGCAGCGGGCAATTTATTTCAATTGAAGAACGAAATGAGATCTCGACTCTTGTAGATAAAATAGCTATGAAAACAAATTAAATTAAATAATTAGTTATATAATTGTCTAAATGGACCCAAGTACTGTTATCCCTGTAATTATTAACAGTGTCCGCTTTCTGATGGTTAAACATCAAGAACGCCGATCTGACGCAGCTTTCTCTAAAACAAACATGATTGCAATACTGTCTCGATTAACACGGATATTGTAACGCTATTTCAAGCATAGTTCTTGAGACAAGCGAAGAGAAACACGCGAAATCACGGGAAGATGTTAAGATGAAGAGTTAACTCATCTTCCCCCGGTTAACAGGCTAACGTCGTCAATCTTCTTTTTCGTTTTCGAAACCGCATCTGTTTGTCAGTGGCGCATGATTAATTACAATATGTATACGTATGTATCATTCCCAAAGCTAGGCGTAAGGAACGCTTGGTTTGTTAACAATGAGGCAACACATTGTTGTACGTACAAGTTGTCTTGGTACACGGGACTATTAAACGCTGCCAAAAGTATGGAATAATTACAATAATCATCCTTTATATTCGATCATTCGCGACGCAAACAGAGGACCACATATAATCGACACAACTACACGTAATGATCGTTCCGAATTCTTCTGAACTTCAGTACAGTTTGTGTGCAAAATTGATTAAGTGCTCAGGTATACGAACCTTAATCCTAAGAGCCCAAACTTGACCTGAAACACTTGAGTACCCAAACTTGATCTTGTGTATTTGAGTACTCCAATTTGAATACACAATACACTCAGTCATTTAGAGTATTCTCTGAGTACTCGGCTTTCTGCGGAGAGTATTCGAGTACTTGTAACAATTCGGGTACTCAGCTGCACTGATTATACGAATACTTGAATATTTAAACCCGAATTGAGTGTCTGAACACAGGGATCTGAATCTAGTACCGGCACTTAATTACTCAAATATCTAAATTTAAAATACTTAGATAGGTATTCTGATCTACATTGTGTAAGTACTTCGAATAGTCAGTATTTGAGTACTGGAGGCTAAATCGAGCGTCGATGCTTGGATAGCCGGACTTACACGGAGTATTTCAGTACTCGGATCTAAATCAAGCGAGTATTTCAGTACAGATATAAGTTTAGTATCTCAGTATTTGGATTTAAACTGAATGATTACTAAAATATGTCTAATTACCCCTATATATAGATTGAGTATCTGAGTACTTGAATAGATTCGGCTATTAGGATCTATATTGAGTATTTGAGTACTCAACTTTGTATACCCGTAAATCGAGGAGCCCTACTGCAGCTTCGTTTTTAACCTGTTGACCGGGGAGAGAATGAGTTAACTCGTCGTTAATATTCTACTCACTGTTTACCTAATTTATGTATCCACAAAATTCTTCATCTCATCAGTATAAATTGTTATAATTGTGAAGATACATTGGCAACAAATCGTATCATAAACTTCTTCGTTGAATTTCTTTTATTTGAAATCTAAACTGAGTTTAATCTGATTATGAAGAAACGCATAGTGATGTTATCATACTTGGTGAGGTTCAGGGTTAGCTAATTGTGGGGTGATTCATAGGAAATCATTTCAATCGCACTTGAAACGAGCTTACGCAGGTGTCCGCAGTAAAGTCAACCGGTTAACAGGTTAAACGAGGAACCGTACACGTCGATGACTATAGTTTATGTAATTCAGTGTGACGAAAACGCAGAAGAGAAGAGAAACAGGGCGCGTAGTCGTTAGAGGGTTTCGTCTAAATCCGGATTAAGGATGATTTACGATCGAGGCGTCCGCGTCTCTCGATGTCGGATCGATCGACTATCCGAAGTATTGTTCTTTACTGTATGCATCGCGACAAAAATAATGTAACGTTGATCCCTATCGTCTCCGATAACGGATAATAATCGACAGTCTGTCTAACGAGAGTCTTCAGCGGTCGAAATTTTCCACCTGGACAGTATTTCAAAAAAGATATTTGAATTGTCAGGTAATTTGAACCAGTCTCATTGACGCACCATGGGTAAACTTCCAAAACCTAATTGCTAAAACTCTATACATTTTTTGAGCAAATGGAAAAAGAAAGCAAATATAAAAAATAAAGAGGGTAGAACTTGGTGAAAGCAGACAAATGAAATAACGCTTTATTTAAACATTTATTTTGTATTTATTACTGAGGAATATTATGCAATGTAAAAATTGTTTACATTGATCGCCAGAAACAGAAGGTAAGTAAAAATTGATTTCGGTCCATTAATAATTTCAATAAATGGAAAGTGAAATAATATTTTTAGATTTATTAAAATTATTAGTGGACGAAAGAATTTTTATTCAACTTCTGTATTTTGCAATTAAAAATAGTAGAATTGGCAGTTTAGTTATGAGTTATGTTTCAAATGAAAAACTCAGAATCACAAGCGGATAATAATGATCCAATAGCCAATTCGAAGGCTAATCCAACTATAAACAATCGGAAACAGCGAAGCCGTCTTCGTTCACAGCGGTAAACAAAAATGCGTGGAGTTGCACGAGGCTGAAGGTTCAGAGTAATTAAACTAATTCGTTAAATCGGATCGGAATCCTTGGCATGAGAAACTTGTTGCAAAGTCGGTGAATTGCATGTCTGGCCGTTACTAGATACTGTTTGCCCTTGGAGCACTCCAAGGTGCCTCAGGGCAACGCCTTGGAGCCAATGACGTCAGAAAAAGAATAAGTTAACAACGATGGAATACTACAGTCAAAAATCCACAGCATATTTTTGTTAACGTCTCGCGTTTCTGAATTAATCTTGAAAAAAATTCCTAGTTGTTATCCCCACCATCCCATGGTGCGTTCAATAGCATTCTCCTTTGTTGCAAAGCATCATTGAGTCGTTAGCCAGTAGGAAGCATCGTCGGTTTTTATTCCCAATATCGAATTTTGTGACTTTAATAACCAAATCTTGTATTTTCTCCTTTGTCTGCAAATTGTGGTTATGACCTTTGAGTGGGCGTGGTCCTGTAGCTCTAGGCTGAGCCACTACAGTGCCCCAGAGGGCAATAAATGCCTGTCTGTGCTAGACTGTTCCAAACAAGAAAAATTGTGTACAATTTGGACGAATGGTAATAGAAGATTGAGTGTAAGTAATTTTATTTATGTGAATGAATTATTATTTAGACTTGTAGTGCTCTTGTTAGACAGACTATACCTTCAATGGCTTCTTGAAAATTGTTCGAAGGCGACCGTCAGCGGAGAAGCGGACCGGGCACGAGTAAATTCGTTATTCACACGTATACTGATGAATAGTTTGTTTAAGAATCGACCACGAGGATTAGTATCGTTGCATATGTTAACAAAAAATTAACACAAAGTAATGACACTCGAGGAAGACGAGTTCACTAGCCATTCTTGTTATCCGCAAATCATGGATAACGTACAAAAATAAATATACGGTAATATGCAGAATAAAATTTTACTGTAAATTAAAATAAGATTACATTGAGTTGAAATAAGATAACAATCCATAAATGTCCGCAGTCTAAACATAAATGTTAAGGAGCATAACTTACAGAATTGTTTGAAACCAATTTTTATTTGTCCTTCAACGCTTGGCTAGTCAAGTAAAGAATGAACTGTATAACAATAATTCAGGAAACCTTGTATTCTTTAAAGAAATTATAGTTTAATCCCTTGGAACTGAAGGGGCAAACGTTTCTTTAGGGAAAGGCTAATAAAACAAAATGAAATAACAAAAATGTCATCTGAGTTTTTCATATGTATGTAAAGGGTCTAAGCATACGTTGTACTTTATTATTAAAAAAAAATAATAATAAGATTGGAAAGAAAGCAAAGGAAAATTAATGTATTGTAAAAATAGAACAAAGAATATGGTGAAAAATAATAACAAACGTGGTGGGTTCTAATAAACAGCGTTTATTCGGTATACGTGTTAAACCTTCTTTAAAAACGCAACTCATAGTTAACTATGACAATTTGAAATGCTGTTTCGGCAATTCTCTCTCTCTCTCTTTTTCATACATTCATACACAACATTCGCTCTCGCGTCATTTCGTTCTCGTTCGTCCTCACCTCAAACATATTCCTATTATCTCGCTATACGTACATATATATATATAATATATATAACACTTACACTGATAGACGTAAAGCATTACCAACTGCCATTAGTGTTTATCTAATTAAGCGAAACACATACTGGTCTCTTGTATCGTAAAAAGTTGCCTCGAGCACATGAGGCGTCGCTTTTAAATCATACCGTGTGTTCCTTCCTTCTTCGTAGGTTTGTTCTCCTCCTTTTGTTGCCGATCCCTTACGACAGACTTTCACCGTGAACGTGAGCAACAGTAAACGATTTCGTGTCTTGTGCGAATCCCCGTTATATCGCGGTCGAGGACATCGTAAAACCAGCCTTAAAGGGAGTCGGAAAAGAACGTATCCAACGTTCAAGCACGCATCGAATATGTTCTCCGATTTTTCAATCGATTCTCAGTCGTTTTTCCTGCATTCTTGCCTACCTCTTATTTTACACATCGACAAGAAACATGTTACCGAAATTTGTGTTTGACATCCCCTATAGTTTGCAAAAATAGCATTGGACACATTCGGGAAACAAAATTATCGAGCAGAAACGGAATTCTGTACTCTAATGAGTATTTCAGTACTCGGATATAAATTGAGTATCTCAGTATTGGGATGTAAATTCGGTATCTCTCTATTTGAATTTAAATTGAGCGAGTACTAAAAATTATGACTACTCAGATCTAGATCGAGTATACGAGTATAAAATTGGAGAGCCGAAAAATTTGGAAACGTTGTAGCAGTGTAATAGTCTATACTTACCTGTAACGCGTGGAAAAATAATTCATTGGATTGTATGTCGGTTTAGAATTGCGGAGAATATACGTTTTCAGGAAGGCGTGGTTACTTTTTAATTAACAGGATCTCCGACTCCCCTTAAATTTTTGGAAAGAGAGAATATTTCGATCGGCGAGATGTGATAGAGCGAATATAGTATAGGAGTTGCGTACTCTCGATGGAAACGATAGAATGTGATCAATTTTTTTGTCGAACGTTAACCCGTTAACTGGGACACTTATCGCTTATGGGCAGATGTACTCGAGATGAATGAAATTGTTCTCTTGGTTGTCTTCTTTTGGACGCGTTTATATTACACGGTTCTGACATGGTATGGCGAGAAAGAAAAGAATGTATTCATACATCTTTAGCTCTAAACATAGTGGAGTTTAGTTATTATTAGATCTAAATGTTAATGAATTCATTCAGTACGAGGTTTTCGATTGAACTTTTATATTGTGGCACTCATAGATTCTTTATTCGTTATTATCGTTCGCTTTTACAAGGTCGGTTACTTTTTACTTTCATATCGTTTGTTATTATAACGCTGGAGGGTCAAAATGGACCCTGAGTTTGTTAAACTAGGAGTAATAAACTAGGACTGTTCTCAAAGTAACACAGTTACACAAACCACACGAGAAATTAGTACTTTTACTAACTCTGTACTCAAATCTTAAGAGAGTATCCGAGTATTCAGATTTTCGAAACTCAATTAGGCGAGTATTTGTGTACTCAGGTCTAAGTTTAGTATCTGAGTACTTGACTATTCGACCCAAGTCGAATATCTCGGTACTTGAGTACTCAGCTCTAACTTGAATACCTGTGTACCTGAGCACTCGGTACTAAACTGAGACTTTGAGTATTCGGTTCTAAGTTGAGTGTTCGACTTTAAATACCTGAGTACTCGATTAGTCGCATCGATATTGATTGAACACCTGGGTACTACGAGCTACATCGAACAATTATCTGAGTACTCAAGTGTGAGTACCTGTATATTCAAACAATAGTAGGAACTTCCCAAAAATAGGTCATCTTTAGAAATTTATTGCAAGAGAACTAGACGAACAACAGCTACAAAACCATTGTTACATCATATGTTCAGGTATGACTCAATGTTACAAATTTTTGTCGCATACTGTACTCAATCATTCGTACCGCATTAAAGTTGATGTGACCTATTTCTGTGTGATTCGATGAGGAAGGTATTTCGTGACAATTTTTGGGAATACTATAAGTTCTCGTAGTAATTAATGGACAGTGTATGAATACATTTTTGTCTCTCTCTCTTTCTCTCTGTTTTGCGGGGAAAGTACTAAAGTTCCGCGCAGCATCTTTCGGTGTTTGTCGTGGTTCGACTAACTAATTTAAACCTAACTTTACTAGACCACGTTACATCATTTCCAACGAGAACACCGACGCTTTCCAAACCGTGTCCCACAACACACAATGCAAATACGCAGTTGGACATGAGAGATAATCGGAGATATGTATGTACGAAGCAATGTGCACGATAACACGCGTCACTTTTGTCTGCCCTCGAAAACTATAGTTTGGAAAACGCTGCAGCTATACGTCGCCATTACGGAACAACGATGACACCACCGTGCAAAGACTATTTATCAAAACTATTAAAAAAAGAAAATACTTGACAACCAACTGAACAGAACAATCGTCGAACAACTTAACACTGGAACTTGTAGGAGAATGACAATGACTCATTCCATTCTTGTTAAATTTACTAAAATCGTAAAGGTACCTCGTTGCTAAACGTCTCACAATTTTTTCAAACAAATTACAAGTCATTTTGATTGTAATCCTAGCGTTAATCATTTGAAAAATCTCTGTAAAACGTCCGCTTCGTTCTTCTCTCGAAGACTTTTAACCGTATGCACAAGCCTCTCAAACACCGGGTGTTCCGGAAATACAGGGTGAAGAAAATTTTATAACAGGCTGAAAAAATCCTAGTTCCTTTGACTATTTTCGAATTTTATCAACGATGCAATCGTTCCTCCGAATCAGCGACACTTACGTGCGAACAACAACACGATTATATTATATGCGTTTTTTGTAATCTCTGACGTGTACCTATATTAAGAGGAGAAAAAACGAGAAAACCAAAAAAAAAAGGAGAAGGACAAGCTGACCAGCAGTATGAACGTATTGAACTAATTTTTTAATGGTACCTTGCGATTTGTATAACTGAATATGCCAGTCATCGCTGAAAATACAAGTGTAATAGAAAATAAAACTAATCACAGACCCATCTCGACATACATATATATGTATATATATATATATTTCCTCAAGTATTTACAGATTACCACAGGAGATCGTGATAATTTGAAAACGATTGCTATAGTCAACACGTAAGTACACTCCACGTCACCAAAACTAACCGCTTCCTGACCGAGAAACGTGTGCACAGATCAACACCGGACTGATCGATCGAAATCACTGGTCTCGAACGCTTTTGAACGATCCAAGAGTCAATAAATAAATTCCTTCACACTTGTGCTACAATAGAAATCACATGAAACATCAACAAACGGGCTCTCACGATTTTCATTCGAATTGAGTAACCAATCATTTCGATCGTGGTTCATTAACAATTATATATATTCTGAATAGCAGACTGTTAACCCTCATAAGCTCCTCACAGAGAATAACACGAAAAATTCTAACATTCTATTTTATCCGTAAGTTCGTACTTTAAACAAATACAGTTATAACATAATCAAACCAATTTATCTCGAAGAGCATATGAGCGTTAAATTGTTCGATGGATATTTAGGGTAAGGGACCTAATTACTGTGGGGTACCAATCTTACTATGCCTATACTGATTATGCTTAACACAGTAAGCACAGTAGTTGGGTCCGTTACCCGATTTGCTTCACTTCAGAGATGTAAAAATTTTGGAGCAGGAAAATTTGTGTTCGCGGGCCCCTAAAATGCTTAAACTGCCGCTGGGTATCGTGTTTCGAAAAATGGAAGGGCGTTGGTAATTCTCCCTTTGAAGAGCTGTGGACTTCCGCCTGTCGTGTGCAACTGTCTGTATAATGAGTCGATTGCGCAACGAGCTTACGTTTCCGTTACACGCGAATTTTTTTCTCTCTCTCTCCCACTCTCGTCCTCTCTCGAAAAAGAAGAGAAAATTCAATGTGCAACACACGATGCCTCCGACGCGAATTTAATTCTCAATGTTGTCCGAACGCGTTACGTAAACAATAACTGTACATTCGCAGGCGAGGAACGAGCGGCTCGTAACCAAACAGACGTAACCACGATAACCTTGTTTCCTTTCGACGCTTTTAACCTGCCAACCGGTAGTTTGTTTCGATCGTAATCTGGTAGATCGTGGATCTTCGTTCGTTGCTGCCATTGAAAAATTCCACTAAACTAGATAGCACTACAATAAAATACCTACGTGATCCTTATCCGACGCAAAACCATTGAAACAGTACAGGCAAGAATTTCATTGAAATTTTATTTCTCATTTGCTGAAACCATTTTGATGATGACAATTTTGCAGCAATAGCAATAGAGCTGATGACACGAAACTGCTCCTTTGAGAATTCATATCTTATATGATATAAATCTCTAAAATTCATTGAAATCTCTACGAAATCTAGCCGTTGAAGACAATAACGTTCCGGTACATCTAGTGTTAAGTTCGCCTGACGATAGTCGAGGCTTGCACGAAGATCCACGGTCTGATTATTATTCGACGAAGTAAAATTGCTCGAAAGTTTCCTTCACAACGGACACAAATACTTTAATGAATTTATGCTAATACACAGTTGTCGGGTTACAGTTGAGAGTACAGGTACCATCGTTTAGACAAGAAAACAGAGGGGCGGTTGGACACGACGAGTTAACTCGTCCCGGGCCGGTCAACAGGTTAATAGTTCAGCTAAAAGGTCTGAGTTTTTCCATCGACGGGCTTCTTCTCTGGTTCGATCTCTGTTACGCAAAACAGACTTCCAACGCCGGCGACGGTGTGTAGAAAGCATATATATATATATGATTTTGTTTTCTTTTGTTCTCGTTAAATTGAATGGCAGTGATCAAAGATGGATCCGGCCCGCGAGCGATTAAGGGACGTTCGCAACTTGGCGCCTAAATCGAATGGGGGAAATCTTGAAAGCCGGACTCTTAACCTGTTAACTGGGACGGACGAGTTAACTCGTAGATTATGCTCGTATACGCTTAGGGCTCGTTACGCGGTTGAAAAATTCTATATATTTATTACAAGACAACTCTCTTCACTATTTATCTTTAATTAGGACCGTGCGGGTTTCTCGTGGTAGAAAAAAGTCGCCCAGACAACAGGTTAAGGATCTTGATTAAAAAAAAAGGCGTCCCCACTCGGACCGTTTAATATGCACGTGTATAGTTTGTGTTTCTTTCTTTCTCTCTCTCTCTCTCTTTCTCGTTCTCTTTGCGTGTTATATTCTTTTGGATACGTGTATACAGCTTAGGTTAACTTCCGATGATAAAAGTGAGTACTGATACTTTGTTTGTCCAAATTAAATTTTTATTAAACACGGTTTTTTCTGTAACATCGAGGACGAATCATAACATAAATAATCATTATTATTATTATTGATCAGTATCACTTTTTTACGCTCAACAATATGAGTCTATTTTTTCATAATTTTTTTTAGTAACACTGGAAGATAGTACATGGGGGCGGCGGCGGCGTCGGTAACAGCGATCTCTACATCTGCCAGTGCTTCAATTATCTTTACCTTTCATTCGTGCGCTATCTGCATACAAATTCGCTCTTTTTCGACACACACACACGCGCACAGAGTACACTTCTACTGCACATCAGTGTGATTAATAACTTTCTCTCTCAGCTACACAAGGTTTTGGTATACAATAACACCTAACCTAATCTAGCCTAACTCTTTCTTGTTTCCAGATTTTAAATCGTACAAGTGTGAAGCATGGCGGATGATATATACATTACACGCGCTCAAGTTATGATTACGTAGGCTGCGGCTCCATATGCAACGAAAAAGAATAACGATGCAAACTCTTGATAACAACCAGGATAAACGTTGCTGCAATGGAAACGCAGATGCAATTTTTTTTTACATGTAGCACGAAGGAACAGGTGTCTGCTTAATGCAGCACAACGAACATTCGGTGTTTGAGGGATTTGCATGAACATCCGCAGCCTAATGATTACACAGCAGATGTTTAATTATCTCCAGTAGACGTAGGTGGGCGAGGAAAGGGAAGATTGGTAGTTGGCATGTAGTATATTCGTGTGCTTGCATCTTTATCGAATATATGTAAACGGTTTTTTAAGTGATTCCTCTATGTGAATATCGATCACACATTCCTCTCTCTCTTTCTTTCACTCTCACTCATAGCAGAAAGCCACACCACCACCGCTCCCCGGCTCACTAGTTACGAGTTCTCCCTCGAGAGGCTCTCGACATTTCTTCCACTTCCACTACACGCGGTTTCATGTGTATGTATGTGTGTGTATGTTCCATTTCGTTTTTTAATCTCTTCTTTTTTTTACTCAATGAAATTGTCGTTGTTGAGAATTCGAAAGGGTAATTTGATCGAATTAACTGTCGGTTACCTGTTCGATCTTTTTCACGATGACGACGATGATATATATACGTGTATATATATTTATATTTATATGTATGTATGTATAGAATATATATATAGGTGCATTTTCAAGCGAGGTCTACCGGCGATCAACGGAAAAAAAAAAAGGAACGGTACCATGAAAGCTCGAAACGACTTCCGTACTCCTGATATTCATTCACGGACACGTTCGTTGCGAAAGAGCGTACACTCGTGATCGTTATCCGAACCGAAGGTTGTTCCATCACTTGGTGGAGTGTCTGTTCAACGTAAGACAGAGCAAGACAATTATTTGAATCGCGCGCTGAAAGGGGAACAGTCTAAAATTGATTTCAATCATTTAACCTCGATCAGTTTAATAAAATCAAACGATATATTTGTCCGGTTTAAATCGCGCGCCAAAGGGGAACAGTTTAAAATTGATCTTTATCATCTAACCAACAGCAATTTAATAAAATTGAACAATATATTTATCCAATTTAAATTGCGCTCCGTCGAGGAATAGTTGAAAATTTATACCAATCATCTGACGTAGATCAATTTAATAAGACCATAATTTACCCGATTCAAATTGCGCGCCAAAAGAGGGACTGTCTGAAATTCATTCTCTGCTTCCATGAATTAAGTAATAACCAACAAAATAAAATAGAACAATGTCTGGATACACAGCGAACACAATTAAGAGGAAAACGAAGAAATTTATTTTCTGTTCTCCATTGTTTAGGTTATTTGTATGTTTGGCGGGAATAAAGGATAAACGGGACCGCCATTTCTGTTGCTCCAGCCTTACGTTTAACAAACAGCACGCGTTTTCCTGGTGCTCCCCCGGAAATGCGCCTACACGTTGAGCTCGGTTGTTCTTATTTTCTCGTTAGATAGAAAATACTGCGCAGTCAAGAAAATTCTGGCAAGCGGACGCGACCTTATCCGGCTGTTCTCGGTTGTTTCTGTTTTTCTTCTGGGGAGAGGTGGTGGCCGATCTTAAATGGCAATGTGGAGATTCACTGTCAGCTCCCACGACAGTGAACCCCGCGTTTCGAGAACACAATGTTTGCATGTAACTATACCTCCCATTCCTTTAAAAAACGCACTTGAATCTCTTTTTTCCTCTCGATCGATTATTTTCCCCGAAAAAAGTAATAAAAAAACAAAAAAGAAAAGAACAACGATTTATACTTCTCCCACTCTCATCGCGCGCCGTTTACAAGCGCCCGCTCGCCTGCACTGAACGAACTTATTATGGAATGTACAAATTATTATTTTATTTTGTTTTTTTATCTTTTACCGTATCATCTCGTAACCCCTTCTCTCTTAGGTAGTCATTATAACACCGCTGGAACGCAAAGAATCGGCTTTGTTTTTCCGTTTTGTAATGTTCAGTGTGTGTGGGTGTATGTGTATGTATCTAGCTTCTGTTCTGTTTTCTCGCTTCATCGTTACGTATATATATATACACATACATGTGTGAATAATATCTATATATATCCCGAATGAGACGCGAGATTAGTATGTTCTGCTCCGAGAAGGGAATCACCGCCGGCCTTTGCGGTCATCCGAACCAATTTTCTCGTTGAAATATACACTCTGTGTGTGTGTGTGTGTGTGTTGCTCATTGTAAGATTTCTTGATACGTCCAGCAGCCACTGAATTGACTTAATACTATCATGTATCTGTCCATTTGTCTACTCACGTTTTTCTCGTCTCCGCCCTGTCATCATTTTTTTTCTTTCTTCCACTTTTCATCATCATCATTCCACATTACTATATTTTGTGTCTTGTTGCTTCGATTGTACAATGTCTGTGGCTTTCTTTTTTTCGTTTTTTTTTGTTCTCACGCAGAAGGATACAGTTTTTGTACAATCCTCGCGTGTGTATTATGCTGCATCCTACACATGCAACTAGCATGTCCCTTTAGTTCGCTTCCATTCCGGATATAATCCTTAATTCCATTTCCTTTGTAAGATTCTCTCTCTCTCTCGCTCGCTCACTCTCTCTCTCTCTCTCTCTCTCTCTTGTTCTCGTAGAGACATGTATCTGCAATATCTGTATGCTGTCGCTTCAATTGCATTTTAATACATAATTGTGCTAAATATTTCTTTTATCAATAACATTTTTTTCCTTTATACACTCAGTAGAGCCGATTATCTTACTTGATAATTCAATGTCAAACTACACTACAAATGATTACTATACAGTGAAAGAGAAATGTTCGGCACGGGGTAACGGGGTCTTTTTTTCTCCTCTCAGTGTAAACTCCCTGTCGCCTGTCGCTTTAGTTCTTCTTTTCTTTTTTTTCTATTCGTATCTTCTGTACACACGCATCCTCTTCATGCAAGACTGAATCGATGTTTCCCTCGTTTCATTTTGTTTCTTATGGATTGAAGGTTTTTTCGTCAGCACTCTTGTTGTTGGTAACTCGCTTTAATGCAGTTTTTTTGTGTAATGAATAATGTTTTTGTTGTTGTTGTTCCATAAATGCTCGGACTCTAATAGATCTCAAGTTATTTTAATACAGAATTACAGAAGGATGCTTGGATGACTCGATGTGAATATGCATGGAGAAATGTTTGTTTTTTTTTTAAGTAAAATGTCGAAACAAGTCGTAATTTATATATTTATATATATATTTGTATTTATATATATATAAATATATAGATGTATATATATTTATAACAGACGGGGAGCGCTGTTGATTGCAGGCGACGAGTCTTGCATTCCTGCCACTAACATTCGTTTACTTGGTGTACAAGTAGATGGCAACGATGAGACCGTAGAGACCCAATACTTCCGCGAAGATAAGAATCAAGATCATACCGACAAACAGGCGGGGCTGTTGAGCGGTACCTCTCACACCTGCATCACCAACAATACCAATGGCAAATCCAGCAGCTAGACCAGAAAAACCTACGGCTAAGCCAGCACCCAGATGAACAAAACCCCTAGTAAAAAGACCAAAAAAAAATTCCTTGTTAACTAGCTGAGAAAAAAGTCAACCGATTATTAGCAGAGGTGTGCGAGAAACCGAAAATGTCGGGCCGGGACGAGCAGAAAATTTTCGCCCGTCCCGTAATTTTCCAATAAAATTTTTCGATCCGACATATTTAGGTTTTCGCACATCACTCATTATTACACCGCAGATGTTTATGCAAACGCATACTCATAAAAAGTAACAAAACCAACGGAACCGAGACAGCATTCTCTTTGTCTGTTAGGGGATCATAAAAAACATTTCTTATGTTGAAACAACAATTTTGAAAAGCATCAAACTGATGGACAAAAACAACTTTTTCATGCGAGCCTACTAATTCTTTACACAGTTCTGTATTTGACCTGTTCATTTGTATTATAAATGCATAAAATTGATCCTAAACAGCTTTCTTTGACAATTTATATTTTTCTGGACTACATTTAATCATTTCTTAAACAGATCTTGTACTGCACACTTTTGTATAAAACATTGCATAAACATCCGCAGGGTATTGACTATACATCCACGCGTCGTTAAATGAAGCACAAGTTAGAATTAGCGAAGCCCAGTGTGTAGTCAAGTATTATATTAATAGGCAAGCGTTGCTAAAACTTTTTGTGACAGTTTGCGTTTACAATAGTGTATCTCCTCAAAAAGCATAAACTAAAACATGTAGAACAGATTTGTTGGCGACAACTTTTTTTCAAGTTATTTGTGGCTGCTTTTGTAACAGCTGCAATTATTTATGTTGTTACTAGAGCTGTGCTGCTATCAACATAAACAACTGAGAGATTTATTTCAAAGTGGAAATACTATATCTATAGCAGTTTATAACAGAATGAAACTATATAATACTATATACTATATAATACTATACTATATCAAATGTGTTGAAGCAAGAGCAATATGTAATCGCAACATTCTCTTTATTATGCAGAATAGTGGTTTCGCTGAGCCTAGGGTATAGTCATATATTAGTTAAATTAGGTAAAGAAATTTGTAACGTACTTGAAAAGGGTATAATTTTCAGGTGTATTTAAACCACCAGCGATAAGGACCGCTACTACAAGACCATAAATGGCAATAATACCCGCCATGACAACAGGAATGATAGATTTCATGATAAGTTCTGGCCTCATGACAGACATCGCTGCAATTCCTGTGCCAGATTTTGCCGTGCCATATGCTGCTCCCAGAGCTGTAAGTAAAACAACCATGATATTGTATTTATTTCATTTGTGAACGAGTATAGACAAAAATCATTTACTATGCAGTATATAATTACTAGACTGCAGATCTTTGTGCAAAATCAAAATTTTTATCAAAGATGAATCCTCCAAGTGACTAGAGATTTTTAATACCTAAAGATGTTATAAAAAATGTAATAAATGACATTTGATATTTATCACTAATATCAACTTTTTGAACCACATTCTTGATCTTCACAGATCACTTAAGGGTTTAAATGGTTTTATTCTCTTGACTGTTTTAAATTGCACCTACTCATTTTTTCTCTTAATGCATAAAATCCGCAGTCTAATAATAACTATTATACAAAGTGTCCTGGTGTTCATGATACCAATGGAAAGAGGGCTCTTTTTTAGATTATATCACGAATATTAGGACACCTTGTATATAAAGAGTCTAACAGTTTCTTTCTGTCATAAATTATAATCATACAAAAAATAGGGGCAATATTTAAACGTTAAATAAACATAGTACTTTTTATGCTACCAAGACGTGTGTTAATTAGTTTTGTACCCTTGAAAATATTTTCTTGGTAGACCTAAATAACAAAACCATGATGATTTTGCGGAGTGCCTACCAAGACAGATAAGAAGCAAGATAAGGATATCGGTATCAACCATAGTCTAATATTTGATCTCCTCTAGATTGTTATCAACAAATGCTGTACGTTAAATGGAATTAGTCTTGCAGGAATGGCAAAGCAGATGCCTCAGAAGCTTGTCAGAAGCACTTGGAACATTTATAACAGATGCATACATTTTTGGAAAAGTTCATCTAATAATTTTGAACTTCAGTCTTATTTACGACTTTAGATTTGGAAATTTAGTTTATTTGATTAAAACGAACATTTTTATGAATTATTTTACATAAAATTTGGTTTAAGTGTATTTGGTTAGAGATAAGATTTCTCTTGAATTATAGTATACTGGAATAATATTTGGCAGTTCAGTGAATGAGACAACCGATTTTTTTTATCGTCCGACCGGAATCGCCCCCCCTCCCCGAAACAGTGGCCCCGTGAAGTGCTATCGATCTCGTTTAATATTGATCCCAACAGCGAGGTCGCGGACCCGATTTCGCCGTTTGATATATATTTCACTAAGTTGGGCATTGATCGATGCAAATTTCTAATTCGATCCATTTCTTAACACTTAGCCATTACAAACAAGCAGTCGCCGATTCCTGAACAATGCAAAATAATAAATTATCGACTAGACTGCTGATCTTTATGCAAAATAAAAATTTACTGCATTCATTACATAGAACAGAAACCAGGTCAAAATTTCTTTCTTTCATTGACGATTTTAATATGATAAAAGTAATACATTGATATTCTTAATTTTTTTAAATATTTCGGGGATAAAGTAGAAATTCTTAAATTTTTTTAGTATTTCAACTATTTCAAATTCGATTTATTTATATTTACCATATGCAGTCTAGAAATAACAAAAAAAAAAAATACTGCAACAGAATTTTTTTATTTGTAACATGGCTTTGTACCACAATATTATTGTCAACAAGAAGGAAATTTGAGTACTTGATTATCAGTCAAGCAATTAATACAATCGTCCAGACTACCAGCAATTAAGCACCTATTTTAGTTAATTATTATTACAGCGCATTCACGATCATGGTCACCGATCGATAGGAGGCAGTAGATATTTAAAATGAAAATTGCATGGACTGCAAGGCCCACGTTCTACATAAACATTCACAAATTGAAAATAATATATGTATCTGAAAATTCTGTTTACTGCCCTGCAACCTTCCCACTCGTTCTTGACATTACTCAAACCCGTATCGTGTCGATGAATCATAAATCGCATTAAACAATGCCCAGCTACGTTCTAGCGAGCAGGATTTCCCGCGAAAATTCAAACGATGGAAAAACGGAGGTGTCGGTGATCCGGTCACGGCGAATTATTCCGGCTGGGCTGGAAATCGCAGTCACATGATTCTCACGTTGGCAGTCACATGATAATCATGTAAGTCCCATCCCGTGAGTAGGGGGCGTGGCACAGCCACGGGACAATAATACTTTAACGATACTCGATTTTCCCTTCAATCATTGAACATCTAGAGACTACGACGAATACTAGACAGAGAGCGCGCGCGAGAGAGAAAAACTCATTCGAGAGCATCCGAAAGGAGAGTATCAGGCGAGAGAGTGCCCGAGACATTTTCCAAGTCCGATCTATAGTCAGGATCGTCCAGTTGGCCCAGGATCAACATTTTTTCAACGGGATTTCCGCGAAGAGTCCTCGGCAACGGGTCGGGTCAATCTTCCTCGTGTGCCGCCGTCCATTCATGACTGGCGCACACGGGAAAAGGGAGATTCGTATTGATTTCCTTGATAGGGACAGAGACGCTCGAAAACTAAGTACCCGCGCGCGCTCTTTACCCCGAACTCGTTCTTTTCACCGAGTTCACGCCGGGTTCACCCGATTAAACCCGAGGATACGGGGTCTCATTCATCGATCGATCCACTATATTCTTCCCTTGATCGATCCCCTGCATCCTCACCCGGAGGGACAGGCATTCGAAAAAGGCTGGTCAACGAGGTCAGGCATTATGAAATAGTGGGACGCGTTTCTCTCGTAATGTAAAATTAAGCTCGGCCTGCGTTGGACCGCGTTTACGGAACATTACGAAATCCCAGATCTATGTGCCTAGAAAAATGGCGCTTCGAAATTGAATCTGTATCCTTGACACCTTCGGCGGCCGACGTCGCGTATATATCACCGTTTGCTTGACAGAAAGACGACGACGACGACAAACGGGAGCAACGAGAGAGAGAAATAAATATACAGGACACACGGTCTTCGTCGAGCAGCAGTAGCAGCAGCAGCGACAGCATAGTTTATTATCGTCGATCGATTTTTCGGGCCGCTTATCGGCGACCGTTCCGAGATAAACGTTGAACCTGGCGGTTCGAACCGATTCGATCGGAGAACGGAAAAAATCAAACGACTTTTCATGGTCTCGTTGTGTTTTCGATACTTCACGGGCGAAGAAAATGGCGTGCTCGGAACGATCGTCGATGGATAACGATCGTGGTGATTATGTTCGGGATCGGTACGAGAATTGTGTATGGGGAAGAGAGTTTGCAATAGGGGTTCGGAATCGGATTAAGACAGCGTGAGACTCACCAGAAAATATGATAGCTGAGGCGGCGCCCATCACACCAAAGAACGGTGCGTACACCGGATTCTGCTCGCCTAAGGGTTTGGTAGACATTGTTGCGTTCTTATTCAAGACCTCGCGGCGTCGATCGGGATTCTACACGAGTATTTACAGGTTGTCAGAACGCGACGACAGTCCGGAACAGAAGCGATCTTTGACTCACGCTCACTTCGCTAAACTAGTGCCCACTGTCAAATATGGCCTACCGTACAGTAGTGCGGGTCATGTGACGAGTGACGAGCGAGAGAAGAAGAGACCACCGTCGCTCCGGAATCTCTCTCCGCTTGCTATTGGCCAACGACTGCGGGCTACTCCGTCGGAAGCGAATCCCGTCGCGCGTCTCATCTTTTATATCTGACGTCAAGTCGCTCTATAGGCTGAGCCGCGATACCACTGCGCAACGCCCACCGCGCAGCCTCTTCTGCCCAGCTCGTAGCGCGTGACACGCGTTTCCTGTTCTTTTTCACAATTCGTGAACATTTTCGTGCCTTAAACTTCCTCGGGATTATGCTAAATATTCCCTGGGAAATTATGCTCGTTCCCCATAACCGTTCCATTCCGAACACACATCGTTTTGAGGTTATTTCCACGGAACGTGCGAAAACACGTGACCAGATTCAAACCGGAGTTGGGCAATGTTTAATGCAATTGACGATTAATGATTACTATCGAAATATTTCGTTATCGTTTGCGATTAATCGTCATGCATTTTTCTCATTCCGTTGGCGTATAGCCGCAATTAAATAGAGTATGCATTTAATCATTCATTTGATCAACCATTCGAGTAGAGATTCAATCGTTAATGGGATCAATGATTACCTATTTCAATTTTATTCGAGTATTCTAATTAAGCTATATTTCCTGGAAATAAATATTACAGTATACAACCATCAAATATACATATTCCATTGCAATATCAGTCCAATTTCAATTACAAATTCATACATAATATAATTAACGATTACTATTCATAATCAATAACTGACTATTCAATCATGAACATTAAACAATTAGCCAGTTAAAAATGTAGTCATTAATCAGTGAGATTAATGTTCAAGTATAATTCAAACTTATCACATACTCCATCTGAAGAACTAATTTTTATGGAGATTATTTTTCAATTATTACGGAAATCTTGAATGGACCTTGACGGTTTTTATGGATTACGTAGTCAATGTTTTTTTCCACATTTAGCATTATCAAATGGATTCTGCTTTCACACATATTTTCCTGTTTAGATTGCAATTTTCGCAGTTGCATGTTTGTGGGTGTTCATGCATTTGTAACAGACACGATATTCTGTGAGTGTGAATATAATGCATAGAGGAAGTAGAACAGTACTTTGCTTTCATTTGTTTTAATTGGTTTATCACTGCGTAATGATTGCGTAAATGTCCGCAGTCATAAGTATTAAATTCTTTGTCATCGAAGACTTTCTATTCAAATTTGTTTTAAAGTATTGTTCTTTGTTAAAATATATGTTGTAGAATCTATTATTGCTTTGTATAAGCTCTATAATTTTATTGGAGGCTCTATGGCGACGTAGTATTTGTAGTTTTGAAATGAATGTTGTTGTTTCGATTAATGTTAATAATCTTCGATTTAGTATTCTCGGTAGTTCGAGCCAACACCTTAATTTTATACACGTGATCGGACATGCGTATGACCGGAAGTTGTGCCTAAACGAATGTAGCATGCTCGATTTAAATGTCATGATAAACGTGTTCAGTGGGTTCGAAATATATTGTTATAAAAATTGTGTGTAAATAAATTAAGAAATCATGAGGTTCGCATATAAGGTAAATAAAGTATCTCTAGCAGATAATTACCATAATCATTTATTAATAATTATATCGTAATGATTGTCACTGTCATGTGCATCATATTCCTAACCTCAATTTCATACTGTAATTTGTATTTACACTGTGCTGTAGACGTTAATTTATTCACTTAAAGCATTTTAAAATCAATTTTGTTAAAGAAACTACTGTCAAATTGATTTTAGAATTTTTGTATGTTCATTTCGGATTATTTATAAATACTTCGCGTATTTATTATTTTATGAATAAACTTTCTCTTTCTCTTTCTATTTTAAGAGACATAGGTGAAAACAATTTCTTTCGATGTTATATATTTTTATGCAATCTTAAGGCCATCTGTATTTTTATTTACATTCTTTCTTGTTAATAGTTTTCCAATTTGCTGGGCACAGTATATCACAACGGAGATTTAGTATTTTCTCCTGATGGATCAACCGTTATCAGTCCTGTGGGAAATCGGATAACCATATACGATTTAAAGAAGTAAGTACTATAAAACCAACAGCACTATATTTACAAAGATACATAAAAGATATTAAAATATCATTTTATTTTAGCAACAAATCCAATACATTGCCTGTCGAGAGCACATACAATTACACAGCCATCGACTTATCCCCCAATGGATCTCTACTACTTGCTGTTAACGAAGGTATAACCATTATTCTTATGCGCGTTCTTTTAGTCCTAAGGTTGTATAATTTTCCAAATTCATTTTACAGTGGGTGACCTGCATGTCATCAGTATGGTCAGTAAAATTATAATACACACATATAAGTTCAAGAGACGTGTTCGATGTATAAAGTTTTCTCCAGATAGCAAACACTTTGCAGCCTGTAAAGAAAACAATGGTAAATTTCTGATGTAATTTATGTGGTTCTAGCATTCATCATTTCTTACATTTAATGATTGTTTCAGTATTTATTTTTAACGCACCCAGCTTGCAAACTGGAGAATATAATCCGTTTATCATGGAACGTGTGTACCATGGAGCTGCGGATGAAACAACTTTTGTTAATTGGTCTCACGACTCGAAAATGATCGCTGTTGGATCGAAAGATAATTCTACCAAAATATACAGCTTACAAAGATATGCGAACTTTAGGTATATTAGTCTTGGTAACCATTCTGACGCTATCGTGGCATGTTATTTTGAGAAGAAAGACTATGATTTGACCACGATTAGCAGGTGAGCATACTTATTAAAAAGTTAATTGCTTTTGCTTAACACATTATCTACCAGCGATTACATTCTAATTTTGGAAGGATGGATTTTTTAATACTTTCTTTGACAGCAATAGCAATTTCAATCGTGAACCTACAACTCACCCCCAGTAACGTAATCTAATTGTTTCGTTTAGGATTATTATACAAAATACAATTTTTAAGCTTTCTTTTGGTATAGCACAATTAATGAAAATCCTATTAACAAGCTTCTGATAAATAAAGTGTTAAAAAAATATGATTGTACTTATTTAAGAATATAATTGTACAGGAATGGCCAACTCTGTGTTTGGGAATGCACAATCGTCCCAGATGATTTGGTACTGTGGGAACCCCCTGCCAAAAGAAGGCAACGAAAAGAAGACAGCGACGTAGAAGACGATGTAGATCTCGATAAAGTTGTCGAGAGGACAGAGAAACAAGCTAAAGCACATGAACGCAATTTACAACGTAATTCCTTAATAAGTCACAGCAATTAGAAAGTTAATTCAAGATTTTTCAACTTAAAATTGTTCATATTTCAGGAGATTCTCCAGAAGAAGATGAAGACAAAGCTGTTGAAGTTAATTCGAGGATCAAGAAGTTTCGGTACAAAAAATTATGCCGTCATTACTTAGCCAACGACGTCCAGAAGCAGCAGCATGTAAAGGTGACGCTCACAGCAGCTGCTTATCATAAGGAGACTGGTATTTTGGTAGTCGGGTTCAACAATGGCTCATTTTATTTGTACGAGATGCCTGAAGTCAACATGATTCATTCTCTCAGGTACTAATAACTCAATTAATCATAATCTTTTCTTAGTCTTGGTAATTTCTTGCTGAGACATGGAACTTTATTTCGATTTGAAGGAAAAGAGTAACATAGGTAGGTGCTTTTATATATTTTATTTCTTTTCAGTATATCGAACCAACGCATTTCATCGATTGCCATAAATTCCACTGGAGATTGGATAGCCCTAGGGTGCTCTACAGCTGGCCAATTATTAGTATGGGAATGGCAAAGTGAGACTTACGCCATGAAGCAACAGGGTCATAGTAACAACATGAACTTTCTGGCATACAGTCCTGATGGTCAATATATTGTTACCGGTGGCGACGATGGGAAAGTCAAGCTGTGGAACACGTTGAACGGATTCTGTTCTGTTACGTTCCACGAACATACTTCCTCCGTGTCGAGTGTTTTATTTAGTCACAATAGGAAGTTCATTGTCTCAGCTTCGTTAGATGGAACGGTCAGAGCTTATGATTTGGCAAGGTATAGGAATTTTCGAACTCTTACTTCACCGCGACCGGTACAGTTCTCCTGCGTTGCATTAGACTCAACCGACCAGTTTATTGCAGCCGGAGGCCAGGATTTCTTTGAAATCTACCTGTGGAGCGTCAAACTGGGCACCTTACTGGAGGTACATATTGGTGCTCCGAACAGTTTCTGTACAGCACAGAAGAACAGCAACATATTCCATTAACTCTCATGTGCTCCTTAGCAATATAAACAAATTTAAGAATGTGAAAAATATTTTGGATAATGATATAGCAATTTTACGAAGTACAAAATGAAAGAATTATAACTGTGGTCTACAGAAACTTCTTGGAGTCATTGTAACTATATCAAAATTATGTAAATATTCTGATGTCTATCACATCTATTATTTAAACAGATAATGGGTGGACACGAAGGTCCAGTGGTCAGTATAGCGTTCAATCCAAATCCTACCAGCACAGAAATGGTGTCTGTGTCCTGGGACAAATCGTTGAAGATATGGAACGCGATCGAAAGTGGATCCTCCCATGAAACAATAAAGTTAACAGCAGATGGTTTGTATGTTACTTACAAACCGAATGGTGAGGACGTAGCTGTTGCTACTTTGGACGGTCAGATTTCATTTTTCAATTGTAAAACGGCGATGCAGATTGGTAGCATTGAAGGAAGGAATGATTTGGGCAGTGGGAGAGCTGAAACTGATTTTGTTACTGCGAAGACGAGTCTGCAGGGAAAGTTAGTATACTTATCACAGTCCACGTCCGACGTAATGCAATAAGATTTATTTATCATTTACGAAAATATCCAAGAAAGAATATAAATGCCACTAAATATATTTTTGGTACCTTCTATGAAACAAAATGAATAAACCCAAATAAATTATAATAACAAAAAGAATAAGGAGAAATATGTTTCTAGAGCCTTTAATACTTTATGCTATTCTGCCGATGGGACGTGTATACTGGCTGGTGGATTGTCCAAGAATATATGTATTTATAATGTTCAAGAGTACATGCTAATTAAAAAATTTGTTGTAACTCAAAACCGATCTCTAGATGCAGTTGATGTAAGTAATATCCAATTCAAGTATAATTTTTAATAAAACAAGCTGTGGATTATTACATTCCAAATTTATCTGCATACAGGATATTATAAATAGGAGAAAGTTAACAGAATTTGGTAATTTAGCATTAATCGAGGAACGCGAAGAAAACGAAGGTGGAGATGTAACATTGAGACTTCCGGGAGTGAAGAGCGGCGACATGGCAAGCAGAAGTATGAAACCAGAAATCAGAGTGTACAGTTTACAGTTTTCTCCAACAGGTAAAATTTACTTTATACCTGGAATGCGGATGTTTGTGCACATTTCTACTTTTTTTTAGCGTATAAGCAGACTGAGATTTCTTATGCAACATTTGCATTTTCTAATGCAATTTCAAGTTGTAGAAGTCAAATAAAAATTTGTGTTTTATCTACTATAACATTTGTACATTTTTCTAAAACATAGAAGAATTATAGTATGGACTACGTGATCATGTAGTATCTAGAAGATCCGAGTTTGATTTCATCTGCAGACAGACATTTTTATGAAATGATCTTATGTAAGAATATTACATATTTTGAATATAATTATTATTTAGGACAAGCATGGGCTGCAGCCACAACAGAAGGTCTGCTAATATATTCTCTGGACGTTGGCATGGTGTTCGATCCATTCGAATTAGAATTGGGAATCACGCCGGAAACTGTAAAAATGACTCTGAACGACAAAGAGTACACGAAAGGTGTCTAATATATTCTATAAAAATATTACTAATTATTAGGTCAGTGGAAAAGTTCGTGCCCGATCTCTTGTTGTATTTTAACACGAAATTAGGCACGAATTATTCCACTGACGTAATAACATCGGTTAGTACTAACTATCAAATATTTTCAGCATTGTTGATGTCTATAAAATTGAACGAGAAGCTGTTGATAAAGCGGGTCTTGGAAAACATTCCGTACTCGGATAGTAAGTCCATGAGTTTATAGTCGACAACATTCTTACGATTTTTAGTTATTTATTGTGAATTTTATTTCAGTTGATTTAATTGTTTCTGCACTGCCCGACATTTACGTAGAGAAGGTATTAAAGTTCGTGGCGTCGGAGTTAGAATTATCGAGGCATATACACTTCTATCTTCTCTGGGTGGAGTCTATACTAACCACTCATGGTCCCAGAATAAACTCCGCACTTCAAATGCCGATATTACTGATGCTGCAAAAAAATATGCAAAAGAAATACGACGAGTTGAGTAAAATGTCAGTTGGTCTATAATTACATCTAACACTTGACCGTCTGACAACGCGCAATAAATTAATTTTTTATTGTAATTGCAGATGTGATTTCAATCAGTACACAATAAGTTACCTGATAGAGTCAGGAAAACATAAAGCTGAGAAATCGATTTCCATTGAGGAAAAAGCAGATTCGGAAGGCGAAGATTCCGATGAAGTATCTTCAGTTGAACAGATGGAAATCGACTAAACGATGAGCATGACCTCATCGTTCTACATTGTTGTACAAAGTATATAGATCTCTCGAATTAAGTGTACGTTTGTAATAAATTTACCAACGATTAATTTGATAACTTAAATAGATTTAATTTCGTACAGATTTTGTTTACATAACTGAACGTGTAATTATTGACATAATTAAAATATGTAACTTAGATACTGCTTAGCTACTGTTTAGAGCGCATAACGATATTTTAAGGGTGCGTGTCCATTTGAGTGTAAAACTGTCGCAAGTTACTCTCGAGAATCAAATTCGTTAGTATTTCAGTTTGCACGAAAGGAATAGCACTCTCAATAGCGTGTACTCTGAAAAATTTCACTCTTGAAAGTAACTCGCGACAGTTTTACTCTCACGTGGACACGCACCCTAACATACCATGAAACGAATCAATCAACATTTTATCTACCGGAATCCTATTAATAGGATTTTCAATAATTGTACCAAAAGGAAGTTTAAAAATCATTATATACACAATAATCCCAAACGAAATTATTAGATTACGTTATTAAGTTTCTGTTGCTATTTGAAGAATCTATTAAAAAATCCTTAACGGTGGATAATGTGTTACCTCTACCTTGTTGGTAGACAATGTGTTAAGTTCAGAGAATTTTCCAATAACAATTTTTACATATCAATTTACTTACGATACACAGATGCTTACGATGCTTTTTTAAGCAACAATATCGGCCAGTACAAAATCGAGAACAACAGAAACAGTATAGGGAAACCTATTCTACTGTAATTGTCGATTATCTGCGACCGCGTTTTATGCACTCGTATTATTTGGTACTCTGAATCTAACCACGCTGATTGCAGCAGGTGCCTGCTGCCAGCTCTCTTCTTTTTCGTTTTTGGAATGTACGGCGAGTCGTAGTCCCAAACGTTTTGGCTTTTCTCTATCGTGATTAGTCGCTGAAAAATAACACAGACATGAAACATTGTCGATCAGGGCAAGAATATCAGGAATATTATAATAGGTCAACATTAAGTGCTTTTTGCGAGCAAGACAACTACGTAATATATTTTTATAATGATAATCAATGACTCAAATACGGTATGGTATTAATAGTATTAGAGAACCTTGGTATTAAAAACTATTATACAAACTGTCGGGTAATGCCTAGACATTACTGATGTCTGTAAATCGTATTCCAACTGATGCTGCAAGTCGAGCACCTTCACCACCACGAATTCACCTAACGCAGCGAACACGAACATCATGCAGCCTGCCATCCAAACATCCAGTGCCTGAGTACATTAATTAATGTTCATTAATCAATTTTACAATCAGGTTCCTCGGAATCTTCAACAGAGTCCAAGTCTTTATAGACCCCAACATTTTTTTTGTAAGCCTTAAAAATCTTGTAGATTATCACGTTTGTTTCTACTCATCGCTCTTTTAATCCCCGACTGAGAGGTCTTGAACCCAAGCTAAAAGGCCACGATGGGAAAACATACTTTCACATAAGCTACAGGTGGAATGTCGCTCTTCAGACCGGTGAACATGGTGACCAATGTGAGCATACTGGTCACCAACAGAGCCACCCTTCCAGGTATAGCATCCAACCCTAACCAGAAGCTGAACCAGGACAGCATCACCACCAGAGTCGACGGTGCAAACGTCTGTATCAGATGATGTCCTATCTGTCTCTCAAAACGGAAGTAAACGACCAATCGAGAGAAATTTCCTGTAAGATCATAGAAGATCATGCTTTTCGTAGGGTCTTCAAGGTGCTGGGTATTGGAATAGACACGGTACCGCCTTTCTCCAGCATGTAGTCGACTGTTTCCTCTGAGACCATGGGTTTTCCGATGTCGTACTGTAACAGCTTCAATTCTGGGTTGACTGTCACGTCGCCCGCCCCCCATCTCAAGCGCAACTTCTGTTTGTGATAGGAAACTGTCGCGATTAACGCGGTGTTCGGAATTAATGCAGGGGTCTGGCCAATCTGGCGTTGCTTGATAATGCTGATCGAAGGTGGCGGATAGATTATGCGAATGCGAACTTTAGTGGACCGATTTATAACTAGACTGCGGATGTTGTGCTTTTATAGCAAGGCTTGTGATTCCAGGCATCAGAAAGATTAAAAACATTTGAACATATCAACACATTTCTTACAGCCTAGTAAAACCACTGGAGAGAGCAGTAAATTCCTATTTCGTTCCTACGTTTTGCAATTAATGCCAACAATTTTTGTTTTGCATACAGATCCGCTGTCTATTTGTAACATAAGGGGTGGGAAAAATGCAGATAGTGCGTTTTAGTGCGTCAGGTGTGTTCTTGTGGTTTAGGAGTAACCGCTCGACTTTGAACTGTAATTTTAGAATTTTTTGGAGAAAAGGGAAAGTTGTTGAAAATTGCGGGCAAGTCATTCCATGATTGCAATATTGTTGTCAACACACTGGTTACATTAAGGTACCACAAACTATATAGTCGATGCTTCGTGTAGGTCACTTCAAGGTCATAGTATATTAGGTCATTGAATTCATTGTGATTTCGCTTGCAATCTTATGCAGATGAAGTTACTTGGTGACATTTAAAAAGATCGAGGTGACCTAGATATTTCATCAAAGTGAAATTTTTTAATTCTTGATATTGCAATTTGTAGACAAAAAAATGACTTGAAGGTGACAGGAGCGAGATGGAGAACCAGACTGCGTGTATGATGGTAGCAACTTTAAATGCGAGTTTCGGTTTCGTTGTTGCTACTCACAGCTTTCTATGTAGATAGGGCATATTTGAATGTCCATCGGGTACAGCTGGAATTCCATCTGGCAGGCGATGATAGCGTGCATTCGCGCCGAATACTTGACAGTCTTGTTCCTGTAGAGCGTCACCGAGGAGAATTTGTGATTTAGAGCTGCTATCTCTGAAAATAGTTAGTGCAAACCTAATTACAGTATACTTCGTTAATTACTTGTCTAAATTACCACCGTGTTCTTTACGTTCGTACGCAGCTATATAATTACTGTATAATTAATTACATAATTAGCTAGTTTAATAGCTGGATAAACACTTCTGTTAACGACTGTGATTGCTATACTTGTATAAAGACTCTAGGAAGTCTCTAGGAAGAAAAGGATGACATTTAGGAACTAACACTGACCAGACACTTTCGCGTTCAGGAAGTACAGGTCCGGTTGCCATAAGCTGTCAAAGAAGTCTGGTGGTAAGGTGACATAATCATCGCCCTCCTCAAAGATGTCTTCTGGCATGTCTAGTCGAGACTCTATCCAGCTCTCGCGGACGAACATGTCCACTCTATTTTGCAATTTTTATTAATAATTTTACGAAAGAACATATCTGGCGTCATAATAGTTGTCCACATTACTCCTATTAATTTACAGTTGAGACATAAGATCGAGATGGAGAGCTATTATGACTTCTGTATCTTATTCTAGTAAATCTTTACGATCAATATATCTTCAATATAAAAATCTTTGCCACAGTTTTTAATTTTACTAATTTTTACCCATTTTAAAGATTCAAGGTCGTCGTGACTCAGACTACCTCAACAATTTTAGTAATTTTGCTTTTGACTTGCAGTTTGTATAGTTTTTGAAATAAAAATTTGATTATCATTATTGATTCCGTCCCTGTTGTAATTCAAATAAAATATTAATTGGCGATTCATTCAATCGAAAAACCATTTGAACAATCAAATCGCAAACGATTTGAAATCCGAGACTTCGTATTAAACAACCTAATGAATAAACAGGAAACTGGGCTAAAATTTAGCACGCATTATTCTGGAACGTGTCTTACCGGAAGTCCATGTCCTCGACATTGATGGAGTTTATGTCCGCCACGAAGATGTTGAAGTCGACCAACACTGGCATACCCTGCTTCGATGGAGGCCTGATCTCTGTTTGGATCATTTATTTGCATATTACTTCGACTACTCCTAGGTAACCTCAAGATCGTGATCCCGAAGCTAGATCGTAACTCTTTTCTAAGTATACCACGTTTCTCGCGGAACTGGCAATGTCCTCGAGGAACTTACGACTATGTTGCATTCGTCCTTCACTACTTATACAGCTGCGCTAAATCTTGATCTAGCAAGCAGATTCTACATAGATCCTAGCCTCTGCGCGGTGGCATTGTAAAATAGCTTGTTGTAGGACTTAGAAAGTCGATTGATTTGTTGCTGCTCGATCCCAGTGATTGGATTCTGTAGGCCAGTTCTTTTCGGAGAATGTAGTAAATGTAGCTCAATTGCAAAATAGTCTGGTCCATTCAATCAGAATTAATGTTCTTTTTCTTGGTAGAAAGTTTAATTTTTTGTACCTTTTTTTAAAAACGAAGCTAATTTGGAATACTGTACAGGTTTTATCATTTACACTCTAAATTAATATTATTTATTATTGAAGAATTATTTGGTTAATTAATTACGAGTGGAATTCCTTAACTTCTATGTCTATAGAAACTATATATGTCTTCAATCCCTTCCCTTGCACAGAGATTGAATTATTTATTTGTTTTACAAATAAATTGCAATTATTTCAGACACGAGCAAATTTTGCTGTTACTGTATCAATCCGTTTGTTTATGTAAGATCAAATATATTTATTCCCTAAGTAACCAAGATCGTATTATTTATTCGTTTTACAAGTGAATAGTAAACAAATTGTAGAACAAGCTACGCTTTCTGCGACATTATGCTTTCACCAACCACAGTCCAACCAACATGTTTTTTTTTTTACACCGGCGTATCAAACTCGCACTATAATTATCAGTTTCTGCAATACCACAGAGAGCAACAAATAAAAAGAACCGATTGTTAATCCACGGGGACCTAATCTTGTCAGTTATCGCTGCCCCGGATCGAAAGTTTAAACTCGCGACGCAACGTATATCGCGTGCCTGGAAACGTCTCATATGTACATTCAGTCGCGAATAATCATTATACTCAACGCGTGTGCAATGGAAAATATGAATTTTTCTTCTAGCGAATTCTAGGAATGGAAAAGTTTCGCGGAGAGTGGAATACACTAACCTTTCACGTAATGCTCCGGCAAGACTATACCGGTCTTTATCGTCGAATCCTTCGAGTCATCGGACAGGGAGCTGTGAAAGGAATGAAAGTTATAAATTAAATATGTTCGTTAGATAGCAAGAAGTGGGAAATGTCTTTCAAAAACCAAGAACGAGATGCTTGGGAAGATAATGATTAAATCGAAGCGCAAGATTGTTAACGTTGATTTAAAGAAATATGAGATCAAAAATTCGTACAAAAAAATTTGCTGCATAGTAATTTGAATGGGAAAATCTTTCGCTGGGAAAATCATTCATCATGTAAAAATGTTAAAATTAATGTAAATAAAAATAAAAATAAAAAGTTATAATAAAAATGTAATGTTTGCGTTACCATAAAGATCAAATGCCATTTTATGCCTTATGAAACAGTGCTGTTGAAATTATGTTTATTGAGGAAACGAGTGATTTTTTTCTTTTAAACGTAATGTGGAAATGATGAATGACTGTGCAAACATTTAGGATCGGGTCGATTAGGTTTACCTGGCGTTTGAACGCACTTCCGTGAATAGGTTCAGCCATGAGTAACAGAGTACCGTCAGGACCGCGTTCTTCATCATACGATTTCGACAACTGGCACATCGAGTTTCGAGCAGCCATCCTCTCGCGTTCGGTGCGTTCCAATTAATCTATTACCTAGCAGTAGTTACACGCAATCTACTTAATTGCAAATATCGTCGGATACTTCGGCCCGGTTATTGCTTTCCTACGGTTGCGCAACAATTCGGCTGGGAAGAGGAAGCCGGACGTATTATCCGCGTAATTATCTACAAAACCACTTTGCAATCTCAACGGTTGCGGAAAGAAACGTATGCAAACCACCAGTTTTCACTTGCAATATCGTCTTTATTATTCCAGCGTGTACTAATCGATTCGGAATATTTATCTTGGCTGTAGTTTGCGAAGGAATGCAATAATAAGTTCTTTTTCTTGGCTGGATACTATATACCACCGTGTTCGGGAAAGTTTGCAGAATTTTCCTTGCAAAAAATATTCTCCTAACTTCCATACTTAAAGGACAAAAAATTCCGAAGCGTTGAAAAGTCTGCGCTCCATCCGAAATTAAATATTGCTACAAACAGAGGACGACGAATTAAAACAGAGGCCCCAACACTACTTTGCAATTAGGCCACTGATAATTAAAATTGACCTACCTGCAGTATGTTCAAGACGCCCGTGTACGGTTTTCTGCTTCTTGGCCCGTTCTTCAGGATTTGACCATTATGAGAGGAAAACGGTACCTGCATCACATCCTCAGACAGCAGGATTAGGCGTCACGATGGTCTAAAAGTCGACCTCGATCTGCGACCTCGATTAGACCTCCCGTCCGCAATTCCTTCGATTCTCTGAAGGTTATGGCTGCCGATCGGTCACGGTCACATACACGCGTGCAACACCTGTGAACACTATGCCGACGGGACTATCACTAGGTTGTACTCCGATTATCAGTCGATATTCAACGATCCGGAAGATCGTTCCGGTTATGCTCCTGGTAAATTGTACGGCACCATAATGGATTCCTATTGTCTATCCAGCATGCTACTGATCTGGAATGAATTTCTGTGCTTCTTTAACATTGTGTAAGTTACTGTATAATGTAAATTAACCATTTAAGGGGTGTAGAAATTTTTGCTGTCAAACAATCGAAATTTTATTTCATTTTTTTTTAAATTGTATAATAGACAATATTTGGAGCTGGTATGTATGAGTAAAATTGAATTAATATATAATTAAATATATTACAATCAAATGGGTAAATTCTATCAGGAGTAAATTGTACATAAAAATCTTAATCAATCTTAATAATAATATAAAAAAATAATAAAATATTAAGAATCCCTAATAAAAATTAGTATGCTAGAGTATTTCACGATGCAAATTAGTTTTGAAACCTGATCGAAAAATAATCTCGGGTTGAGAGTTGTCAGAAGTGATGAGCAAATTGTCTCATTAGTGACCATAATCGTTATAATTTGCGTGTGAAGCACGATTTAATATAAATATTCTCAGATTCAGGATCTAGTATCACGAGTTAGCTATTAAGGATGTTGTTAATTTTACTAAATGGCTCCAATCATCGTGCTGTTCACGGCTTAATTAATAAATTCTCTGTTCAATTAATAAATCTCTCGAAAGTAGGCTTCGAATGGTAAAGATAGTAACAAACGTGTTCGCGATTTTCTGTATCCTACTGTGACTCAGTATTACAAAGTAGCAACCGTTTTCACTGTGAATTATGTTGCAAATAGCATTATCATATGTTAATGGTCACTTATTAAGTGCAAATTTCTATTTATGTTGCGACAAAAGCCAAACCAAAACTGTGCCCATTCGTGAAAATTCTACAACGTGCGAAGTGTGAAGTGTTAACAATTGTTAGTGTCGTTTGAAGATAGACAACTAATTGTAAGCTACTTGCCGTAGAAATTATTACTGATTTTATGCATCTGTGGTAAAAGTCGATAACTGAAGTAGAAAATATTCGGTCGTGACACAAATATGTTTGGCTATATTCAGCTAAGTTGTTCGAACGGCAACAGCTGTTTCAAAACATTACGGTAGACTGTGGATTTTATAAATTTCATTTAAAAGACTATGGTGTACCATTTCCAACTCATTAAAATAACTAAGAAGAGAAATGTCTATGTAGCTCCTGTTTCTTGCAACTAACATAGACAATTTTTATTTTGCATAAAAATCCGCTGTCATTAGGCATTTTTGGTGCTCGGAAATGGAAACTGCAACATTCCAAGCGGGTTAATTACATAGAAAATGTTCCAACGAGCAGATTTTGTGCAATGACGGTTGCGTAGGCGGAAGGACAAACCGCGAACAGTTACACGAGTCGAAAAAATCCACGTTGACGGATAGAAAGTCACCTCCTGCTGCCGTGTAGCTTGTCCTATTTAAGCTCCTCAAATGCCGCGTGTTTATACATACACGAGCCTCTTTTTCCCCCATGGAAATGACTTCGCCGCCGCCGGCGTCCGGACTTTTTTTCGCGGACCCGTAGAAACCGGAAATCGAATCGGTCCGACGGGCGAACCAAGGTGAAATCGTCGGACCAAGCAAGAACCGTTCGCAAATTGCCGTCGATGATTTTAAAGATGTCTACAATTTTCTTCTCCAGCGAAGTTTTGCTATCGTAGAAATTGCGGTTTTGCTTTTTCGAGACAGTTTGCTACAATGCGTGGCGCAACCGAGTTCTACTGCGTCGATAAGGAAGAGCGATCGATAGGAAGTGAGTTATGGTATGATGCTATGAACGGTCATTTCACTTTCTTTTTTTGTGTTACTTCAAAGATAAGTTCCTTAGGAAGTCGTTTAGAAAGGTTTGGGTATGTTTCTTTTTGTGAGCCTTTTTTTGTAGTTGGTTTCGGTCAGTCTTTTTATGAGTAAGTGTACTAAGGAGTTTTTTTTAAAAGAAGGTTTAAGTAGGTTCAGTTTTAAGGAAGACTTAGCAACTCCGTTGACTTACATGAATTTAGTAAGGTTCTCTTTGAACGGGTTTCAGTAAGATCTTCTTGAAGTACTTCTAAGTAAGTTCGTCTTTAAGTAAGTCTAAGTAAGTTGATTTGTAAGTGAGTTCATCTTTCAGTCAGTCTAAGCCAGTTCATTTTTAAGTAAGTCTAAGTAAGTTTATTTTTAAGTAAGTCTAAGTACATTCATTTTAAGGAAGTCAAAGTATATTCATTTTTGAGTACATTTCAGCAAGTTCTCTTTTAAGTGAGTTTCTGAAATAAGGTCATAGAAGTCCTAGTACAGCAAGTTCGTGATAACTAACGGTCACAGCAGCAGATAAAATAGAATCAACAATACAATGACGTTTAGAATGTCCAGACGATTCGCACGAAGCCTAGCAAACATGATTGATCATTGGCAGTTTCACACCTAAGGAACATGACTTTAAATGTTGGTCGTGTTGTCAGCTGATGCTTGGAAAAGTAATCGACGTTATCATTAACGGAACTTTCTTCGCAATGTTACAGCGCTATTTTGCCATAGTCTTGCGCATCCGTACACATCGGTAACAACTATCTTTACATTGTAATTTTGTTTTCCCATTAAACAGTTACGTATTCGTAATATTTATATCAATATGCATTTGTTTAAACAAAACGGGTTTTTAACAGAAAGAACTCTCAGATATGATTTTATTTGGACTCTCTATCAACTATAATTAATGTTATGGAGATAGGAGCGTTTTTCAGTGCGCCGACCGCGATCGGCGCCGTTCTTGCAAGCATATTTCATTAATTATGGTCTCGGAATAATAGTGAACACGGGCTTTCCTCGGTCTCTGAGCAAAAAGTGAAGCGACCGTGAAAATCAGTGAAACTCGCCGCAAGAACCGGACACCTTCGAGCTTCACGAGTTCCTGAGCGAGCGAGCGTATCCTCTCTAAGTATCAACCTGTCCGAGTATTCTTCTTCTTCTTATCCTCTTCATTTTCCCTACCCGGTTCCATCTGGTACACCCTGAAATTGGTTTACGGTGTCGCTCCAGTTTCATGGACACTCGCGACCCACATATCTTATGGTTATGGGCTGACACTATATTCGGGTTCGGTACACTTTGACAGTAAAGCCATCAAGGTGAAACGACCGGTTTTTTGTGTTACAGTTAATGAAATTGTCGAATTGCATTCGGGAAAAGTGGCAGAATGTATTTCTTCGTTCAAGCATTCAGAAAAATTGAAGTAAATTCAATGGTGTCATTTTTCCAAGGCAACATTTTACTGTCAGTTTTAGTCACGAGTGTCCTGGTACCGAGACACTTTGATAATAATTTTCCATTTACAATTTTTTATTAATGTACAGTTTTTTCTTGACTGTTTGTTCCATTGACCGGCTTCTATGTATAAATCTTGTCAATTCATAAAACTTTATTACATGAATGATTTAACAAGAATGTTATGGAATTAATTACAATAAAAATTGCAATAAAATGTCCTCTATACTGATCAAAAGTTGTACTCTCTACTGTGTAATGAAATGGTATGGGGAATCGGTTAGGTGAACAACACATAGCCAACATTGAAATTCAATCGACTGTAGTTTGAAAAATGGCGGATCTCCAGCATACTTGCATACAATACGTAGACACCTCAAGAATGTGTGGTTCAAGAAAGCGTAACGTAATGTGTGATTTTTTAAAATTTAAATTACCTGCTGTTACCGTTACTTGTAAATCTGCACTCGAAACAATAGCGCGTAAATTACCTGCGACTGCGCATTATCACCATAGTGTTCCTGAAACGGTGAAAAACAAAATAAAATTCCAGAATAACATGAAATAAAATTACATACACAGTGAATTAATATTAAGTTACCTGCTCATGAATGTAATAGTATAATGAACTGTTAAATGCGTTTTCACTTTCTGCCAAAATGTGGCCAAGACGAACCTATGAAATAGCCTGTCTAAAACTTAAATTTTCACCGAAATCTATTATTGTAAATACATACAGACATATAGACACCTGATCATTTTTAAGAAAGTTTCTATTATATTGTTATAATTTATTTTCCTTTAACAGAATACAGTACACCTATGTACATACTAATATATCTATTAATAATATAATTCAGTTTGAAATTATAAACGAAAACAATACAAGATGACATTGACAATACTAACAGCTTTTAGTAAGTTCATTCTGAAATAAGCTTAAGTAAGTTCCTTTCTAAATGAGTTTCAGTAAGTTCATTTTTAAGTAAGTACGAGGATGTTCTTTTTGAGCCAAGTTACAGTAAGTTTCTTTTGAAATAAATATTTCCTAAGAAAGTTCATTTTTAAGTAAGTCAAAGTAAGTTCTACCAATGTATTTATAAATAAACAATTAAAATAAAGTTGTTCGTTGCTTGGAATGTCTCACAAATCGTTTATCTGTTACCCAGAAAATCCTCTGCACACATTCCACCAGGTGAAATTGATGTAGGTTGCATGCGCGTGTTCGATTTCTACGAAATTTCAAGTGGAAGGTTCAAATCCAAGAATATCTAGTTTAAAAGTCAAATCCAGGGAGATTTTTATGAAAATTTGTGGAAAGAAAAATTCTGCGTAACTTTCCGGAACACCTGTTGTTTTTATGGAAACGGTCTACGGAGACAGACGGATTTCTTGTTACACCTGGTTTCCAGCGCGACAAAAACAGTTTGGTCTCTTTTGTCGGCCAATTATCGCAGAAATGCCCGTGTCGGAAGTCAAAACTGTCGGGTAGTCGCCGAGAAGATGACCATAACTAGGATCCAGACATGGACAATGGGTCTTTGAGACCACGAAGCGATCGTAAATCAATCGTCGGTCGTAAAGTCTTCGCGTTCTAAATACACTGTGTGTACTTTGTTTTGTTGCTCGAGTTAGGATACTCGAACAAGTTGACATGACACAGTCAGTTAGTGGCGTGTCGTTTTAGAGCTCGTTATAGGTGCCGTGGAATCTTGATTTGCGACGAAAAATGTGAATTTTGAATTATTGATTGGGACTGGGAATTGCAATTCTTTTAATATCAAATCGCAATAATGGATCTGAATTTTTAGCTTTTGTGAAAAAAGCATTTAAAAAATCGGTCGGAAGTTACAGACATTTTAATCTTTTTCAGAAGTAGAGGAGACACTCAATAATGTAATGTACATACTACATATTTACCAGCAAGAGAAAATCAATTAATAATCATTTTTGTAAGATTACAAGTTTTTCTCGTTCTGTACTTAAAAAATCGTATACAAAAATACTAATAGCTTTTTTCAAAGGTGTTTTACCATCGCAACGACTTTTATTTTCCATAACATTGATACTTAAAAAATCATCACCAAAAATACAAGGAAACAATCAGCTGTTTCATTGAAAATTGGAAAAGGAAACAAACTGCTTCTTTGAACACCATCATTCCAACTCGAGCACCCTTCCAAAGGGTCCGAACAGCCTCTGCCAGGCAAGTCTCAAATCTCTCTCGCACACCTCAACCTTCGAACAAACCCGAAAAAAAGGAGCCCTTGGAGCAAGGTTAAACAATGCGAACGTGAAGGTTGGCTCGCAGATGGGAACTGCGTGGATGAGCACCGGGTCTGAAGGGTTGTATTGATTTCTATGATGGCGGCCGGCCGGCGCCTGCACCCTCCACGCTCGTGCCAGCAGGAACAGGATTGCTCGGCCGTATTTTCCGGCGAAATACAGCGATGATCGTCGCGTAATCGTCGCGGTGCCGCGTTTCTCTATAAAGTATTAACCTAATGGTGATCACCGGGTCATTAATTAGCCACCAGCGACGGTGAAACGCGTCGGAAATCAACGTTGTAGGTGCTGGACAGAACCTGAAAACGATGCCCGTGCCTTCGAGGTCCTTGACGTAGAAGTGTCAATGTTCTTGCGATGACTCCGTGCTAGACCGACACCAGTGAGTACATGATCAATATCATTTCAATGGAACACGTTCACATACCCCCTTTTCTGTTATCAGTTTTCACTTTTCCCCTTGTCGAGTCTTTTGATCTGATAGTTGATTTTGGAAAATTAAATGCTTTTCGAAATGGTACAGGGAATGTTTGCAATTGCTAATTGTCTTGAGGATTGTGCATACGGGATTTGTATAGTGTTTTCTGCGGAGTATTTATCTTTGCAGAGTTTTGTTGTTTCTTTGAAGACACTCTAACCTATTGTAGAATCGAAGAAGTTAGGTCCTTCGAGGGGATGAAGTTAAGAGTGCTGTTGGAATTTTGATTTTGAGATATATGGAGGAAGTGGTTGTTTTTTGGAATTTTTATATTTTGAAGAGCTGTTCGAGGTTTTTGATGGATATTGTGCGGCGAGTTGGGTCTGATTTGGATTTTGATTTTTTGATGCGTTGAGTCGGTTCTTTTGCGGATTTTGATGTAATTGGAAGTTGTTGGATGTTTTTTTTTATAAACATTGTGTCTGAGTCTTTTAGGTTAGGTTGGTCCTTCGAGGGGATGAAGCTAAGTGTGTTGCTGGATTTAGATTTTTTGGTGTACTGACCATGTTTTTTGTGGGATTTGGATGTCTTTGAGAATTGTCGAAGATTTTTAATGGACAGTGTGTGTAGGTTAGGTTTCTGGAAGGGCTGAAGCTAAGTGCGTTATTTATTCTGATTTTTGCTCTATTGTATTCAACAGCAGGGTAATACTGAAAGGAAAAATGAGAAAACTTTTTGGATAATCTAGCGTGTTAATAATGAAATGAATAACTTTATGAAGGAATACATTAAAACTTTTGATAGAAGGTGATGGGAAGGTCAGGGGCGTTGATCTCATGCGTCCTAGTGGCTTCCTTTCTCTTTCTATGTGGGTAGGTGTTGGAAGGAGGAAGAGGTGTAGTTTGGAAGGTTATGGAATCACGAAGCATCTGGGAACACTATACCTTTTTAGTTTGCTAAAAAATCTCACAAAACCTCCACGAAAGAGAAATAATTTATTAGTGATGGTCGGTAGACTGAAAATTAAAAAATAAATTTGAAACTTTGCATAAATGTAGCTCACGTGATGTTAAACAACTCCAAAACAATTTTAATTAATTTTAATTAATAGGAATTTTTTGAATAATTATGGAACACCACAAACTCGTACAACGCAGGATACATTAACTGCAATATGTCAGGACGACTTAACGTCATTTGCAGCTCGGTTACATCCTTCCCCTTTCTCTTTCTTAATTAATGAACCGGTCGGGTCGAGTTAACTCATCGTTTATCTTCGATTTCACTTATTTGTAAAAATTTCTGTTTCTCTTATACATTGTGATTCTTAATTAGCGTTAATTGTGGAAATCGATCGTGATAATTTCTTCTTTACTGATTTTTACGAGTAGAGATCGAATATATTCAGCGCGAATGAACGCATAAAATTTCTTTTTCGAATACTTTCTAAGATGTCCGCGGTGAATGGACCGTTAAATGCTTGATCGAGACTGTTACATATTATGGTCTTTGTTCTATTAACAACTGTGTTACGATGCTAAGTATACTGTAACGTGTCATTGCTATTTCAGAAGTGCATGACGACTTTTATCGACAGAGTTCCATTTTTCTCATTGAGGGTTCTACTTTTTCCTCACTTTTTTTGCTAATTGCTGAATCTTGTGTTTTAATAACAGTTTATATGTAGAACTAATTTATTTTTTATTTATATCTAATTTAATAATCCTTGAACTTCATTCTTGAATTTTTCATTCTTTTTATTATTACTTTTTTATTTTTCTGTCCTTAGTATATTTTACTTGTTGTGTTTATATTTTATTTATATGCATTTATATGTTATTTGTATTTCTTGCATTTCTGTTTCTCAAGTTACTACGTTAATATTTTCAGAAATTAATTGTTTTAAAAAATCAACAAGCACGATTTAGAAAATAAATAAATTAATGTATGCATACCTCAAATAAACGTACGAAAATAAAATGATTAAAAAAGAAGTGTCCAGCTGCGAGCAATAATTACACAATCTACCAGATCGCTTCAATCACGATCGAAGAAATCAAAGCAACCAGAAGAGTATATTCAAAATATCAATACATATTAATTATTGCTCAAGTATAAGAGTGGGTGTGAAAGTTAAGATGTCGACCAGCTGCCCCACCATGTTTTCTATCAATTGGCGTTATCTGATAGTCCCGCGGGGTTCCTATTATTACCTTTTCCCGTTTCATGTATCACGTTCGAATTATTATTTCACGACTTCGAAACTTTCTCCGGTGGTCACCGAACTGGTAAACGTGTTCCCGAACGCAAGAACTTCGCGAGACCGCATTAAAATCGCGACTGATCAATAATACCAGATATATGGCAATTATTATAGCCAGGCCACGAGAGCGAAAAGTCCTAGGTAGGGAACGTTCCCGTGCTTCACGATCCTGAACACCGTTGCACACGTTTACTGACAAAGAGAAACGTACGTTTTGCGAAATCCACTTTTGTGTGAACAGTTCAGTGTCTCCTAAGCATACTTGCTTGACAAATCATTTTTTACTGGAACCATGACGAAAGAAGAGCTTGCTTTTTATTACAATATTGACCTGGAAATTTTTTCTGACTTTTTTTTCATTCTGCGGAGACAAGAAATATCGATAATTTTTATTTCGAAATAAGAAAATCACTGTCCCCTCTTCTTCTTCTTCTTCGACCGAAATACGACGGAAGCCAGTCCCGAACGATAATCTTATATCGAAAGAAAACTGTAGTGACATATCGGCGTGGGTCAGACATGACTCCGGCATAGGCCTGGAACTCGCAGGAGTCCTAGGGTTAAATTCTTGAAATGTTATGCATGCGTAGCAAAAATAGTTATGATACAAAAGAACGAACACCTTAAAAGAATTTAGAAATATTATTACACAATTTTCGATCCGCAAAAATGATCAAAAGAAGGAATACATTTTTATTTCAGACTTAGAAAATTTGTATTTTGTATACAAATTAATATTAATAATATTTTTACTATACACGATAGCCTTCAACCACCGAAAGAAATTTTTCACTAATTAAAGAGCAATCTACAAGAAATATCTTTAAATTTTTTGACAGTCTAGGACAATTATCAAAGCAATCCAGCACAAACCAAATGTCCAAGCAGTTTCCAACTGGTACATTTCGCGGTTCGTTCGCCTTAAGTAACTTTCGATGTCTAGCCACCGCCCGGAACGCTGCAAGCTGGTTGTTTAAACAAATTACGTTTTATAGATAAGATATTCTCCCACTTTTACTCTCTTTCTCCACAGTGGACGCGTGCAAAGATCAGAGTTTCACTTTCGCTTGACTTGTCCGACCGCCTGCACCGACGCAAATGCAAATGGCGGTCCAGGTAGGAGAGATCCATGGATCGAAAAATGCAAACGGAGAATAATGGGTAAATCGATCGGTGACTGAAACACGGCTCGGACGTTGTAATTATTGTGTAGCGTGATTGATACTTGATTTGGATCCTGTAGAAAGCGTACTTCTTGCTTTCGATCGATGATGATTATTATTATTATTATTACTTACTTACTTTCGTTGGGAAGTATTAATGTATTCCTGTAGCCTGATTTTTTGTTATGAATATACTCTTTCTGTCACACTTGGAAATTGTAAATATCCTCCACGTATTGTACAAATTAACAATTACTCCACGGTTCAAAAACAAAAATTGAATTGATTTTGATGTGTGAAATAAAAATGTACAATGAAGAAGAATTGGCAACGAATAATTTCCTTCATTGTAAAAGAGGGCGGCCAAGAATAAAATTAGTTTGCATTAACAATTTCACGTTGAAACAAAGAATTGTCAAAATGAAATTCTTTTAGTCCTGATCGCCTCTATAAATAAAATTACACTTTTTTGAAACTGTGAAGCATAACATTCTCGGTTTTCGGGATTGAACGTGTTATCGAAAATGGGAAACATGGTGTTAGAATACTTTTCGGATGCGCTATAGTCAGTGAAGTAGTGCTGACATATGTCGTTAATGCCAATGTCAGCGCGTAATCATGCCAGATCAGACGGGCGGCTTTTCCTGCGATTACAACGTGTATGCGCGTTGCATACACCGGTCGGATGCTGGCCTGCACTTTCTTCTCGTCGAACGTGAACCCGCAGCGATCACCTCGCTTTCGAGGTCAATGTCTAGGCCCGCCGAGAAACATAAGCGACATACGATCATGAACGTATCGCGGCGGCCGCAAACTTTCCTTGATCGTCCATCAATTTGCCTCGTCCAGCATGTGCAATTATGCTTGTACATATCATCGACATCGCGTCGCGCCTCCGGATTATTCCGTCAGAGGAAAGACGAGTTAACTCTCCCGATCTACACTTTCCCGAAGATTACGGTAACCGCCTAACTTTTACGAATGCACGGTGCTTGCATTAAAGTACATGCATTAAAGACGTATTGCGGCCTTTAAACATTTGTATAAACATGAACATTCACAGCGTTAAAGAAATGTACCATTGAAATTGGAAGAATCTACACAATCGTTCTACAGAAAAAATATTCATGTACCTTTTATTGTTAAAGCACAACAAATTCTCAAAGTCGAAAAACATCCGAGAAAAAAGGTAGATACATTAAAGACGTAACGCTGCTTTTACAAATTTGTTTAAACATAGTTAAACACTCGCAACGTTAAAAAAATATATCATTGCATTTGGAAGAGTCTACAGAATAAAAAAACATTCATGTATTCTTTATTGTTAAAGCACAAAAAATTCTTAAACCTGTCTGACTATGTATGTGCATTGAATTTTTTAAAATCTTACGAGCTATAATTTATTTAGAGGTTTTTGCGTGTCGTAAATGTGTAAATATATGCAGTTTAGTTGCCAGGGTAACGAAGTTTGTGAATTGTGAGATTCGGTGGTTATAAAACAGCATCTTAGAAGATTATGTTTCGAAACGGAAGAATGGGTTTGAAAAGAAAAGTGTTGAGACTAGCACTTTTACTTTAGCGGAGATAACTGTGTGTGAAACTGGTCTTTGATCTAGGCGTTTCCTTTCCAACGGTTTCTGTAGATCGTTAGATCAGCCGACTGTAATGATAACGAGACGTTATAGTCACGGGCTCATCGCTTTCCGTCTATGTAGAAAGCGAAATTTCTTCGAGAATATCATATATGGCGGCAGCCATTTTGTTCAGGTATGATTTATTTAGACATTTCTATTGCACAAGAATTCCTTCAAAGAAATTGTACAAGAGAGTAAAAAATTTAATTATTCCAATGCTACGTTTAATGGAACGCAACAAAACCTAATCAGATTAACTTGAACATAACTCGTCGTCAATAAAAATTTAATCCAACATAGATAGGGATCTATTATGTTTTGTTACGTCTGTATTGGTTACGCAAAAGTGTTCTTATCAATGCCGATTTGTTATCTTCACAGAAATTGATTTTTCAGTTTCAAACATGTCGAGGTCCACGTATTGATACACTTTGCTTGGTAAATTTCCTCCGGCGTCTTCTTCTTCCTTGTTAAATTTTCTTCAGCGTTTCCTCTAGTGTGTTGCACTGAATTATGGCAACGATTATTAGTGGAATATTTAGTACAGCGACTTCAACGAGTACTTACTTTCAATTCAAGAAATTGTTGTTCGTGAACTGTGGATGCAAATGTTTCTCGTACAAGATGATTCTATAAACACTTGCAAATATAACGGCATATGACATGTTTTCGTAAAATAACGTTTAATACGAGACGGTTTATAACTTCAAAAATTTTTGCGCTGACCTTACGTAGAACAATTCTACACACTCTCCCAAAGACAATGGTATATTTATTTGTAACATTATCATCGTTGAAATATGTTTAAATATTTTTCGAGGTAAGCATTCTACAAAAATGGCGCATAATTCAATTTTGATAAAATTTGAACTTTCACAATTTTTCGTGCTGCAACTACAACAGTTACATGGATGGGCCTTACGTAGAACAATTCTACAGGCTCCCCAAATACAAGGATAGTTTTATTCATAACATTTTCATCGTTGAAATATGTTTAAGTGTTGTTCGAAGTAAGCACTTCTCCCACAACGGTTCGGTAAGGATTTGTGGAGACACCGTATGCATATGTTTGTCGTCTTATCAGCACCGGATTACTTCGCAATTGAACCTCGGTTAATCGTTCTTGAACAACGCGCACGATTTCGCAGCCAACGACACGGTGAATTCCGATGATTACGATAGGCACGGGCATGGGCACAGAGTTTAGTCGACGCCGGAGAAAGGAAGTGCAACAACCACTCTCTAGAGCCGACAACTTTTCCCTTCGTTTCAGGCCTAACAGTGTTCGCGACGTGTATCAAGTATCGGTACGAGAGCTCGTCTCGTCTCGTCTCGTCTCGTCTCGCCGCAGAAGCGGTTTCTCTCAACTCGCGAAAGACGATTTAGCTCGCATTCCGGATACTGATCGAGCAACGGTCGCAATGGAGATCTTGGGAAGGATCGCATGTAAATCTCGTGTCTTGGTAATCGGTCACACCCACGAATATTCACGCAAAGAAGTTGTAACAACCAACCCTTAGTATTTCCATTGCGATTTCAGCCAATCGAAATTCCTTTTTAAATTGCATCTTTTTAGATGTAATTTAAAGAATTTGGAATCAATTTAGTGTTAATTGTCTGGATAGATATGTAGAATTGTATAAAATCTATCAATACCTTCAGAAAACACACCAATCAATTTAAAGAATCCATCAATTTATTAGTGTATAAATAATTACGTTCGCTAGTTCATGTATTCAAATAGTCAATTCTTAAACGTATCAAACTATCAATCATTTATGTGGATCTATAGGTTCATGTATAAATTCAAGTTGTAAATTCATAAATTCATTGAGTAAAAAAATAATAAAAAAAAATTCCTATATATTTTAAAAAATAATTCCATTGATCCACAGTCTTACGATTAGAAATAATGAAATGTCAGAAAATTACGATTGATGTAATCGATCGATGTAATTGCAATTAGTCATCATTTGCAGACTTTCCTGTGTCATTGTAAAAAATCTTGACGACGGAATAGTTTTCAAATATTTTAAGTGCATATTCGCACAGTCGAGCGAAAAAATACAGTTTTTTACGAAACTGTAAATGTTATCGTTCCATAAAGATAACTGAGGCTTTCAAATGAATGTGGTCATAGTAAATTCTTTCAAGATCCACATGATTGTAAATATCTTATCGATGGCGTACATCTGATAGCAACTATCTTTTATAGTAATAAATCAGCTAACTGCGTGTACTACCGATTCACGACTGATTATATTTGTGTATCGAATGTGGATCACAATCTGTAGACACACGGACAAGATTAGTCTTCCGGTGTTTTACTTACGTACTATAGAGAGATCAATGGATTTATAAATGCAGATACTTTGTTGGACCAGACGTTTGTAGATCCATAAAATTAATTGTAAATTGATAGTTCGTTGAATCTACGATATGACAACAATAAATTTACCAATTTTTGGAACTATAGAGTCGAAACTTTAATTGCAAATTGATAGACTGGTGAATACTTTGGATTCGTGGACCTGTGTAAGTCGTGAAACTAATTGATAGCTTGATAAATTTCGTTCCAATTGATAAATATAGAACCTATGGATCATCAATTGATAAATTCGTGAACTGCTGGCTTCATGACAATTAGCTGTGATAATTAGCTGTAAACTGATTAATCGATGAACTTATAGATTCATAACCATGTGGATCCACGAAATTAATTTGAAATTGTTAAATTAATGAACCTATGGCTTCGTGCCTGTATGGATCAATTAATTACCTGTAAATAAATTACTCGATGAATACACAAGTTTCTGAACCAATGAGTCCACACAAGTAATTGCAAACTAATCAGCCAATTAATCTTGCAGCATCATGCTCATCATGCTTATCATACTCATAATGCTGTTCATTTATGAACGTGCAAACTTCTCAGATCTATCGACTTCGGTGATCCGCATTGGTTCGATCAAGATCGCGCTAGATTATTAGACAGAGATTGTAAGAATGTATGCACTGTCAAAAAATGTTAATTATTATGCGATCTCATAGGGGACAATAGCGCGCGACGATTTCCAAACGTTGAAACGTTTACGCTTTAGCGGCACGGTCGATTCCCGGAACGTTCGCAACGCTGAACAAACGTTTGCCGAACACGTCAAATATTATTTCATAGATGTACGCTTGGCCAACATTCCGTAACGCACGTTTCCTCGATACGTGATGACGACTCCTAGGGAAATGTGTGCCAGCAACCAGCAATCATCGATATTAAGGTGGCTGGAATCGCTGCCGGGTGAAAATCAGTATGGACGCTATCCTACGCCATCCATCGCCGAGATAAACATCGATTGTGGACAATGAGCTCCGCTACTGTGCCAATTATCGGATAAGAATTATTCTTTTTAATACTATCTGCCTCTAGACTGCAATTATGGCATCCATTACTGTTTAGATTTCAATACAGTGTAATAGCCAATTGTTATTTTATTGTAATTTATATTTGGATAATAATTAAATGTTATTTCATTTGCTAGATCTGATATTTTACAATTATATTATATTTATTGTTTAACAATCATTCTTTTTAATACTATCTGCCTCTAGCTCTAATGGCATCCAAGATTGTCTAGATTTTAGAAAGCATAATAGTCGATTGCTATTTTATTGACATTTCTAACTGAATAATAATTAAATGTTATTTAAGACGCTAGCTATAAATGTATAAATGTATAGAGATCCGCAGTCTAATAGTTACTGAAGAGTGTGGACAGGCTAAACAATTTTTATTCAACAAAATACAACTTTGAGAGTGTCAATCATCAAACGTATCAGTGAATCATATCAAAACATATCAATAAAAAAAAAATTAAGGAACAAAAGACATATCGAGAAACAATACATATAAACAACTTAAAGAGTTTCTTATCAAACAATGACACGTACGCGCATGATAAATAACAGAAAAATTGTACAGTTGTACAGTACAATTGATGTGCCTCGTCTGACTATGTCTCGCCTTTTCCACTTACCGCGAATCTATGTTCGCTTCGACAGCTTCTAATTTGACCGAATGTGTTTTGAAACGTTCCAAACAGTATTCAGACATCGGAAAATAGTATAACACCAGTTACCCGGCAAAGAATTGCGTAGAAAATCTAATTACACGTATAACATGATCCAAAAGTGGAGCGACCGAGTATTATGCGTCCGCGCCAGGATGTAAACGTCCGTTGTTATTGTTGTAAACGCGGTAGAATAATGACAGAGTAAGTATTTAGAAGCCGAGCTAACGAGATCATCGCAGATAGTGGTAAAATAAATGACTCGGCAGTTCATCGGCTGCAAAGCGGAGAAACGTTCAGCCGCGACGAACGAGGTCGTGTAACGAGTGGCGTTCCACGATACTCGCGTCTCCGATGACGAAGAGAATGTCGTGATTCTCTACCGGGTGTCCCCCCAAAAAAATATATTCGAAAAGAATATCCGTATTCCAGAATTTTTCACACACCGAAACGTTGTTTCCGGAGATATTAGTCCTCTCCGATAAAGAAGAACGCCAAATAGAAAATAAAATGTTTTTATTAATTAAATAAAGTATTTTTATACGGATAACTTTTGCAACGCCAATTCTTCGAACCTAACTCGATCGTGATAATACGATGAACGACGAATAGTTTGATTGATACAAAATAAGGCTAACTAGATCAATTTATCTCTGCTCTACCACCGAACAGGTTAATAAACCTTGTTAACCGTCAATGACTTATTGCCTCGCTCGTCATTAGTCCACGGCGATCGTCGAGCAGCATTAAAAAGGGGAGCCATAAATTTCGATCGATTCGTTTTACGAACCAGAAGAAAAAAAAATTCCACGTCGTCGTCGTCGAATTTTTACTGAATCATCAGCGAATTGTAGAATGATCTAAATTTAGGAATGTGTCGAGTGTTCAGGTTATTACGAAAACTTGGATACCACCGAATCGTTCGGAGCATTAAGGAAAATGTTAATTGCTCGATCCATGGAATTGAAAAATTAACGCTTTGCAGACCGGAAAATAACTTTCTCATTACTGTCCTGTTAAAACGGTAATTATCCCAGTAAGCAATTTGTTCTTGAGGTGCTTTGAATTCGCCACCAAAACTGCTCTACAAATTGCGACCCTTAGAATTAAAGGTCCCTTAGGATTTAGAAGTTTAAAAAGAATTCCGTTTTCCCTTCTACAGTTAGGTTTACTGCGATTTCGATATTTACTCTTAGAGGAAGGTTAGGTCTACTCTTAGTGCGACTTAGTGCAAATTTAGGAGTAAGCCTTGCTGTTTTACGTAAAACTTAAAATTATATAATTTAGAAGTTTAAAAAGAATTACGTTTTCCCTTCTATAGTAAGGTGTCCCTCATTTTGCCTTCGATTTGCGTTCGAATTCCACCTGCAAACGTTGCACTCAAATTACGTCCCATCTGTTTCGACATGTTCCCCATTTGTCGACAAATTTTGGTCAGCAAATTCATAGTAATCAGGGACCAAATCATGCTCGAAGCATGGTCTTGGCACCAACATGACTGGCTTTTATTCGCAAAGTACAAACATTGATCAAAATTTGCTCGAAGCGGGTTTGGCTGACTAGGTACTTTCGCAGCAATGTAGCAGTCAATGTTTTCTCCGATTGTGAATATTGTTCGATCATGTGAATTGATCGCAATCATAAGAAGAGGATCAATAGGACAACCGCCTGGAGCGAACTTTCATCCGAAGCCTCTCTCTCTCTCTCTCTCTCTCTCTCTCTCTCTCTCTTCTCTTCGGAGAATACGAGAATCGTGGAGCAGGTGCCGTGACCGACGATAATGTAACACTTGTTAGTTGAGTGTAATAATTAGCAGTGGCTACGGGGAAATCAGCGACGTGAAATTGTAATACTTTGCCTGCAGTAATCGCGCGACAGGATTGCTGACAGTTTTCAGCTTCTGCGAGCAAAGCTTCCTTCGAATGAGCACATTTTTCTAATATTGTTGACATGCTGCCTATGCACCATTACTTCAGTTGAATTATAATTTTCTTCGATTTTCCATTGGTTTTTTCTTCGGCTTTTAAAACAATGTATTTTATTATTATACTGTTACTGAACTCGAATATATATTTACTTATATACCATCACGTTTTACGTTTTTATGCGAAACACAAAACTGTAAACTTACAAGATGAATTTAAGAACATTTTGTACTGGATAATTTTTAGTAGAATATATTTCACTATTACACTGTCACTGTACTATTTTACTATCATGTGAAACACAAAACTGTGAACTTACAAGAAGAATCTGAAAACATTTCTTAAATCACCTTTTTCTTTAACTTTTGTTTTTCAATATCGTCTTAGAGAATTTCTCTTTTGTATAAAAATCCGTTCTCTAATGATAATGTAAACGTCGAAACAAAATATTAAATGGATTGCCTTCTTTTACAAGATATCGAAAAATGATGCGACACACGGCAGCTCGAATTTCCTGCTATTATGTTCTTAGTGATGACACTAAATAATGTCGCACATAAAATTCTCTTTATTACATTATCCGCAAGATTCAGGTCACTGCGGTTATGTAGGTAGCGTTCATGTTGATCGTCCTAATAAGCGGGAAATAATCCAAAAAGAAAATGGAATTTGCAATAAAGCTTTTGTTGCATTCTTAAGATCCATCTATTAAATATCTTCCAAAGTCATAAATGCATCAGGATACCGCAGCCTACAAGTGGCATATGATTTATAAACGCCTTTGCCCACTATTAGCTAATTTAATAACCAGTTTGATGACTACATCGTGTTGCTCGAAAAGACATTAATAAATTTCTTTCAAACAAACCCTCCGGAAGAAGTTCTTAGATTGTGCTCACTTAGGATGACTTTGCGAGAAGGGATCGTAAATTATCTGTTATCGTCATTGAACAATTCATTAAGACTTTCTCGACTGTCATTCATCGGTTTTTTTAAACACTCCTCGTGTTATGGTCTTCTTATACTGCCATTCATGCGTCTTTTTATGCAATCTCGATAAAAGCAAAGTGCTGTCAAAATTAAAGATCAACAATTTATGTATTATATTAATTTGCATTAATGTTTGGAAAAATTAAATGGCTAAATGAAGTCATTATAAAATCCTTTCGGTATTAACATTAGGTTTACAGAGCACTAAAAGCGACTATTTTATATTTTATTCTATAAAAATAACAAGAAATAAATAAATTTGTTGAATAATTCCTTATGGATGTATCTTTAGAATCTTAATAATTGTAAATTAAAAATGTTAGAACCCGTTATTTTGACGGGTCCCGTAAACCTAGTGTTAAAGATCAATTGTATGTTTAAAATTGCATGATTAAACGAATTCAAGATATTTAAAAAAGTTCTAGGAAACATAAGAGGAATCTTCATTCTCAGTGATTAATGATGATGATTTTCTTAGAGGACTTCTGCGACCAGCCTCACCAACAAAAGCTTACTTTCTTCGGTTAAAATACGCGCGCGCGCGCACACATCAATCCTGGTATCAAATGATGAATCTGTCCGTTTGTGGGCGAGAGTAACCGGGTTCGCTTTCTCCGTGCGCAGCCAGATTCCTTCATCGACTTCTTTTCTTCGTTTTTTCTGAATGGTCAGGAGACATTGGCCGGGGAACGAGGCAAAAAGTATTAAAAAGCCACGGTCCCGGGGACAGTGACCAGGAGGATCGATTTTTACCGGAGCTCTCGTTCGAGACCAAGTGACCCACAGATCGTTCGAACAGGTTTTCGCCGGATTCTGCTTCCGGTTTCTGTAAGAAAGGCGTTGTCTGGCTCGGTTCCTCGTAAGATGAACGAAATTTATAGACGTCTGCCTTTTTCCACCGACATACTTCGCCTCGAAATGAACCTGCCGAGAATAAGACATCATTAAGCTGCCCTACTCTGCGGATTCGTGAAAGGATCGAAAGAATAGCAGCGAGATTCACAGTTATTTTATTCTATGATCCCTCGCTACTGTTCGATTCGTTATTCACTAGTTTGTTGTCCTTGATCGAGAAAGTTGGGATTTTCTCAGGTCCTTTTTATCGGGGACTTGATCCTTTTTGAGTTAGGTTCGTTGCCTTTATTTTTTGGTAGAATTGTGGAGCTGTTGTTCGACATTGGGGATGAATTCCAACATTTTGGTAGTATCAGGCTTCTGTGTGCAAGCCTAAAAATGATAAAAAGTTGTGTTATAACGAAGTAGGTATTAACCAACAACATTGCCAACAATTCATATTTTAGACTCGTCACCACATTTTTCATTAATTAAAATTGTAGTGTAGTTGTTTTGTTCTGAAGACGCCATCGTGGTAATACTAGGCTGTCATGTGCAAGCTTAAAAATTGTGAACAAAAGTGTATCAACAAATAAATTTCCAAACAAATAATATTATAGGCTTGTTACCAATCTTTCACTGTTCAAAAATATATATAATTTTCTTTTAAGACTTTAGATGTCGATCGCCGCCATATTAGCATCCTGCCATTAGATTCTACCATGTTCTAAGCTTAAAAATCGTAAATAACTAATTTAACGACACAACTGGCGCGAGATCACTATCTGTTGTCCCTCCTAATACCTAAAACTTTAAATATTCTATTAGGTTTCTACGAAGACCGGTTTGATTATTTTAAAAAGTGAGGAAGAGTCCTGGAGAGGTTATTTACACATTACAGTGCTTCTTAACTATGTCCTACACACGATTAGGTCTATTTGTATTCAAACTATTCAGAAATGTTTGTTACACGCTTTCTCTTTTACAATTTTATTCGTACACGTATACTATGTGTACATTTTTAATTATCTCTGTCCTGTTAGACATAATGACTGCTACTGATGTGCTTCGCCATGACGCTGCAAAATATATTATCGTTATAACTGCTCCTTAAATGTCGGTATCATTATCGAAATACTTTGAATAGCACGCGAGATTTAGACGCTATCTTTCCTGGTAATTGATTTTTAAATTACGGTTCATCTTCTATTAATAGCAAATTTCTATTTTGTCGTTTATTGTTAGACACTGGACATTTACACGAATTCAAATTTCTCAAGCGAAAGACAAATGAGAATTGTATTGGAAATCATTTTCAGAAAATTATACCGGAGATCTATTTTGAAAATTGTACTATAGATCACCATACGTAAAGGACATCTGAAGGGCAACTTAATTTTTTTAAATGGAACCATACACTTTTCAACGCACCGATCGATGCAGCTAAAAATCGTTAGTTCGGGAGATATTTTATTTTATGTAAAAATTTAAGTGGGAAACAAAAATTGGTATGTTAACTAACAATAAGATTGAAAGGTCATGATACTAGATTTTGAAATTTAATGCCGAAGGAAAATGCAAAGAAGATTCTGTGTTCCGGAGCAGACGTCGCGCTGTGGGATGTCCACTTAGGTGTGCCCGCCGAATAGAAAATGCAACCTGTTATAGGTTTGAATAAGATCGGCCTAACGGTGTCGTCGACTCCATTCACGAACGAGCAAGGCAACATCCAACGGGTTAAGCCTACTTCTAGCCTCGATATTTGGGTTATTATTATTCATGAGATACAGTGTTCATAGATCAGAATCTTCTCGCAGCATTCGGAACGCGTGTTCGACGTCATCTGTTCCACCTATTATTACTTGCTTATCTGCGAAGAAGTCGACCATCCCAAAGTCCAACTCATGCTCGACAGAAATCAGCCTTCAAAAATCAGATCAACAAGTGAGGCCAAAAAATCGTCTGTATCTATTGCAGGGGATAGAGGTGAAATAAAAATATATTTCGACTCTTAATAATTTGAATAAACATACTATGAGATTATGATAGTCTTAGATTGTTTGAATTTACTGTTTTATATTCTACCTATTCTATAAAATTTATTTTCGAAATTTTTTATGCAGATGCAGAAGGCTTTCTTATAAAAATCTATGCTTATAGGTATTTTCTTCGCGCTTTTCGAGTTGAGAAGGTTTACCTCACGTTGAGAGCGCCCGGATAATCAATTAAAAAATTATCCCAACACGCGAGGCATTTCTGTCCAACGGCGGCACATAAATTTGTCGCTTAATTGTTGGCTATTCAGTAAACACTTACTACATTCCACGCGATAGCGGGACCAAACCGGGATCCTTGAAATGTAGTACCGTTGTCGATGTTGAAAAAAATCGATCCCACCGAAAAAGAATCTGTACGAACGTCGGCTTAGCCCCCGAAACCAGAAACGAACGACTACAGTTAATCCAAAAATTTTTATCAAAAAACTCAGTATTTGAAAAGCGTTCTGATCAGTATTTGAAAAGCGACGTTATGTTATTTCACATATGCTTCAAAATTCATTCTGTTTACATCGCAAGAAAAGTAAAGAAAATTGTTCAACTGTAAGATTTAATATTTATCAAACGATAAAATTAAAAATTTAATATTTACTTATTTATTTACTATTCCATTTTTCAATTTAATATTTTGGTTATGAATAGCCTGTTTCAAGTAGCTCACCTCATTTTTGTCACAAGTGTACAAAGTTCGCAGTCAAAAGGCAAAAGGAAATTATGTTACTAAGTGTAATTTTGATTTCTAATTTTTATTTTACATAAAGATCTGCAATTTGGTTGTACCATTTACGGTTGTCGTTCGATGCAGAGGTAGTCAAGATTCGAGGTTCGCGAATTTTTATCGAAGCGGATGCAGGTGAAAGGTGATTTTAACCATGCCAAGGAAGGTGACCGAAGAAAGATGTCCGAGGGGGTTTGGCGAAATGGGTTCGGATATTTGGAAATGCGAGTTTCACGGCTAAAGGATCCCCGTGACCGGTTTTAATCTGTCTCTCACCTGATGCCAACTTTTACGTACGCGATCCTTGCATCGCTTTCTCTCGGATCCGCGTTTACTCTTTAGCAGAGCCATAAAAGTTGCACAATTCGATGATAACAATAGCACTAATACCTGTAACAAAGAGAGAAACGTAGACTGCGGAATTTTATATGTGAAGAAATTGGTCGAGTGAAACATAAAACGCTAACATATTAGTATTAAAATCATTAAAGAACAAAATTACCTTTTATTCAATTCCTGCTTCTCATAATCGACGCAGATCGTTTTTATTTATTACTACAGACGCAATCTATAAGGATTGTTGAGATAAACAAAATATTATTTGTTTATTATCAATGACTTAAACAAGCATTGATCATCAAATTTCCTTAAACCTTGCATTTTAAAAAAATTCAATTCATCCTACACGATCATTAGAAGCGTGAAAGGAAATGGCAAAGGAACGAGAGGAAAAATATTTATGCTAATCGACGAACGTGTAAGAGGGCAAAAACACCGATAGTACTAGGATCACCTCGTTTCAACGTGATTAGTCCGAAACCGTAATTAATCAGTCGACGTCGAACTCGTTAATAACAATGTCTGCCTTCCGCCTCACAAACAAGCTATTCTTCTCGCCATTAATTACTCCCGAAAAAAACGCGCACGTTCGCCATACTCCAATGGATATCTAATTCGGGTCAAGGTCGCCGGACTCGTGCTCATCTCAGAAACCGTTCGAAAGATCGGCTTTCCTCGGTGACGAGTCCAAATCTCCACAAAAACCAGCTTCACCGTTCCGTTAAAGTACCGTTTTGCTTTCTATTAGGTCACTTCGTCCTAACTATCCGCGGCTTCTCATTTATCTCGCACGATAGCCCGCCGTGTTTATGTTTATTTATAAACCAAAGTTTCTAAAGTGTGTATTATTCTAATGGTCGCATTTGTTTATCACTTTGACCGTCCCTCGACCATGTTAGAAAATAGAAGATTCATTCCAAATTAATCCTTACATCTTGTCGTCGAAACAGAACGTAGATCATTCTGGATATTTCTGGCTTCCTGATTTTAAGGTGAAGCATACTTCGTGTTAAACTTATACGATTACAAATGGATTTTTGTAGTGATACATATATTTAGTGTATTCCATGATTTGCAAAACAACTGAAACATGGATCACTGAAGATCTTTCTGGTTTGTTGATTTTAACATGAAATCAACTTCGTGTTAGTTACCGAAGTTATGTTTATTCAATGTTTGCACATTTGGGACTCCGTTTCATCGTGGAATTGTTCGACAAAATTTGAAAATGAATTTTTATGGTATATTATATTCAATATACCCAAACATGTTTATGTGTGTCAGTAGAGGGTTCAATAAATCAATAACTAAAACAGTTTATAATTTTGTGCATATACGACCACGTAACAAAGTCAATTTGTGAATTTTTATGAGGGATTAATTGAGTGTAATAAATAACAAGGACCAAATTACTTGATGATTTGTAAAACGAATTACTGGTGCCGATGCAACGTGGATAGATCGGCCTCTAAGACAATGGAAGGTGAGACACCATTCGCGTGTTCGAGATCTAGATAAAGTCATGCGAGCACTCCAGCCCCGTGTTTGACGATGCGTGAACAGAGAATAATCCATTTGCAATTCAGAGATCGATATCGAGAAGTTACTGCGACAATAGAGATGTCCAACAATTATGCAATTATGCTGTGACATATAAATCTTGTTTCTTGGAAAATGCGATCCAAATGGTCCAAATCTATTGTTATTGGCCAAAGGCGTTTGCGATCTTGGATTACATCTTGCTAAAATTCGAAATTGAATTTTTCGTGGTTCTAGATCAGCCGCCATCTGGAATTTAGTTTTCGTAGAGAAGTTCTACGTTGAGTTAGACTGTAATTCGACTAATTTAGCTGTCAGTATGGCGACAAGATTGTCGTCGTGGTCAGAATGAACTCTCTTCGAATCATCAAGACCTACTTAACAGTAGAGATAGCTTGTATAGCACCGAGGCCAGGATAGAAAAATTTTTAATTAACTCTTGGTAAACACATAACATGCGGTTTCCATAAAAATCAACGAATATGCAGCTGATAGAACAGCTTGCGAATCCGCATTGCAATCTCACGCTTTCTCCGAGTGCATGCGTACGCTGTATAATCGTTTCAAAAATTTCCAAAAATTGCTTCGGCGATTGATCACGAAAGAAGGACAGGAACAAAGAACGGAAGAAAAATCTATGATAATTGACAGCTGCGAGAGAAGAATAGATCTTACCCGGACGGTGTATTTAACCAAGACGTTCTAGGAGGACTTCAAAGAAACTCCCAAAAGACCTAATAGTGACCGCAAATACAGGCACAGATACAAATAACACAGGTCAATAGATCCTAACCTTTTTCAAACTCTTAGGATCCATCGGTTGAAAACGACCAAAAGAAATCGTGCGTTAGGGGATCGTTGCAAACAGTTGCGATCCTTAAATTTACGGTAGATTTATAATTTTCAGAAGTTAAAAATAATCGATATTTCGGAATACTTCAATTTTTTGTAAGTGATAGGAGACGTTATTTTCTATGTAGAATATCACTTTGACAAAAAGGATGTTTATCTTTATCTTTTCAAGGCTATTTCAAGGTCACTTTGTGTTCTTTAAATGATGATATTATGAAAGTACGACAAAAAAACAAGTTCTGCATACGTCTTTGAAATGACCTTGACGTAATCTTCAGATCTGAAAATTATTTGGAACCAAATACAAATGTGTCTCGAACAATTTAAAAAAGTTGAGGACATCTCCAAATCCTTTCAATTTTCGTAAGAAATACAAGAGACGGAAGTTACGAAAACTCACAAAAACCAATTTTCCAGCACACCTTTCAGTCCCAAACCAAAAAAAGGTCCTGGCACCACTCTCTCTCCACCTCTCACCCATCTCTCTCTCTCTTTCTCTCTCTCTCTTTCTCTCTGAAGAATCGGGGCCATCGGAGCGGCCGTGTAGCCGGTGTTACACAAACGGTGCCGGTTTCTATCGCTCTGATCGCTGGTGGTGGCAGTGGTACAGCAAGTGACGGTGGTACGGGGATCACGATGGTCCCCATAGGTCGGCTGTAACATGCCCGACTATCGTCAACAGCCTCGAGAAGGGGTATACCCCGAAGAGATAGAAGAAGAAGAAGAAGAGGAAGATGAAGGAGCAGGGATACATCCGTTCCCTTACCGATTCGGAATACGGATCTATCCCCCCAAAACCGATCGATCCCACCAACCACCAACGGTATTCGGACTCGTTCGGCTTGTCTCGTTTCCGTCGGTGTTTACCATCGCTCGTGCTGCTCACCTGCGAGGATCGGGTGAAGGGGTGGGGGAGGTTCTCGGGTGAGGTGACAAGGTGGAGGATAACACCGAAACACCGGCAAAAGTTATAAAGCTGACCGGCGAACCGGGCGCGAAGCGCTGCCACTTTGCTGATCGACCTCGACGTATCGCGGTACACCTTCCCCCTTGTGTGAGACAAAACACCTGGGAGGATCCAGGTGTCGCCGACGCCGGTGTCCCGTTCGCCCGATCACAGAATTTAGAAACGATTTAGTACGGGCCATGTTCCTCTGAGGTGCACCACGCACCAGTTCATCCGTGGTTTCAAAAAAAGAGTTTCGTTTTCCGGAGGATCGAGGAGTAGTGATCGATCGGGACGATCCAGAGCGATCACTATCCCACGGAACTTGAGAAGCTCCATTGGAGAACCTGGGCCTGCTTCCGGACACGCCAAGGTAACGATTTTTGCACTTGGGAATGCGGTTGAAAAGTGAAGGAATTAAGTGTTTTTTTCATTGTTTCGAGAAGGTCTTTGAAATTCGATAGTGGTTGCTGGAACAGGGATTTTATTTTTGAGCATTGTTGGACGTTGTCAGGGTCGTCCTGATTTAAGGATGATGTGTTATAACTAGACTCTTGATTGTATTTAAAAAAGCTTTTAACAATATCGATATACTATCTTTAACATATAAAGTTATTAATGAGGAAAATAAATGCTAAGCTGCTACAGATTACATTTGATGTATTCAAATTTTATTTCGCGTGAAGATCGGTGTACTGGTGATTGTCGACTGTTGGGAGAAACGTTCAATTTTGAAGGATATTTGAAGGGCATAACTTGAAGAGTATTAATATATTGCTTTTACTGAATTAAAATTATTAGTGAAAAATATATATTTATATTTAGCTTCTGTGCTGCACTTGATGCATAAATTTTTTATTTTGCATAAACATCCAGGCTTATAGCAAACGTATACAAACTACTACCAATATTTTTAATTCTGCTTCGACATAAAAAACACATTTTTCTACATAATGATCTATCAGAATCTATATAGTTTCACATTTTCTAGTGATATAAAATTGTTAATGAAATTGCTTCGATAACCTTTCAGATAAGAAAAACATTGATCGCGAACGATTTACAAATTTCAACGAAAAAATATTTTTCGTTCATTAGAATTTCCTTTTTCATGTGTCTTCATGGAACATGGATCTTCAAAATTAAAATAAATTTAAAAAAATTAAAAATTACACTTTTTTAAATCTTTGCAATATTTTAAATTTCACTTAGTCGATTTTGTTATATATGTTATTCTACTGAAGGTGCTTTTTCTGAATCCTTGAAAAACCTTTTTTATTAACAGTGTGAAGTTTGATTTTTGCAAGTTAAAAAAGAATTTGCGTAACAGAACAGATTTCTCATTCGCAGTAATATGATTGAGGTTTTTATTAATGGCATAGTGAAGATATTAAAGCGTTAAAAAATCAGTATTTCGATCAGTGTAATTACAGTAGAAATCAGCTGGTGAAAGGGTTAGAGAAACACATTGGAGTAGATACAATTAAGTTGGATGGAACTTTTAAACTATTTCGAAAGTTGTTTTTCTTGAATGCATGAGTTAACATTATCTAGTTGGGACAGGATTCTTTTGTAATTCATTGTCGACAATTGTCTTTGCACTTAAACTGCATCCGTCATTGCACAAATCGACAACCACTTGTGGGAACATTGTTGCCCTCTTTTAACAATGTCACATAGTCTATATCGCCCTAAATTAATTCAATTGGAGTTAAAAATATAAGTAATTATAATTCTCTGCGTTTATTGCTAGTTAAAGGGGTAATTAATTTTTGCTCTTAATAATTTCAGTGAGATAAATGAAAGATTCTACAACAATATTTTAAAATCTGACGTTTCTACTTCAAAGTTGTTTAATCTCACTTATCGATTTTTTTTTACAAACTTTAAAATTCGTTTTTAAACTTTTAAATCCGATAAGCATAGTAGTTCAACCTAAACACTGATCTAACTTTGGTTACTTTCTCCTGCATCGATACTCCTAAAATTTTTTATTATCACTGTTTATATTTATCACTGATATTTATCTTTATGAGTACCTAATAAATGAGTACCAGAAACTAATAAATGAGTACTTTAAAACAGTGGAATGAATTTAGAAACGGCAATATGTTATTTTCAACTTACTATGATTATTAAAGAAAGAATCTTCCATATGGCTGCTGTTTCTTGCAATAGATCATTTTTATTTTGCGTAAATTCATGGTTGAATTATGATGTCTTCCTGAGCATCGCTTTTAACGAGCACGACTTCTTCAAGATTTTCACCTTGAACTTCACGGTAATTTTCACAGTGAAAAGCAAGTGCCAAGCTTTCTCAAAGACCATATTTGCAAGTACCCGGTCAGTGAATCGCCTAACCGAGACTAGTTGACAATCACTCAAGTATCACCTGAAGATGTCATATTCTTGAACGAGACCCTGATGTATCTCTTTCACGAGCAGCTCTCTTCTACAGCTCTCGAGAGATTCATTCACTGAAGACATCCTCCGTCAGTGTGCATAAGTCCTAAAATCTTCCATCATTAATTGACAATTCTCAAGACCGTAAACCAGTCGACCAGTCATTGGTAGCTGAGCATTCTGTCAGAGTTCGAACGAGGAGACTGGTCAGAGTGAGATTTTCCTTGAGGCTGTCTCTTCGTCGTCCATTTTGTCGGAAATGTATGTCTGCAGACAAATCATTATACAGGGAATCTTCGTCGAAAAATTTTGTACTAAATAGAAATTGATCTCTTCCATTAATTATTATGATAGGGTTGTAAATAATATATCGATATCTACTGTTTTGAATTTGATTTCTAACTATAATCTATCTATCTATCTATTGTCAAAGTGTTGACAAATATTTCTTAAAATAATGTTAATTAAGTGCCGTGAAACAGTGATGTAGTTAAACAGTGTTCTTTCTTAGTCATTTTAGTTTAAAATAATATTACAGCATCTTTAAATTCTTTTAATGTCATCATTTTGTCTCGTACATGCATAAAATATGCAGTCTAATGATCACATGGGGTGAACCAAAATGGCGGGTATCGTCTAAATCAACTCCAACCTAAATGTGTAATAAACTTTGGCAACAGTCACAATAAAAATGGACAGAAATAAGTCTAACGATTCAGAAAATTCTTACAGAGTGTATTCACGAACCAAAAGGTGTTATCATCAGTTTAAGCAAGAAGAAACAATGTCAAAGACGAAAGTCCCGTTCGAAGGCCGCCATTTTTCCGTCAGCTGAACAAGCTGAGCTATTTATCGCTTTCTAATTTGAATATAACAATACTTTCACGTGACAACTTGCATCTGCCACGTTCCAGTTGACTTCCTCGGAAATACAAAAAAAAATATTAATTATCCAACGAGTTTAATTAATCACTACCAGTGACAGCGATTGATTAAGGACTCGGTTTTACGATCCGATTGTAAATTCTTTTGTTACGAGATTTATGATACGGTTATTCGGGGCACGATTGGGAATCTTGTTCAGTAATAATTAACCGTTGGAGAGTAATTAATGTTCGTCAATGGGACAGCGTTGTTGGGAAAGAATCTTTGCAGAAAGCAACGAATTCGCATACGTCAGCTGTTTATGGCAACGTAGTGAGTAGTCTGCGGATTTTGTGCAGTTTAGACAATGTCGAAATGCAGTTTGATATTCTGCTAGGTTGTGCATCAATAAGATTGCGAAATTCACGTGACGCACGGGGTTATTCACCTAAGTGTGCCACCTAAATTGCGAAATATTTATGGCGACATAGTTCAGAAAAAATGATGTATGTCGTAAATATTGATTGAAAAAGTGTATCATTTGATTGTGCTTTGAAAGAATTATTTGGTAAATTTAAAGTGAAATATAAAAGAGCTTAATTGCTTAATTTAATTAGATTCTGTGCACTGTTTAGATACACTATTCAAAGTTCTGACAGTTAAAAACGAATGAAAATAGTTCGAAAAAAGTTGTATCAAAAGCTTAAACATTTGAATATTCCATCTTGTAAATCTTGTGATCCTTATGGTCGGTTGCCGATGGCAAAAGCGCAGTATAATAATACTGCGAGAGTAGAGAGAGAGAGAGAGAAAGAAAGAGAGAGAGAGAGAGAGAGAGAGAGAGAGAGAGAGAGACCAGTGAGGGAAAAAGCTTAATCTGCCAGTGATTTCACTCAGCCTCCGGAGATTATAAATCGATTTATCGAACTTTCACCGCGAAGATCACTTGCGTGCCCGAGAATCGGTGCCGTTTCGATGCACTCGTTGCGCTCGTTGCACTCCTTGCACTCGTTGCATCTTCTCGTTTCGATTTTATGCGCTTTATGCAATATTTTATCCGTTTATGAGAAAAATGAACTGGTGGAATTTGGAATACTAGGAAGATTAATTTCAATATTCAATTTTTGAGACGTTCCACTTTGAAGTTTATCAGAAAGTCCAAGTTTCAACTTTGAACATTCTTTCTGTTTCAACCACGAAGTCTACAGAATCATTCTAGGTAAAAAGCGTTCGTATAATCGTCATAGTTTTGGCACAAAAAATTCTCAAAGTTAACAATTTTACTGCAATCATTGGATCACCTTTGCACAATCTATTGAAATCTTCAATGCATTAACATCTGCATAATTAGGCTATAAAAACCTGGAAAATATCCAGAAAATAAACTCCGTAAAATCAGAATCACGTGCAATAAACAAACATATAGGTGGCTGACGATAAACTCAAGAAATCGTGGGCTATAACGATGAGTAACATCGCAGATGGTAAATTGCGAATAGACACAGTACTCCTTCATTTTCAACTATGGGTATGCCTAGTCCGTGAAATTGCGGCAACACACCTGTGAAAATTGAACCGGTGTCATTAAATGGATAGAGAAATGTGCCGTCAGTTTAACGCTTTTCGAATTTAGCGAGAGTTTCGAATATTCTCGCGGATGCCATGAAACAAGATGTAGCACGTGCCATTATGCCGAGATTCACGATCGTGTGACGCGTGCAAAAAATCGGGCCTGCGTCGACCTCGGCTTATCGCTCATATATAATATATAACCCAGAAATGTACTTCTTAATCGTCTATCTAAGTGAACATAGAGCGGTATTGTTAGTCGAAGGTGTTACGAGAGTAACACCTCTGAGGTTGTACAGTATTATCTTCGTAACTGTCGTAAAGGTCTCTACCGTAACTGTCAAAGTTTTATCCCCACCACTGGGGGGATCCCCTGTGGCACTAGTCAAGCGACAAAAATGCTCGACGACCGAGCCAGCGGGGGGGGGGGGGGGTCGAATGTCGGTGAGACTCACACTAAAGTAAATGAAGCAAAAGATTGCAAATTTTCTGATTTCTGATTTCTTTTTATCAAACTTTTACCATCGTTTCGTTTTTCTTATTAAATGCGATATAGTTGCGATCATAATTGTGTAATAAGTGATTGGTAAGAAAGAGAAGCAGAGAGTCGAAGCGTCGCATCTCAGTCTCTTTCTTTTTCAATCGCTATTAACACACTACAGATTAGGCACACTACAAAGAGTGTAGCATCTCTACTAGAACTGTCGCCCGACAGACCCGCCGACGCGACAGTTTCGGAGATACTACTGTAAAAGCTGGAAGGGGAGTCGGTAGGGTGAACTTGCACTTGCCACGAGATCATGCAGCGAGGCCAGACCGCAAATGAAAGTTGCACATTCCATTCGATCTCCCGGGGGAGAGTCATCGAACGTCTCGAAACTTGATCCTCGCCTTTACATGATAGATTCGCGCACGAAACACGTTTTCCCGCGGATACGTAGGAGAGATAGCGTGCTACGTTGCTATCCCGGTAACGTGAAAGTTACATATGACGTTTTCATCTTGTGAAGTGAACGACCGGATAACGGTACGTGATAGCGGTCACTAGAAAAGTGTTTCGGCTAATGACAATTCGCGCGCGGGCGCACGCCCGTTACCTTGAAGAAAGCACTTACACGCTCTTATTGATATGATCCGCTCGAGATACACTTTCCGTTTTACTCGATCCGATTCGCTATACTATATTCTACGATACAGTCGCCCGTAAAACTCGCTCCTCGTAAACCTAACTAGGATATTCCGCTTGATTCATAATTAACTATTACATTGCGGATTTTATGCATTTATGACAAAAGTGAGCAGGTGCAATTTCAAACAGATGAACAGGTTCGAAGAATCCGGGAACTTCTATGTATTATTTTCAACATAGTCGAATTATTGATCGGGGAATTAAATATTTGCAAGGTAATGTTATTTTGCATAAAGGTCTGTAGTCGAATAGTTACTCTATAATTAATGGTAGACGTTCGTTTTATTAATGTGGACAGTGTTATTGGTCTGAATTATTAATTACAATTGCTCCATTGCTCTTTGCAGGGTGTTCCATTAATTGATTTGTTACAGACTGTACCTCGGCAAATAACATACAGATTTTTTTGCGTTTACATTGTCCAATCAGAATCAAATGAATTAGAAACTTCCGTTTATCTTAATTGCATACATGTCGAACGTTTTTTCATTGGTTACAAGTTTAATTTCTGTTAGCATGGAAAGGGTAAACTCGCTTGTAATCCTGGTTTCTGTAAACTAGTCTCATCAGGTATCATGCTTCACAAACGTCGTTGCCTATTCACGATTGATGAATGCTGTAAGCTACTTATTTTATGGTATACTCTATTGGACCTATTATACATATTTATTATATAAATACAGTTGATAGTGTCATTCGTCTTAATACAACTGTAATGAACACTCTATTTTGGTAAACAAACGGTGTTCTATGTATTAGTATACTTTACACTGTGATCGTTATTACTTTCATCAATGGACTGCGGATTTGATGAAAACAGATTTAAGAAATGATACATACGAAACTGTGTTCTTGCACGAATGAATGGAAGATTAACGAAAGTTTGGTAGAAATCCCCAATAATTTATACACGTTCACCAGCTGATTATAAATTATATAGGCGCGAACTTGCGATGCAAGTGAAAACGAGTTTTTTACTTTCAACTTCAACAATGATAAATAAGGAAAGTCGTTTTCGAGTTCGTTTTCACCGTTGTTAACCATTTCCTGTCCAAGATTAGATTCTTTTTACTCGGAATGCATTCCACGAGATATCAGTTGGCTTCATTGTAAACAATCACTGTCATTATGATAAACCAAAATTGTATCGTATATTTACCAGCCAAATTTCAAAATCAAAATATGGATTATCACACCAGTTCCTTAAAAATGCACCATATTATTGTTCAAGTTCTAAGAATTTGTTATAATCTTGCAATTAAATGTCACATTCCAAAAATTTTTATTCATATAATATAGTAAACTTACGTTTTATGATCTATATTTCATAATTACAATTACTAATGCTTTTCAACTGGAAATTTATGTTTCTGTTTCAGGCAATGGCGGATATAATCAATTCCACGGCGACGTTAATAAATGACGCTTACGATTACTACCTCTGGACCCTGTCACTCGCAGGTGAGACTCTATATTATAGTTAACGCAGTGTTGCATATATTATTATTGTAAGATGCCTTGAAAAAATATTTTATCAATTATTACAATTTTGGGCATTAGAATGTTATGAATATTTAATAGAATGTTATATAACTTGTTTGTCATAATTTGTTTTATGAAACACCTCTTTTATTAAGCTATTATTTCTCATGACATTATATAAAACATATTATGCATACATATATACTTTCTGAAACACTTTATTATCAAACAAATGACCCGAAGAAGTTTCTTTTTGTAATCATCATTATAATTTGATTAACCACTGTATATAAACATTTCTTAAGAAATTAGTAAACAATTTCTTAATTTATTGTTCGATGATCCTCGATCACCTATCGTAGATAAATATTTTTAAAAACTTCGGGAGGCACTGTGTCGATTTATTTTTCGCTGATGCTCGGATGTGTTCCGATTTTTCTCAAAAATCCTCGACTAATTGCGCTACGTTTAATTTTGTCAGATGAACGAACGAGAGGATGGATGCTGGTCGATTCGCCGAAACCTACTTTGATCTACACGATGCTGTATCTGCTGATCGTGTGGGCCGGGCCAAAGATCATGAGAAATCGTAAAGCATTCAAGCTGACCTGGGCCCTCGTACCCTATAATCTCGCGATGGCCTGTCTAAACGCGTACATCGCCATTCAGGTACAATCTCTTTGCTTTCCACCACTCATATTTCTCCTCTTGTCCCCGATTTCCACATTAATTATCCAGGATGTCTTGAGAATCCTCACTGTCGCGAGTTTATCACCTGTACCTTAAATATTTAATTCGTGCGCGATGATGAAGTAATCGTTATTTAGAAACTCTACGATTTTCCGTTCCAACTCAACAATTAGCTGCTTAGAAACGTGTTAGCTACGATTTGTTAAGAAAATTGTTCATGTAGTTATTGTTGGTAACTAGGTATGTTATTTCTTCAAAATCGCGTTGATAATAAACAGACGTTGACAATCGCGTATTATCTCTCATGATTAATGGTGTAATATTTTTATGAAAATTAGGAACATTTGTTGTTTCCAGTTATTCGTAGCGTCCACCAGGTTAAGTTACAGTTATGTCTGCCAGCCGATCAGGCAGGTGACGCGTCCAGACGAATTACAGGTACGTCAAAAATCATTGGAATCCCTCGTGAACCCTTCAGGAATATTACTGATAGTCTGGGTTCGGGTTATTATTACTGGAATTCTTAATTATTAATGTATACATTTGTTTTGATGGCAGATCGCTCACGCAGTTTGGTGGTACTACTTCAGCAAGCTCCTCGAGTTCTGTGATACGTTCTTCTTTATCCTCCGAAAGAAGGACAATCAACTAAGCTTCCTTCATGTCTACCATCACTCCACCATGTTCTCGTTGTGGTGGATCGGTATCAAATGGGTCCCGAGTGGATCAAGTAAGTGGCCCATAATTAATTTTTCTTGCACAATCTTTGGAAGTCGTGAGTAGAGTGTTTTTCCTACTTTCCCGATGCTCATCTTCAAATTGGAGACCTTTGGAACAGTTTTTTGGCACGTGGGTGCCAATGATTCAACAGTTTGAAAATTTAATGTGGTCATCTAAATTATTTGAAACTTTTCTACGAAAATTTTACTACATTTAATCTTTTACTGTGTCGTCTAAACAATTATTGCTAGACCGCGGATTTTTGTGCAAGATTACAAAGGTTTGCATTAATTGCAAAAAACGGAAATTTCTTTCTTCGTTTAATAATCTTGATAAGCAGGAAAGTGATACGTTGATGTTTTTAAATTCTTTTAATATTGCTACTGCTTCAAATTTTGATCTACTCATTTTTTGTCAAGTCTCTCTGTTTGCAATGGAAATCGAGAACGGATGTTGGGAATAACCGTGCCTAAACTAGATAAGTAATAAATTAGGGGAGAAATCGCGAGCACGCGTTCTCAATCGAGTAGAACTTATTGACTTACTTATCGGGATATCAAATTCTCAGTCCATCTACACACGAATTCGCTCACACAAAGCTGCCACATATATTTGTTTAAATAGTGTATAAAATGTAGAGTTGCAATGCTGCAGTTATTTTATTTAAATATCGAGGCCCATAAATTCGACGGAAATAATACAAATCAAAAACTAATTTACTGTTTTAGAAATTCAAGATTTAACGATATGACGACCATTCATACTTCAATTTTCAACTTTTCGTTTCTCACATTTAGAACATTAACGGTGGAAACTTGGATTTTCCACCTTCTAAACTTTCTATTACTAACCGTTGAAACTTCAACTTTCAAGTTTACAATTCTCGATTACCTGAGATGTCAACAATTAAAAATTGAAGTTTCCACTGTGTCTTTTTAGTAATATTTTTACTAAAAAGGGAACGAAATTTCAATAGTTGCAGAACAATGAAATCTGTGAGCGTAACGATTTCTCTGTTCAAAGTTACCTCAAGGTTACTTATTAACTTCACATTTAAAAAAGTGAAGACTTTATTGAAGTTAAATTTTTTAAGAATTGATTTCGAAATTACCCAAAAAATTATGGGAATTAAGTGGAATGTAATTTTTTTCTGCTTTTTCTTCAGCCTTCTTGCCAGCAATGGTGAACAGTTTCATCCACGTGCTGATGTACTCGTATTATGGGTTGGCCGCGCTCGGACCAACTGTTGCCAAATACCTCTGGTGGAAGAAATACTTGACGATCCTCCAGCTGATCCAATTCACCACTGCCCTGATCCTCGGGATCAACGGTATTCGATCGGGATGCGATTTCCCGCTCTGGATGCAGTACGCCCTCGTCATCTACATGATCTCGTTCATCGTCCTCTTCGGTAACTTCTACGCCAAAGCGTATATTGCAAAGGTACGTTGCAGTTCCAATCAATCAACAGGCAAATCGAACAATTTATATCAAAATAATCTTCGTTGTTTCCAATTCGATTTTTCCACCAATTCTTTAACACTCGAATATCATTAGTTTTAATTAATTTCATGAAACATGTCATGCTTGGACTCGTTTTAATCAGACAAATGCCACAAGTTTAGTGAAGTTCCATAAAGAAATAACTCAAAACCAAAAATACAAAATTTTGTCTCGTTCACGCGTATGAAGACATTTCTGCATATCCTCTAAACAAATCCAAACTTTTAATGAAATATACACTAGTCTAGTATCTAATACACAATGATGATGATGATTGTGCAGGGCAAGCAAGCGTACGCGGAACGGCAGCTGGAGAAGATGAAGGCGAACGCGCTGTTAAAGGCGGAGATGACCGAGGGTATTAAGAGTGCAACGCGCAACGGAATCATCGCGAATAGTAGTTATGCGAACGGGCACACGAATGGAGTGTCGAAAAAGATTCAATAGACATCGTGTTCTTTGGCTGTTGGTTGGCACACCGTCGACGACAAAGAAGAGAGAGAGAGAGATAGAGCGAGAGAGAGAAAAAGAGAGAGAGGATAGAGAATAAAGAGGGGAAAAACAGAGACCGGAGATCCTTGAAGAGGATCGCTTCAGCTAACGACGAAAAACAACAACAAAACCGGATGTCCATGTTCGGCCCCAGAATTTTGCAGTACTCGATCACCGACAAGATCACCAACGAGATCATCAACGGATCCGCAAGCACGAGTCCGATATCTTCCGCGAACCGATACAACGCGATTGTAAACATAACCGGCCTGCGATTTTCAATTTTACGTTTCACACTTGGGACCGAGGAGCTGAGAGCTCGGATCGCTGGCCCAGCACATTGTAAATACAAATTATAGTCAAGTATACACGGTGTCCAAGGAAGTCCTCTGCCGAATGGTCATCGTCAGTGTCATAAATCACCACACAGAGTTACAAAAAGGAAACTAGACCTTTATTAATTCTTCAATGATTTCTATTTCTTCCGTACGTCCTCCCTTTTCAAGGCCAGTTTCAAGGGCAGAGATTACAACCGGAAGAAGTGACAACACTGTTCATATGTAAATCCAAGTTTTCGTTAACATCAAGTTAGTCAGAAAGTGGCCCGACAGCTCCACCAAGTCATTTCACTTCTGTATATTTATATATCATAAGAAAAATTCGTTGAAATACAGCATTCCCCCCTCCCCCCATAGCGTCGCACGAGTAGACACATCGAGACGCACGGAAGCAGTGACAGCACATTTTAGTTTGCTTCATTGTCACTATCATTGGTCGACGTCTCGCTGCTGGTACGGAATTGGTCATGCGGCCACTGGCGTGGCCAAAGACGCGACGCTATGGAGGAAATGCTGTGTTAAACTCTAGTAAAAGAACACGGTTTGAATAGAAGTAATGCCGCTTTAACGAGAAATTTGTCGCTCAGAGTGGTTTCGGTGGGCTGCCAAGGTGGATGACTTCCGAAACTCCATGTATAGAAATTATAGTCGTCAATAGGAGTGACGAGGTCGCCCGTTCGATCTCGTACGATAGCGTCGCGTAATGTAAGCTTAAATGTAAGCGATCTTTTTCGTGGCCGACGGCGAGGATCTGTCTTGTAAAAAAGCTATGGCAATGGATCGTCGAGTCAGAAGCAGTTGCAGTCAAGATTGCACCTTGTGCAGGGTGTCCAATATTGCGAACTGAACGTTTTCACAATTTTTCGAGAATAAAAGAAAAACAGAAAAACAAAACCGTGGGAAACAAAGCTGTTTCCCCGCCATACAAATACAATTTTTCTGCGAGGAGATTTAGCATTGTTTATTGCTTAGATTTATCGGAATATTAACGGGGGTATGATTTTTCCCGATTCTCTATTTATTTATTTATTTAGACGGCTTTTATCGCGCATGGAAAACGAAAAAATGGAAAAAAGCGATTTGTCGTGCGCAATTTATTTATTTTCAATTTACTGTTTCTTGTAATCTGGTGCATGCTGGGAACTGAAAGTTCGTTGCTGAAGTCACCGAGCTTTAAAATATAGGGTGATTTGCGTTTTAATGAGAAATCAATTATATCGGGGGCAATGGAAAATAATTAATACCGTGGTATGGTGTGTGTTAGAATTAGCGGATTGTTTGATAGAACGTTTGCAATTATCTCGTGAAAATGATTCGCAATGCATATTATTCGCGCGGCACTCGTGTTTACTGGACACCCTGTATGTAGTCGCACATTGGTCGTTAGGTAGATTACCGTATCGTCACGTAGAGATACGGTTGTTCACAAAATACCTGCAAGTCTTCAAGCGATATTGTTAATTCTCTGCTAATTTATCAATTTCGATCAACATTTTTGTGCAAATGATGAACATGATTAAAATTTATGAATATTATCCGAGATTGTCAATTTTGTTGCAAATTCATCAATCCTGTACAGTTTTATAAATATCGTGTAAAACTATTATTTGTGTGCGAAAGTACTCATTTTGAACAATACTTTAATCTGCACAAAAGTTTGTTGGTTTAATTTTCCATAAACAATGCCTTCCACTATTTTTTATATATATCAAATCATCGGTTGTGCAATAAAAATTTTCAGACAAATTCTGAGAGCTCATTAGGACAATACACATGTGATCAACTGTACTTCGCGATCGATCATTTAAAAAAAAAGAAGAATCTCGTATTCTGACACGATCAAAAACCATAGATCAAGGTGTACGCGCGTTTTGCGCGTACTTAATATTGTATTTATAAGGGAGGATTATTTAATGAATATTGTTTACTAGGCATTTGTAGAATAGTAAAAGCAAGATTCGTTGTTAATTTCTCACGAAAGTTTTGTTTTTATTTATGGTATACGCGACTGTTTTATACATATACATATATATTTCGGAGAATGTTTCGTTACGTATTGTGTAGATTAGGCGAACGTTTACACGAAGAAACATTTTTCGAAGATTTTACACACACGTATCACACACTTTGTAAATGTATGGAACATTTAGGCGTGGTTATTTAAATTGTAACAATTTCTGAGAACGCAGAAACTATAAACAACGCACAAATGGAAACAATACAACTGTCAATTTTTAGGGAGATGGAAAATTTTTACATCCGGTTTCGATCCGATACACGATCATTGTAAAAATCTACATTTGAATGTGAATTTTAAAGAAAATTCTTATTGGTTTTCGTGCTTCGATTGTCTTATGGAATTGCAATGAAAAGAAGAATGACTTTTCTTACCGTTTGAACCATTTTGCGGCGTGTGAAAAAGAATATTACAATTGTTATGAAAAAAGAAATGCATTGCTGCGCAATGCAACAAGTATAAAGAAGTATATAATATGTTCACCCCCACAGTTTTTGTTCATAAAACCCTTCCAGCCATCTAATGTGTCTGCCATAATGTAATCATGCGTGTACTGAAATCGGACTAAAAATTTTTACAATGTATAGACAAATCTTCCTCTCTCCAATTTTTATGAAAAATAGAATTGTGAGGTTAGTAGATTGCGGGTCCTCATGCGAACTCTACTGTTCATAATTTCATATATTATAAAAATCAGAACGAGAGAAAAATATCTTCCAGTTTGGGGCAACAATAAAATACAAATAATAATATATCACTAATTTCTATCAATACCCGTGTTTCCCTATATTTTACAAATTTTCATAAACGCATAAAGATCCACAGTCTAGCGATTAGAGTGCTTCAGAGAAACGAGACACATTTATATTGAATTTGTACACTAAGCTTTTTTACAACTTCATGGTACAATAAAATCAGGCATTTTCGATTCCATATACAAATAACATGATACATCATTCGATATTAAGAAAACCAGATCCTTGTACAAGATTTTAGTCTCCTTGACTAGATTTGTTACCGAAACTATTTGTACTTTCTTATTGAGAACGTTACACGTTCGAAGTCAACGGAATAATTACCAACAAAAGATCATCGTAGGATTCTAATATAGTCTCCAAAGTGTTTTCCACACGATATCTTTTTATATGCGAGATTTTAATGAGGGCGTGTATTATATTTAGTGATCTGTATCGAAGGCAGTACTTTTCGCAAAAATTTTTTGTGATAAACACTAGTTATTTATACTCCTTTGTATGCATTGTAACGTTCATTTTCATGGAGTATACAAGTATGTAATAAACGAATACACTGACTTGTTAGTGTGTTAAGTAACTCAATCCCGACTTCTTAAAATTATCACAGCTAGCCACATCGAACAGATCTTGCCAACGTAGGGCTCTATGTGGCAGACCAGAGCGAACTCAATCGGACCAGTAATATTATGAATCTTTGTTGCATTCAATTGTTCAGCTAGTTCACTTTTACTGGTGTCACGCTTGTTCAGCACGAAGCCATGCATGTGATAAGCTCTGTGCAGTTGCTTCAAATCCCTCTTGTCCAGCTGTGGCTCCGAAGAAGGCTCCATCTTGGAAATAAAATTTCTCAGAATGGTCATTGCGTGCCGATTGAATATTGTTGTCAGGCCAATCATGCTACGCCACTCAGACAATTGATCTTTTAAATGCTGCTCTATCTCCGCAGCATTTCTCTTGAACTGCCTAATTTCCTCCTCTGCAATGCTCAGCTCTAATGCTTGCACAGCATGATCAGTTTTTAATGATAATACTTCAACCGGTCGCCAATCCTTGCTTGATTTCACATCGTACTTGATGTTATGGGGTAGAACAGATTTTTGTACATTTTCCCATATCTGTGAAGAAGAATAAAAGAAGAAAAGTGCACGTTGTATTATGGGATAAAGCCACTCTAGAGCGCAGCTGAGTCAAATATTATTTTAAATAGTAAATACAGTATATAAATAGTTGATTGTATTTGAAATCATATGTGCACTTCAAAAAGTAAACATTTTGTTTATTCGAAAAAGTTTTTCACACAGTAGAACTAACGAGCCCTAAACGAGGCTAATGTGTATTCCTGTATAATAATATCATAGAAGAATACTAAACAATTTCACAAGAAAATATTTCCATAACCTCACGAATTGTAAAAGAAAAGTTTTTCATACTCTAAATAGAGTGGCTTCACCCCTCAAACAGAAACGTAATAAAGCAGTACTAACACCGCAGTGATTTATCAGACGAGACACCTTCATCAAGGGGCAGTGACTGTCGTCCAGTTTATGGAGGTTCCCTGTCTCCGGGTCCCATAGAGTGTAGATTCCATTTTCACTGAAACACAGAACAAATGCTGTCCATTTGCTTATTTGCGAGGAACCTGAAACAAGAAAAGAGACGTTTAAAGATGTTTCTTGTATCTATTTCTGAAATAATTTCAATGATATACATACCTAGCAGAACAAACGTCTGCAAGCCTAAACCTTGTAGCAAGGTAGCAAGCAAAGCAGCTCTCCCATAATGATCTACTTTTTTAATATTCAATGCCTGACGAGGAGTCACTGGTCCATAATGCGTTGGCAATGATGGCAAGAGCATTGCCAATTTTGCGACATCCTTTGCATTCCCTAAGTCATTGATTTTATATGGTGTAACAAGGCATCTTGGGATTCCCTTGAGTATTGTCAACATGGTGGTGCTTTCAATGGACTTGGTACTCGGGTAGTCCATTTTGATCAAAACATAAATGCGAGTGCATGATTGGCCAGGACTGGCTTGCACATATCCGAATAATAGCAGTGGACTGAACAGAGGAGACAATGTGATCCATCGTTCGAGATCCTGATAATTTCTGTGGTGATCCAGGGGGATTCTGGACTCTCCAAGCCACTGTGGACCCCAAACAGGATGCTGATCATATAAACGAAGTTTTATACAGTGTTCGCCATTCTGTTTTGGTAGTTCGAAGTGCATAGTTTGCTGCCAGAGAGGAGCTGGCCCCTCCGCCACCAGTGTAGTGTGTACTGTGCTGCCCCATTCGACTTCCACAAAGGGCTGGACAAGCGCAGATTCCTCCCTGATTGGTACTTCTATTCCCCGAAGGACATTCACAGTCAGAATTGTTTTCCCCATTCCGTGTCTCCTGGTGCCTGATGATGGCTCCAGCGGTCTCCTAATTTGAAACAGGTCCATGAACGAAATATCAAACAAGGAAAATGCTGGTTGCTCCATCACAACTATGTCTGGTGGCTTTGTGTCATCTGCTTGGTCCTTTGCAGGCGCAGCAACCTCTGCATTAACATCAAAGGTTAATGCTCTGTCCTCCAATAAAAAGTATTTGGCCTGCTTCTTATAAACAGGTTTGGATGATCTCAGTAAAGACAGACTGTTCTGTGGATCATTTGGATCATTACTCAACTTATAAAAGTGTGTTGCGTACGGCTTTTGCTCTTTGGTACCATAATTACTTAATGTGATTGTACAAATTACTGTTCCGCCATGTACTCTGCCACAATTGTCGCCTATTGCAAAGTCTATTTCTACTCTATTGTTCTCAATGTTCCGCTTGGGCAATGGTAATGGTATTGTACTGGACTGTCCACCTCTGGCATGGACTTGTATAGAGAAATTATGGCATTCTGAGTTTTTAATTAATATCTTGTGCAGTTTTCTATTGAACGGCTTAGTAGCTTTGCAAATGACTTTATTCTTAAATAATAGATGAATGGATGTAAGTTCTATTATATCTGATGTGTTGATAGTGACATCGCGGACCACAATCTCTACCAGCTTCCCAGAGAACTTCGGTTTGGTCTGGTATTCTAAGACTTGCATGCGATCAAGCTCTAGATCCATATCACTGTAAATGAAAGGATTATCTGAGGTGTATAATCCATCCTCTGCGAACGTGGACTCTTTATTCAATTTTCTTAGACTTTCTTTTGTTGATCTAACAAGTACACTGGTCTCTTCCAACTTGTTTATTGTAGGATAAGCACAACAGAGACTGAGATCTTGTTTCGCTTTGCTTTCTGCATGTTGTGTGTACCCTTTAATAAAATCAATGTCTTGGGTGGACATTTTAAATTAATACTGTGTAAATTCAACTATTTATCACAAGAAATGACAACTGAGTGGAGAATACTGCATATGTCTTGCTTTCATTAAATAAACTCTGTGTTTACATTCTCAGTTGCCTAGCAAAATTTTAGAGCATCGAAAAGTTGTGAGAAAACCAGCTAACTGGGAATTAATAGTTTGTTTATAACATCTTATTGCAAAATGATCATTTTTGTAATGGTAATTCTTAATAATTACAAAATTTTTCGTATACATAATAAAATTCAGAAAAAATATCTTTGGCGACATCTATGGTGAAACCATCTAAACTACTATAGTGAAATTACGGATGAGGTATAGGTACAAACGAGGTATAGGAGTAGACCAATCACCATATGAGGTTTCGTGTCTCACGATCTGAAATACCGACATCGTTAACAACTATATTTTTTACGCCCTCTACGCTGACGAACGATAAACTAGATCCACGAGAAGATTAGACCATTTACCTATAATAAATGGAAGGACCTTTGATCGAAGGAATACCAATTTTAGGCACAAAATATCAATTTTAAGAAAAGGAACTTTTGGAAAGTTCAGAAGCAAATTTCAATTAGAAATCCAGAAAAAAAGGTGACGAAGTTCATCGAATAACAAGTTAATCCGAAATAAAAACTGTGTTTTTGAAATAATAAATTTAACAGTGAATTACGTACAATTAATTTGTGAATATTCATGGCTTCAAACTTAATCTGTATCTCGAGTCTGTACCGACTCAGCTCTCTGCTACAGAGAAGATTCTGCAATTTCAAATTCTGCACAAGTGATAGTACTACACCAAGCAAGGAATCGCATAATTAATACTATGCTAGAATGGACTAAAACCCATTTGCAGATTCCCAACCTCACCGATAATTCACGAATCTGGGCATATTAGCGAGAACCGAGTATTTTGTATAGTCAATTTTTATTTCGAATGTTTGACATGATTTACTGACAACAAATGTTCCCGGGCAATAATGGGTCCTGGGCCCTGCAAATGGCCCTTGACCTCCCTCCTAGCCCTGGTTCAGTAAAAATGGCTCTTGGCTTAGAGTCAAGGATTTCTTGGGCAGTCTGTATAAAAATAAATTACAATAAATCAATGGAAATAATTTAACGACAGATGACGTTCTTTGACACTCTGGTCGTAGCATACAGACAGCCTGTTCGCTTAATTAACTCAGGATATTAACGGGTGGGGTTTCTCCAATTAGTTATTACAATGCAAAAGAACCTGTACTCTAAATAGATTTTTTAAAAATGCATTCCCTCGATTGTTATTCCGTCAAACGATACATTGTTCGGAAAAGGAATATTTTAACGAGAAAACTTCTTTACGTTGCACCGAGCTAACTTTCAAATAGAGTACATAGTTTATTACTAGAGTACGGATCCTTATGGAAAATAAAATAAAAATATTTTTGATTATTTGTTTTCTTTCTTTAACGATTTTAGTGTTTCCAAAACAAATATCGACACGCTTCAATTTTCACCGTTTTGATTTACAGCCACCCATTTTTTTTTTAATCGATACACTTGGAGATTAATCGAAGTATAATTACTACAGCAAGCTCCGTTGCGTGTAAAAAGAAATCATTTTACCAAATCAGATTCTGGGTTTGTGAAATTAGTGGACAAAAGCAGGTTACACAGTATTCTGAATCAAAGAAGAGCGGCGACATAATCGCGTCCGACTAATCAGCGGTGCAACTAATAATTCAATATTCCCAAACGTCACCATTCGTCCAGATATTGGGCAACCATATGAAATATTGAGGAAGATCATCGGAAACACGTCAGGCTGCGACATTACAGATTGCTCTTTGATCCGTCGGTTGTCGCATTGTGCCAGATCGATGCGAAAACTTCGCAATGGAATTGATTTAATCCTCATGCGGTATTTTGGTCATTACTGACCAACCGACATTATTTTTTTTTTTGGTCATTGAACAGTTGGTGTTTGATAGGAATTTTATTTCAAATTTTGAGAACACAAGCTTATTTTCGATTCTGAAGAAATGGCAACGAAAATGTTTCCCAAAAAGCGTTGTTTTCACGAAACAAACATTGTTACGTTGAAGGTCTTCGTGATCTTCGTGATCATTAAATAAACTCCAAATTATAATTATCTCATTGCTCCAGAATACGGAAAATAAACTAAAATATTCTGACATTTTTATCAATTATGAGCCTATTGTACTATTGCATATAAAATATTCAGCAAAATATAAGCAACCACTATTTTCTTGCCCGTTTTTACAATTATTGTTGTGCGAATTCGCATAAACATTGTCAGGTTCTATCGACTTAAAGATATTTCGTTTTAGTTGAGGCAATCTAATTGTTGTCAGGCTAGTTTTTTCCGGATCTATAAGGGATTTCATTTTTTCATAGTACTCCTCATTCTTCTATGAGAAATATACGCTTTTCTGCAGACATCATTTTTCTATGAGCTCTAAAACAATTTCGTACGTCTTGCAATTTTTTATAGGCCGTACACTATTCCTGTAGGTCATAACCTTTTATTGCAGGGTCTAACATTTGTTTGTCGACCCTACAATTTGTTTACGGGGCCCATCACTTTTTCACAGGTCCTATAATTTTTTTTTAATTGTTTCATGGGCCCTACGATTTTTTTATGGACCTTGTGAGAGTTGCGACGTCACAAGGAACCGATACAAGTGTTTCACGAGTCGATAAAAGTCTTCGTTCGGGACCAGTCATCTGTCTCAGACTCGCAGACTCGCAAATGAGCCTGAGGGATGCTTGGTGTCCGTAACGTCCGACGGTGAAGAGTATCCGGGGGCTAGTTGCTTCGACAAGGGGTTTCAAAGACACAAGGACGATGGATCCGTGGATCTCATGCAGCCAGCTAGACCAGGAACAAAAAGAATCCGTTAGCTTTGACTGAAACTCCATTCTGTTCAATCTGTCTATTTGCCTGTTCCTGCATCGTGTTTCTGTAATATTAAACCTTTCTCAGCTATTTTACCAAATTCGTTCACGATTTTTAACTCTAAGTCCCAGCCCAACTATGGCGCACAAAATCGAGCACATCCATTTAACAATAAAATCTTGTTGAAGTTTCACAATAATGCCTCGGCGTGCATGAAAATATATTTGATTGGGAACTGTAGCGTTAATTCATTACAATTTATTTTTACACACAAACACAATTTTAAACATTATCCTTCACGTGGACAATAAATATCTACATTTTTCTTACTGTGGCTCCAGTAATTTGATCATTCACTGTGTAAATAAACGTATCATTTTTTACCGTTTGCAATTAAAAACGAACTTAATAGCTATGCAGTTTTGCGTCGGATGCGATGCAGCAGTTTGCACTGCGTTGTAGAGATGATTGTATTTTAATGGGTTACTTCGAATCAATTTCAAAATGTATTACCGATTGCGGGAGCATAAATTAAAGGTAGAAGAACGCATTTTATGATGGAATAAAATTCTTTAGAAAATTCTGAACACGGTTCATAAAATTAGAATGCGAATTAAAGACAAACAAAGCATGATCTTACGCTATAATGTATATATGTCCGAAGACGAGTATAACAGATCCGCAACGGTGAAACGGAACGATCGAGTAAAGATTGTGCAACTCCGTTCGATGCAGTGTTTCCGGGATGATCATAATGCGCATAGAGTTTCATGACGCAATCGTGCTCGTCGGCAACGTGGCCCTGCATCGGGATCCGTCGTCGCGTTTTTTGCAACAAAAACAATAGATATTTGTATCAAAACAAGAGATGTTCATGACTGATCGCGAGATTGATGTGCACACAGAAAATACGATAGAAACCTCGTTCGATTTATCGATTTCTGAATGATGTCGTACTTTCCTGCAAATCCGAATGAACCTATCATAAAATTCGATCTTTCAGCTTTAATGCATGCCCTCAAAAGTTATGAAATTCCCTCGGAAATATATTTTAAAATTGACTCGATCCCCCCGGGAGCGAATTATTTTCCTCTGAGATAGCGAGATCCGACAGAATTGTCAATTTTCTTGCAAAATTCAATGTTTCCAAAGTGCAATCTCTCAGTAATGTGCACCCTCAAAAGTGGATAAATTCTATTTCCAAAAGAAATTTTGAAATCGATTCAAAGCTCCCCCGGAAAAGTTAACCATTTTTCTCCGAGCTATCGACCGGGATTCATCGAGTTTTTGACATACTTTTCAATTTTCTTGGAAACTTAGACGGCTCTATCGTAAAGCGCAATCTTTCAGCTTTAATTTCCGCTCTCGAATGCTAATCAATTCCCTCGGGAATATATTTTAAAACCGATTCGAAGTAACCCCTTGAGGTTCAATCAGTTTTCTCCGATCTGTCGGTCGAAATTTATCAGTTTTTCGAGACCGTCTCAAACTTTCCTGCAAACCTTTCTGCTTTGATTTGTGCTCTTGAATGTTAAGAAATTCCGTGGGATAAATATCCCTTGGCAACTAAGTGATTGTGGATTTTGTCAATAGCTGGTGTTAGCACATTCTTTTGTTTTGTCAACTTGTTCAAAACACCTAACCTAACAAGGCGCGCATTTCAGACATTTTTTATTGTATTATTTCCGAAAAGGCAAAAACGCATCACAAGCACACAAGAAGTTATGCGCCGTATATGGGAATGAAACCTTGAAAGAAAGGCAGTGTCAAAATTGGTTTGCCAAATTTCGTTCTGGTGATTTTTCACTGAAAAATGCGCAACGATCTAGTCGTCCAGTTGAAGTTGATGAGACCCATATCAAGGCCATGATCGTTTCAGATCGTCATAGCACAATACGTGAGATTGAAGAGAAGCTCAATGTATCGCATACATGCATTAAAAGAAAAAAGGAAATTAAAACAGCTTGGCTATGTCAAGAAACTTGATTTATGGGTCCCCCATCAGCTTAAGAAAATTCATTTGACGTAACGCATTAGCATCTGCGATTCGCTTCTGAAACGCAACGAAATTGATCCATTTCTGAAATGACTAATTACTGGCGACAAAAAGTGGATCGTTTATAACAACATTAATCGGAAAAGATCGTGGGTGATGCAAGATGAACTAGCCCAGACGACACCAAGTGCTGAGATTCACCAAAAAAAGATTATGCTGTCAGTTTGGTGGGATTATAAAGGAATTCTGTATTTTGAACTTTTACCGAGAAACCAAACGATTAATGGAAACGTGTACGTTCAACAATTCGCCGAACTGAGCGATACAGTCCAAGAAAAGCGGCCAGAACTGGCAAAGCGTAAGGGTGTTGTTTCCCAGCATGATGATGCAAAGCCCCACACATCTTTGGTCACTCGCCAAAAATTATTGGAACTAGGTTGGGATGTGTTGTCACATCCCCCATGTAGCCCTGACCTTGCGCCTTCAGATTACCATTTATTTCGTTCCATGCAGAATTCCTTAAATGGTAAAATTTTTAATGACGCTGATGATGTAAAATCACATTTAATTCAGTTTTTCGCTGGCAAAAATCAGAAGTTTTATGAACATGGAATTATGACATTGCCTGAAAGATGGCAAAAGGTCATCGACAAAAACGGACAATACTTAATTGAATAAAGTTATATTTTTAAGCAAAAATTTTGAATTTTCCTTCTTATGTAAAATACGTAAAAATACGTAATAACTTAGTTGCCAACCCAATATTAAAATCGCATCGAAGCAATCTCTTGAAATACAATCACTTCACAATAGGCCCTGTACTACTCCTGTAGGTCTTAACATTTACAGGTTCCAAAATTTGTGTGTAGACTCCAAAATTTATTTACTGGTTCCTTAATTTGTTCATATATCCTACAATTTTTTTCGCAGACCTCACGCTCGTTTGACGAGCACCATAATTTTTTACACGGATCTGTCATTTTTTCCGCGATCCCGTCAAACAGCTGATCGTCCGCGATTCACGGGAGCAAAGTGCAAGGGTGGTCCGCGTTGTTGGTGCGCCGCGTTCCGGCGGGTCAGTAGGTGTTGCAGGTGCGTATCGGCTGCACCGGTGCACCGTTGCGGCCGTCGTCGGGGGTGGCTTTGACGCCGGTGCCGACTCGAGGCGCAGAACGTGTTCGATCGACCCGCGAACGCGGCCCGTAGCCTCACACTGCGACATAGAGAGTTCACTTCAGTCAGTCGCTGTTCGGCCACCGAGCGGGTACACGGTCGGGTCGCCTCGCAGTCTGGTCCCCGTTCGTATTCTTCGGCTAGTCGACTCGCGAGAAACGTCGAAAAAACAATCACTCGAAACCAGTGAACGTTTGCGTCACCCTTCTCTATCTCTATCTCTCCCTCTCTAACAGCTTACAATAAATTCGCCACTAGCGAAACGAAGTTCTCTCGCGGTTTTTCCGCGCGCGCGAAAACCTCGCTGCGGGACACATGGACTCCCAGACACGAGGGATGGAGGAGGGATCAGCGTGATGCACCTTCCAGGTGACTTTCTCACAACATTCGCACCGATGCTCCCTCGATTGGCTTCCAGAATCCCGCGTCTCTACAACTGCGTTTTCAGAGGATTTTTTATTTTGCAGTTCATGGGTCTTCACGTTTTATTCTGTAGGCTCGTGATTGATGGCCAGTTAGGGGGTTGCGGATTTTTGGTGGTCCTCGTGGTGGGAGGTCCGTGATCTCTAGTGTGGTGTTGGAAAGGTTATGGTTTGAGAAGTTTGATCGACTGGGTTTTCTTTGGTTTGAGAACCGTGAGCTAATAATTTATATTAGCTTGATACATGTGTCATGTCCTATTTAAAAATGCAAAATACAACCTTTTCATCTGACAATGCTACTTTAGTATGAATGCTTTCGTGTTTTCATGGGCTCTTGTATTTTAATTCATGGGTTCGCGACTGATAGGCCAGTTAGGGGGTTGCGGATTTTTGGAGGTTCTCGTGGTGGGAGGATCATGATCTCTAGCGTGATGTTTGGAAGTTCCTGGTTTGAGAAGTTTGATCGAGTGACTCTTGCTTGGTTTCAGCACCGTTAGATAATATTATGAATGTTATTGTAATATATATCTGTGGCTGTATGGAAGAATGAGCCCCATGTCACATATTTTCACTTTCGAAATATTGAAGTTTAAAATTGCGATCACTAATTCTTTGTACTAGTATTGTTTCCTTGCTGCATTTTGTTTTTAATTTCAGCCTATCGAATTTGTTTTCATGACTTTTTTCTGGTAAATACGTAGATCTTATATTAGAAAGCTCAATTAATGCATAAATTTAAATTGTTTGAAATTGTGACGTGCGGCGTTTCTCCTCGCAGCCACACAAAAGAGATGTACGATTTTGAAATGCAAATTTAAAATGAAATATTTTGATCTAGAGGTACTATTATAGTCTTATAGATCAAGAAATTTGCAATTTGACAGAATATGCTGATTGTAATAGTGTTTGTCTTGATCAATTAGTTTTATTTGGTAAAAGGTCGTGTTGGGTTAACATTATTGTTAAAAATTGGACATTTCGTATGCCACAACCAAATAGAATGTAATTAAAATCTCAAGTCTCCATCAAAGAAGTAGAAATTGTGGTAGAAATTGCAGTTGTTTGTCCTTTTGAAAATTTGTAGAAGTTACAGTTTATGTATTTTAAAAATCGTGAAAATCGCAGTTTTCCACCTATTAAGAGTCTTGAAAATCAAAATTTTTCATCCAATTAAAAATCGCAAAAAATTACTATTAAGAATTGTGAAAACTACAGTTTTTATCCTAATTAAAAAATCACAGTTTTTCATGTTATTCACAATCTGGAAAATCTCAATATTCCGGACGATTAAAAAGCATAAATAATCGTAGTTTTCTTATCCTGTAAACAGGGCGAAAGCTTGACCATGAACTTTACATCACGCTAAATCCGTCAACTTATCCATTAACAAGATTAAAAGTTGATTAAGATCGCGGAGCGCAAACGTTTGATCACAATTTCGTAAAATTTTTAACAACGAAGCACTTTTTACTTTTCCTTTGCAAAAAGTTTCCCTTGCGAATTTTTGATTTTGTGTTTCTTGCCGACTGGAAGTTTCACCATGAATATTATTAACCACCGTGCATTCCTTAAATAATTTACTATCAAGGTTAAATTTTGCATAAACAATGCACATTGGCCATTTGCTCATACATTGAACAAAAATTTCGCAGAATTTCATAACTACATCAATTTTCCAATCTCTGTTGCAAACTTGACCATGAATTCCATACGCTCCGCATTTTCTGCAGTTACCTATTGATGCCAATTCTCCCGTTGACTCGTTTCGCGTTCCCCCGATTTTCCCCGTGGTTATATCGCGTTGTCGTCGGTTGGTGTCGGTTTGAATGTGGGCGTCGAAGCTCGTTGGTCAGAACCAGACCTTAATCCGAATACAAAATGCCGCTATTTTCTACACGATCAATAGTTTTAATTTTGGTTCAGACTATAACAACATGTATACTGATTAAAATGCTGTCCCATTTTTCTGTTTTCGATCAGCGCAAGGCCCTGGAATCATGGCAAGAGTGAACACATTTTTCTTAAAACATGATGTGTAAAAAAAAATATAACTCATGTAGTTTGATTATTATTACTAGAAAACAATATTGTATGTACTTTGAATGTCCATAAACGTCTGTGCAAAATCCCAATGCAAGAGGTCCTCCCGAAAAATTTCCATAATAAAAAATGGCATTCAAGTAGTAGAACAGCCGTTTAATTCCCCGCGTCTGTAATGGAAGTCGGGGTGTGGTGACCGACATACAGGATATTTCTCCTAACTCGAGCATTTATATAGAAATAAATTTTAAAGGAAAATATTAGTTGGTTTAGAGGGGCAAATATTATGATAGGTAAAAAGAGTTCAAGGTTATATTTTTTGAGATTTCAAGGTCATCGAAGTTTTTTTAAATGGAATGATATATTTTTATTATCGCTATATGATAGCCGAGGTCGAGACAGATCCAACGGTCTGTTATATGATGAACTTCACGTGACCTTGCGTATGAAAAATTCATAAAAGTAGGACACTTGATGTAAATAGTGAAATAACGACGACATGATCCCCATAGGGTTTCAAAAAATATTTATGAACCTTGACTAATGACTGTAAACACGCTTACAATAAACTGTAAACATTGACACAAATTCTTCTCATTTCGGTGACTCTAATCAGTACGTTTAATAAATTCAACGGGATTTATTCGGTTGTGAATGATAACGTTATTCCTCTGAAACGATGGTGAACACTGATGCAGAAAAGATAGAAATGATTTTAGTTTATGGTGTGAGGCTAAAAGTAACTCAGTACAATCATCTGAACTGTACGCAGACAGTTACCCTGAGAGAAATCATCCTTCTCGACAAAGTTTTGATCGCATGGTTCAATTGTTTTGTAAAACAGGGAGTATTAAATCACTCAAAAGAAAACGATCAAAGCCTGCTACTGGAGAAGATGCCGAAACTTTTGTATTGGCTACAGTCCATATTGATCCTACTACAAGTTGTCGAAAAATTGGACGTTCTTTAGGCATTTCCGAAGCAAATGTGTGCCGAATATTGCAACGTCATAAATTCCATCCATATCATGTTTCCTTACATCAGGAGCTTCGTGGCAACGACTTTGAGAATTGTGTTGCTTTTTGTACATGGCCATACAAATACAAAAAAATGAACATTTCTTTTATGACGTTCTCTTTGCTGACGAAGCTACTTTTTCTAAGCATGGATAACTGAATACACATAATATGCATTATTGGGGCACTGAAAACCCAAAATGGCTTCGACAAGTTGTACACCAGCGTGCATAGAGTGTAAATGTATGGTGTTGGATCGTTGGTGACGACAAACTCAAGGTCACGTGAAGGTCATAATATTAAAGGCCGTTGGATTTGTCTCGAACTCGGCTATCATATAGCGATAATAAAAATATATCATTCCATTTAAAAAAATTTCGATGACCTTGAAATCTCAAAAAATATAACCTTGAACAAATTTGTTTGTCTATCATAATATTTGTCCCTCTGAACAAACTAATGTTTTCTAACTAGATGCTCGAGTTAGGTGAAACACCGTGTATACAGAGGCTGATTGTAAACCACTTTCACAACAGTGGCGGCCCGTATTCCCGCGCCCCCAGACCTGAAAAACTTTTACTAAATTACTTTTTCACGGTATGATCAACTCGTAAATAGGTTGCGGAGATCGCTGCGCATTTTCATCGCGCGTCCTCGGCCCTGCGAAACGACTAGCAAGACGTTTACGTTAACGAACGTTAACATCCAAATGGAAATTCGCATAAACACTCGCGGACCAATCGTAAATATTGTCGGGGAAAACAATTCGAGAGCCGGAAAACTGTATAACTTTATTTCACCCAGGGAAAAAATGTTAGAAAACAATGTTCCAAAACTCGTTGGTTACTTCAGGGTGATTAGTGTTTTCTTGCAAAGTGTATTAAATGTGTACACTCATAACCGCAATTCTAGAATGTTCATTCAATTTTTGGCAGTATTTATCATTTTTTCGAAATGATTCACGATTTAGCGATGAAATACGGAGCTTAAAGATTGCTTCAAACTGTTTAGATTGAATTATCAACATATTGGTGACGTCTTGCTGAATGAAACGCGTCCAAACACGACATAGTTTGCATCGCAGTTACTTGTTTAATCCACGATTTAGTAGAGCCTCGATTATCCGAACCGATACCACTATTCAAACTAAAGCACAATATGTCGATTCATTGTAAAAATAAGTGGAGATTTACGCTAGCACTATAGCTAGGTAACTGTTCCACAGTTCAAACACGTGCTTCTCTTATTGGTTCGAATACTCGAGGTTCTACTAAATCGTGGATTAAACGAGCAAAAATACTCCAAACTATGTCATGTTCGTACTCCTTTTAACCAGAAAAATGTCACCCATATTTTAGGAGCGGTGTAACCTAACAACAATTAAGAACAAAAGAGATGCATATAAATAAACTACATGGAAATTTCGATTTCCCATATCAATTACTGGGAATAGCGGTTCTCCAGAACCGAGATCGCTATATTAACAGTTCTGAAGCCCCACGTCCATTCCACAGACTGTTACAAATTGTTGCAAACAATCTCTCGGGGCGCAATGGCTGTCGAATAGGGCGGATAATAATTAAACCGCATCTACTCTGCGAAGAACGGGATTTTCGGGTTGTCGCTGATTGTCCGGCCAGCTAAACGATCGACCTTCATCACTGTACCAGGGCTCAGTGACGTAGACTAAGGTTTGCTCGGACACGGTATAATCGACCGACATTTTCGTCCGTCTCATTGTTATTAAATCAAGCACGTCTCACTGTTCTCCCGTTGTCAAGGTGTTCGAATAATAGGCCGGCACGTGATCCCCGGCAAATCCTCGCCCGGAAGAGGTCCTCGTTAAATTTCGCAATCGTTATATCGGGACACGGTTTCAACTTCGCCATTCGAAACGAGCAATTAACGCGTGCCCGGCCGAACTAGTTAATTAAGTGATAACGTACTGAATTAATTAACGGCCGTGGTTGTTTTTGCGGAAGCGAGCACCGCGCCCGTGCTCACCGACGTTATGCTATCATCGTCGACTTTGATTTTGATGCACCAGAACTTCGAAATAATTAGGCTGGATCTGGTTTCGCGAGTTTCGAGAACGATCCGTTGCCAAACTTTTGCAATTATGGTCTTTTTATTATTGCAATTTTTTCTGGGCCCGACGGAACTATTCTCTTTACTCTCTTAGAGAAAATCCTCTGTGAAACCGATTAAATAGTGTCTATGGATTTTTATGGAAAATAAAATGTTTATGCACTACTTGCAAGAACAGGGATACAAATGATTGATTTCTACTGTGAATAATTATGATTATTACTCATTATTTTTACATTTTTCTAATGTTTCTCCAGTGAAAACTGACAGAAAAATTATCTCGGAGGAGTGAACATGAATCGCAATTTTTCCTCGTACAGTTTTGTATATTTGTAAATGTGACGAAAAGAAAAATGGGCAAGATGAACGGAACACTTTGCATAGATAATGTAAAGTGGGGTTTGTTTTGTTTAAAGATTCTGGGTATTCGGAAGAGTTGACTACTCGACGGAACGTCGCCGAGTTGTTCGATCCGGATCAGTGTGTGGCTGTCTGGTTGCGCCGTCACACTTTCAATTAATCCCATTAACGAGCGGTTTCCGCGACTGCAATAATTTCGGACGAAATCGGGCTGTAACGACACTGTATCGGCATTGACGTCAGACTCACCGAGTTTCCGTATTAAGGTCGATTATTTGGGTTAAGAATTTCGTTTCCGAGGACCACCGAGGCCAAGAAAATTGTAGAACGCGGCCCGCGTTCGCGCTTCCATAGTTTCTGGCAGCGAGCGAGCCTTTTTCATTCATCGACATAGCGTCGCACTTATGCCCGTGGGAATGAAGTATATCATTGGCCTGAGTCTGCCCATGTTGCTCTCTTGATGATAGTGTTTAACGCTTAACCGAGCACTGAATGTGATATCTTACTGTGCAAAAATAATAAGCGTATTTTTATGGAAAAATTGAAATCGTTAGTATCATAAATTATTTAATTGAAATTAGGGGTTGAAACTATCAATCATGTCAGTGTTACTTGCTTTTTTTACTTCCTATTCTTTAGACTCGTATTATCAATTCTTTTTAGTAACAATAGTTTTTATAGTTAGGGGTAGAAAACACATTTCATAGTGGAGTCGTGTCAGTATTATTTTCCTTTGCTTTTCATTTCTTAGATTGATATTGTAAATTCGTCGAGTGACAAATAGATTGCGAATCTTTATGTATTTATGAATATTTAATTTAATATTACAACAGTTGGCAACAATTTGGTATGATTTTTACTTATTCTTGACCATTGAAAATAGGATTCAATTTGATCCGATTTTCTTAAAATTTGTCTGGTGATAAACTTCGAAGTTAAGGGTTGAAAATACACTTACTACCCATTATCATATTACAACTTTTATTTTACGTTTTATTTTTGGATTCGTGTTATAAATTGTTTCAGGTTCATTTTATAAATATAAAAATCGATCCAGTCACTTTTATAGACATCTCGATGGAAACATATAATTACGTCTGAGGGTTGAAAAAAATCAAAGACTCTATTGGCCGTAACAGTTTGTACGATGCGTTGACTGTGAGTCTGCAAATAATACACCCGATTCGAGATCTTCATGAGAAAAGTAGTGCAATTTTATTTTTTACACAATTTTTTTTTATTTTACCTGCTTCATGTATTTTTCTGTGTAGAGTTGTAAAATTATCAGTCATTGAGTTCCTGTTTTATCTGCGTGGATAATTTTAATAGCAATAATTGATTCTTATATATTGTATCGTCCCTGCAAAATATATTTATGCATTATGTAAAAGGGAGTTGAGCGCACAAAATTTATTTAAATGCTTACGGTATACAAATGGAGGAAAGTTAAATGACCAGAATACAGTGCAAAGGTAACGTTTCGCAAATTAAATTGGACCGCACTAGACATCCCATTAAAGAGAGACTTTGTAGCCCGTTCCACTATACAATATAAATTAGCGCTATCAATTTCGTTTATGTACTAAATAGTTACCCTGCCAACCAAGTATGTCCTAGAATAAATCAGGATAACCTAACCTTTAACACGAAAGTTATCGACCACTATAAATGCAATTTTTATGGAAAATAAAATTATTCTATGTCCATGATAATCAATAGAAGTTAGACGGGAATGTAGTTCTTCTTTCGGCAATGTTAATTAGTCTTAAATAATGTAACAATATTTATCAATTCTTCTAATATATTTACAATTTTGTTTTTCATCCAATTTATGCATTTACGACAAAAATGTGTAGATGTAATTTAAAACAGTAAAAACAGAAAAACTTCCCGTTCCAATTAGAAAAAATTTCAATTTAGGCAGACATTTTTAATTTGGCATGAATATTCAATGTCTACTAATTATAATATATACTACGTTCTCAAAGAACTTAATATTTTCAAGAAATGAAAGTGAAAATATATAAACTGGACAATTAGTACTCTCTATGTGCAATTTTTTTTAGTTCTCTTTTTCACTCTAAGTCGTACGAAGCTTTTTATGAAGATAATTTTGTAGTTTAGTCGGAACTGGTAAAACTGGAACAGTAATTTTGACCACTGGAGTTTTACAAAAATTGCCAACCTCAAAGGGTCAAGCACCTAAGGAGCCATTATGGCAGCGTTGGTAGTCGACACAGTGGCAACGTCAGTCAATGGCAAACGCGTTTACCTAGTAGAGAATGTGTGACGCGTGAATAATGTAGCAGAGGGTGGCAATTGGCAGGCACGCGAGTCCTGCCCGACACGGCATTAGGCGAATGTGCAAACTGCAATCATTCTAGCCAGTTCAAAGGCCGCCGATGTTCGAGGATGTTCTCACCTAAATTGTCTTTTAAGCGCCCGTGGCTAAATTCCATTAGTGTCTCGACGTATGTATATATGAAAGCTTCAGAAATAACACTCGTATCATAAGCAACCTTTATCCAAAATCACTTTTTTTATTCCCAATTATTCTTTCATGAAACTCTTAGCAACACGTTCGTCACACTTTCCTGATTAGAATGAGCCCAAACACGATGTAATTTTGATCATGTTTACTCATTTAATCCACGACATACTCCACCCTCCATTATCCGAACTGACCAGTGAAATATACATTGCTTACCTAGTTACGGTATTAGATTAAATCTTTTCTGATTTGTACAATGAATCGTGCTGTATATGAATCATTCTAGATTGAACTGTGTACTTCGATAATGGAGAATTTATGTACCGGTTCGGATAATCAAGGTTTCACTATATCATGGATTAAACGAGTGAATACAATTCGAATTGTATCGTGTTTGGGCTCGTTTTAACCAGAAAAATGTCACGAATATTCCAGCAAAAGTTTCGTCAAAAAATGATGAAGCAAAAAAAGTTTTGTAACTACTCCTTTGGTTCCTGCGTCGCGCAACGAACGCAATGTCTATTTCGCACGAGGATCAGCAGCCACGATCTAATTTTCTCGTTTCGATGCCTTCATTTCGACGCCGTCATTTCAATGACAGCAAACGTACGTTTAACTTACTTTCCTCGTGAATGTTTCATCCGGGGAATCTTCGCAAACAGAACCGATTGCGGATGCCGCATTAGGCGGCAGCAGTAGTTCGCGTAAACGCGATTGGCCCTCGTGCAAAGACCTTAGCCGAAGTCGCAGCTGTTACGCTAGGCGTTTACATAACGCGGGAATTCTTGTAAAATTGCGGATAATACGGTCGTACAACGGTAACCTGCTGGAAACAACGTCGTTAACGCGATATTGAAGCTCGCGGGTTTCCGCTCGACAAATAGCCTAGATTCGTCAATTTCCACGGAACCTTGTCGACCGAACCAACACAACGCGAACTTAAAAGGGGACGACGCGAAGTTCCGTGCGCCTTCCATGCGTCGATAACGAAATCAAGTCTATTCTAGTAATTACGCGTTATTTTCAGCCCTCGCACATCGACTTTTCCGCGGTATGGTCGATCAGCAACCTCGATTTATTTTTATGCTTCGGAAAGCGCCGACACGAATATCGTTTCAAGAAATTATACTCGAACAGTCCAGCAAGAATTTTGACGATTTTTTTTAGAAAATTATGTGAAATCTAGTTTTTGCGTTAACACTAGAACTACCGAGTAATAAATACAACTGATGAATATTGCTTTGTAATCATGACAAGACCATATCTATTCAAACCTAATACCATTTTTATTCTAACATGTGCATCAATGGAAAAGTTCGTTCAAAAAATTCTGATGAAAACATTTTTATAATTTCAGTAATTGTAAAAGAGAAAATTGGGAACCAGTCATTTTGACTGGTTCAGTAATTCTAGTGTTAATAATTCCAGTAACTGAATTCTTTAGAGAGCTTTCGACACGTGTCGAAACCGAAACGAGTGGTTTCAGGTGGTTTTCACGCGAGCAGGGCCGTCGCGTCGGGGCTGTGTTTCACGCGTGCAGCTCCGGCTCTCGAGAACTAGTTCGCCCATTTTTTTCCGGGTGCGGAACCGTTTCAGCGACAACGGGAACACGGAAATTGGGCTGCTGACGATTCTATCGCGCAGGCACAACGTCGCTCTTCTGGAGAATCAAACTCGTTCGGAGGCCTCGACGCGCGTTTCCCTTTTCGCCGTTCTAGAAAACGTTGTCACCGCCAGCGCGTGTCTTGAGGGGGTACATCATGAAAATAAAATGTTTTTCCAATAACCGTTAAATAAAATGAAGAGATCTCTTCGGGGGATACTTAGCAACACCTTGACTTTACTTCCATACAGTATTTCTTTATTATTCAAGATTTCAAAGTGACGGGCAAAATTACTGGAACATAGAACGCAGAAAATTGTTGTTCGCGAACTCAATCAATAATAAATACTTTTCGATGTAGAGAACGCTCAGTGTAGACTGCACTGAACTAGTGAATAGATGATATTCGAAATGGTAAAACTTGTTGGAGCAATTTTTAAAAAATTCCCTGTTAAATCAGACTATGGATCAATATACTCTTCAGGAAACAAGAAATCGCCAGTGTGTGTGATTTAACAGATGCACGGGGAAGGTTAATGTATAACGTTAAGCGTTACCCTGACTGTGAAATGCGATTGTATCACAATTTATTAACGTCGGTGGCTATAGAGCTGGCTATAGAGTCGGTAGTTTTCTGCGATTCTTGTAAGTATTTTAAATACGCTGATTGAATCGTGGGTAGCTTTGCGAAGTGAAGTACGAACAGCATTTTCGATCGCTGTAGTCTCCAACAAATTAGTAAATGCTGCTTAGATATCACATAATAAGATGTACACATTATTTTTTGGGAGGACCACAATTTTATATGTAAAAAGAAGGTTGAACTTTCCTTATTTTTTAAAGGTGTGCAACTGGTTAAGGTCTCTCGAAGAATATTCTTACGAGAAAATGGCTGCCACGTTTTTCCGGTTTAAGCTATCGAGCTCACTTTTTCAGTAAATATTATTTAAACATCACACAACAAGATGTATATATTGATTTTTCAAAGAGCCACATTTTTGCATCATAAAAAAATGGACAATTGAAGGGGACAAGCAGGATAACGGACTGCGTCGCGAGTTCAAGAGATAAACGCACAATTCTGCTGGCACGAGTGCAAGTAATACAAAGGTTTCTGTGAATGTCGCCCTCAGGTTTTCACCACCCCTCCCCTCTCGACTCGTTTTCATCCTTCCCCTTGTACGACGTGAGCCCCGTCGAGGGATCGCGACAGAGTTCATAATACGGAATCCTCTCTACTTTCGGGGCTTAGCGTGTCCGCTTCCTTCCTTCCTTCCTTCCTCGGGCCTGAATGTTTTCAACCCCGATTACAACGTAATAGAAAGAAAATTCAATTGTTACACCTCGCCCGTCGACGTTTCCCGCCAGCCACCGGAACGATATTAATCTCGTTCGCGAAATTGCGTCGAACGGGTGACGACCCCCCTTCCCCTCACCCACAACCTCCACGAAGTATTCCGCCGTCTGTTATAATAACTACGGGTCGTACAATGAATTTTAACCGTCGTTGTGGGAAACGGGCTTGCTCTTGTCGAATCGTTATCGCAAACGTCACGATTTTCGGGCTTAAGTTGTCCATATTGGTGCAACTTTTTAAGAACGTCGTATTGCAATAGGAAAAAATGGTGAATTTTTGTGGAACTGTGATCGAATTTTTATTTACTATTCATACAGTCTCAGACGTACACTCTGAAAATATCCCTTTTGTAGTCTGTGACAATGTTCGTGCGAAATACACTCTTCTCGAGTTGTTGGAGTACTGTAGGCCCTTATATGATGAGATAAAAAATGAAGCGGTAACTAATTTAATGATGTAACTCTGTTGTTTTTTATTATTTGTGAACGAAACACCTTCGTGACATTTTTCTGAGAAAAACAAGCCCAAACATGACACAGTTTGGATTAGATTTGCCTGTTTAATCCACGATATGGCAGAATCTCTCTTATTCGAACTGATCAATGGAACATAGGTGTTCGATCAGTGGAATAGTTATCTAGCCTAGATTAAACATTTACAGATTTTTACGATGAATCATGCTGCGTACACGGAGACAAATGCAGAATTTAGGTATCGGTTCGGATAGTCGAGGTTCCACTAAATCGTAGATTAAACAAATAAACATGCTCTGAGGTATGTCATGTTTGTACTCATTCTAATCAGAAAAATTTCACGAATCTCCTGACCATATCCTCGCAAAGAAGTAAGAAAATTGAAAACTAAAAAGTTTGGTCATATTTTTTCGTGGGCATCTCTTTCACATCGAGTGATTGCTATGGGCACTTTCAGTGCCCCGAGGAACCAGTGTTAAGGGTTGTCCTATGTTATGAGGGTTGCACCGGATCCACAATATAATTAATCCCATTGCTGCCAGTTGTTGTCACAGTCTCGTATGTGTACGTACACGGGTACGTGGGTCATTTACGAGGCGTTTGCGAGTGACGTGCAACGCCGTGCAATAATTTAACAGACAGTTGTTACGGTGGCGTATCTTGTGCGTACCGGTTTCGCACTGTGTTTGCAGTGGACAGCTAATTTCATAGAATTATTTAACTGCCGCCGTGGAGACAGGCGGAGAAAGAGTGAGAGAGATGGAATAGCCGATATTAACGTTTTCTCATATTTTTAGAGCCGGGCGACCCCATTCGCCGTAAAAGCTTCAACAACCGGTGTTTGGCTTTTCGCGAGACCGGCTTCGTAACTCGGGGAAATCGATCACGATTACAAGAGCAAACACAAGAATCAGGTTCTTGCGAATTAGTTACCTCGACGTCCGATTGGTCGGATGAAAATGTTAGACGTATCATAGTTGGGTTAGCAGTATTCCTAGAAAGTGACTGTTTTATTTTCGGATTTATTTATCCGTTCTTAAAAACGTTCACTATTATCAAAGAAAGATGAAACAAGCGTGGGTCGCCAAAGACCCAAGCAGCACAGCAGGGTAAACAATGTTCGCTATTAAGTTCCCCGATGGACCTTCAATTCTAAAAAATTCAAAAGATCACGAAATTATCACAGAAAGAAGAAGCAACCGTGGGTCGCCAAAGACCCAGGGATTTCAGCAGGGTTAAGAACGTTCACCGTTAAGCTTCTCAATGCATCTTATAAAAGCATCAAATAATCACAACAATCCTATCAACGAAAGAAATATCAAAAGTGCTTTTCATACTATTCCCAGTTCTGGGTCATGATTTCCTGTAGACACGTGTGGCGGCATAATCTATTCGCGAACATCTTCGCGCACTTAATCACGAAACAGTCCTCCTTGCGATAATGCGCAGTCATTTACGGGCAATCAAGCGGTTAAGGTCGTCCACGCGTCGCTGCGCAATTATCCCGCGTTAGGGCCAATCAGGGGAGTCCCACGCGAGAATCGAGAAAGGGAAAAACGGTGTGTTATTATACTGATTTCTGTCGTGTCAGATACGATGCTCCTGGCCGCAGTACGTGGACGGTGGTTGTTGGAATAGTCGATCCTCGTGCGACACAAGCCAGGTGCTAATCACGGCTGCGAGACACCTTTGTCGTTCGCCCAACGCCACACCCACAATCCGAGGACCATGGAGAGATCTTCGAGCCATCACTCGAGGATCCTCGCCTCGATTTTCTGCCTGTTCGCCGTTCTGCTGCTTCCTTCGAGGACCAGTGAGTAGTATAACACTTTGCGAGTAGATCAGCCCTTGGGACTAGATGGGGTTGCTGGTGTTCTAGATAGATGCCCTTGATCGGGGGGTTGATGCTTTGGCCAGTGGAAGGTCGCTTGTTCTTTGCTAAGAGATTATCAATGATTGTGAGCCTCCCGGTTACTATAACGATTAAAGATTTGAAATAACGGTAAGAAATATCGAGGATTGCAGTTGTTGATGACTGAACATTCTTTCAAAAATCAACGAACGACGATTGCGAACATAATGGTTTTTCAAGAAATAAGGGACTGTTGTTGTGATCCTAGCAGTTACAAAAAAAGATTCAGAACGAATCAATTCATTTTTATTTACAATTAAAATAGACCACCACAATTCATTTTGACACAAAATCGAAGTGGAACGACTTAATTTGTTGTTTTATAAAATTGAGTACGATTTAATTTGTTGGTGTATAAAATTGAAGTAGACTTAATTTGTAGTTGTATAAAATCGCGGTAGAACGACGCAAGTTGTTGTTGTAAAAGTTGAAGCAGAACAGTTCAATTTATTTGAACACAAAACTGAGATACATCGCAATGCGCCCTACAATACAAAATAGCTGAGACACATAAATACGTAAAAAAATTCGATTTCATTCGGCTATTATCGGTTTCCCGGCTTGAGGTAGGAAAGAATTTTATATTTGAATTTTAGATGCGTCCTAACGACCTGAGGACTAGTAATGGGAATGGAGTGAAAGTAAAAGTGCAATTACTCGGAAGGAATTAGATTTATTAGAACGAATTCCGAGGACTTGGTCGAGACGTGCACGACCGTGGAGCTCTCTTGTCGACAGAGACGCCCGAGGAATCGCAAGAATGCGTAGACAATGCGCGGGATGCGATTCAATGTCGGACGGAAGACCATAATGGCGGCCACTTCGGTTACCGGCCATAGTTCGGGCAAGATTCGCGAAACACTCGTGCTCTTTGGCAATCTGACGGTGGTCAGCTCGAGAAATCGCCGGATTAGCTAATTTATATTTCGCTGTGATCACTCGAAGCCTCTGCAAAGATTGTCCTGTCAATATGAAATTCCACTTCTCCATGAAAGCAATCAATTTTGCATTTCTGTAGTTGGTAAATTTTCTAAATATTCTATTAGAAAAATGTAGTATCTCACTAGCTAGTAAAATTTACCTCGATAGAATCAATCTTTTTCCTTATTTTGCTTGTGAAATAATCGATCGACAAGGTCCATTTTCTTTTTAATAGGCAATTCACTATACCTTTAATTCTTTAATACCTTTAAAATGCCTTTTAAATTCTTTTTCAATACACAATTATTATAGACTACGGTGCGTTGAATATAATTTTCGATCAGTTTTTCGAGAAATTTAATCTTGAAAAAAAAAAATTCACAAATGTAAATCTGTCTCTTCGAGTGTGAATTTTGTTTGAATGGGAAAAATTATTTAATTTTCTACATTTATTAGTTTGTCTACTTAGAATCATTTCAATGAAGGAAGCTTAAAATATGAATTCTGTTGTTCCGTCATACGTTTTTGTATTTACATAAGAATGATATCCGCATCGCGGCTGGAAATATTAATATTAATAAGTTGCCACTGATGCAAATAGATAAATAGATGAAGTGTTGAATAATATTTACACGCGTGTCATCATAATAATCCTTCTATTAATTATACATTCGCACTGAACGACAGAAATTGAATCGCACAAAATTGAACCACTTATAGGCTCATTAATTATTCTGACGCATTGCTTAAAAATAGGCTTCGCGTCTTCTTCAGGAAACTATTCTTCTCTTAGTCCACGACTACGTTCGCATTATCTTCAAAAATTTAAGGATCGCGTTCCCAATTTTAATAATTCTTCAAAATCGAAAGATTCATAAACATTCGAATCTTCGTGAAAAATACAAATTGTCCAAGTTAATACTAAAATGCAGAAATGGAATGAAATTACATTTTCTTTTTTAATAGTTTCAGTAAGTTGAAAATAATGCAACAGTATCTACAAATTCTCCTAATGTCCGGAACTGTATTTGACATATTAATTTTTATTATAAAAGATCGGCTAATCATAAACAGTCCTGCAAAACCGTGGTGTAACAGTTGTGAAGACCATAGTTAAAAAAATCAGAGATTCGCATACAAAAATCAATAATTATTTAATAATTCTTCGAAAGCAAACTAACTTTATTTTCAAAAAGGAAAAATAGACAAAAGGAACACTGTAGATTGCAGGTAACAATTACGCTCCCTTTCAACTTAAAATATTTCGCAAACATAAAAGAACGGTTGACAACAATCTCGATCGCATAATCGAAAATTAATCATCTACAAGATACAGTGCAATTTACTCGTTCAAAGAGCCCACTAATCGAAATTTTCGCGCTCGGCCAGCGATTCAGACGGAACAAAAATTGCGACTATTCCCAGTGGTCTGTAATTCGCACAAACCGTTTAAGTTGCCTGTGATCGTCCACAGTTGGAGTAATTCAGTGAACAAAAGAAAAAAAAAGAACAAAAATTGTTTCAGATGCTATGGAGGAGAACTGCACGGATTTCCAGGGCAATACTGTTCGACACGGCGAATTGTACGTGCCGGGCCCAGCGGTCTGCAGTCTCTGCGTTTGCTATCATTCGGAGCCAATGTGGTGTAAAGCCATCTACTGTTCCCCACCCTACGTAAGTATCTTCCCGCTATCACCCTCTCATAACACGGTTCCTGATTCAGGAATCCTGAATAACATAATTTACTGAATTTCGACTACCCCCCACGAACTGTTTCATCTCGCTGTTTCGCTGACGTGAACAGAGTAATTTCTTGCTGTGATTAGATTTATTTATAAAAACCGTCATTACTACTATAATGAATACATAAATTTCACTATGTTCGAATTTTATAATATTGGGCTGGAACGAAATTAGAATATTTCTCTTCCGACCTAGAATATTTCCTTTCTATATATAATTTTTTTATGTTATACATACGAAAATGGTACAATTTACTCCTACAATACTGAAATGCTTATTATATAGAAACAAATTTAATAATTTACAATATATTTTGAATAACGATACAGCAGTTTTTAGTGGTGCCTTACAGTCACATTCGAGTGCTACAGGTTAGACTAAAATTCAAAGATAAAATTAAGGTATTTGTAGATTTATTTAATAAAATATTTTTTATTCTGTTCTATTATTTTTACCATTTTCGAGGTAACTTATCATTGAATAAACCTACGAATAAATATCTGAATTTCAACTTAAAATACGAACTTTCGTTCTAAACCAATAACTTAAACCGTTTTTTGCGTTATTTCTACTTTTCGTTTAACACGACTTCGGTAATGCACAATTAACCGTGTTATGGGAGGTTCGACCGTGTTATCCGGTTTCGCGAGTGTTTCCTTCGGTTTTCACCGGTTCTTTTGTTCGATTCTGCTTTTATCACCGACGGTTCCTTCGAAACCAACTCGAACGAAACGCGACGCTTCGCGAAAAGGATTGCATCCATCGCGAAGGAGCGAGATTTCGAAAGTTGCGCACGAGCAACGGCTTTTCGAGCTACGAAATCGAATCGTCGGACGATAAGCTTCAGATAACTTATCTGAAAGGATCTTCGCGAGGATTCCTTCTTTTGTTGGGGGATCCCGAGCGACTGGTGTTGCAAGTCAATTTGGGGTTGGTATTGTTTGTTTTGAAAGATTTCCGACGGTACAGGGTCGGTTTCAGAAATTTATCGAATTTTGATTTCACTTTAGATCGTGACTGAGTTGCATGGAAGCTATATTTATTATTTTAACTTCTTGTGTGTTTTATTCGTGAGACAATTCATTGTTTAGAAAGAATACAATCAATAAACCTCCATTGAAACCTCCAATTACCTTTTTTGTTCATTTTGGAAACGTTCTATAATTGCAGAAAATTATAATTATATATTTTTTTAACATGTTACTTGCGTTATTATTGAGACAATAATACGTCCAGTTTAAAAAGTGTTAAATTTGATTTTTTCTTGTTTTGTTTAGAGTTTTTTTCTCTATTAAATAACAGTCTCAGAAATAAGAATATCTCCGATGCATTAATGCCAATAGCTTGCGAATGTGTGCCTTCGGTCTGACAAAAGTGTCGATAAAAGAAATTGGTTCGAACCGTGAGTGGGTTAACGATCACCGTCCACGATTTACGAGAAAGTATTGTTTAAGTGGCATTAGGTTTGGTTGCTACATATTTTCCAAGTTATTGTTTTCGAATGGGCACTTGCGTGAACGATTCTTGCAAACGTCAGTACGCGAGAGAGCCTTCATACTAAAAAACAATTGATAAGAAGAAAGGCTGACGTTATTAAACGGATCAATACACACCTCCAACTAGAACTGGGTTAACCATTTATTATTTACATCGACCATCCTTCTATATTCCATTAAGTCACCACTATCTCGCGCGTTCTTTAACTTCTGCGATCCGATGAATAAAAGATTTCTCATTTTACGTCGACGGCAAGTGCCCGAGTGATATCTGGATAACGGATTCATACAGGTTCATCGGAAATCATTGTTTCGAGGACTTCGTCTAATGAATTAAGAGAATAACGTAGGCAATCCTCGAATAACATGGTTAATTGCTCGTGTGTTGTTTAAAATCGTATTATAAGGGACGTACAATTAATTCCGGTTAATTGCACAGAATTTTACAGATTTCAAGAGAATAATTCTTTTGTTGTCGCGTCCCTTAATTTTTCGTTTCTGTCGGAAGGGCGGAAAAATTTAGAGGAATTAGATATTTACTAAGCTGAATGTGTTTCTAACAGTTGGTAAATTTGTAAATACATTTAAAAAATAGTAAAAAAAGCTATTAAATAAACAAAAAGTATGGTACATTATGCACCATTAAAAAAGATTACTTGTTAATATTCTACACCCCAAATATCACTTATCGATATCGATATCTTTAATAGTTTAGAAGTTATATCAAAATGTCACTCAATTTCGCGTTTTAGACCACTAATTAATTCTTTATGAAAGTATTACCGGCACATTCGTGACATTCTTCGCGTTAAAATGAGCCTAAACACGATACAATTTGGATGAAATTTACTCGTGTAATCCACGATATAGTTGAACTTCGCTTATCCGAACTAATCAATTACACTGGACACTTTAGGCAATAGAACAGTTACCTGACTACAGTATTAGCTTAAATCTGCATGGGTCACAAATTAAATTAAATTCAGACGAATTCAGGTCACCCGTTCGGATAATGGAGGCTCCGCTACATCGCGGATTAAACGAGTAAACACAATGCAAATTGTGCCATGTTTGGGCTCGTTTTAATCAGAAAAATGTAACAAATATTTCGACGAAGTATGCGCAACAAACTAACCAGAAGCAACAGTATCGCCGTTCGGATAATGGAGGCTTCGCTACATCGCGGATTAAACGAGTAAACACGATGCAAATTGTGCCATGTTTGGGCTCGTTTTAATCAGAAAAATGCGACGAATATTTCGACAAAATATGCGCAACGAACTACCCAGAAGCAACAGTTTCGCCGTTGAATTAGCGTTGTGTCTCAATTACGAGAGTGCCCCGCAGAGGATCAGGAGTATTACCGGGACGTATGTACATTTGAAATTTTGCCATCTGAATATTTTCCGGAGGATTCGACGGCAGTGACGTCACCGTGCCCTTCACCGGAAACAGAGGCCCTCCAGCTTCCGGAATTTCATCCGCGAACGCGAGCTCATTAAAATCATTTACACCGGCCGCATCCGTGGCGCGTAATCGATTCCGCGCGCTTCGATGCGGCGCAATTTCGTCACGCTTGAAATAACATTTCTCTTTTCTCGTACTCGCCCTCCCCCTCTTCTGCTTTTATTTTGCCGCCACGACCCATATGCAGTGCCATTCATTTGTCCCGCGCGTATTTCGACGATTAATAAGCGACCCGGATCGAGAAAATCGAGAAAGCGACGGAATTTTTTTCGCGTCGACGAGTCTGACGCGCTAAAATAGTATGTCGAATAGCGGATGATAAATAGTCTGATTCCGTTTGGCAATTTATTCTGCCTGACACTGGGCACTTTAAACTGGAACTACAAATGTATGACTCCAGTAATGTCTCTATGATGTTCCGGGAACAACGTGTCACTCGCATTGCTCCTTCATCCCTTAACGGTGCAATAAATTGTACGTTTTTAATTATTTCTCTATGAAACTTTTATCAACTGATCTGTGACATTTTTCTGATTAAAATGAGGCCAAGCACAATATAGTTTGGGTCGTCTTTGCTTGTTTAATCCACGATGTAGTAGAACCTCCATTATCCGAATCATGCCCGAATTCTCCATACTCGATACGACCCAGCGAATTGTGATCCTAATGATATCGTGTTTGGTCTCGTTTTAACCAGGAAAATGTCACGAATATGACAGTTTCACAAAGAAATAATAAAATTAAAAACCAAAAAATTTTGTAACATTATATTACAAAGTACGGAGTATTGGGATAATAGTTGCCTAGTCGCAGTGTCAGATAAAAATCCTGATTGGCGTGTGTGGGTCGTTTTGAATTGAACTGCTTACTTGAGAATTCAGATATCGGTTCGGATAATCGAGGTTCCATCATATCGTGGGTTAAATAAATGAAATATGCTCGGAATTGTGTCATGTTCGGACTCGTTTCAACGAGAAAAATGTCACGAGTTTGCTAGTAAAATATTCATAAACAAATAATTGAAAATCAAAAAGTATGACACTGTTCCACCCATAGAATGCAAACTAAAATCGAATCGATGTTATTGAAAGCGTAGTAAATTGTAGCTTCAGGTTCTTCAGCAGTAAAAAAATATTTTTAAACTCGGCAACGATGGATGCGGGTCGATCCTTGGACTGACAGGACAAGGGTCTGCCGGGAACATCTTCGCCTTTGAATCGACGACGTCTCGGAGCCCGCGGGCCGTGAAATTGCCGGATAATTTAATTAAACCGGGAATCGGAGTGTCCACTCGACCCCAGCGATGATCGCAAGCAGTCTTCTTTGAACTCTTCGACTGCCGAAATCGCGCGTGAGCCATTCTTTACACCTTTGACAAGCCCCTTTAAACTTTCAGACTCTTGGTTACTAGGTCAACGTAGGTGGAACAGCATTTTCAGATTTATTTTCGCCAATCTGTCGTCGTTTCTCGAGTGTTTACCAGAGATTGAGGTATTGCTGGTGGAAATGGAAGGGTTAGGATGTAGGGTGGGTCATTTTGTTCGATGGACATTTTAAGCTCTATGTTTAGGGTTGTGGGGAAATTTTTGGGGGCGTGCGGAGAAGCTTTCGGATCCCGAAGAGGGTATTCTGATTTTAAATAATAGTGATTTATCAATTGTTAGGAATCGTAAATTTTCTGCATTACGATTTTTTGTAAACACGTTTATGTGGGATTGAAGAACATGAATTATTTTTTTTCGAGTAAAAACTACCAAATTAGACGGGCAGTCTGACTAAATTAATTCTATGAATTTAAACTTTTTGTACACATTTCTAAGAAAATTTATACTCAACCCTTATTGTTTATTCAACTCTTAAATTTATGCTAATAATTATTTAATAAATTGGACCTGGAGTTACAATTTTTGAAAAATGCTAAAAACACGAAAATAGTGAAACCTACAATGAAATTGTCGACCGTACAGAAATAGGTAGTTCTCCGCAAAATGGCGGTGAAGCTCGCCCGATCAAATGGATATTGCGTCGCGAATTTATGCTAATCGAAAACATCGTTTCGGAAGTAGGAAGCGCGGAACAAAGCGCGCAAAACCCGAAAGAATAATAATCACTCTCGATTAAGAAGAGGCCTGGGTCGAGAATCGTAATTAGCGGCCATTACGCGAATTATCTGTAGCTACGAGATTGTTAAGTGCTCGCGAGTGTATGAAAAAAGGGGCTCGGAGAAAATAATGAATATTATTCGTTTAACGAGGATTCGTTGCGGACCGGTGTCTTTTTTCCTTTCATTCCCCGGTGAACAGTCTCTCTGCGTTCGATCTCTCTCTCTCTCTCTCTCTCTCTCTCTCTCTCTCTCTCTCTCTCACCGTCTGTCTTTCTTTCGTTTTTTTATCGGAAAGGGACCGAACGGTGATTAAAGTTTGTTCTCGGAATTAATTATCGCTCGCAGGAAGTTGCATTACCGAGTGAACTTTCATTTACGCCAACTAACGGAGCAGCCTTCTCTTTTTTTTCAATGCTTTGTGTCAGTTTCAGAAAATATTCGAGTAATATTCGACTTGTGAAAAAAGAAGTAGCGACGACAAGAAATAATGACTAGACTGCGGAGTTCATGGATTTGCAATGAAATTGGTTAGTTACAATTTAAAACTGTGAAGAGATTCGAATAATTAAAGAGTGGGGATGCATTTGAGCAATTAAAGTAAAGAATGAAAGCAATTTCGAAGTGGCTCCTTTTTCTTGCAATTGATGCAGACAATTTTTCTAGACTGTTATTTCTTTAATTCATTACAAAAATGGAAGCAATTTAGAATGGTGAAAAGATCAAGAGAATTACATTTTTAAAAATTCGAGATTAAAAGAACATTTTATCTAGCACCTTTTTAAAAAAAACTTCTTACTTAATTCAGACGTTATTTTTTGATCTTGCACTTAGTATTCTCGTTGATTTGTTTACTAAATACAGAAAGCAAAGAGAAAACAATAATTTGACAAATAATTTTTATCGGTTTGTGATGTTCGGCAACTGGACAGCGAGTTGTCATGCAAAATGTTTATTTTGCATTTTTCTTTCAATCAAAGTGAACTGGCTATATTTTGTAATTCGCAACGATTACCGCTGTTAACTTTTCAAGTGATGATTATTCGCGCGTTTCCATCGCGTTCCGCTTTCTCCGCTTTAAAAAGGGGCCGTTTCTTCTTCCACGATTCGCCCAGCCCTAAACGGCGCAAACACGCCTAAACCTGGTGGAATTCGCTCGCGCATCGAGACGGGGTTCATGAATATCGTATAAGGGATTGCAGGAGTTGCGTGTGTATCGGCGGAAGTCGGTGTGTGTCAGAGAGTTTAAGCGGAATCATCGGGAACGGAAATAGTCGGGTCGAATCATTTTGGTCGGAGTCATTTCAATAACCTTACCGCAAACTTGAATTTCCTGCGGACGATAATTCATTCCGGAAACCGGTTCGGAACTGATGCCTTCCGATTATTGGAACTGACCTAATAGTTTTACTACAATGTCCATTTTTAATCGGTTCGGTTTTATGGATCTGAATAATCTGCTCTGGCTTACGGAAAATTGAATCGGAGAGAAATCAGTTAAATCGGTTCAATTTTACAAATACAAAAAATCGCAACGATAGCAACGCGTAGTATCGTATTAAAATTTTAAGGATGAGAAAAGTCGCTATTTTAGCTTTTATTTAGTTTTGCGTAAAATCGTCATTTATCCGTTATGTAAAAATTAATTTCTATATCAGAAATTGTCCCTCTCTTCGGACCAAATAGTGAGTCATTGTAACAATATGCAAGTTGGAAAATTAGCAAAATTTTGCAGATTCTGAAGAGAGTGAAAATCGAGGGGATATTCGAGGGTGTACAGGACGCGAATAAAATTGCGATTTCGTAATTTGGGAAGGGTCAGGAGGATTCACGTTAAGATGACTCGGTTAAGGCGACTGTTCGAGCTCACCTTGAAATCGATACGCGTAGTATCGATATCAGACACTCCATCTAAAGTGTCGCTCTCACGCGCCGCGATTTCACATTTCAATTTTCCCGGCCGTATTTCACGCGTGCGATCCGAGCCCCTATCGGCTGCTGAAAGTAACGACCAACGCGTATAGAAATGCATTCGAGCTTTCACTGACGGTTCTGCACACACAGTCATCGAGAAAGAAAATGCTAAAAATCCTTCCACGAGTGAACACTCGTCTCAATATCTGAAATTGAAATTTTTCCAACCCTCCGCGGAGAATTTTCACTGTTTCGTCGAATGTAATCTGTTAGTCTATACATTTTCATCTCTAGATTTTAGTATTCCTGTTAATAAATAAATACTGCTGTCCATCATTGAAATGAGGTTGTTGCTTTGCCATGTAAAACAAGAATTTATTAATAGTAGTCTACATTTTTCTTAATAAATACACTGTTTAATAGAATTTATTTTGCTCCTAGCAGTAAATATTTAAATACTAAATGTAAATGTATACTAAATGTAAGATGTCAATACTAAAGTTAACTAAATGATGTGACTAATGCAAAATAAAAGTGACTTATACAAATCCCTGTACAGGCTTTCCAAAATTAATTATAGGAAAGGTTATTGGTTAATATTCATCCATTGTCGTTCGATGATTTAGTTCCTCTTTATAAGTGAATAAATTGTATTTCATTTACTGTCTCATATTTAAAAGAAACAAATTGGCACAGCACAGGGGAACAGCAAATATTGCAGTATTTGAAACAGGCAATGCATGAATTTTTTCGCGTGAAGGTTAAAAAAGATTTTTGTTTTGCGTTACGTCGATGTTTCTCGATGTTCGAACGTGTTAGTGTGGATGGGAAAAAAGGCAGCTGTTGTTTCCGGGGCTGATTAAAATGTTAAAAATACGGGAGTGGCTGGGCTCGTTCGCAAGCATCCGCCGTGAAAACGGCGTTTCCCATTTTTGCCAGCCCGGAAACATGACGTGCCCGGTAATTATGCGAATCGCGATCGGTGCTGTGTAACGACTCCCGTCACGAAACGCCGCTTTGTCTCTGACAAAACCGGACATTTTCCCGATCGAAGATTTTTTTTAATGCTAAACCTACCACTGTTGGTCAAATTGACCTTTTCAAAATTCTGCGTACAATTTCGTACATACAAGATCAGCACATCGCTATTTATCTGTACTACTTTTCTTAAAGTATGTATACGATGTATTTTCCAATATTTATTTCTCAAGAAATACATGTATCTTGTCCTACCTTTCGCGGCTGGTCAATGTGAGCGAATATGTTGGTAAAATTTCCATAAAAAAATAATTGAAAACAAGAAAATTATATCATTATATTAGTATCGTGTTAACAGGGTACATACTGTATGGACTTTTTCTTCTCATTAATTCCTTCAGGTATTTAATTGTGGTATAACTAGCATTAACCTAAACGCTTTTTTATTTTAAAGAAATTTCGCGGTTCATTTTTGGACTTTCGATTCACTAATTGAAATTGACACGCGGTGAAGACCGCGCGTTAAAAATGCGACCGCGGCTGTTAGCCTGATTTATCGTGGAGGAGAGTTACTTGGGAAACAGAAGGGAGAAGTTTCTTTTACGAGAGAGGCTTTGTTTTCGAGAAAATTAATTTCGAGCGGCTGAACACACGGTAGTTGAAGCGTCTGCCAATTGTTTTCACCTCGCCGCAAGAATTTACCTTCTGTGACGAGAAACTGCTGTTTAAAGTATACTATTCCAGTTAAAATGCTACCGCGAGTAAAACGTGTTTCTGCGGAATTTAGTTCAACGAGTTCGTTAGCTGTCGCGTGTGGTTCCGACGACCGCCATTTTGTAGTTTCTGCGAAGTTGAAGCAATTACAATACAATATGTTATCGGTTAGACTTTTCCGTCTTCATTTAAAATTTTAAAACGAGAAACCGAAGATTTTCCACCCAAAAATGTTATAAATTGAAATTTCTGCGAAAACATTTCACAGATTCGAAGATTGAAGCCTTCCATTTAAATTTGAATAAACAGACTAAAAAAAATCGTACATCAAGTTTTTTTGTCTCGCTGTAAACGGGAGATTTCAATATTTAAATCTGCGGAGGATTCGTTTACGACAAAATTTTTCAATATTTTTAATGACGCTTCCATTGGTAGCATTTGCGAGAGAAAACATGTCTTCCGCCAGGTCTTGCGAAATTGTCTTAGGCAAAATTGAATGATGGTTGGTAAAAGTCAAAGTCTGAAGCTTTAAAATGAGACCAGGATTACTATAGTACTATTTGTTTTAACGAGATCGTTACTATTTAAACATCGATACTCAACACTCGGAAATTTAGTGTTTCCAACACTTTTTGGACCCATTGTATATATATATATATATACATCTTGTTTTTCTTGGACCGTGTTATTGCAAAATTGTGTGCAGTCACTGTAATGTTTCGTAAGCCTAGTGTTAAAAAGAAGTGCACAGAAGTTGTTTAAATTTTGAAGCATTTGCGGAAGAATGGCATATTGGAAGCGTCAATTCTTGACAGAGAGGTGAACAAAGTCCATGGTACACGTGTAATCTGCCTATCGGGAATAGGATTTCATCGATTAAGCTCGTCAGGAGGGAAACCCGTGAGAAGTATCAGCCGCTAACTAGAGTTTTCCACGGCGTGGGGATAACCGCCGGTTAATTTTCCTTCGACCTTTCTTTGCCCGACTTCCCCTCGGCCGTTTTCGCGTCCCGTGAAAAGCACGTTATCGATCCTTTCGCTGTTCCCCTACCACTGACGGAAACTGTTCGATCAAAATACTAAATGCCATCAACGGAGAAATTACAGTCGGTTCCACAAGTGTTCCAACTTTCACCGTACATTGAGTTTGCTCGCGGTAGCCAATAATAGAATCGTTCGATTCAAATATTATTCATGCGTTTCAAAATTCGCAATACTATCAAAGAGTATGTTGTTGTATTAAGGAGAATCTATAGAATTATTTCACGTTAGAAATATTCACATAACTATTACGGTTGAAGCACGAAAAATCTTTAAAGCTTCAAAATGCTCGAGAAAATTGTTGCCTTAACGGTGTTTCGCTCGCTTCAAATATTATTTAAATGTGTGTAAATAGTAACAACACTGTTAAAAAAATATCACTGTATACCAGGAAAGTCTACAGTATCATTCTACATTAGAAAGATTCACCTAACTATTACGGCTCGAGCACAACAAATTCTTAAAGCTTCAAAATGCTCGAGAAAATTATTGCCTTCACGGTGCACCGCTGGCTTCAAATATTATTTAAAAATATTCCAACATCCACCACACTCCAAACAAAAATATTACCGTCTTCAGAAAAGTCTACAGAATAATTCCGCACAAGAAAAATTTCTCTATCCTCTACAGTTCAAGCACAAAAAATTCTAACCGTTATCTAGATTTAGCTCGCTATAAACATTATTTAAACATATCCCAACATTCATCACACTCTAAAAAAAAAAAAAAATATCACCGCATTCATGAAAGTCTACAGAATCATTCTACGCCAAAAAGAGTCCTCTACACTTCAAAATTCAAGCACAAAAAATTCTTGAAGCTCAGAAACGGCAACGTAAACGGTCTGCAGAAAATTCGGTCACAGTGTTGGTCCTACACAGTTTGCAGCCAGGTTTGCGGATCCGTCACCGATTAGGCGAGCCCTGTTGCCAGCAAATCCGTCGACAGCGGAGTGGCAAGGTAGTGGGAACCGTGTCAGCCGAAGATTCGCCGGTTTCCGGGGCCAATTAATGGTCCCGTTTCGCGGCGCGTTTCCGGCGACGTTTCCGTAAACAGACAGCTAACTTGTTTACGGAATCGGGCGTAACGCGATTCCCGTTCCCGGTTAATGCCGTTAGTAATCGCATTATTGAATTCTCGCTTAACGCGACGTCGCCTAACGAGATTTTTCCGGGCCGGTCCGGGACCGGGAGACCTCTCCGCGTATTTTCCGCATCCCGACGGGAAGCGTCGCAACATTTGCATGAAATTGATCGTTCCACGAGCCTTGTTCCTCCAGGCACCGACAGAATCCGTTTGCCCCGTCGGCCGTGAAATTATTTTCGACTCGAGCCGACTCCGGAATTTTCCCGGAGCCTTTTGTCCTCGAAAGATAGTTCGTTTAACCGTCGCGTCGACCCGGCACGACGCTTTCTCCCCTGCATGATATTTTAAACACCGTCGATCCAATATCCAACGTCGACGGAAAGTTCGCAAACTCGCGTACACATAACGAAACTTCTATGACGGCACGAAGAAACACGTTTATGTACTTCGCGAAGCTTTATTAATTACTCGGGCACTTGTCCCTGTTAGCGAACCCGGTTCTATTACAGTTTTCTTTCAATATAAGACGACGTTGTTTTCTTCGCAACAAGAAAATTGTCCGCTCGAATCTTCCGTAGACTTGAAGATTGAAGTCTCCCGTCCACAAAGAAATCAAAAAACTTGACGTACGATTTTCTTCAGTCGATTTATTAAGGTTTAAATGGAGAAATCTATTTTTCAACCCGTCTAGATACTAAAACATAAACGAAGGGGTTTTAACTTTTACAATTAAATGTATGATTTTCGTCGATCGAGATATGACTTTCGATGACACTGCCTTCGCGTTTAAGTCGCCACGGTTGACACATTCCAGATGAAAATTTCAATTGCCTCGCAGTTTGCCGTGTTTGGGCGGAGAAACACGCGAAATCGATACGCCGCGCACGTGCCCGCTTGTTGACGTCCACCCATTGGCAAACATACTCATTCGTACCGTTGAAAAAACAACCTGTTTTGAATCATAATGAATTTTCATATCGCGCGCCGCGTCGCTTGTTTCTTCTGTCTTCGACGTGCCAAGAGAATTTTGCTGTGCGAAAAATATAATGAAAGACGAAGACAGACGCTTCTGATTCATTCCTCCACCTCCTGTCACTCTATTTCATAATTACGAACGAGAACTTATTAATTTATTTTCTAGAGAATTTTCTTGTCAAACCAGATTTTTAAGTGAAGAGTTGTCTATAAACACGAAATAAAATATGCTGGAAGAATGCTCCAGAGTCCAAGTTTATTGTTATACTATTTGTTCTAACGAAATTATTGCTGTTTAAGTGCCCACAATTTTTCGA